>CM069611.1:19756365-20956365 GCA_035771175.1 Paratinospora sagittata | reverse complement strand
AGCATTGAGATATGAAATACATCATGCATTCTTGCCATGGTTATAGGCATATTAAGTTGATAAGCCACCGTACCGATTTGTTTAATCTCATATTATTGTAGTACCATCCCTGGTGTACCAATTCTTTCTTGGGGTTTTTTTGGTTCACTTGATCCTGTTGTATTTTCCTTGGATTTCTCATGTTTGACCCGTGAGGCCTTGGCTTCATTTCAGTTGTATCTTGAATTCCTGTTTACTCATTCTTTTGAAACTTTCTCAAGTTTCCAAACCTTTGAAAGATTGACGGTATTTTCCCTTTATTCTTCCTCTGTTCCTGTTGCTGCCTTTCTTGTTCAAATTGCATGGCCCGATTTACAACTTTTCTATAATTTTCCACCTCCAAAATGGACAATGCCTGCCTTAATTCAGGCTTAAGTCCATTATATAATTTTTCGGCTTTATCTCTCTTATTTGCTACAATAAATAGGGAAAAGACTGATAATTTCGTAAATTTTGCTGCATATTCTTGTACTGTCATTAGTCATTGGTACAATTTGGAGAATTCCAACCGCTTTTTTCCTTTTGGTGGCTTTGGGGAAGTATTCTTCAATAAACACGGCTTCAAATTTTGGCCATGTCATTTTTTCCACGTCCAAGGTTGGATCTTCATAATCATTTTCCACCAACTGTGTGCAATGCCAACTAGTTGGTATGCAACAAGCGGAATCTTTCTCCCATCCGGAACCCCCATTGCTTCAAAGGCTTTTTGAGTTTCATCTAGCCATTTTTGAGCGGCTTCCGCATCAGGTTTTTCGTCAAAAATTAATGGTTGCAATCTCTTAAACTTTGTTATTTGTTTGGTCTGATAGTCTTCTTCCACTCTTCCCGCATTTGCATGAGATGGTTGAGTTGCAACACATTGACTTTGGGCTTCTTCCAGTCTGAAGTCCACGTAGTCCATGAACCGCTGAAAGAATGTCACAACCCACTAATTGTGACGTCATGACCAGCACAAAACCCCGGGTATGTTGTCTCTCGATACACCTGACATCCCGTCAGCCTTCTAATAACAAACCATAATCCCCAAACTTATATCAAGACATATGGACATAATCAAATCATTAATGTAAAAACATACACAAATGACAACCATAATATTTTTTTTTTGTTCTAAGTCCACAATTTCAAATATACAAAATAATACTTAACCATGATTACAACCCATCTAAGTGGTAAGTATAAGTATTAGGTGTTACAAAGTATAATTTATCAAAATAAATGCGGAAAATTACTAACACCTACGTCACAAAATGTCGGGAAATGCCTCGCAGCTAAGGCTTTCCCTTCCCCTTCCTATCCGAACCTTAAAGGATAAGAGTGAGGGGTGAGCTACAGCAAGCTCAGTGAATGTTCTCTACAAGTGACAACATATATATGCATTTAAGTAAAACAATTCAAGAACATTAAAGCAGTTTAAATGTCATGGATATAATCAAGGTTACATACATGCTCAATATAATGCATCATGTCATATCTGTCACACCTGGGTTGCACACAGTGCCCCCTACTCAGGGTGATGAGTACCCCCACAGGGCATACTCCAGCCATAGCACCACATAATATTGTCGCATCCCGGTCTAGACCGTCATCACAAGGACGTCTCCCCAGGATCATTTGTCTACACTATTCATCATGAATAGTGTAGGACCTCCCCCGGATTCAAACCTCAAACCTCATATAGGTTGATTTCGCAATCCGAGTAACCACTAAACTGGCTCAGTGTTTACTTGGATTGCGAAATCAACCTATATGAGGTTTGAGGTTCGAATTCGGGGAAGGCCCTGCACTATTTACTCATGAATAGTGTGGACAAATGATCCCGGGGGTGCGTCCCCATACCACCATGGGTGTATAACGGGATGGGACAATATTATGTGGTGCTATGACTAAAGTATGCCCTGCGGGGGTACTCATCACCCTGGGTAGGGGGCACTGTGTGCAACCCAGGTGTGACAAAAAGGCCTTATGTATAAGTGTAATACCCTAGGATTTCACAAAAAAAAAAAATTATTTCATTCAGGCGCCAATACCTCTATATAAACACCCTCCCCCCTCCTCATTTCTCACACCAAATTCACTCCAAATTGTGATTTTCTTCTCCTTTCCACTCAATCTAAGTTTTTAGTCTTTTGAGACTCTCTGTGCGGCACAACGCGATTCTGCCCGGAGGAAGGCGCCAAATCTGAAAGAAGAAGTTCTTATCTGAAGGTGGGGAACGAAACATAGGCTTGCGTCTTTTATAACTTTTATTAAAGTTTACATTCATTTATTATTATGTCTACCATTCATTTACACAACATTAATTCGTATAACGTTCATACTGTTATATTTATGCCTGTATATTTGGAGTTCATGTATTACACTATTGTAATGCCGGATTTGTGGTCAATCTAGCTCAACCAGACTCGGTCTTGTCCTCAGTAACTTTAAATAGTGAATGGGAGGCAGCGAGCTGCTATAGGCGATTGGTATTTAAGCAGACCTCGTGTCTCACCTCTCAACTAGAGACTGATCTGGTTGGTCTTATTGAAAGCTATCAGCTTATACAAGTAATACTGAATGTCCTAACCTTGCACGTCGTGATACCAACCCTGATAAGGATCACCAAACATTCCCAAAGTCAGTCTAAATGTTAAGTAAAGACCAGACCAATAGACTAGACCAGCTCATGCATCGGCATCATACATATCACCACCTAGGGACGTATGTGGGTTATGATTCATAGAATAGTTAGGAGCGATGCTCGCTATTCATCATATTTCTCTGGAGAGGGACGTACAATGAGAACCTGGCTACTGCTAGGGAAGGACATCTGTACGTGAATCCAGAGCGTCGTTCCTGAGGAGGGACGTACAATGAGAATCGGCTATTCCCGGGAAAGGACATCTGTACGTGAACTCAGGTAATGTACAATCATTAAACCATTACGAGATGGTGTCATGCATACATACATATTGATTGATTATGATGCTCTCATGTGTATTTAAGATATTTGATTATGATGTATGCTTTATTAATTGTTATACTCATGAACTATTTTACCCACTGAGCGCGTTAAGCTCACTCCATTATTATCCAATTTTTCACAGAAAATTAGGGTGGACTGCGTGCAGGTTTATGGGGCCCACATTTTGTACCCTTGTTATTATTCATTGGGGATTTTTGGGAGAATATTCCCTTAATCATTTCATGTACAAAAATATTCTAAATTTAATGAAATCAGACTTGTACTGTATTGTATTTCTGCTGCACACTCTGATATTACCACTGTTATAATTCCAAATGCGCTCCCCGTCCGCGAGTGTACCGCCGGTTTAGGCGCGTCCGGGCGGGGTGTGACATTTAATGGTGTTAGAGCGTACGATCCACTGCCCGCCCAAGTCCACCAAATTAGGAAAAAAAAAATTATTAGATATATATATATATATCTAGAACTATATATATATATATATATCTAGAACTATATATATATATGAATTGTATATAGTTGAGATTTTTATTAAATATATATCTAGAAAATTATATAGTTTAAATTTAAATATATATA
This sequence comes from Paratinospora sagittata, assembly GCA_035771175.1. Classification (NCBI taxonomy): domain Eukaryota; kingdom Viridiplantae; phylum Streptophyta; class Magnoliopsida; order Ranunculales; family Menispermaceae; genus Paratinospora; species Paratinospora sagittata. Next base: position 20,952,779 of record CM069611.1, on the reverse strand, counting down.
TAGTTATGATTTACGAAAACTATATATATGGTTATGATTAAATATATATATCTATATATCTATGTATATATGAGATATATATGTACCATGTTGCTGATGGAAAATTTTGGATGAAAAATTTTATTAGATATATATATATATATCTCTAGAACTATATATATACATCAATTATATATAGTTGAGATTTATATTAAATATATATCTAGAAAACTATATATTGTTTTTATATAGTTTAGATTTAAATATATATATAGTTATGATTTATGAAAACTATATATATGGAATATGATTAAATATATATATATCTATATATCTATGTATATATGAGATATATATGTACCTTGTTGCTAATGGAAAATTTTGGATGAAAACTTTTATTAGATATATATATCTCTAGAACTATATACATATATATATATCAATTTTATATAGTTGAGATTTATATATATCTAGAAAACTATATATTGTTTTTATATAGTTATGATTTATGAAAACTATATATATGGTTATTATTAAATATATATATCATATTGTTAAGGGAAAATTTTGATTAAATAATGGCATAAACATCAAGAGAAAATAGAAAGTATTGTCCAATGGACAAAGCATAAATCTTAAAAATGTTAGGAATATATTTTGTGTCCTTCACAAATTTATTTTCCTTTCAAAAAAGAATGGCCTCAAGTGAATGAGCGACTTCCGGTAGTAGGGAACCAATTCCCACTAAACTCAAGGAATTGTCCAAAAGGAAGGTTATGACTATGAGGAGTATCGACAACAGAGATCTCCGCCTCCGTCCCTTCTTGACGAAATACTTGCAACATTGGGGTGGTTGAACATAACAAAAGTTGAGGGCCACGTCTCCTACAACTTGATGAAATCCTTCTACGGAGCCATGAATTGCGTAGGACTCCAAGAAGATGAAATCAGCCCAATTTTGGAGACAACGGTCAAGGGAACAAAGATTCTATCAACGTCGAAATTATTGCATGACTTATGGACATTCCAATTGAAGATAGAATCATTGATCCACACGAACCCCGGACAGTTGTAGAGATCGCAGAGTCCAACGAACAGTTGTTCAATTCCCTCACCAAAGAGTTGTACACATAATCAACGTACACCAACCTCCCAAACAACGTCCTTAAACCATCTCTTGCCGGACTTGGAAAGATCGTATTCGGCAACATCTTGCAAGAAAGGGGGACTAGAGGCACTATGTCAATGGCTCAACTTCTTGTGTTATATTGCATAGAGAAGAAAATTAAGGTTTCCCTACCTCACATCATCATCCAACAAATGTTGAGAGTGATTCAAAACCCTTTGAGAAAGGATCTCCTTGGCTACGAAGTCTTGATCATGAGAATGCTATATGAGGCAAACATCAACACTTTTGATAAGTCTTCTAAGTAGATCACTAAGGCGGTTACAACATCCTCTATCTTCAAGACATATGTCACAAGTGGAGGGGTAACTGACGAGGAAGTATTCGACGCGACTTTCGAAAGAATGAGAGATGAATATGGACGTTGTTACCGAAAGAGTCGACGCAAGATTCCTGTTAGGGAAGTACCAAATAATGAGCCAAACCAGAATCCTACGTCAAACCCAGCCCCGAATAATGATCCAACCGATCGACTATTCACTGAGGAAGATTTATTTGCCAACCTAAATCAACCTCAACCAAATCAAGATAGACAAAGTGCTCAAGCAAATCCACCAACCTGGAACATGCCAACTCAAGGCAACACTTCGTACCAAAGGTTTCCAACTCCTGAGGTACCCTATCAGCCAGTTCCACAAGTTCCTGTGAGCCAACAACAACAGAATTGGGCGGCACCAAATTATGGAAGACATGACATCCCAATGAGCCCATTATTTCAAGACTTTTCAACCCAAGCATATCCAAATGTCTAAGGGGTTCCAGTTAGGGGATCTCTGTACAATCAAAACAACTACCCCTGACTTATAAGTCACCCGTACAACCAATACTTTCCACCAATGCCTACGGCCTACCCTCCACCTATGGGACAATCGACCCATCAACCATCGATGGGACAATCGACTAACCCAATCGAACAGTTAAATGTGATCGTATCCAGTATTGCTGAGATAAAAGATACTCAAAATGATATGTTAACACATATGCAAAACTTCGAAGAACAACGAGCAAATTCTCAACATTCTTGTAGTAGTCGTTCTGTACCTAGCATGAGGTCTAGGAGGAGCGGTAGTAGGCAGGAAAACCAGGAATGATCATTGGCATTGTAAAAATGTACTTTATATATATGAATGAGATGTTTTGTTTAAGACTATCTTTGGTGGGCCGACTTACAACCATTCTTTCTTTTGTATCACTAACTTTGGAGTGGTATGAGACACAACAAAATTGGAGGATACAAAATAAAATGTGGAAGTAAGAAAACCCACGACCTTGTGTGAAAAGAAACATTTGGAGAAAGTTGCATGACTAATATTATCACTAAGTTTACACGGTATGGGACGAGTAAATTTGGACGATACTATTAGTGAACTATTGTTCAGCTAATGTTTTATAAAGACCGTGTTCATACAACTTAACTTGGTTAACACCCTTATTACCAAAGTCATGTGGTATGGGACACCCGAACTTGGATAATAATCGAAAAGACTAAGAGTAAGAGTTTGAATGCATAAGATTGCGATAGAACGTTAGATCAAGATATTTACCGAGGTAAATCTTAGAATTCTTATGACTCGTATGGATTTTCAATGAAATATATATGTATGTTCACAAAAACCAGATTCAAATCATTTGAAATACTTGTAAAGTTTTATACTTATAATATAAACATTCTAACCTTGTTTTTACACCATGGCCAAACATACGAGGCACATAAAATTCTTTGATTCATCAGCAAAAACCTTACATTATACTTAGAAATATAGGTGGTTTATATATTGCACTACTCTCGAAATTGTTGTTGAGCATACCATAACATTATACTTGTCTATAGTTCCTAAATCATCATGGTTTTATTTTTTCCTTGCCAGTGAGAAAATGCAAACCAGGAATAGAGGAAGGCCACGTACTGTCCGTCCAGCAGAGGAGGCACCTCCTGAGATTCAGAATCAGGAATCGCAGCCTCCGATGACTGCACAGGCCACACCTGACACTGCCACTACATCTGGGCAGGCAGTGCCACCCCAACCTACACCCTTTGCCATGCCTTTGAGTATGGAAGTCTTCTTCGCCGGATTTATCGAGGCGATGAAAGTAACAGTTCAGACGGTCGTTCGTGAGACCGCGGCCAATTAGGTTGCCATTATGCAGGCACCTGTGAGATATGGGTCGAAGACTCAAACCGACCAGATAACGAAGTACAAGAGGCTACAACCTCTTACTTTTGCTGGCACCATTGATGCTGCTGAGGTGCAGAAATGGCTGGATGAGTCAAAGAAGGCTCTCGATGCAATGGGAGTCGATGAGACTCGAAAGATTCCACTAGCGACCTACCAACTTGTTGGTGGAGCAAACACATGGTGGATAACAGTAAAGGAGGACCCAAGGGTCAACACCGCGGATATGACTTGGCAACAGTTCGTGTCAATGTTTATTGATGAATATTTTTTGGGTGCTGTGAAGAGGCAGAAGTGCCAAGAATTCGCTCAGTTATACCAAGACAGCATGACCGCCAGGGAATATGCTGGCAAGTTCAAAGAATTATTGGTTTACTCTCTCTCCACCATCTCAACGGAGCAAGATAAGACTGAGAAATTCTCTAATGGCCTTCGCTCTAATATTCGACAAGCCTTGTCGATCTTAGCTCTCAAATTTTACAAGGAGGTCATTGACAAGGCCATTAGTTTTGAGCAAGAAATGATCGTGCAAGAGCAGAGAATTAATAGGGAAAAATGGCCTGAAACGTTTTCCCAACAGGGCTCGCAGCAGGGCAACAAGAAGAAGCCCTATAATAATCAGAACCCAACCCTCCCAACCCCTGTTTAGAAGAATGAGGCAACAACACCTGCGGCTGAACCTTCTAACCCTGGCCATCGGGGTTTTCACAATCATGGCCGTGGAGGTCGTTATGGCAGGGGTGGTCGTTGAAACGACAATGAAAGAGGTGGTAGTCAACACCACAATCAGCATGGCCAATAGAACCATCCGCAGTATAGGCCGACGTGTTACAACTGCGGCCAAAAGGGCCATGTAAAATATGTCTGTCCGCACCTTCAACAACCTATTCCAGTTGTTCAAGTCCAACAAGCACCACCTGCTGCTAATGCCCAACCCAGGCAGAACCAGCAAAACCAGGGACAACGGAACCAGGGCAGAGCATTTGCCATCGTTCAACAACCTCTCCCAGGCAACAATGTAGTCGAAGGTACATTTCCCTTGTTCAATACATTGGTGCATGTCTTGTTCGATTACGGTGCTACGCATTCTTTTATATCGTCCGCATTGGTAAGACATTTAGGGTTGCATTCTGAACCCACAACACTCACACTCCATGTCACATCACCTTTAGGATCTAGTACTGACGTGAAATTGCAGTGTTCTCAATGTGAACTTCGAATGTCGGAACAGATCATCTATGTAGATTTTTTTGTGATGGACATTGAAGACTTCGACATCATCCTCGGCATGGACTGGCTCGCACCACTGAATGCAAAGATCGATTTTATGAAGAAGCAAGTTCAGTTAACCTTGCCCACGGGGGACTTTGTCAATATTCAGGGAACAAGGAAATGGATACACAACTCGACTGTTGCACTTCTCCAGGCACAGCTTCGAACTTTATCCCTTGGTGATGAAAATGAATCACCAGCACTGTACCCTCTCGAAGTACAAGATGTTCCTGTCATATCTGAATTCCCAACAGTTTTTCTAAATGACCATCCTGGTCTACCTCCAGTTAGAGAATTCGATTTTGAAATCAACCTCATACCTGAGACCGGGCCTATCTCAATTCCACCATACAGAATATCAAATGTCGAGTTGGTCGAATTAGACAAACAACTGAAGGAATTAGAGAGTCATGGCTTCATCGGAAAGAGTTCATCACCCTGGGGCGCTCTAGTTCTGTTCGTTTGCAAAAAGGATGGTTCGTTACGACTTTGCATAGACTATAGCAAGCTCAATAACGTCACCATTAAGAACAGATACTTGTTGCCCAGAATCGATGACTTGTTCGACCAACTTAGAGATGCCAAATACTTCTCTAAGATTGATTTACGATCTGGTTATCACCAACTCCGGATTCGAGAGTCGGACATTACCAAGATGACATTCAGAACTTGGTACGGTCACTACGAGTTCTTGGTCATGTCGTTCGGTCTAACAAATGCACCTGCTGCATTCATGGATTTGATGAACCGCATCTTCCAGTTATACTTAGACCGATTTGTGGTGGTTTTTGTGGACGATATCTTGATATATTCCTCAACCAAGGAAAACCATAAGATACATCTGAAGATGGTCCTCCAGACCTTGAAAGCCACCAGTTGTATGCAAAGTTGAGTAAGTGCGAATTTTAGGCGAAGCGAGTTCAACTCCTAGGCCATGTGGTTTCAGGCAATGGCATTGAGGTCGATCCTTCTAAGGTTGAAGCGGTTTTAAATTGGAAGTAGCATACCGTTGTCACTTAGATTAGGAGTTTTCTTGGTTTGGCTGGCTATTACAGGCGTTTCATCAAGGACTTCTCAATGATTGCTGAACCTATGACAAAGCTCACTCGAAAAGACGTGCGATTCATCTGTAATCCCGCCTGTGAAGCATCATTTCAAGAATTGAAAAAACTTCTCATGACGGCACCTGTACTTATCACTCCAAGAAATGCAATTGGATTTTCACTATACACCGACGCCTCTCTCCAAGGCTTAGGTGTCGTACTAATGCAAGAAAGCCAAGTTGTCGCATATGCCTCGAGGCAACTGAAGATTCATGAGGGTAATTACCTAACACATGACTTGGAGCTTGCAGCTGTCGTATTTGCATTGAAGTTACGATGTCATTACCTATACGATGAAAGGTTTGAGGTCTTCTCGGATCACAAGAGTCTTAAGTACATATACACTCAAAGAGACCTAAACCTCCGCCAAAGACGATGGTTGGAATTCTTGAAAGATTATGACTTTCAACTCCAGTACCATCCCGGAAAGGCCAATGTTGTGGCTGATGCCCTGAGTAGAAAATCGTATGTTGCTTGTACTCTTAACTATGAAATGGGGAAGTTGGCTATCAAGATGGAGAACTTTAACCTACAAATGATCGAAGAGGGACCAAGATCACGACTCTCTCAATTATTAGCCAACTTTGAGCTAGTTCAAAAGATTTCAGCTGCTCAAGCCAATGACCCTATGTTCATGGAGAAACGAGAACTTCTACTCAGCGGACATGACCTTCATCGCTGGTCGGTCTTTGAAGACAGGGTCGTGTTCTATAAAAAAATGTTTCTGTCTACCAAACGATCCTAAGGTTCGGAAAGAAGTGCTCACTGAGATGCACTATTCGAGGTTCGCTATGCATCCTGGGGGTGACAAAATGTACAAAGAAGTCAAGCGACAATTCTGGTTTTCCGAAATGAAGAAGGCGATTGCAGACTTTGTTGCTCGATGTCTCGTTTGCCAGCAAGTTAAGGTAGAACGAAGACTTTGCTTTGGACTTCTCCAGCCGTTACCTATTGAAGAATGGAAGTGGGAGAACATCACAATGGATTTTGTCACGGCCTTGCCTCTAAATAATAAAAAGCAAGATGTTAATTGGGTTATCATTGACAGACTTACAAAGTCTACACACTTTCTGCCAATAAAGTTCACGGATAACCCCGCCAAACTTGCCGAACTATATGAAAGAGAGATCGTACGCCTCCATGACATACCACTCACGATCGTCTCTGATCGAGACCCTCGATTCACATCAACCTTTTGGAAAAGCTTCCAGAGTAGAATGGGTTCTAAGATCACCATGTGCACAGTCTTTCACCCTCAGACTGATGGGCAGTGAGAGCGTCTTATCCAAATCTTAGAAGACATGTTACGGTGTTGCATTTTGGACTTTAATGACGGATGGGAAAAATATTTACATTTAGTTGAGTTTGCATACAACAACTACCAAACTAGTATCGGCATGGCACCATACGAGGCTCTCTATGGTCGGCCTTACAGATCTCCGGTATGCTGGTTAGATATGGAAGATAGACCGAAGTTAGGCCCTGAACTAGTTCAAGAGACTTCTGAGAAGATTACACTAGTAAAGGAACGACTTCGTGTTGCACAAAGTCGACAGAAGAGCTATGCTGACAAGCGGAGGCAGCCTCTAGAATTTGATAAGGGGGACATGGTTTTTCTAAAAGTTCAGCCCACAAAAGGTGTCAAACGCTTTGGGATCAAAGGAAAGCTCTCCCCACGGTATATCGGTCTATTTCAGATCATTGAACATATTGGCAAACTTGCTTATCGTCTGTCCCTTCCATCATCCATGTCTAAAGTTCATGACGTTTTTCACGTATCCATGCTTCGAAAGTATCATCCTAATCCTTTGCATATCATCCATCTAGTCGAGGTTCGAGTTGAGGAAGGAAGTAAGTATTAGGAGAGAGCGATACAAATTTTGGATAGATAAACACAAGAACTAAGGCGACGTAGTATACCACTGGTGAAAGTGCTCTGGGATCATCACGGAATAGATGAAGCAACATGGGAACTGGAAGCAACAATTAAACAGAAATACCCTGAATTGTTTTCTCGTAATGACTAATGATGTGATACATGTATTATTTCACCTATCAATAAAATGATGAAACTTTGTTTATACATATCTTAATGCATCGTTTCACTTGAATAACTATGCAGATGTCTGAAAATAATACCAATGGATATGGTAATGCACACACGAAGTGGCCTCCTTGGCAACCTGTGACGACTCCTTCAAAATCTGAGTCAAGTCACAACTACTTTGCATCACCAACTCCATCGCCACACAGACAGCGATCCTTATCGCCAGAGCATGCATGGCTTTTTCGTAACAATTTTGTTCAAAACAATCCCGTGCCCTCATCTTGGCAGGACCTTCCACCAAAATTACCAAGTGGCCGGATTCGAGCAAAAGCAAGAAAAAACATTCCACTGCTCAAAATACCTCCCCTCAAGCGATGTAACCAGCGCCCTCCACCACCATCCGTTAAGCAAAGGTTGGAATCTTCTGAGGACAAATCCGATTCCATTTTCTCTCCATGGTTTCATGATGTTGAGGATTCCACTGGCCACAGTGCTATTCAGGGACCATATAAGCACTACCCTGAACTAGCAAAAGATCACATCGGTAGTGAATCTCAAGCAGATAACCATCATAACTACTTGAATTGATTTCGAGGGCGAAATCCTTTTAAGGGGAGTAGAGTGTAATACCCTAGGATTTCACAATATATATATATATATTATGTCGTTCGGGCAACCTGCCCTGACGTCAGAGCAGCCTGCCTGAACGTTCAGGTGCCAATACCTCTATATAAACACCCTCCCCCTTCCTCATTTCTCACTCCAAATTGTGATTTTCTTCTCCTTTCTACTCATTCTGAGTTTTTAGTCTTTTGAAACTCTCTTTCGAGACTCTCTGTGCGGAGCAACGCGATTCTGTCCGGGGGAAGGCGCCAAATCTGAAAGAAGAAGTTCTTATTTGAAGGTGGGGAACGAAACATAGGTTTACATGTTTTATAACTTTTATTAAAGTTTACATTCATTTATTATTATGTCTACCATTCATTTACACAACATTATTTCGAATAACGTTCATACTGTTATATTTATACCTGTATATTTGGAGTTCATGTATTACACTGTTGTAATGCCGGATTTGTGGTCAATTTGGCTCAACCAGACTCGGTCTTGTCCTCAGTAACTTTCAATAGTGAACGGGAGGCAGCGAGCTGCTCTAGGCGATTGGTATTTAAGCAGATCTCGTGTCTCACCTCTCAACTGGAGACTGATCTGGTTGGTCTTATTGAAAGCTATCAGCTTGTACAAGTAATACTGAATGTCCTAACCTTGCACGTCGTGATACCAACCCTGATAAGGATCACCAGACGTTGCCAAAGTCAGTCTAAATGTTAAGTAAAGACCAGACCAGTAGACTAGACCAGTTCATGCATCGGCATCATACATATCACCACCTAGGGACGTGTGTGGTTTATGATTCATAGAATAGTTAGGAGCGATACTCGTTATTCATCATATTTCTCTGGAGAGGGACGTACAATGAGAACCTGGCTACTGCTAGGGAGGGACATCTGTACGTGAATCCAGAGCGTCGTTCCTGAGGAGAGACGTACAATGAGAACCTGACTATTTCCGGGGAGGGACATCTGTACGTGAACTCAGGCGATGCACAGTCATTAAACCATTACGAGACGGTGTCATGCATACAAACATATTGATTGATTATGATGCTCTCATGTGTATTTAACATATTTGATTATGATGTATGCTTTATTAATTGTTATACTCACGAACTATTTTACCCATTGAGCACGTTAAGCTCACTCCATTATTATCCAATTTTTCACTGGAAATTAGGGTGGACTGGGTGCAGGTTTATGGGGCCCACATTTTGTACCCTTGTTATTATTCATTGGGGATTTTTGGGAGAATGTTCCCTTAATCATTTCATGTACAAAAATATTTTAAATTTAATGAAATCAGACTTGTATTGTATTGTATTTTCGCTGCACACTCTGATATTACCATTGTTATAATTCTAAATGCGCTCTCCGTCCGCGAGTGTACCGCCGGTTTAGGCGCGTCCGGGCGGGGTGTGACAATATCAAGACAATGCATATCATTTATGACATGCTCATGCAATCCTAAATACCTCCGAGGTAAGAATCAATATAAGGGCCTAAGTGCGCGATATCCATTGCCCGATCGACCTCTTACCCGTACTCTATTAGAATTTCTAGGATTGTATGAACCATAGGGTTTGCCCACTAAGACAAATACTATGCCTAGGAGAATCCTAACATACACAACCCATAAAAATCCTCTGCCAGGTCCACAATTAGGGATCATCACTAGACTCACGAGATTCCCCAAAGAAAATCCCAGCTAAGAGACTCAACCCAATTGCAACCCTATTAGACTATGCTCAAATACATTTTATGGAACATTTAAGTCATGCATACTATATTAGGTAAGCATTTAAAATCATTCTATACTACAATACCACATATAGAAGACAAAAAGTAAGGAAGCACTCACTCTTGATTGGCTAAACCTAGCCAATCCAATTATATCCGATCCAATAAAGCACTAGGATGACCACAATCACCTCAAGCACTTCAAATCCCCAATTGGCCTACTTGGGTTACTCAAATCATTTCAAATCCCTACATGAAACATGGTTTATACACATTACTGAAAATCAATCCATAAGTGTGCTAAACAACCATGTTTAAACCCAATTTCATAGCCAATTAAGTTCCTAAAATGATTATACCCATGAGTCAATTTCCATATTGCCCAATTCAATCATTTAATATCAATTTAAACTATACATAACCCAAATTGAATGCAATAGGTTGATCCCCCTTGATCCAAACACTATAATACATGGCATTCAATTATATTAAGGGTCAATTTAACTAACTATCAAGTCAATTTCATCAATTGACTAAGTCCAAGTCAAAATTCCCAATTTGGGCAAAATCCCCAAATTACATTAAAATCACCAAATCACATGAAAATTGTCAAATTACATGGCCGAGGCCAAAATTACTCCACAATAGGGTTTCCATTAATCAAAATCAGTAAATTAGAGTGTCATACCACCACATTTACCCATGCATTCCATACAAATCACATGCAATTTGAAATAGGAAACCCTAGGTCAAAATCTTAGTTTAGGTCAAATCCATGAAACCCTACCAATTTCTTGTTAGAAATTGGGGGGTTTTACCATTTATAGACTCCCAACACACTCTAGATTAACATATCTCAATTCCAAGACCTAAGTCCAACATTGGTTTTCTACCACCCTCCTTAAATTTCGGGATTTATGGGTGTAAAACACTCATTAGGTGTTGATTGAGGTTAGGGAAGGTCATTAGCATAAAAAAAAAAAAACAAGCATAAAATGGCTAAACAAGTAAACCCTAGGTCAAGGACCCTTAAAATTCGGGATTCATAGAAACCCTAGGTCAAAAACTAGTTTGCATGCAGGAAGGAAAGTAATATAAGGAAGAAAAATGAGAAAGAATGAGGGAGATCTGATTACCTTGCGTGATTTTTGGGCAAGAAACCCTAACTTCTCTCCCTTTTCTCCTTTCCCCTTCTTTTTCTCCTCTCTAAGCTCCTTAAACTCTTTTCTAAGTGAAAATGAGCAAGTGAGCTAAAAAAACGAGTTGGTTGCTTTTATAGAAAAAATTGGGCCCACATGAATGAAATACACTTAGATAAAAGGAACAATTTTTCTGCTACAATTACTTTCACTTAGATAATTAATTTCTTGCAAACGACTCCCCAATTTAGCATCTTAACCATTAAAAGTTTTATGATTCCGTTACCAACATTCTGGTAAAATTTCAGCTCAATCCAACAATGTAATTGCGAGATCCAACCATTTTATCAAAACTGTGCAAGAAAATTCGCTCATTCCGAGAAACAGTGTTTGGAGTCTTATACCTCACAGTAGCAACTCTAATCAAGATCTTCACCGTTCATAATGAAGATCTATTAGAGGAGAATAAGTTGAAAACATTTCAGCCCAATCGGACCACGGATCTAGGAGATCATGTAATTGATGCAATCCGTGACAAAAATTTCTTCTTCCATGGAGTGAGCTTCACTGATCCAAAACACCGTTTTCGACATGTTTCGACGCCGAACGGGTTTTCGATCATTCCGAGAATTTACGCACACATTAAACAACTTAAAATCATGCAAATACACTTGAACCAACACACTTCGAGCATCAAATACATATACGCATATGTATACGGGTACTCTATGGGTCAAAATGACGTCATCCTAAGGTACGAGTGTTACAAAGAATTTGTCCATCTCAGGCAGCGGTTGTACCGATGACCCATTACCCAAATCTGATGGTGGTGGATTGTTTGTGGGTTCTCCACCTAGAGTATTCGTGTCTTTTGTGAACTATTTCGGAGTAAATGTTGTCTTTATTTTGGATGGCTCTACATCCCCTGGTAGCTCACTCCTTGAGGCTTGGATTGAGCCGTTGGTGGCCTGGCGTCGCATTTGTACCGGCATATTGTGGTACAAATAAGATTTGTTTTAGTTTCCTAGTTAGATTATTAGGTTTCCCACGTAGCTTCTAGGTTTAAGGTGTAGGATTTATCGGTTCCATGAGCTGAATATAGGTTTCAAGCCTTTGAAATATAATATGCATTTATAGGAAATATTCATGTGTTACAATAAACTTATATAAAATTATTTTGTTATATATATATATGTTATAAAATCATATTTATCGATTATAAAATCATCCTTATAAAATTATCCTTATCATTTATAATTGTTTTATACGTATTTGTTTATTGTGAAACAACACTATATTTCGTAATTGGTACCGATTTTGTGGTTAAGTTATTTCCAATTTATCGCGGTGTGAATTATAATTTTCAAGAAAACATCACAATTGATGGAAATAGCAAGCAGATAGTAGTTATCCATCAAATTTGTACATCCCATACCGTTCAAATTTAAGCATAAAAGCATATCAACTAGCTTTTCCCATAATTGCCAAACATGGTCATGTGATGATTTCTCCTCACTCATCTTAATTATAAGTCATACCTGAGATGTCCCATACCACTCCAAATATGCCCATAATTAAAACTTATGATTCGCCATTACCCCATCAAACATGGTCTCATGCACACACAATCTAATAAATAATTTAAATAAGTTAAACTTTATACATTAGGATATCCAGAATTACAACCTAATAATTATGATATCTAGAATTTTAAATATTGTAATATTCACAACCTAAGAAATAATTTAAACTTTATACATTAGTAACAAAGTTACAACTAATGTTCTACACGGGCTTGGAGTTTTCTAATAGGTATTAGCGTTACAATTGCTCATTCATTGATACAAAATCTGCCCATTCTTCGATGTTGGCAAGGAGTTGTCCAGGTGATATTGGTGGAGTCAAAATTGGTTCTTGTAAATCTGCCAATAAAGTAGACTCCAAATGAGCAAGTTGACTATTCGAAGGTATAAATGGTTCTTGCCTAGTTGCCCACTGCCCTTGCAGGGTAAGAATGTCTTGATCCAACAAAGTCATCTTATTATCCAAAGTAGCGAACTTGTTTTCAATTAACTTTTCAAGTTCTTCCTCATTCTGTTGTATTTGGCTACCCAGATTCTGTATCGGATTGTTTAGATAGAATCTAAAATCTTCTTCAACGGGTCTAGTACTAGATTTACCCATCATAGCTCTAGAGTCTCCTCTTATTTGGCCATCATTTCTTGTTTCTTTGTTGTTAACAGAAAATAATGGTTTTTCAAGGGGTAATTGGATCTTCATAAAATGTATAATTTTCATAATAAGTCCCCCATACGGTAAAAGTGAAGTTGAGCAATGTCTTGCTTTCTTCATTTGTTGGAGTATGATATAGGAAAAATAGATATAAAGGAAAAATACTGGTGCTATTTTGGTGTCCCGCTTTTTGAATAATATTTCAATTTATTATTCTATTCAAAGTTTGAAATTTTGGGAAAAGACCTTTAATAGAAAATTCTTTATTACCAATAAGTACTTGTACTATTTTTTCGTAACTTTCTTCTTTGGGTAAGTCATTAGGTGATTTAAAGAACACTCGTGCTCCGCCGGTTGAGATATTCAACTTTTCTAATGTTTCTTTTGTTAACACAATCTCTGTTGATGCCACATATGATGATATCACATCTTTTTCTTCTTCTATCCCTTCCAAGTTGCAATAAAAATAACGCACAGTCTTTTTTTACCTTTGACGGTATTTGGAGAGCGCCACCCCAACCAATCTCATAAAGAAAATGTACTGCTCCATGTTTATCTCCATAATTAATCTTATAATTCTTTCTCAAATTCACTCCCTTTTTCTCATATTTTTGCTACAGTTTTTGTGCTTTGGCATTTCTAAAATAAGGATTGTTAGATATGGTATGGAGTAGAATGAATATTGACTTCTATCATAAATGGAAAATTGAGGAGAGGAACTATGAAACCGTAAGATGTGAGCTCTATATATAGAGTTTTTTTTTTTCGTAAAAAAAAAAAATCATGACCCAACCAACGTGGCTGGGGTGTCCAGCGCAAGGTCGGGCTGTAGCCCGAATATATTTTTTTTTTTTGTATTTATCCCCTCACATGCTGGGTAATACCCAGCACGTGGCTAGGTTGTTTTCCCCAGCCACATTGGCTGGGGAACCAACTTGGCTAGGTCGGGCTACAAATTTTTTTATTTTTTATTATTGTATTTATCCCCCCATACCCAGCATGTGGCTGGGTTGTTTTCCCTAGCCCACGTGGCCGGGGAACCAGCCCGTGGTTGGTCCTTACCCAGCCACGCGACTGGGTTGCAAATTATTATTATTTTTAAAAAAAAATTTATCCCCCACTTGTTGGGTAATAATACCCAGCACGTTGCTGGGTTGTTTTCCCCAGACCACGTGGTTGGTCCTCACCCAGTCACGCGGCTGGGTTGCTGCTCAGCTAGGCTGGGCTGGAAAATTTTTTTTTCCTTCCTTTTCGTCTAAATCTCCTTCTCCAGCATTACATCTTCTACAGTGCCAGTATTTCAATATCTTCTTTGGCATATTCTTTGTTTCCCTTCTCCCTTTCCGTTTCTAACACTTATCTCTCTATTAAAGTCTGTTATTTCCTATTTTGTTTACTAGACTCTCTTTATCCTCTCCGTTCTATATTCTATCGCAGGCCCAAAAACTATCGCTCTAATACCATAAGTTGTCAACACCCAAAAATCCTCTCATTTTAAAATCCCTTTAATTGGGGATTTGATGATAAATAACAACAAGAGAAATTTCCAGGTTACAAGTGTTGTACTTCCAAAACAAACATTATTTTATTATATGACTTATTTGCTATAGTATACAAAGGCCATCTTCTTATACATGCTATAAATTTTACATGTTTTAACTAAAACTAACACACACTAGTGTCGAACATTTTTGGACCTTTATACATATACGGTCGGCTTAAGTGAGTATATTCGCAGTTATACATTCTTTGTTGCTTACGTCCCACCTTTCTTCTACCCATTCCCCATCCTCTTGACACTAATTTCCTGGAGATAAAATTTAAGGGTGAGCTTTATACCCAGTGAGTCCCCTAGCAGGTTTCCACACTTTAGGCAAAACATTAAAATATATGTTCAACAAGAATATACCAGCAACAATTGCACATATATGTAGATAGAAATCTTGCTAGCAAATAAATAGTTTATGAATTCCAAAATAATGAGCTGCATTTAGCAATCCAGCAAGGGCCAGGTCCCAACCCAAATAAGCTGCGTTTAGCATTCCGTAAGGGCCAATTTTAAACCAAAATAACATTTCACTAGTGAAAGTAAAGTCGTGTGCATAACTATAGTATGAATATAAACTTTTAATGAAAAGACTAAAATGCACAACCCCACCTTTAAATGCGTAGTAAAATAACAACTCCTTGAGTTTTTCTAGAAAATATTTAAAAGAGGAATTTTGAAAATTGAATGAAATATGAAAGTAGTGCCCCCCCCCCCCCCCCCCCGCACCCCTATTTATAATATGAACTTTTTAGCATTTTTCCAAAATGCCTTTGAACTTTTTATTTATTTATCGTCTCGTCCTTTGCTCGAGTAATTCTCGAGAATATTCTTTTCAAGAAATACCAATTATATTATTTCTTGAGATATATCTCGAGAAAATTCTTTTTAAATAATACCAACTATGTCCTTTTTATCCATAATGCCAATCGTGTCCCCCTTTTTGTCCTTTTTTGGATTGAAAATGTTACATTGTGCCCACAGGCTATAGAGCCTCAGGTATTGATCTTCCTTTCTAGGTGTTTAGTGATAAGTCGTTTCCTTCTACTTCTCGTTCTCATGGTTGATCTATACCCTTACGCAGCCACTTGGAGTATGCCAGATCGAGGTTCTGCCTTGTTGGATTATAGTCGTTTGGACCAGATTTGGGCTTTCCCTAGTTTGGACATAAAGTCGACAATCTTCTGATAGCTTCTTGGCTTTATGCTACGAAGTTGATTAGTTGCAAGAAGTTATTCAAGGGAAGTCAGTAGGCGTTATGCGTTCTTATTCTTTCTTGTCCAGTTATTTTTGTTGACTTGGTGACTAGTAGCCTTGTAACAATGTTTCCACTTGTTAGCAAGTTGCGGGAGTTCGCGCTAGGCAAGCTAATAGATTCTTACGATGAGGATCAGCCAGAAGAAGCAAGGGAGACAACGTAGAAGGTGAAGAAGAAGAAGAGGTCCACAAAAAGAAGAGTCCAACTTGCAAGGAAGTTTCTACTGGGTCCACCTAGAAAATGTCGCAACTTGAGATGGATTTTCATGGCGTGGAGAAGTAGTATGTCGAAGTTGTTGTACGATGTCGTGACCCCCTCCGTAGGGTGAAGTCACTACTGGCACAAAATATCATATACGCCATACATAAACGTATATGATACTCTGTCAGCCTTTTTTCTTAACATAATACACGAAAATCACTAAATTTTTTTGTCAAAACCTCCCCATAAATATGAGGCTCCATATAAACTTGATAGTCATCAACATCAAATCCATTTTAGATAAACATCGTATCTCATCTCCGCATGTATATTAAAATCATATACACATATAACATCTTATCATATCATGTTCATATGTATACTACTATCACTTATACATATCCATATATATCATACAGTTCACATGTTTCCAAACCCATATGTCACCTACTACTTTTATACATATCATAAGTAGTGATACATACATACATACATATATATGTATATAAAATATTGAAATAAGAACCAAACTTCCTATTCATACATATCAAAATAAGTAGCAAGTACAAATCAACCCTCTGTAGCCTTGCCCTTACTCTTGTAGTCACCACTTATAATAAAAGGGAGTGAGGAGAGTTACAACAAGCCCAGTGAGTAATCTACCAATGGCATTACATATGCATTTATAATAAAACGTGGTATTTAAATCAACATAAATCTTATATGCAAGTAACATGTAAATAACAATACATGAATAAGATACATTTTTCGTCACTCTATACATATCATACAATGCATAAAGTACATAAACAACTCCTCACTATTAGGTGCATGAGCGCATCCTTCCTCTTAATGCATATTCGAGGAATATCTGCCTCATCTGACCATCCACCTCACTATCAGGTACATGAGCGCATCCTTCCTCTTAATGCACATTCGAGGAACATTTGCCACATTTGGCCATCCACTCTGATAATTCCAAGGCCTGATCTACAGACTTACCCCAATGGAATTGATCTCATACTTTTCTTACTCTTGTAAACCTAAGTATGTTCAATATTTAAAACAAAATTTAATGCATTCAATACATAATGCAATCATTCATGTTTTCATTTCATAAAATAAAGTTTATATATACAATGCCACGTTTAAAAACCATGGGTAGGAATACTCACAAACAATAGTGTACAATCTACACCACACTTCTCTACATTTCTAATTCTAACTAGCTCAATTATACACTTTTACAGCACAATCTCCTCATTGCACAAGCTATCCAATTCATCAATTTCTTCCACAGATTTTTCTGCAATTCAGCATTGCCAATCATCTACCATCAATTACCAACTATAAATCACATCTAAAACACATCAAATCACATTGAACAAGTTCCCAAACCCAGTTGGTTCAACACAGCAAGGTCGAAGAAAACACATGTTCCACCATGAAAATTCAGCAATTTCACCATTAATCAACACCAAATTTAGCAAGGAACCATTTACCTTTGATTTCACCAAGCAAATCACACAATTCCAGCTCAAAACCCGTTTTTCAAATCTCCTAATCTAACCATGGAAATCATTCAAATCTCACATATGTGCAACTACTTGAAGAGAGGAATTCAAATTCATAAATTTTAGCTAGAAATAACCAATCCTTACCTTGGATTTTAGTTGCCCTAGTTCATTCCTCTTCTTCCTTTTCGTTTCTTCTGTCTTCTTCCAGCTCCAGCAACTGAAAATATGTTGGAATGGTCGAGAATGGGCGTTAAATTACATACAAACCGTCTCACCGTCCTGTTTTAAAAACTATCAGGCCCACAGAGAAACGTGTTTCTCCTCAAGGAACCGCGCTTCCTTGCTGCCCAAAACTTGGATTTTCTTTGAAATTTCTGTGAGAAACGCGTTGTCTTAAGAATTTCTGAAAAATCATGCTCTCGGGTTTTCGCTAGATAAACACATTTCCCTTTAAAAAATGCGTTTCTCTGAACATTTTTAGAAACTTCTCATCTCGGATTTTTCTGCAGAAACGTGTTTCTCCATGTTCCAGGTGAAAATTTCACTAAGTGTTGAGTTTTCAAGCTATGTGTCGGGTCCAGGTACAACTACCACCCTATTATGTACACATTCACCCTATTCTAAGACCAATACGCCTGACAATACGTGTAAGTCAACGAATGAGTTTGACTCGTGAATACGGGGTGTTAGATACGATAATTTCAGAGGAAGGTGGCAGGGTCTTCCTCTTCTGCCGACTTACCTGCAGTGCTTGCTTCACCTTTCTGTGCTAGAATAGGTGATGGAACCGAGTGTAGGGGCACCTCTGTTGAGCCTTCTGATGCTTGTTTGGTCAGCTCTGGAGGGTCCGAGAGCTCCAAAAGGCATCATCTCGCCCCTATTCCCCCGCAGATTCTCTTGGCTTAGTGGCGAGGTCAAAATGGGCCAGGTTGGGTGCTAGTGAGCATGTCACCAAACTGGGTAGCTTTGACTCTCTTCTTGTTGGCTACCAAGCTAGGTGCGCGCAGGAGTTTGCCGAGGTAGCAAAGAAGGCAGGGTATGCTGGTAACCTAAAAGTGTGCACTACGAATGCTATAGGGGTATGCTTCCCTTCTTCGTTTCTTCATCTTCCTTTTTTTGTGTTGCCTTGCTACAATCTCATTTGTTCCTTCCACCTCGGTGTGTTGTTGCACAGGTCACTCTGAATTTCGTGATCGTCCTACTGGTTGTGGCTTGTAACAAAACGGATTATTCCCAGAAGGACGTCGAAATTGTCGGGCTTAAGAGCAAAGTGGAGGGTTACGAAAGGGAAATGACTGTCAAAGAGGAGAAGTAGCGTGCCCTTGTAGCAATACAACCCGAGATCTATAATAAATGTCATCTTCTCCTAGTTCGTTGAATGCATCCTGGCCTGGTTGTATCCAGAATACATGTCCATAAAACTCAACAGCTCATGACTAGCACTGGCGTCAACCTGTTGGTTTATTCTCGGAAGTTGGAAGTTATCTTTCGGGCAAGCCTTGTTCAAGTCAGTGAAGTCCACATATGTTCTTCATTTTTCGCTAAGCTTTTTCACCAGCGCTACATTGGCTAACCAATCCGAATGCATGGCCTCTCTAATGGAGTAGACCTTGATCAGCTTATCCACTTCTTCCTTCAACGTTTGGGCTCTTTCGGGTCCCAAAGTTCTTTTCTTCTGTCGCACGGGTTTAAAACCTAGATCCACATTTAATCGGTGCACAATTATGTCGGTTTCAATGCTTGGCATGTCAACATGGGACCATGCAAAGACGTCTTGGTGCTCTATTAGGAGGTCAACTAACTCTTTGGCAAGCTTCAGCTCCAGCTGCAATCCAATCTTCACCTTCTTTGTTAGGTTTGTCCCCAGTGGCACTTCCTCCCTAGGGGGCCTCCAAATTGTTGCTTCCTTCTCGAGGATCGAGGTCCCCAGAAAGTTGTTGTAGAAACTCACTCTCATGAAGTTTCATAGCCATTGCGTAACACTCTCATGACTCACTCTGACTGCCAGGGACTAAACCAACTCCTTCCTTAGTGAAAAACTTCATGGCTTGATGGTATGTGAAAACAATGGCTCTAAGTTGGTCCAGTAGAAGCTGGCCCACCACTGCATTGTATGGTGAAGCGCACTTCACTACAATGAAATCAACCATCACCGTAGCTATCTGGTCATCATCCCTTGCTGTCACTGGTAACATGATCATCCTCTTAGGCATTAGACCTACTCATGTAAAACCGATCAAGGGTGATAACGCTAGTGTCAACTGGTTGGGGTCAAGCCTCATCTGCTCAAATGCAGACCAATACAAAATGTTCGCAGAACTTCCATTATCTACCAACATTCGATGCACTTTGTAGTTTGCCACATTCATCGTCACCACTAATGCATTTGTGTGGGGATGGTGCACATGTTGTGCATCTGCCTCGGTGAATGTAATTGAAAAATCCACCCCCCGAAGAATTTTCCCGGGTTGCGACTCCAAGTTTTGCATCTCCTGCCCAACAGCCCTAGCAAGTGCCTTCACCGATCGATTCGAACTCAATCCTGACTCTCCTCCCCAGATGGCTCGAATTTCACTAACTGGTGCAATTGTCTCTCTCTAATTGCTGTTGTCGTTCATCCCTTCTCTCTCCTTAGGTTCGAGGTCTTGTATGTATACCCTGAGATACCCCCTTTGAATGGGGGTCACAATTTCTTCCTTAAAGTCAAAACACTGGGATGTGTCATGACCATGATCCCTATGGAACCGACAATACCTCCTCCAATCCCTTTGCTCGCTCTGCTGGGGCCTGAATCTTCCAAGGCCATCTCAAGAAATCCTTCCCTTGGATCTCAAGCAAAACCTGCTCTCTGGACATGTTCAAAGGCGTATAATCGCCAAATCTGCTCTAAGTCACCTGGTTATTGCGGTCTCTCTGCTCTACCGATGCCTTCATTTCCTTCTTTTCTTCGTTCTGCCTTTGTTGGCCACTTTCTGGCCTAGACTTCTTACTTTTAGAATTCTTATTCTTAGGCCTGAACTCGATGTGCTTGGCTTCTTCCATATCCTCGGCCATTATGTACTTGTCTGCCATGGCTAGGATCTCGACATAAGTTTGGGAGGGCTTTTTTGACAACGAGAAATGCAACTGATCTGGCCTGAGTCCGGCCTTAAAGTAGATCGAGCAGCTCCATTAGAATAATTGTCGACGTCCAAACGCTACTTGTTGAACTGCTTTACGTAATCCCTCAGGCTTTCTCCTTCCTTTTGTCGAATTGACAAAAGAAACTCTACTGGATTTCTTTTTTCTTTTCTCCCAATGAAGTGGTTAACAAATTCTTGGCAAAATTGTCCAAAGGAGGTGATAGATTGGGGTTGAGGCCGAGTATACCACTTCATAGCTGGGCCTTCAGCCAATGTAAACTAGAAACCAAGACACATGGTGTCGAATGAATAGCTCCTCATCTCCATCCAAGCTTTGTAAGTGTCGACATGGTTATGAGGATTCTTCGTGCCATCATACATTCAGATCTCGAAAGTCTTTATCTTACTTGAATCTCCTTGACAAATAGGGAATTAGCATTCATGAAGTCATCTCCGTCCACATGTGGCATGGGTGACCTCCTCGGTCATAATGCAGGGGACCGATGAGGTCGGTGTTCCCCATTTTTCACCTTCTTCTCTATTTTACACACTGGGAGGCCGAGCTTGGCAGAGATCATCTCCTACTGGGAACTCTTTGAGGACTTTGCCTGCCTTTTTTTGGCATGTAACGTATATTTGAGGTCCCCCATGGAAAGGCTTCGGCACCGGGATTAGCCTTGTTGCTCATATTGGGAATGTGGTGGAGGATCTAGCAGTTCGTGGGCGGGGGTTGGTGCTACATCTCCGACGACTCCGGGAGGTATTAATTCTTGACTCATAACAACAACTAAGACGTAACTTCTTGCTCGTTCTATAATTTCACTTTCCAAAGATAGAATAATATTTTTTTTATATATAAAACTTAAATGATACGAATTAATTTGAAACTAATTAAGCTCAATAATTAGTTGGAATTAGGTATAGCCGTTGGCGAAAATTAGTCTAACATATATGCTCATGCACGTCGACTTTCCCATTCAAGATCTCTTGGCTGATCTTTCAAAATGTTGACTGTGTGGTGACGAGAAAACCATGCAATATATATATATTCACTCTTCTCTAATGGTGTTATATTCAGCAATTGCCTTATTTTTTGAAAAAAAACAAGAAGAATGTTTTTTTTTTCACTTTTTTTTTTATCTTGTTCTCAACGTGTATTCATTTATTAGCAATATTATCATTTATTTATTATTATTATTTGCGCAAGCAAAGAAGGGCTGCAATATTAGGAAAAAGGAAAAAAGAAGAGAGAAGGGCATGTATTAAAGAAACTTAAAAAGAAAAATATGTATTATTATTATTTGAGTAACGAAAGAAGAGCACGTAGAGAGGTACTTAGAGGTGTAAGCATACCCGATGTCGGCTCCCACATCTCCTAACATCTCTTAGAATAAAATAAAACTACCTAAACTATTAATTTAGTCCAAAAGTCAGGTTGATTAATTTAAAATAGGTTCAGTTCGGTTCGGTGCACCTGCATTTAGCCTCACGAGGTCATGCCATCAACGCTGACTTCACGCACGTGGCAAAATTACATCCCTCCCCTTGTATAATCTACATCCAACGGCACTCAAACAACCATCTCCTCCCAAAATAAATAAATAGAGTAATGTTAAAGCAATTTTATTTTTTAAAGTAATTATCAATTCATGTTTTTTAAAGTAATTATCAATTCATGTTTATGTGGCATTATTTACATATAACATAAAAAAAAAATTTAAATAGTGAAAGATAGTTATATCATATATTGTTACATAAAACAAAGGTCAAAAAAGTGTTGAAGATTGTATTTCTGCTAAGGAAAAGATCATGCATCTTCATGCATGTTCACACGTATAGCATTATATATAGTTTATTATCTTACAACATGAAATAAAATAGTTTAATTGAGATGTTTCTAAATTCTGTCCAAAAAAGAAAACAAAAAATTCTTAATGTTCACACACAAATAACAACCATCCCTAGCTCTAAGATCATTTCCCCTTCATCATTAAATAAATAAAGAACTCCGTCTCCCTTAGACATATATATTAATGGCAGCTGGCTCCACCATTTGTATTATCGAATCCTGTTACCTGGCTTTTCTCAGCATTATGCGCAGAAACACTGCTCTCAAACCGCGTTGGCTAATAGGGACCATATACACTTTTAATAGTATTATACGCTATTATACTTGAATAGAAAATATGAGCAAATTGCATCTTCCTCCCACACTACTACTGCTACTATCTCTCTTGTGAATACTATATATAGAAGTAAGAACACAGAATCCTATGGAAAGATAGACATAGAAGCTTGAGCCCTTTGTTTCCTCCTTCCCTTTTACTTTTTTGAGTAAATCCACAGCAACAGTACCAGTAATCCCTCTTCTTCTTCTTCTTCTTCATAAGTTTTGGGATGGAAAGAGTAGATGCAGAAGAGAAGATGGAAGATATGGTTTCTTCAGATCCAAAGAACAACACTACCCAACAGCCTTCTAGGCGTTTGGGCGGCCTTAGAACCATGCCATTCATCATAGGTACCGCTATCTTTAGTACAATTGTCAAATATTTTTTGTTACTTTCCATTGTTTGAGTTTTTTCTTTCTTTCTTTCTTTCTTCTTCTTCTTGATCTTATTCATTTTGATTCGCTGCAGTGAATGAATCATTTGAAAAGGTTGCGAGTTACGGGATCATGCCCAATATGATTCTGTACTTCATGGGAGTATATGGCATGGAACTTGCAAAAGGATCAAGTACTTTGTCACTCTTTTCAGCATTATCCAATACCACTCCAGTCTTGGGTGCTTTCCTCTCCGATTCATACTTCGGAAGATTTGCAGTCATTGCTGCTGGTTCCATCTTTAGCCTTCTCGTAAGTTCCCTTAATTTGAATTGATAATAAAGAGCTACTCAATCTTAGGGGAGAGAAATTTTATTGTAAGAAAATCCTTTTTCCATGGAGAATTTTATGGTAAGAAAAATAAGGTTGAAAATTTAAAAAAAAAAAAAAAATTCTTAGTTGTCTTGCTAACCAAACACTAGAACTTATGATTTTTTCAACTACCAAACACATCCTTATATATGATTCTAATTATATGAATCTCTCATGGATGCACAGGGTGTAATTGTGCTGTGGTTAACATCAGTGATTCCACAAGCACAGCCCCAAAGAGGGGAATCAGCAAGCTCAGGCCAGCTTTGTTTCCTATACTCAGTTTTTGTGTTCTTGGCTATTGGAGCTGGTGGTATAAGGCCTTGTTCAATAGCCTTTGGAGCAGATCAGTTGGATAGGAAAGAAAATCCCAATAACCAGAGAGTGTTGGAGAGTTACTTCAACTGGTACTATGCTTCAATTGGAGTAGCTACTATGATTGCATTCACTGTGATAGTTTACATTCAAGATAACTTCGGATGGAAGATAGGGTTTGGAATTCCTGCAATAATCATGTTCTTTTCAGTTCTCATGTTCTTCTTGGGTTCCCCTCTTTATGTGAAAGTAAAAGCTGATAAGTGCTTGTTCACCGGGTTGGCTCAAGTCATGGTGGCCACCTTCAAGAACAGATCTCTTGCTTACCCTGCCGATGGACGATCCCATTACAGCAAGGACTCCAAGCTAGTCTCCCCATCAAAGAGACTCGGGTAATAGTATCATATATCAAAAAATTAAATAAATGTCATGATATATATTTGGCAGCCCATATCTCAATTAGTTTCCATATTGTCCCATCTTAATCACTTCTATTTATTTCAAATGGGCCTCGATGTTAATGAAAATAAAATCATAACTTATATTTCATGTGATGAATTAGTTCAAATATATTATATGACTATTATTTCGATCCACATATATAACAATACATGATATTTTGATTTCATGTCACCTTTTTTTCATTTATTATAGATATAACAATAGTCATCATTTTTCATTGATTGTTCTTTTGTTAATAAAATAATGTTGTGGATGTTGATATCAAAGAAGCAACCAACAAATTATCGAAACTAGGAAAAATTTTCAAAAGATGGTCCAGGTCAATATATATGGGTTATAATTTTTAAAGATGTATTTGAAATTTTAATTTGAAGAATCGTGCTCATATATACAATGTATATATGTATATATATTAGCTCTTGTGATTGTGATGTGGACATGCACTAAAGTATCTCAGTGAAGAATCCAAAAGGTTTTATTCTGGTGGAAGGCGCTTTCATTTTGAATGCCCAATTTAACCTTACATTTGAGTGAACTATATAGCGTGAGTAATGTTATATGAACACTTATTTTGTACATTTAAAGTTTACATCAGTTTTTATATACTATTAGATTATTTTTAATTTATATGTGTACATAATTCAAAATAATCTAATAATGCATTAATAATAATGTATATTTTACATGTACAAAATAAATATCACTTTAATATATTTTCCGTGTCTAAAAACTCCGTGAGGGAGGCGCGTGAGGGAGGCGCATTTATTTGAGTGGCGCATTTATTTGAGTTGAAGCTCCACCAAGGAATCGATGGGATCAATTTGGGAATACTATATGTGGTATACATAAATTGAGATTCCAAAAGTTTACATTTCCAAGAAAAGTTTGATATTATATATATTAGAGAAATCTGATCATTAATTTGATTCTGCAATCCTATAATCACTTTTTCTCTTCCCCCTTTCTTATCTAGCTTAGTCTTGTCACTTCATTAATATTATACCTTATATATATGTTGCTGATCATCATGCGGGACTTCATATATAGCAAATTGAATATGCTTTATTTATTTATTTCATGTGCACCCTTTGTATATAGGGGGTATATAAATTGAGATTCCATAATATATACGTCTCTTTTTGGTAAATGAAATCATCAGACAAGTTTTAATTTGTTTATGTGTGTAGGTTTCTAAACAAGGCTTGCGTCATTAGAGATGCTGAGAAGGATTTAAAACAAGATGGGTCGGCTTCGAATCCATGGAAACTCTGCACTGTGGATCAAGTAGAAGGGTTCAAAGCATTGATTAGAATCCTCCCAATTTGGTCTACTGGTATCATCATCTACATGACCATCAGCCACGGTACTGCGATAATCCAAGCAAAAACTATGAATCGACACCTAACATCTAACTTCCAAATTCCAGCAGGAAGCTTCACTTTGTTCACTGTCCTCACTCTAACGATATGGGTCGCTTTCTATGACCGAGTCATAGTTCCCTTCCTTTCAAAGTACACTGGAAGATCCCGTGGTATTAGCAATAAACTCCGCATGGGAATCGGTTTAGTACTAAGCATACTAGCCATGGTCGTGGCAGGATTGGTTGAGAATGTACGAAGAAGAAGAGCAATCCGAGAAGGGTTCCTGGAGAATCCCCGTGCCGTTATGGGTATGTCTGCAATGTGGTTAGTGCCACAATTTTGTATATCAGGCCTTGCAGAGGGTTTTAATGCAATTGGGCAAATAGAATTCTATTACTCTCAGCTTCCAAAAAATATGGCTAGTCTTGCCATGGCTCTCTTTTCACTTGGAAATGCTTTCTCGGGGTTATTATCAAGTTTGTTGATTAATATTGTGGATAAGGTTACTACGAAAGATGGGAAAGTGAGCTGGATTGCAAGTAATCCTAACAAGGGTCACTATGATTACTACTATTGGCTTACAGCAGTTTTAGGTGCGGCTAACCTTCTGTATTTTTTGATCTGTTGTTGGGTTTATGGCCCTTCTGGGGAAAAAGAAACTGGGATTTTTAAGAATCTGCAAGAAGTGGCAGAAGATGATCGTGAGTCGCCTAACAAGGAGGAACTTCCCAACGGTACCTTTCATGGGTAGTCTTTGTTTACTTGTGGTTGTTTATTTTGTAGCTTATATATATATATTTCCTCCTATGTATCTTGTACTATGTACTCTTCTTACATATATACATAGCTACCTGGCAGTCTACTTTTTTAGAGTATTTCTAAATGTAACCACTTCTACCCATATTGTTGAAAATTTATAAAGCAGTTGGGCACAAATAGTATTTTTTGTGGTCATTTAGAATTACCCCTTTGATATATATATATATATATATATATATATAATTCATGGTGGCCATTAATTGTTTGTCATGATATTAGATATTTTTAGCAATATTAACAATTTGATCAATTCTTAAGCAGTAAAATAAAACTCAACTTAATTAGGAAGCAACTAGATATATCCTACTAAAACACTATCCTTACCCACTTACTAACTTTATCCCACCTAAAGTATTACTAGTACTTTTTTTTAACCACATAAATCCCAAAATCACCCAAAAATACCCTTACCTACAAAACTACCACCATCTCCTCTTCTTCCCCAAAATTCCCAAACCCTAATCACCTCTACCACCGTCCTCGCCATTACCACTATTCTTCTTCTCCCAAAACTCCCTTTGGGTTCTTCTTCCTCTTTGAAAATGTTAAGATCCAACCTTCATCATTTCATTTTTTATCTTCAAATCAAATCCCAACTTCAACCACCCATTATCTTCCATATCTAACCTTCAAATCGAGTTGGAAAAGTGTTAGATCCAAGTTCTCAAGGTTGTTTTCGGGTTTAAGGTTCATTGGTTAAACTAATTTTTTTTAAAAGAAAAACCGTCTCTGGTTTGGTCTTGCGTGATCAAACCCGAGACTTGTGATTCGAATAACAGGTCCAAACCAGAGTTCTCGGTTCGGTCCTATCCAACCGAACATGTGCTTTCGGTTCTGTTGGACAAGATCGAAGCAACAACATTAAGTTCGATTAGGCAATACCAAACTGACAGTGTTAGGTTTGGTCATGTCCTACCGAACCTATGATTTTTTGTGTTTTTTCATGGATTTGCCCCCATAAATCTGAGTTTTACTACTTTAGAAGGCATTTGAATGTGTTTTATGGGGTTTATTACATTATTTGAATGACGATGCATCATTTTACATTCTAAAAGGTCACCCTCTTAGTGTTGACTGATGCATCGCCATTCAAAGAACGTAATAAACACCACAAAGCACATGTAAATGTCTTCTAAATTAGTAAAGTTCAGATTGATGGAACAAATCCTTCAAAAAACACCAAAAATCATAGGTTCGGTAGGACACGACCAAACCTAGCATTGTCTGTTCGATTCTATTCGACTGAACATGTGCCATCAGTTTGGTCATATAAGACCGAACTGACAGTGTTAGGTTCGGTCGTGCCCTACTGAACCTATGATTTTTTATTTATTTTTTTGTTTTTTCATAAATTTGCTCCATTAATCTAAACTTTACTACTTTAGAAGACAGGGTTTATTACATTATTAGAAGGCAATGCATTGTTCCACGTCCTAAGAGGTCACCTCTTAGTGTTGATCGATGCACTGCCATTTTATTAATGTAATAAACACCACAAAACACACATGTAAATGCATTTTAAAGTAGAAAAGTTCAAATTGATGAGACAATCCTTTAAAAAACACCAAAAATCATAGGTTTAGTAAGACACGATTGAATGTCCTTACATTGTCGATTCGGTCTTGTCCGACTGAAGCAATAACACATGTTTGGTCAGACATAACTGAACCAACTGTATCTATTTTGGTCGTGTCCTTCCAAACCTATGATTTTTGGTGGTAATAGGTCAATCTCTGCCCAAGCAAAACAACTTTACTTGCCACTTGAATTTTCACGTCAACTAGATTTTTAAGGTTCTTCTCAACCTAAAAATATAGACTCTACCATCCCTGGGCGGTGGGAATCAGAGCATCATTTGAGATCTTCGATTCACCATCATTAGCAAGTGCCACCCCGATCCAGATGGTGAAATGTCGAGAATGCCCTTCGCCACACACTCGTCGTTGGCAGATCTGTCGGAGAACGGAGCATCCGACAGGGAGCTTAACCTTGAGGAAGCTGAGGAAGATGTACTTTTTGCACTGCTTCCATGGAAAGGTCTGTCGCTTGATTTTGGCTTCCTCGGGGAGGACTGAGGAACTCTTAACCAATTGCCATGAGGGGCATTAGGACCAGGATCCAACCATTCACCCCCTTTGAGAATGTGCTGAAAGAGTGTTCATGGTCTAGTCATCCACATATGTGGCAGAAGGAAGGGAGTCTTTCATATTTCAGCCATGTCCCGAACTTGGCTCCTTCATTATTGATAATCAAGCCACGAACAGGACCAGTAACTCTATGTGGGCTCTCAAGAACTTCCTTTGCTCAACACCATCCTGGCAAAAATCCCCCTCGACTTTAATAACCTTGTCAACCCTTTGCCCTAGCAACTTTAAGAAATTTACACCTCTACAGTCTAAAGGTAATCCATGGAATTGAATCCAGAAGCAACATGAGTCAGAGGAGATATCCTTGGTGCAGATAGAGGGGTATCATGCCTTAATAAGGAAGACAATATGGTTTTCATAGAGCCAAGGCCCATTTTCTAAAATAAAACTCATGGCCATTTCATCTTAAAAAAAATTAGGAATAATTAAGTTTGGCTCCACTTCAACGAATTTTACCTCAAAGTTGAAAGCCCATGAGTTTAGAAGACCGCCCTTAAACGAACTCTACTCAATCTTTTCATAATAAGATGTTTGTCTGAGTTACTTAGGGGACTTTCCTCGATCCTGTTCTCTTTAAGTTGACGAGGATAGTTAGCTCTTCTAACTCATCTTTCATTAGGGAGAAATTA
The DNA here is from genome assembly GCA_035771175.1 of Paratinospora sagittata. Lineage (NCBI taxonomy): Eukaryota > Viridiplantae > Streptophyta > Magnoliopsida > Ranunculales > Menispermaceae > Paratinospora > Paratinospora sagittata. The sequence continues at coordinate 20,923,002 of CM069611.1, read as the reverse complement.
CTGAGGATATTCTCGATATCAGTCTTGATTCATAGAAAAGCTTATTGGAAGACAAACAACTTAGGCTAGGCAAGCGGGGAACCTAGGAAACACTGGATGGAATAGCGATTTGAAACAAGCATACAAACGAAACACCACGATGGGGAACCCAATCTTCAGCAAGGAATTGCAACACTCTTCCAATAAGGAAGGACAACTCTCGTAATGTAGTTTACCACCTTGCCCTTAATTATTCATGTTCTAATCCAAGTTGAAAAGCCAAGTCTCTCTAACTATCGTATATGGGTCAATATACTAGAATTGATCATATTTTCTACCAAAATGGGTGGAGTGCAAGCATAATGTAGGTCATACACAAGCCAGGGATGCATGACCTGCCAACGTTGTTGAGTATGTGTGGACTAAAATAATAGTCTCACATCGAATATGGGCTTGTTCATCACATAGAATATAAGTTGGGATCTCACATTCATTAGTACCAAGGCCTTTTGGAGTAAAACCCTACACCTAGGCCCAAAGTTGGTTAAGTTGGGAACAATATCAATACTAATAGAGATCCAGGCCTACCTTACAAGTGTTATCAGAGCCGATGGTTTTGTTATCTCAAGGAACCTTATAATGTGAACGTTTTGATGATTTCAAACTACTCACCTAAATATCTAATGATCTTGTTAAGTTTTTCAGTAATGTCAAGAATCAAGATCAAAGTGCTAAGCTTATTAAGCTTACAAGCTTACAAGATAATTGAGCAATCAAGATCAAAGCTTCAAGAGTTTCAAGTACTTAGATAATGCAGAACTTTTACTTAAGTGATTCTCAGCAAGTTTTGCATATTTGCATAATTGCATGATTTTGATCAATTTGTTTCCAAATAATTTAATCTTTTTAATTTTGTTTAATCGAGCTTTCAAAGATTGAAAAATAAGTTTTTAAGTGTTGAATCAGGATGCTCATGATGTCTTGGCAACGTCCTCCTGCACCTATCGGGTCAGGATGCTAATGGTTCATAGGTTGAAAAATACTCTATTCGTGGCAGGACACTTACACAGCAGTAGCGCCCTCACTAAATCAACCTTGTGAATGCATCAAGCCGCTCACGTTCTAGTAGCACCCTTATGATTTCTTGTTTTAAATGTTTTAAAATGAGTTAGGATGCTAGTCCTTAAGTAGCGTTGTGGCGACCCCGCGCCCCGGACCACCAACCCCGCAGGGAATGGCGTGCGGAATGCCGGGGCGGGAAGCCCGGCGTAGGCATCTCCGACCACTCCTCAACTCCCGTGAGGTGGTTGAGACCCTACGAGCCTTATCTCAAACAACGACATAATATCAAAAGGTACTAAACAAAACTACCCACCGTATTAATCATCAAAGACAAGAGATAATCCATAAAATGAACCACAAATAAAATCATAATCCCTACAGTCCATTAAAATTGACAACAAATAAAATCACAATCCCTACAGTCCATTAAAATTGACATACACATAAAGCCCAAAATTGTGGGTACAAATAAAAACCGTCATATGCCCACATGGTCTATCTAACAAATCCTAACTCACCCATACTACAATGTGGTAAGTATTATAATCACATAATCCAAAATATAATACTTCATAATTTAAAACACAGTTCAATCAAAATGCCTCTCAACTCACATCGAGGCTTTGGATTCTCTGGCAGGCAAGGCCCTCAAGATATAACTACTCCTTTGCCCTTATTCGGGACAGAAGGACCTAAAAGAGGAAAATGAGGGTGAGCCAACGGTGCCCAGTGAATATAATTCAAATATGCTATCAATACTCATCAATAAATATCATGTATGCATGTCAATGTGTAGCATGATTAAAAGCTCATAACATATAGATATCAAGCATTTACAATAATTTCGATGCAAGTAAAAGCTTATCAATTTGGATCCACATTCCACATGCATTGGGTTACTAGTGCACGTCTATTTCACCGTACCGTTGATCCCAATCATGTTTATTTTGGGTTACTAGTGCACGTCTATTTCACCGTACCGTTGACCCCAATCTCTTCCTTTCCTAAAACCCTCCTATGACAAGGTTAAGTCCCCCTATTAGCCAGATAGATGGGCCCAACTAAAGTCATAAGGTTTTCTCAAATCAATGCATAATTCAAAACATTAGAACACATTCATGCTTTCAACATACAATATATAAGTGATATGATGACATAAAAGATATAATCATAAATGAAGTCTACTCACAACCAAGCCTCGCGAGAGTATTTAACCACACACGACCACCAAACCGAATCAACCCAATCAAGATCCTGAAACATACATCAATATCCTACCATACATCAATTTTTATGCTCAATCACATAGACATTACACATCAACCCTAAATCAGCCCACTTATAAACAATAGGCCTAAATCCCATCTAATCCCATCATTCAACTCAAATCACATGACTTAGGCCTCTAATGCATAGTTCTCATTCATAAACCATTATATTAATCAAAAATACTGATTTTCAATTCCTTAGGCATAAACATGCCCAAATTGGGTCACTTGATCACAAGTAGGCCTAACCCATGATATGGTCACAACCACCAAATCAGTAGCATAATCAACCCTAATCATGCTTAATTAAACATAAGTTGCATCAATTCAACGATTTTAGGCCAAAAGCATCAAAAGCCCTAAAATATGAAATTTTCCATACTTAAGTCATATTGCCGATTTACACTAGGTCACCATGTTCAGCCATGTATATCACTGATTTTGCATCATGGGTTCATCAACAATGGCAACTAGGTCAACATAGTTGACATGCAAGCTATTTGGAAAGGTCTAAGTTCATATTCTAAATTTAGGTCTAATACAAGCAACCCTACCAATTCTTCATTTAATATTCTGTTCAGATGTATCAATCTACCAACATAACTATGTAATAACAAAATCAACCGTACAGATTGAAGTATGTGAAGAGACAAACCTTCTGTCCAAATATCAGCCCAATCCAACGGTGGACCGAAAAGATAAGTATCTTTGATGAACAAGTCTCTACTAAGACAATTTCTCCTTTCCTGCTGCAAATACTCAAACTCAGATGACTATATCACACAAAATACTAAATTCATAAACATCTCCACCGTTCAGAATACATAAGTGTCCGTTATAAACTACATACCCAAATTTGATATCCATCCAACGGTATATTGAGGAGATCTATAAGTTTGATCGAAATGGCACGAGAAATCCAGACTTTTCGACCAGCTTTGTTTCAGAGGTTAGATCTCTCAGACAAAACCTATAATCAAGATCTTCACCGTTTAGAATGCAGAAATATTAGTTGTACACTACGTACCCAAATTTTATATCCATCCAACGGTAGATTGAGGAGATCTATAAGTTTGAGCGAAACGGCGCGAGAAATCCAGACTTTCTGACCAGCTTTGTTTGAGAGGTTAGATCTCTTAGAAGAAACCTCTGATCAAGATCTCCACCGACCATAATTAATAACCATAAGCTACGAACTTGCTGACAGAGTTTGAGCTCAATCTGACCATTTATCCCAAAGATCCAGATCTTTAATGAAAATGTCGCAGAGATCTTCCTCCTGCAACTCCCTCCTTCTTTCTCTTCTTCTTTCCTTTCTCTTCTTTTCTTTCCTTTCTCTCCACTCACCTCTTTCTAGCACTTCCTTGATTCCCTCCTTAATTCTCTCCTTGATTTCCTCCTTGATTCTCTCCTTGATTCTCTCTACTCATTCTAGCACTTCCTTGAAGAAGAGAAGTGGGCATGGGACACTTGTCCACTTTCATGCACCAACCTTCATATGTGTTGGTCTCATACTACCCATACCAACCATATGTACTTTAACCAATCTCATGCTTCCATGTATTTTAAATGTCCAATCCATTTAATACACCAAATTTTCATTCTCATTTATCCTTTTATTCAATCAATCCTAACTCATATTAATTCATGGTTTAAGGGGCCCATGCATAAATAATAACATATGCATTATAATTTAATTTAACATGACCCATATACAATTTATGATACACATATTTATATACATTATTAAGCATCAACTATACAAACATGAAACAACCATCAAACAAACACCAAACATAACAAGGCAACGCATAGAGTTTGGGCAAAGTGCAATTGGGTTATGGGCTAGATGAAATAATTTTCGGGGCGTCACAAGCGCCCTTACTTCATAATCCACCAGGATGCTCACGTGCATGAGCGCCCTCAAGAGACAAAATGACAAGTGTTTGCGTTACGCATCAGGATGCTCACGGTTTACCAAGACGCTAACACAACACTGTCATAAGTTCTGAAAAAGCAACTATCAATCTTTTTGTTGATAGTTCAGGTGCATGAACCGCGATTACCAAAACTTTCTTTATTCATGCTATCTGAATTGAATCAGAACAATCTCATTAGAACCAGACTTACCATTTTCATGAAGGATTAAAGTCGTTGTGAGCAAACGTTTGAATTTGAAATTCAAATCAAATGCTCAACTGTTTTATCTCAACTAAGTTTATTTATACCTGCACTTAGAATCAAAACATACAGAAAATTTTCTTCGAGCTAGTTCTTTTTAAAGTTAGTCGTATTTTTAAGTTAAAATTATTTTCAGTTTCAAAATATTGTTTGAAACAACTTTAGTTCAAAATATTTTCATATTGAGCTTATATTCTATCATTTTCATTGAGAATCTGTTTGAAGAAAAGTGAATTGTTTTACTCGAATTTTCAGCATAATCTTAACTTCATATCATTACTTGCTGAATGAGGAATTTGAGTAATTGTTCATATGATACAATCGTACTTCACATTTTTATTTGTATCAAGAATTGTAACAGTAGTTATATAAACTACTAAATTCGTTTTATCTTGTTCTTTGGATAGCGGTTTGTTCATACCCATGAAGCTGAGCATATAGGTAGTCTTTAGCTTGCAAAATTGAGAAGTGTATAGGTAACTCTCTAGCCTGTAAGTCGAGAAGAGTAGGTAGGCCTCACACCTGAAAGTTGAGAAGGTTGTAACGGTTTGATTCTCACCCTAAGAGAATCGGTTAGTGAAGGTTAGAAAATTCTAGCTGAGAAGATTAGGTAGTGGAGGTAGGCATATAGTTGAACCATTATAAATTGGTTGTGTTATCTTATTTATTTTCCACATCTTGTATTTTTCCATATTGTTAATTTTAATTTGTCTAAGTGTCCAATTCACATCCTCCCTCTTGAGCACACCTGGGCCAATAGGTTTGGTTGGGACACACGTATGTCAAGGTGGAGCAAGCGTGTGTACTCATGGTCGCAGATGGTTCCTCGAGTTGCTCATCCTCGAGATGATGGTGACGGTTGATCTCACATAGATTGTGCGGCGTGATCGTGATGAAGTTGGATTTCAATCCAAGATAGAGATATGTTGTCACGATGCCTCTGACATAAGCTTACGTCATGACCGGCACAATGTACTATACACTATACATACTCAGTATACTATATACAATACATTGTCAGCCTCAACGGAATTACACAAAAATTTTCAAAATTTCGGCAGTATGTCCCCATAAATTGGACATCTCACAATTTTTCTTGATATACCACAAATCAAATCAAATAAATATACATATATATAATCATCTCATTCATTCATTTTATTCATCCATTCCATCCAGCATTTAATCATACAATCATATACATCATCACCTAGTATTTCATAACCAAAATATTCAACCATCCTCTATATTATCACCCAACCCATCTATGTGATAATATACATATAGTATGTGTTAAGTATACATATCAAAATAAAACAAAAACCAACCATCTCCTCCTTACATACATCAACAAAGCAGAAATCCGGATTAGGTGCCTATCATTCTCTTGCTTTCCTTTTTCCTTTTGAATCTTTACCTGAAATATTGGAGGAAATGGAGTAAGCATACCACAAGCTCAGTGAATATATATCTTAATATGACAATCATATGCATTTAGGAAAACATGTAATTGAAATCATTCAAAACATTTTTTAAGCACACATGCATCATTCAATAAATGTATCATACATACCAGTAATATAAATTTTTTTGATCATGTTTAGTAAAACAATGCACCATTTTTAACGAAATCCTCAATCTCCCTCCTTCTAGGTAATAGAGCGGGTCTAACCCTTGTATGGCCGTTACAAGATAGCCTGTAATACCCAGAATTTAGTGACTCACTCGAACAAAAAAAAAGGAAAAAGATAACGAAACCAAATAAGCCAGGTAAATATGCTCTTGCAATATCAAACAAATGTAATCAAGGCAGTTCATACTCTGTCATAGAATTTTCCATTAAAAGTTCAGAAATTTCTTGTAGTAAGTAACCAAACTGATTGTTAAGAGTTCTCAAAAAAAAAAAAAACAATAACAAAAAATACAGATTTTACATAGGTTCTTGAATCTTAAAAAAATAATTGAAAGTCCCATTTGTGAGACTCCAATGCTTATCAATTTTCAAGGTAAATGTAATATAAATGCATAATCAGTCAGAGAAAGTCGAGCAAATAAGCACAAACACAAATTGAACATGTCTTTAAAACCAGTCACTGCTAGGTGGTAAACATGAAAGCATAGCCAGAGCAAGAAATTAGAATCTAAATCCAAGAAATCACAAATAATAAAAAAAAAGATGTTAAACAAGATCCGGAAATCTCGCCGACATGTCGTCGGGAACCTCGCCGACATGTCGCCTGGAACCTCGCCGAGATCTCGCCGAAATTTCCAGATCTCGCTCTCTTTAAACCAAATCACACAACCTCGTCCTCTCGAAACCCTCTTCTCTTCTCTTCCCTTCACATCTTGCCGCTGCAACTCCTCTAGATCTCGCCGCCGCCGCCTTCCTCTCCTCTTCTCCGCCACAGATCTCGCCTCTCTCTCTCTTCTCCGCCGCGGATCTCGCCGCCGCCGTCGCCGCTCTCTTTCTTCCCTTCTCTGCACCTCGCCCTCACTCTCTTATCCTTCTCTTCTTCTCTTTTCTTTCCCCTCTTTCTCTCTCTCTCTTTCTTCCTCCTCTCTCTCAACACTTCTCTGCCGATTTTTGACCAGTAAGTTATCTTGTACATGTTATTTCAGTGGAGTGTGTCTAAATCCAATATGAATGATCCTCTCTCTTTTTCACTCCTGTGCTTATATTTGGTCAGCAACTTTTCTTGTATTATTCTATTTCAGAAGATTATGTTTGAATCCACTATGAATTCTCTCTCTCTCTCTCCCCTGTTTTTTTTCTTCCTTCCGCCCAACTCACTTGATTTTTATTTTTACTTTCTTTTTCTTTTTCTTTTCTTTTCTTTCCCTGCAACTCATTTGATTTTTCTTTTTCTTTTTTTTTTCTTTTTTTTTCTTTTAAACAACTAACAATGTTATATAATATATATATATATATATATATCATACATACAATATCACACATACAAGTGTATTTTGTTATTTTTATTATTTTAAGCAACCAAAATGTTATATAATATATTTATATAAATATCACATATTGTATTATATCATGTTATACCGTACACATCATATATCATATCACAAGGCACTATAATATGTTATTATATATATATATATACTTAGTTTAAACATCCAACTACTATATATATATACATGTGTATGTATATATCTCTACACTCATAATCGAGTAATTATATTAACAAACGTAATATACGTGTACAGGTTGATTACCACGCGTGCCGAGGAATTTAAGTAACTTGGAATTTAGCGATTCAGGTGGGAATGATTCTAGGCCTTCATAATATTTTATTTGATATATAGATAGGAATGTTAAATTAATTAGGTCCATAGTATTATCAGATTGCTTATACATGCATATTGTACATGATTATATGTATGCAATGTTGTGATTGTTTAGCCATGATGATATGTGTGTTAACATGATTTTTATTCTGATCAAATGATAATTGGATGCATGAAATTCATGTAGTAGTTGAATTCATTTATAAATTATAATGCCTGATAATGAAATGTATGATTTGGAATATTGGCATAGTGAATGCGTGAACACTATTATAATTGATTTTGTGACATGATACCATGTGTAGTGGAGTTGAATATATTTTATGAATGCGCTTAATATCGTGCTTATACCGTACGCATGACGTGACATCACTAAAGAACACGATTAAGATAAGAATCACACATATGGGGCAGTTATTCTAAGGAATATCGCCAATGTTCTAATTTTTGGGCTGTGCCACCCTGAGTTTGATTTTCTAACGGTACGTGATTTGGAACGTGATGAAATGATCGTCTCAAACAATATAATGTTGCAACGATTAATGTGTGAAACTTGTTTGTAATGTTCTTGTGTATGTATCACAATAAAATATTGTGAATTGTTTAGATGACCCACTGGGCTTTCAAGCTCACCCCTATTTTTATATGCAGGTGCTTAGGAGAATAAAATTGCGAATTCGTGACATAGTGCAGAGTAGTAGGGGTGGGTTAATTAATTAGTATTATGGGACTGAATATTTTCATTTAATTTTTAAATGTTTATTATTCAAACGAATCGTATTGATAATTGAAATTCAATGAATATTATTACGGTCAGTAAAGACCTTGTGATTTAATTCACGTGTGAATGCCTTGGAATAGAATTCATTAATTCTATTTGATGATTGTATTTTAATGTTGTGTCCATAATGAATGGACAAGGGCAAGTATCATCGTATGAAGATAACAATTGTATGAAGAATTAAAGGTATTCGTTTATCTTAATTAGTAAGTTGGATGAAAGAATATAAACTCATAGTTTTGCAAATCTCATTATTTATAAAATGATTATTGGTTAAGATAGACAGATACAAGTAACGTCTCGATTTTCAGTGATACTTTATATAAAATTAAAATATGCATTATTTTACAAAAAAAAAATTAAATTTTAAAAATCGGGGTGTTACAGTTTGGTATCAGAGCCTTAGGCTTCAGATCATGGGAAATGTTACAACAAATTTTGAGAAGTTTAGTATTTCTAAAGGTCACTTTATAACGTAAGATCGAGAATGAAAGTACAGTGGGTCTAACAAACTCAAAACTTTTAGGACATCGGTTAGAGAGGAGAACTTGTTTGAAAACTGTTTGGTTAGAATCTGAGATCAGGATGAATCTTTTATTCTTGGTTCCAAAGCGGTATGGGACGTGGAGGAATTTAAGGGTATTTGAGGAGTCTTGATCTTAGAGACTAGCAGGCCATGTTTGGTGAGTGACTAACAACTCTGGACGAGCTTGTATCGCTACGTTCAACTGGTATGGGACAGCTTGAACGTAGTGGATACCTGGGAAGCCTTCGTTGGTAGGACATTTGCGCATTGTTTGGGTGTATTAAAGTTTCTTTATGGAAGCTTATATCACCGGGCTAGAGTGGTATGGGACACTTGAATAGGGAGGATATAAGTGAAAGTTTGGGAATTTTCTTTATACCATTGTTGTGTGGTATGTTGTTTGTTTGTTTGTTTGCTTGTCTTGTTTACTTGTATCAAAACCAAATCCTGTACCCTGTGACAATCATGGATTGTCAAAATTTTATGAAACCTAGAAACTAAATCAATAGGATCATTTTATTTTCGAGAACTTAGAATTCTGAATCTAGAGTCACCCTAACCGGAAATAATTATCTCATGTAATACTAAAGATGAGTTGAAATTTTATAGATGGCTCCACCTCGAAGAATGAACACCAGGTCTGTGAGTGATCTCATAAGAGACACTGAACCTGCTGAGCAGACACAATCGACATTCGAATCTCAGCCGACGGAGCAAGAACATGCAAATCAAACAGTGAATGTTGACTCTGCTGGAACAGAGAACGTCCAACCTACAACAGTTCCAACCCCTGGAATTGTTTTGGGACCAGAGATGATGGTTGAATTTGTGAGGCAAGTCGTGGAACAAGTGACCAGACAGCTGCCTCAACCTCAATTGAATCCAACTATTGTGGTGCAGAATGAAACAGGAACTCGAAACATCAGGAGACCTGAAGAAAAGGAATGGGCTGATCAATTGAAAGACTTCCAACGTATGCATCCTTCGAAATTTGAAGGAAAACCAGATCCAAGGGAAGCTGACAAGTGGTTCCAGGAGGTTCAAGAACACTTGGAAGTTCTGAGAGCAACTGGTCCAAGAATGGTGGCAATTGCGGCTCACCAATTCATAGGTGAGGCCAAACATTGGTGGAGAATGGTTAAAGAAAGTCCTACAGTGGACGTGAACACTATGACCTGGGCGACTTTTGAAGACATATTTTATGATAAATTCTTTCCCAAGAAACCAAATAAGCCAGGTAAATAGTCTCTTACAATATCAAACAAATGTAATCAAGGCAGTTCATACTCTGTCATAGAATTTTCCATTAAAAGTTCAGAAATTTCTTGTAGTAAGTAACCAAACTGATTGTTAAGAGTTCTCAAAAAAAAAAAAAAAAACAATAACAAAAAATACAGATTTTACATAGGTTCTTGAATCTTAAAAAAATAATTTAAAGTCCCATTTGTGAGACTCCAATGCTTATCAATTTTCAAGGTAAATGTAATATAAATGCATAATCAGTCAGAGAAAGTCGAGCAAATAAGCACAAACACAAATTGAACATGTCTTTAAAACCAGTCACTGCTAGGTGGTAAACATGAAAGCATAGCCAGAGCAAGAAATTAGAATCTAAATCCAAGAAATCACAAATAATAAAAAAAAAGATGTTAAACAAGATCCGGAAATCTCGCCGACATGTCGTCGGGAATCTCGTCGAGATCTCGCCGACATGTCGCCTGGAACCTCGCCGAGATCTCGCCAAAATTTCCGGATCTCGCTCTCTTTAAACCAAATCACACAACCTCGCCCTCTCGAAACCCTCTTCTCTTCTCTTCCCTTCTCATCTTGCCGCTGCAACTCCTCCAGATCTCGTCGCCGCCGCCTTCCTCTCCTCTTCTCCGCCACAGATCTCGCCTCTCTCTCTCTTCTCCGCCGCGGATCTCGCCGCCGCCGCCACTCTCTTTCTTCCCTTCTCTGCACCTCGCCCTCACTCTATTCTCCTTCTCTTCTTCTCTTTTCTTTCCCCTCTTTCTCTCTCTCTCTTTCTTCCTCCTCTCTCTCACCACTTCTCTGTCGATTTTTGACTAGTAAGTTATCTTGTACATGTTATTTCAGTGGAGTGTGTCTAAATCCAATATGAATGACCCTCTCTCTTTTTCACTCCTGTGCTTATATTTGGTCAGCAACTTTTCTTGTATTATTCTATTTCAGAAGATTATGTTTGAATCCACTATGAATTTTCTCTCTCTCTCTCTCTCTCCCCTATTTTTTTTCTTCCTTCCGCCCAACTCACTTGATTTTTATTTTTACTTTCTTTTTCTTTTTCTTTTCTTTTCTTTCCCTACAACTCATTTGATTTTTATTTTTATTTTCTTTTTCTTTTTTTTTCTTTTAAACAACTAACAATGTTATATAATATATATATATATCATACATACAATATCACACATACAAGTGTATTTTGTTATTTTTATTATTTTAAGCAACCAAAATGTTATATAATATATTTATATAAATATCACATATTGTATTATATCATGTTATACAGTACACATCTCATTATTTATAAAATGATTATTGGTTAAGATAGACGGATACAAGTAACGTCTCGATTTTCAGTGATACTTTATATAAAATTAAAATATGCATTATTTTACAAAAAAAAATTAAATTTTAAAAATTGGGGTGTTACAGTTTGGTATCAGAGCCTTAGGCTTCAGATCATGGGAAATGTTACAACAAATTTTGAGAAGTTTAGTATTTCTAAAGGTCACTTTATAACGTAAGATCGAGAATGAAAGTACAGTGGGTCTAACAAACTCAAAACTTTTAGGACATCGGTTAGAGACGAGAACTTATTTGAAAACTGTTTGGTTAGAATCTTTTATCAGGATGAATCTTTTGAAAACTGTTTGCAATTCATGTATAATTCGAATCTATTTCACTTAACTATACTTACTTATATTATTCATTTAAATACATTCCATTTGATCTAAGACTTACTCATTGACCATTAATTCTTACTTTAGCAACCTGAAAAATATTGTACACATTCTATGAATTTAAATTCCAACTGAATTTAGGACTCATAAGCAGTTGAAAATGCTACTTTACCGTTTCTACGATCAATCTAGATATTTTCACAAGAAAGAACAATAAAAATAGATTTTCAAATCATATTTTCACTAGTTCTCAATTTTATTTTTCTACTGGAAACATATATCAATTTTATTAAAAATATAAAACATTCCTAAAATTATTCTGTTCACATCGACACGTGAAAAATCAGTCCTACTACCATTCTACTACCTTCAACAGGTATTTTACTAAGGTTTTACATGTTCGCGGGGGTCACTAAAGTCAATTTTACTCACCAAAACCCTATATTTAGTTACTAAAAATATCAAATCATATCTAAAAATTATGATCTTAACTCGAAATGTTCGAAATTAGTAGATCTATTTTTCTACAGTCTCAAATCGGAGTTTCACTAGATTCCAATTTTATTTTATTCACTGAAAATAATCGCAATACTATTTATGGTACTGTTCATTAGAAACATATATAATTTTACTAAAATTATCAAACAGTGTCTAAAAATCATAAAATTAGTATCGATGGACTCACAATAGTCCATTCTACCATTTTATAACCTTAAACTGGAGTTTCATCTAGTTTTCATAGTGTTCCAAAGGCCTCTAATGTCAAATTTAACTTCAAAAAGCTATATAAATTCCAATTTTGCAATTCAATCAAAACTAACCTTAGATTCATGGTTTCTACAACCTAGGAAGTAGTTTTCAACCTTTCCAGCAAATTTTCATTCAAGTTGGATCAAAACTCCAATTTTGAAAACACTGTAAAACGGCTCCCATAGCAAAAATTACTCCAAAAGAATCATTACATCTAACTTAAATATCAATTTCACAAAGACATAGAGTAAAAATTATTTACCGTGGGTCCTAATTTGGCATAATTTTGGCGTTCCCACATCTTTTTCCTGTTCCTTCTTCTTCGTTCTTCTTTGTTCTTTCTCTTTCACTTACTTTTTTTTTCTCATTCACAAACGTTGGAGTGAGAGAATGAGAGATAAGTATAAATTTCTTTTGACCCCATGCTCCCCATTCTAGTTAGTTAACCAACTCCCCACTTAAAAATTTAATTTATATATATATCCAATTTAACACTTATTATTTGGGATATGATTTTAATAATGTAATTGCATAATATAAACGCACCAACACATACACATACATATTTTGCACAATATAAATGCACCAACACATACACATACATACTTATACGTGTATTATATATCTCGGTACAGTATAAGTCAACGTAAAATTTTTTACCAAAAATATGGGATGTTACATATGTTGGGTATGTGTGGACTAAAATAATAGTCACACGTCAATTATGAACATGTTCATCAAATGAAATATAGTTGAGATATCACCTTTATTAGTACTGAAATCTTTTGGAGTAAAACTTCACACCTAAACCCAATGGTGGTTAAGTTGGGGCTAATATTAGTATTAGTAAAGATCTAGGCCCGCCCAACAAATACCTCATAGCTACTTTCCAACAATTTCACCAAAAATTGAGTCCCAAAAATATTTAAAAGAAACATAATTCTCTGCATTAAACCAAATATAATAGTTTTGATACCAATTAAAGTTTTGAATATGATACCTAAGGCCTTACCTACATTGTAATGAAGCTTTGACGAAGGTGAATGCACCAAACTTTAACTAATCAGTTTAGATATTTGTGGTTGAGAGAGTTTGAATCCAACTCACACTTCCTCCACTCTAAGCGGGAGAGAGGGTTCAATTCCTTCTCCAAGATTCATCCAACTTTTTTTCTTTTCTATATATGAAAAGTTTAGGATAAGTTATGGATAGATTACACCTCTGGGGCTACTTTAATTGAGCAAATTTTGGCCTTTATTCTTTGTTAATTCAAAATTATAATACATAATCATTTTCATAAATACATTGAATTGTGTAAGATATGAATTGTTACAATGGAGAAAGAATAAATAAGAAACAATAGTCTAGAAAATAACCTAACAAAAATAAATTGGGAATTTTCTAATTTCACTTCTATTGATCAGAGAATATAAGGTAGTATTTGGTAACTCTATTTTTTTTAACTCTACAATTTTTAGTTATAAAAAAATTAGCTCTTTTTTTATAAGAGTTTATTTTAAAATATTGTTTGGTAAAAAAATACTTCAACATCTTATTTTAAAAAATCAAAAATAGAAGTTAATTGTTTAAAAAATTAAAAATAGAAATTAATTGTTATATTGTAATCATATGCTATATTTGGTTAAATTAAAAATTATTTGTATTAATTATCATTTATTAAATTTGAGTGCTGAAAAATCATTTTGTAAGTGGTGACAAATTAGTCTATATAGTTATTGATGAAAATTTGGTTTGTTACAAATTATTTCTAATATAGTTGGATCATCATCTACTATAAATAGACATTAGAATTATCGACGACGTCCAAGGTTACGAAGGTTCTTCATACCATCCAACATCCTGATCTTGGAGGTCTTTATCTTATTTGAGAATGGGGCCTCGTGAATTTTCCTGACAAACGAGGAGTCCACGTTTATAAAGTCGTTCTCGTCGGCATGTGGCATGGGCAACGTCCTCGATCGTAATGCTTGGGACCAATTAGGTTGGTGTTCCCCATTGTTCCCCTTCTTCTCTGGTTGATGCTTTGGGAGGTCAGGATTGGCAGAGTTAGTCTTCTGTTGGGAACTCTTTGAGAACTCTGCCTACCTTTTCTTGGAAACTAACGAATATATGAGGTCCCCCATGGAGAGGCTTCAACACTGGGATTTCCTATTGCTCAAATTGGGAGAATCCCAGTGGGGCTGGCCCCCTGCAAGCTTGACTTGGCAGAACTTCATTGCGTTCATCTGCATGTTCCTCATGTTGGGGCAATGGCGTGGGCTTCGAAAGCGTTCGGGGATGAGAGTCATCATTCCGGGCTTTTCTTTCTTCCCGCAACATCTGAGCTATGCCTTGGACAGTTTTTTTCAAGTTGCTCAATCGAGTTTTCTGTGTACGTTCCTTCTCCTTCTTTGCCAAGGTTTTGATAATTCCTTTTGGTCGGCCTCAAGGCTTCTAGATCTTTTGTTTCGACTAAGAATGTGGTGGAGGATCCGGCTATTCGTGGGCTGGGGTCAGAGCCACATCCCTGGTGGCCCCAGGAGGTCTCAATACTTGACTCATAACAACTAAGATCTGACTTCTTGCTCGTTCCCACAGACGGCACCGCCAAATGTTGATGCAAAATTTGCCCAACACCAATATTTATAGAAAAAATAAAAAATAAAAATAGGGGAGACGAGAAGAAGAACTAACCGAGCTAGGAGCTCTGATCGAGCTCTTAATATGGCGACCTTGATGTTGACGTCGAGAGGTGCCCAGCCAACCGGACCTACCGAGCAATCTCCTATGTACCGAGGTGGTACCGAGATGCCTCCTTGGAGAGAGAAAGAGAGGGGCTAGTGTTATGAGTATCGGTGTAGTGTCGGCTTAAGACCTTCTGATGCCTAAGTTAGAGCTCACGACAATATTTTATTGATATTGCTTTTGTAAGACTCAAAAACAGAAATTGGTCTCATACCTTTTTGGTGAATAGAGCAGGTATATTTATAGTGAAGGGTCTGGTCCCCACTAATAGGGACAGGTGGCATTGTGGTCCCTGGCCAAAAAGTAGTCTAAGGAAGGACGTGACGTAGTTTTGTAGAGTTGGCCCCTGACGGCTACTGACACAGGTGCCCAGCTAGATCACCTCAATAACCCGAGGTGACGGACATACTGTATTCTGAATTTTTTCTCCCTTTGGCTTTTATTTGGTCCTTAGCATGGGCTTCTCACTTTTATAAGTATTGATTCAACCTTTACTTAACAGTGACTATTGGTGCTAATGTTTTAATTTGAATATGTTTTAGTACGATAGTTAGAATAAAGGTCAATACAAGATTCAAGTGACCATAAGTCTAATCAAGTAGATCAAATAAAATTAAAATCAAAGCTTGGACGAGATGACTTGAAGAGAAGTGGAAGAGAGCTTACAAATGCACTTAAACTTAGGTTGCAATCTTTCTTGATCCCATATTGCTCAATTAGCTTTTCAAATCATACTTGTATGCATTTGATCGGTTTTCAAAGTTCATTTGATCAATTTTAAAATTTCATTTGATTGATTTTGAATTTTTATTTGATCGATTTTCAAATTTCATTTTATCAATCTTAAAATTTCATTTGATCGTTGAACCAAAAAGTCAAAGTCAAACAATTGGTCAACCGAAGATCAAAGCATTGATGTTTGAAGATTTAATTTTGCTTAGATCTTTTAGGATTGTAGGTTTGTCTCTAAGTTAGTCAGCCATGCATTTTTCGACCGAATTTTTTTAAAATCTTGTGTTTTCGGTTTCTTGATTTTGAAGATATGCAAAATTTGTTTTCCTGGATCTTTGAAAGTGAAGCAACTTAGTTTTTATCTTGTGAAAGTTTTTTAAATTGATTTGGAGTCAAAACATTTGAATCACATGTCAAAAAACATAAATTTCTCATTATTGATAAGGAACTCACTCTCTCTTGGTGGAACTCACTCCCCATCCAACATTCATCCAAAGCAGGAGAGAGGCTCCAAAGCCTCTAATTCCTTCTCCAACGTTCATCCAACTGTTTTTCTATATGTGAAAAGTTGATGAGGATAAGTTATTGATAGAATACACTTTTGGGGCTACTTAAATTGATTAAATTGTGGCCTTTATTCTTTGTTGATTCAAAATATAATAATACAATTATTTTCATAAATACATTGAATTTGTGTAAGATATGACCTGTTAAGTACATTGGAGGAAGAATAAATAAGAAACAATAGTCTAGAAAATAACCTAACAAAAAGTAAATTGGGAATTTTGTAATTTCACTTGTATTGATCACAAAATATAAGAAGTTTAACAATATGTTACATAAGAGATAAATGATTTAAAAAGAAATTACACAAGATCCACAAAAGGTAGGTTCTAAATATAAAACATACAAAATAGCAATTAAAAACCTAAATAATACAAAAGGAAACACATGCAAGTAATTTTCATGTAATTGATACATGATGATGCCAAGGAAATTAAGATGGGAAGCAATCAATTCTGCATGCTTTGATTATGAGGAGGAGTCATGACTTCACCCTGATATTTCCTTTGTGTTGCTTGTTGCTGAGCAAGATAACCATTCCAACCTACAATTTATATATATGTTAAACTTTATGATTTCATTAAATACAACATTTTAAAACTATATATTATATGTAGAATAAACTAGAGAAATAAAAGTTAAAAGTGCAATTAATTAATTAATTAATTAATACATACCAAGAGCAGGGTCAATGCCTCTGTTTTTAAGCTCTCGAAACTCTTGACAAAGGGAACAACAAGGGCAAAAGAGAGCTGAAACCCAATCTTCATATGGAGCCTCCACCAAGTTATATTTTCTCCTCAGCTTTCTTCTATATTTTGAACCCATAATCCATTGAGAGCACAATGCAGGCATCATCAAAAGATAGAGAAAACTCCCCAAAGGACAAGCTGCACAAAAAATCATACAACTTGTCAAGGACAAAAAATAAAAACTACTAAAGTATTAAATTAATCTTGCTTAGTTAGAACAATCTAATTGCAAAAAGTATTTTTTTTTTAATTTTGAACTATATATGACTATTCTATGAATAATTAATATAATAATGGAAAAAAAAAATGTTCTTCTCCCCCTTACTCAGTTCTCCTTCATCTAACATCTCTGCTATCTGCCCGAATGTGACACAAGGCAAAAATGCTGTCATAACAGCTGCAAACAACAATAAATATTGTAAGTATATATAACATCGTATTCATATATTCTAACTAAAAGATTTGGCTGCAATAAAAGGATATATAGAGATGCACTAATAGAATAGAAACATGAATTGTCTGATTCAAATCATTGTGATTGATTTGAAATGAATTATAAGTACACATACATGAAGATAACAAATTCAAAAAATGGTATGCAATTGTACATACCATTTATAGAACAACAAATGAAGGACAAATATGACAAGTTCAATAATAATCAAGTAATAAATACAAAGCAAACAAATGAGTGACAATCATAAAAACTCTAATAAAAGGAAAAGTGAAGAGTTAAAGGGATACTGCAAAATGCTCTCATTTATAATAATGAGTAGTGCTACATTAACATTCGTTGTAAACATAATTAATGAAAACACCACCTATAACACATTATTAGATTGCCTTAAATTATTATAAACATAATTAGTGAAAAATCAACAAGTGGTAGTTTAATTAGTTGAGGAGCTGAGTATAAGTGAGATTGAAGTCCAGGTCTCGAGTTTTAGCCTGAATGTATTCTCATTTATCCGCCTCTGTTCGGAGGGCCAACTTAAACGTCTCTGTCATGCTCGAGTGTAGGACGATTAGTTTCGCCCAAAGGAAATGAGGACACCTCCCGAGTGTCGAAAAATCGGTAATAAAAAAAAAACATAATTAATGGAAACGTGAACTATATATAATACATTATTAAATTGTCTCCAATCACGTGTTACTACATAATTCAAAAAAATTCAATAGAGTATTAATGAAAATGCTTCTAGTAATGTACACTAGGGATGTTACTATCATTTTCCTATAATAATTATAAAGCGACTATAAATTATAACAATAAAAAGATAAAATTAGAGAAGGATTTGCACCAACTTCTGTGCCTTTTCATCAAACGAAAAGAAAAAAACAAAAAAACTATAATTAACAGATTTTTTATAAAAAAATAAAAAATAAAAAAGTTCCAAAGCGGTTTACACTCTTATTATGTCGTGGTTCTTAGCTAGCAACAAGAGCTTATGTATAAAATTTGATCAGAAAGCAGAATATAATCTAATAGTTGTAAAATAGTATATTAATCCGAAGTGTGTATCCTAATATAAGCACTAGTTATAAAATAAATAAATGAATAAGAAACTTCAATTCGCATATTCCATGGCTAATACCGAAAACACAGAAAACCTAGTCTGCAAGTACATATCAATGAAAATCCAACAAATTATTTAACAAAATAAAATAAAATTACTAGCTGTATACATGTATATAATGAAAATTACCATTAGTTTGGTGTTGTTGACAGTCGAACAATCCTGTAGTCCATGGCTCCCCAACTGCAACTGATGATGAATTAATCTGATGAGGCACAGGAGAGTGCAGAGCTGCACTACTGTAAACTATATTTGACCCAACCGTGCTCTGATGCATAGGAGGGAAAGGCACGGCATCTGCGCCTCCCCCTTCTTGTTTTTCGCCTACTATTTCTGCTGCTTCGTATTGCTGAACCCTCCCCATCAACAAAAACTATTAACAGTTCTGATCGGCTAGACCCTTGATTATTTTGTGTAACCTGACGATCGATCTTCAATTATCATCGATCTAGTTGTTTACTTATTTATATATATACATATATATATATAACACAGCTCTCAGAAGTCAGAACTGAACAATATATAACTAGTACAATCTTGCCATTGCTAGAAATGTTGTAGTTATCGCGTGTTGAGCTGGAATTCTTGTTTTCTAATGTCCGAGTCTACGCCTTTAGTCGTTTTCTTTTTGTCCACTTAATTAGTTGTCTCTTCCCACATGTGGACATTTCATATTGCTTGTATTGCTTGTATCTACATATATAATCATGGAGATTATGGTGAAGTCAATGGGCACCAATGCGGAGGGGGTACGGATACATTAGGCTTTTTTATTTTATTTTATTTGACTTTGACCGTGGACTCCAATTAACCCACAACCATTAAATGGTATTGGAATACCATCCACCAAGCTGGTCGTGGTTTCACATACATCAAATGATTGACTTGTACTTGGCACTAAATATTTCGGTTTCTTTTCTTTCTTTCTTTTTATGGAAAATAATTAATTTGACATATTTTTTTTACATATTTTTTTAATATTATAAGTGAAAGTGGTTAGATAGTCTTGAATTATATAACAGTGCCTCGTAATATTATGTACTATTACGTGATTCGAGACGATCTAACCACACTCACCCGCAATATCAAAAAAATATGTTCATGTAGCATTACTTTTTTTTATTGTCTTTAAGAGAAAAAATAAATAAACCTATTTTACCTTTATTTTTATTTTTGAGGATTTTGGTTTGTTATTACAAGTCATTTTAGTTATATATTTTGGAAAGCAAAACGAAATTTAAAGCTATTTACAAGTGTATTTTTTATCAATAATGTTATTAATGCTTTTATAAATGGAATCTTGTAAACAGCCACAATCTCAAATTAAATTCTTAGAAGTAATGATCATGAGAAGAGTAAAGCTAGTGAAAACTCTGTGATATGTTCAAGGATCCTATACATTTTCAATCCTCATCATATATTTTCTATCACATTAAGATAATTATTAATAGGATACCTATTAATTTTTTATTTCATGATGGACCAGTCGTGATGGCATTATATTGGTTCGACTACGACTTCAATAATACCTAGCCTCCTAAAGCACTGTCAAGAATATTTGGCAAAACTAATAAACACCATCAACTCAATACCATTTTGACCACCGAGCCTACATAAGCTTCCGTATGGAGAGATTCGTAAGTGCCATTAGCTCAGTAAGTAGAGCACCCGCTGAGTTATTCTTGAGACAGAATTTTTGTAACCTTTGGCGACAAATATGTTGGTCGCTAAAAGTCACAATTCGTCGCAAATGCTTTCAGCAACACGTTGCCCACTTCGTTGCGCGTATCGTTGCCAATCAAGCGTCGTAGAAACTTTCCACGACATTTAGGTTAATTTCGTCACAAAAACTATTCGCAACAACAGTCAAATCGTCTCCAAAGAAGATATTTAGCAACAAGTTATTTTTTTTCGCTAAAATTGATCAATTTGCAATGAAACAACTTCAAGCTGTTATGGCTAATTTAGCAACAAGTTTTCGTAGCAAAAGATGAATTTCGTCGCTATTAATATATTTTGGCAACGCTTATTAGTTGTTGGCGACAAGTTATTTGATCGCTAATAATCTGTTTTTCTTTTTTTCTTTATTATTTTTAAAATTTTTCTTTTCTATTTTTTTTTAGGTATAAACTTGCTACCTGATATTTTAAATTTTTACAAATTTCTAAACAAAAAATATTTGAAAAATAAAGAAACCAAATGGATATAGAGAAAACACGAATGGATAATAAGGAATTAATACAATTTTACAAAGTCATAATTCTTATTCAAGAATAGATGAATAACAAACATCAAGGATTAAGTCGAAGTTGTTTACAAAGTCATAATTTTGAGGCCAATTTCATCGAAGATCATCCCATGAGACCAAAATATTCATAGGTTGCAGGAGCATCCGGATCAAGGTTCTGGAGTGGATTCCCTATCTGTAAAGAGAAATATCGAAAGATAAATATGCTATAGAGATATTATCGAAAGATACACTATAATATGATTGGATCAAACAGAAGTATATATGTAATTTAGTATAGAAGTTAAACCAACCTTTGTTCCAAGATTTGTGATTTGCAATTACAATCAAATTCTAACACAACCCATAAGAGATTTCAAATGAAATTCATCTCTATTTCCAACAACACCCACAACCCATCACCACAAATCAATATAAACCCAACAACAATCAACGCAACCCAACAACACCCACCACCCATCTTCTAAAACTCGAAACAATTTCAAACAAAATACACCAAAAATAAAAAAGGCAATGAGATCTGTAACTCTTAAAACTACGAGGTTGAGATCAAATCTGTTGAAAACCAATAATCTAATGTAAATAAAGCAGAAGAATATTAGCAAATACAAAAGCTTTACTCACTTTACGTTTCACGTGTTCTAGTTCAAGCCAAATACCTATGGGATAAAAACCTATGGGATAAAGACCCAATTGATTTTTCACTCTATCCAAACTATTTGAGCTCATTTCTATCTTTTCACATGGATACGAATAAGTCCCATATGGGATCAAAAACATCCCTTCCAGAGGGGCAATAAAGCACATTGAACTATACTAGATGTTGGATGCCAACTGAACTTGGAAGATAATCAGATTTCAGTGGCTCTTAGACTAGTTTTGTAAAGGTTATTATTAATTATTCTTAGTTGATGAGTTAGTTTCAATTAGTTGGACTTGGTGAATTATAAGTGATCTTCAGAAGGGTATCAAACAAGAATCAAGAGACATTGTACAAATAAATAAATAACTTGAATCACATTGTTGCAAGTGCAAACATTCTAAAAAGAAAAATTCTAAAAGCACCATTCCAATAAAGTCAGTGAACTCAAACAACTTTGTAAACTGTAAATGCTCTTTCATTTTAACTTATTAAGCCACGCGACACAATCATTCCTCTTAAAGGCACTATCTTCTTAAAAATACACACAGAGACATTGAAGGAAGGACAAGAAGAAGAGTATATACCTGGGAAGTGAACAAGAAGAGGCAGATCAAACCCATCCAAGAATGCAAACTGTAGAAATTAGCAACAATCCCTTCCTGCCCATGAAACTTAGTCCAAATCCCAAAAGCCCCATAATCCAAAGACAGTCCTTGCAGGCAAAGATGCACCAATTTCTTCAAATTTCTTGATCCGGGCAACCATCAATGGACCAATATAGTTGAAACAACACAATTACTAAGCAAAAGAAGCCCAAATGTAGTCTACTTGAAAAATATTTCCAAACAAAGCAGCACATTGCAAATCATCAAACAAATAAAGAAAATAACAATATGCACTTTACATCAAACTAGATAGTCGAAAAGTGTAATCCAATTTCAAATGGTTAACAAAAAATAGGATAAGTAATCTACCTTTACTCATAGAAAGAACATGGGTAGGAATCTACATTTACTCATAATCTATTGCTAGAGCCCAAATTTCTCCAAACGAAGAAAAGAAAGATGATTGGCAAACATATCTGTGGAAACAGGTTTGAGTATTTGATAAAACCAGAAAAAACCCTAAATCACAAACCAAAACCCTTACCTTAAGAGAATAAGCAAGAGAAAACATAGAATAAGAAACACATTTATATATCATTTGTAGAGGGATGGAGAGACTTCAAATTCGAACCAAAAATTATGGGCAAAAGCAAAACTAGCTAACAACTCTAAGAATATAACCATAAACTTAAACACATATTAATAGCTTATCATAATGTCTACCATATATGATTTTCATTTGACTGCACTAAACCAAATAAGTAAAATATACAAAGTAAAGGCTACCAATCCAATATGTATCGCTTACAATATGAATTAGATGAATAATATTTAGTCTCAATATATAAAGTATAATTGATGCATTCTTCAAGTATTTTATATTTTTTTCGAATTTATAATTACTTAGGCATTTTGCATCCTAAAATTGAATAACATTTCATCCAAAAGTTTCATAGCTCTAACTGCACTCAGTGATTCAGATGACACCATAAACAACTAATATATAAGCATGTGTTGAAGATCTCATGTCTCAATCTCTCAGCATAAACTAAAAACTAAGTTTTGAAATGATCAGAGACCCGTTCGACGTCGAAACATGTCGAAAATACTGTTTTGGATCAGTGAAGCTCGCTCCATGGAGGAAGAAATTTTTGTCACTGATTACATCAATAGATTGATCTCCTAGACCCGTGGTCCGATTGAGCTGAACTTTTGTCAGCTTATTCTTCTCTGCTAGATCTTCATTATGAACGGTAAAGATCTTGATCAGAGTGGTCTACTGTGAGGTATAAGACTCCAAACACTATTTCTCAAATTTGTGAATTTTCTTGCGCAGTTTTGATCAAATGGTTGGATCTCGCAATCCCACCGTTGGATTGAGCTGAAGTTTTACCAGAAGGTTGGTAACTAACTCATAAAACTTTTTAATGGTTAAGATGTTAACTTGGTGAGTCATTTGAAAGAAATTGATTATTGGGATTATGGTGTGTTATTAGAAGGCTGACGGGATGCGGGGGATATCGAGGAAGGATATATCTGGGGTTCCGTGCAGGTAGTGATGTCACGCCTGGGTTGCACACATTGCCCCCTACCCAGGGTGATGAGTACCTCCTACCGAGCGTACCCCAGCCATTATATACCACATAATATTGTCACATCCAAGTACACAGCCCACCGCAGTGTCTAGTACCCCCGGGATCATTTGTCCACACTATTCACTCATTGAATAGTGAAGGGCCTCCCCCAGATTCGAACTCACAACCTCATAAGGTTTGATTTCGCAATCTGAGTAACCACTGAGCCAATGGTTCAGTGGCTACTCAAATTGTGAATATTGTCACGACGCCCAGGCGTGACAAAAAGACCTTATGTATACATAAGGCCTTTTTGTCACGCATGGGTTGCATACAGTGCCCCCTACCCAGGGTGATGAGTATCCCGCAGGGCATACTCCAGCCGTTATATACCACATAATATTGTCACATCCCAGTACACAACACACCGCAGCGTCTAGTACCCCCGAGATCATTTGTCCACACTATTCACTCATGAATAGTGCAGGGCCTCCCTCAGAGTCGAACTCGAGACCTCATAAGGTTTAATTCCGAACTCTGAATAACCACTGAGCCTGGATGTGACAATATTATGTGGTATATAACGGCTGAAGTATGCCCTGCGGGGTACTCATCACCCTGGGTAGGAGTCACTGTGTGCAACCCAGGCATGACAAAAAATCTGAGTAACCACTGAAGCAATTGGTTCAGTGGTTACTCCAAGTGCGGATTCTAACTCCTTAAGAGGAGGTTGCGAGTTCGACTTGGGGGGAGGCCCCCTTTGTGGACAAAAAACCTCGAGGATACTAGACGCTGTGTGCGGGCTGTGTATTGAGGTATAATAATATTATGTGGTATATAATGGTTGGGGTACGCTCGGTATGAGGTACCCATCACATTTCGGGGGTACTAGACACTGCGATGTGCTGTGTACTGGGGTGTGACAAAAAAAACTTATGTATAGTACCACATAATAGTGTCACATCCCAGTACACAGCCCACCGCAGTGTCTAGTACCCCCGGGATCATTTGTCCATACTATTCACTCATGAATAGTGTAGGGCCTTACTCAGATTGTGAAATCAAACCTTATGAGGTTGTGAGTTCAAATCTAGGGGAGGCCCTGCACTATTCATGAGTGAATAGTATGGACAAATGATCCCGGAGGTACTAGACACTGCGGTGGGCTGTGTACTGGGATGTGACAATATTATGTGGTATATAATGGCTGGGGTTCGCTCAGTATGAGGTACCCATCACATCCCGGGGGTACTAGACGCTGCGGTGTGCTGTGTACTGGGGTGTGACACATGACGTCACAGATAGTGGGCTGTGACAACTTTGGTATCAAAGCGAGTGTTTTAGGTTTAAAAACCTTAAAAAGAATAAAATACTTATAATATATTATGATTTCTTTTATAAGTATGATTATGGGTAGTTATCTTAGGGATAACAACTTTCATGGATTGTGATGCTGATGGACTTTTCCTTATTTGTGAATTTCAAATTACAAGAGAGGAAATTCAGAACCAACCATGGACCCGGATGAGAGCTTTAAGCAAATTGAGGCCTTACTAGCTGCTCAGCAGGCTGCTCAGACCCAGATGCAGCAGTAGCGGACTCAGATACTAGCACTGCTTGCCCAAGTCCAAGGCAACCCGCAGCCACAGCAGGGTGTTCCAGTTGAGGGGGAGCACAACAGTGTTGGCATGGCTATGGGTGATAAAGCTAGACCAACTGAGGTTCATGCCGATGTTCAGGCTGAGTATACAAGCTTTAGGCAGGCCCCAACAGCAGCAGAGTACAGTCAGGCATGTCGGACAGCAGACAACTGCGGCAGAGTCGCGGTCTGCATCTTCAGCACCTAGAGCGCCGAGGCTGATAGTTTGATTTGGTTGTGGAGCTCCGGGACACAAGAGGAACCAGTTTCCACTGAGGGTATCTGCTACACAGTTCAGTCCAATGCTAGCTGTTACCCAGGAGCAGACTCGAGCAGTCACGCAGGCAGATCTAAAGGCCAGTAAGTAGCTAATGGAAGGTACAATTAGCATTTGTGATTATTTTATGTATGTCTTGATTGATGATGGCTTTGCTCTGTCATTTATATATGGTAGTGTGGTAGATAGATTGAGACTATCTCCTGTTAAGACTAATACGCCGTTGATTTTGAGTACGGCGGTCGTTGAGAGGATTTACCCTAACATGGTATGTGTGGGATGCATTATTAGATTCGAGGGTCATGAGAGATATGTTGACCTTAGAGTCTTAGAGTTCCTCGAGTTCGATGTCATATTGGGTATGGATTGGCCGGCAGCGTATGACGCTCACATTGATTGTTTCGGCAAGAGGGTTGTCTTTCAGATACCCGAACAACCGATCTTTGTTTTTCGAGGCAAGACTGCATCGAGACCACCTACCCAGGGTAGATTATCCATTGATGATGAGGTTGCTACAATAGCTAGTTTGAGGCCAGTGGATGATGTGGGACAGGGTGTTCAGTTAGCAGACATTCCTGTAGTTTGTGAGTACCCAGAGGTTTTTCCTGATGAGTTACCTGGCTTGTCGCCTAAGCGAGAGGTAGACTTTATCATTGAGTTAATGCCCGGAACAAAACCCATTTCCATCCCATTGTATCGTATGGCACCAAAAGAGTTGAATGAACTCAGAGCCCAGCTAGATGAGCTGATGGGCAAGGGATTCATTTCCCCTAGTATGTCACCTTGAGGAGCACCTGTGTTGTTCGTCAGGAAAAAGGACGGGAGTCTTAGATTGTGCATAGACTAATGTTAGCTGGATAAGGTGACTGTGAAGAACAAGTATCCTCTTCCAAGTTATTTTCGAAGATTGACTTGAGGTTTGGGTACCATCAGTTGAGGATTAGAGATGTGGATGCTTCGAAGATTGCTTTTCGAACGAGGTATGGACATTACGAGTTCTTGGTGATGCCCTTCGGGTTGACTAATGCACCAATGATGTTCATGGATCTGATGCAGAGAGTGTTCAGACCGTACCTTGACCAGTTCATTATAGTCTTCATCGATGATATCCTAGTCTACTCTAAGACTAGAGAGAATCATGAGTGCCATCTTAGAGTTACTTTGAAGACATTGTTGGAGCATAGGCTGTATGCCAAGCTGAGCAAGTGATTTATGGATGACTAAGGTGAAATTCTTGGGTTATGTGGTTAGTGTAGAAGGTATTTCAGTTAATTATGCTAAGGTTGAAGCGATCATTGGTTGGCCAAGACCTACCACAATGACAGAGATTCGTAGCTTTCTGGGTTTGGTTGGCTATTACAGGAAGTTCGTGAAAGACTTTTCCACCATAGCCGCACCATTGACTAAGCTGACTCAAAAGAATGTGACCTTCACGTGGTCAGATGCCTGTGAGAAAGCTTCAGTGAGTTGAAACAGAGGTTGACTACAACTCCAGTGTTGATTCTTCTAGAGCCTGGGAAAGAGTTGGTGATTTATACTAATGCATCACTCTTGGGTCTGGGATGTATGATGATGCAGGAGGGGTCGAGTGGTTGCATATGAATCTAGGCAGCTTAAGGTGCATGAGCACAACTACCCTGTGCATGATTTGGAGCTGGCATTTATTGTGTTTGCACTGAAGCTATGAAGGCACTACATGTATGGTGAAAGGTTCACTTTGTTTTCTGATCATAAGAGTTTGAGGTATCTCTTTGATCAGAAGGAGCTGAATATGCGGCAAAGGAGATGGCTCGAGTTACTTAAGGATTATGATTTCTCTTTGGAATATCATCCCAGCAAAGCCAATGTTGTGGCTGACGCATTGAGTCGTAGGCGAGCAAAGACTCGGGTGGTTACTTTTTAGATGGCCCAGCAGTGGCATTTATTTGAGAGAGTGAAGATGATGAGTATACTCTAGGACGCACCACACAGTGAGATATGTGCTCAGATGCACGTGCAGCTTGCTGATGCCCATATTCAGAGGGTTAGAGATCTACAAGAGCATTGTTCAGATTATGACCTGTACTATAGATTTGCAGATAGTGTTGACCAAGCCGATTGGCAGAGGGGTTCAGATGATGTCTTGTTGTTTAGAGGGAGACTATGGATCCCATATGATGCTAAGTTGCTGAGATACTTCGAGAGGCTCGCAAGTCTCAGTATACTGTTCATCCAGGGGCTACCAAGATGTATCACGACATGAAGAGGTCTGTGTGGTGGCATGGGATGAAAAAGAGTATTGATGAGTACGTGCAGAGATGTGAGGTGTGCCAGCAGGTTAAGGCTGAACACCGAAAGCCTGGAGGTCAAATGCAGCCATTACCCATACCTAAGTGGAAATGGGAGCACATCACGATGGATTTCATCATGGAATTACCGAGGTCTCGAGGTAGATTTGATGCCATTTGAGCGCCAGGGACTTTGTGGACAGACTGAGCAGATTATATGTGAGACAGATCGTGAAACTTCATGGAGTGCCCTTGTCTATCGTGTCAGATCGAGATCCACGATTTACATCGAGGTTTTGGCAGGTTTTGTAGACTCGATTTGGGACTCGCCTCCGACTCTGTCACGCCCTGACCGTAGCCAGAACACGGGCCCACCACCGCGGTGGAGAACGCCAGCCCCGTATCTCACAATATTTTCATATCGCCATGTAGCAACCCAACCGCAGCTGGTCTACATCGAAACGATTATTTGTCTGCCACTATTCATGAATAGTGCAGGGCCTCCCTAGGAATCGAACTCAAGACCTCCCTTAAGGAGTTAGATTTCGCATTCCTAGTAACCACTGAGCCACTGGTTCTGTCACGCCTGGGTTGCACACAAAGTGCCCCCTACCCAGGGTGATAGGGACTTAATACCCTCAGCCTTTATGGATGCCATAATATTGTTTCACTCTAGTACAGCCAGCCACATAAGTCTTTTATCGACACTATTCACTATTCATGAATAGTGTCGGACCTCCCCCAAGTTTCGAACCTGAGACCTTATATTCATAAGGTTTAAATTCGAATCTTGACTGGTTCAGTGGCTACTCAAGATTCGAATTTAAACCTTATGAATATAAGGTCTCAGGTTCGAAACTTGGGGGAGGTCCGATACTATTCATGAATAGTGAATAGTGTCGATAAAAGACTCTGCGTACAAGAGCACTTATGTGGCTGGCTATACGAGAGTGAAACAATATTATGGCATCCATAAAGGCTGAGGGTATTAAGTTCCTATCACCCTGGGTAGGGGGCACTTTGTGTGCAACCCAGGCGTGACAAAAAGGCCTCATGTATACATAAGGCCTTTTTGTCACGCCTGGGTTGCACAGCGTGCCCCCTACCCAGGTGTGGGCGTACCCCCTCGGGGCGAACGCCTAGCCATTATGGATCCATAATATTGTCCTATCGCCATGTAGCAACCCAACCGCAGCTGGTCTACATCGAAACGATTATTTAGCCCTTTACTATGCATGAGTGAATAGTAGGGATAAATAATCGTTTCGATGTAGACCAGCTGCGGTTGGGTTGCTACATGGCGATAGGACAATATTATGGATCCATAATGGCTAGGCGTTCGCCCCGAGGGGTGCGCCTACACCTAGGTAGGGGGCACGCTGTGCAACCCAGGGTGTGACAGGTTCAGTGGCTACTCGGTTGCGACGAAGGACTCCCTGAGGGGGAGATCCTAGGTTCGAACCGGGGGAGGCCCTCCCTGTGCGCTGCGGTGTGCAGGGGGACAAAGGACACTGTAGTGCGCTACAGTGGAGACAATAATATGTATATGAAGTCCTGACAAAAAGGCCTTATGTATACATGAGGCCTTTTTGTCACACCCTGGGTTGCATAACGTGCCCCCTACCCAGGTGTGGGCGCACCCCCTCGGGGGCGAACGCCTAGCCATAGTACCACATAATATTGTCACATCTAGCCGAATTCGCTATACCCAACAGGGCCCTAGTAACGGACTAGATCATAGCACCCCCTCGGGGCGAACGCCTAGCCATAGTACCACATAATATTGTCACATCTAGCCGAATTCGCGATACCCACTATTAATATAGTGGGGGTAAATGATCTAGTCCGTTACTAGGGCCCTGTTGAGTATCGCGAATTCGGCTAGATGTGACAATATTATGTGGTACTATGGCTAGGTGTTCGCCCCGAGGGGGTGGGCCCACACCTGGGTAGGGGGCACGCTGTGCAACCCAGGGTGTGACAGACTCAATACAGCGTTTCACCCTCAAACGGATGGTCAGACCGAGAGAGTGATTCAAATGCTAGAGGATATGCTCTGGTCTTCCATTTTAGAGTTCGGGGTGGTTGGGGTAAGCTTTTGCGCTTGTGTGAGTTTGCTTACAACAATAGTTATCATGCGAGCATCGGTTTGGCACCGTATGAGGCTATGTATGGAAGACCCTGTAGATCACCAGCTTGTTGGTACAAGGTGGGCGATACGCAGTTATGGGGCCCTGATGCAGTTGTGGAGCAGACAAAGAAAGTCAAGCTGATTCGACAGAGGCTGAAGTCGGCTCAGGACAGGCAGAAGAGTTATTACGATAACCGGCATAGGCCGTTGGAGTTTGCCACTGGAGATCTAGTTTTACTTAAGGTCTCGCCATGGAAGGGTCAGATGACGTTCGACGTCAGAGGGAAACTTGCCCCTAGGTTCATTGGGTCATTCTAGATTGTTGAGAGGATTGGACCGGTAGCGTACAGGTTAGCTCTACCTTCTCAGCTCGAGGGTGTTCATGATGTTTTCCATGTATCGATACTAAGGAAGTTTAATGAAGATCCATCGAATGAGTCTTATCCCGATCCAACTCATGTGCTAGATGTGAGCCATCAGCAAGTTGGGGAGGATACGACTTCTGCGGAGTTGCCAATTCAGATTGTGGCTCATCGGGTTCAGAAACTGAGGAATAAAGATATCTGGCTTGTACAAGTCAAATGGCAATTTCACGATAATGAAGAGCAAACCTGGGAGCGTAAGGACTAGATGAGAGAACAGTTCCTTGATCTTTTTACCGACTGAGGTTAGTTCTCTTGCTTTTATTTTGAGGACAAAATCCCTTAAGTTGGGGAGAATTGTAACGCCTGTAGCTTAGGATGATGTCATTTTGACCCGTAGAGTACCCGTATACGTGTACATATGTATATGATGCTCAACGGGCGTTGGTTCGAGTGTCTTTGAATGATTTTATGTCATTTAGAGTGCGTGTAAAGTTTCGAAATGATTGAAGACCCGTTCGACGTCGAAACATGTCAAAAACGGTGTTTTGGATCAGTGGAGCTCGCTCCACGGAGGAAGAAATTTATGTCACCAATTACATCAATGGCTTGATCTCCTAGATCCTTGGTCCAATTAAGCTAAAATTTTCAGCTTATTCTTCTCTGATAGATCTTCATTATGAACGGTGAAGATCTTGATCGGAGTTGTCTACTGTGAGGTATAAGACTCCAAACACTGTTTCTCGGATTTGCTGATTTTATTGTGCAGTTTTGATAAAACGGTTGGATATCGCAATCCCACCGTTGGATTGAGCTGAAATTTTATCAAAAGGTTGGTAACTTACTCATAAAACTTTTGAACGGTTAAGATGTTAAATTGGTTAGTCGTTTGTAAGAAATTGATTATTGGGATTATGGTGTGTTATTAGAAGGCTGACGGGATGCCGGGGATATCGAGGGAGGATATACCCGGAGTTTAGTGCCGCTCATGATGTCACAGATAGTGGGTCATGACATATAATCATTCTAGAAGAATATATAAGAGAGCATTAGCATTAATCTCAAAATTCAATAGAAAATAAAGTTTTCAATTGCATTACTCCCAATAAACCTCATATTTGTTTAATCATTTTTTGACAATTCCAGCCCAAATTTAACAACCAAAAGAAGTCATAAACCTATTAACAAATCTCAAATATTAGCTGCAACTCTAAAAACACCATTCACCCACAAAACTTGCATCCTCCTGAAACCACAACAATCCATTTAAGAAAAAAAAAATTATAGAACATGTATTAAAGTTTGTTTTATGAATTATTGAATTGTTCAAACAAATCAGTTTCAAATAAATTGTAATTTCTCAACACGATAACTAGACCTGAGGTCAAAATCCAACTATTTGACCAAAGTCACCAAACAGATCATCTTGTTAACTCTACTTCACATAACATACTTCAATATGTAAACAATATGTAGTGGAACGAATTAGGATAGAGATTTTACTGGTAAAAACCCAAACCAAGCTATTCCACCATTATATTTGGACAGAATCTTATAATGGTATGTTCCTTTTCTTTATGTCTTATTAGGAAAAAAAATCTCATAATGGTATGCATGAAAAAAATTTCCATGGAAAAATAAGGATACATAAGTATGTCAAAGTAACCAAATATATATGGCAAATAGAACAAAGCGACAGGACAACTGCTTACTAGAATATGATTAAATAAGTTGAAGAAGTTAATCAATCGTGATAGAAAAGAACCTTGCTCTGCTCTCTTATAAGATATGCATACTTCTCAATATTTTGGACTGCAAGGAACTTGGAAATCAGGTGGTTGCGAAAATATCCAGGAGCAACTTTCACAGTCGCACCAACTTTACCAAGCTTATCTATGCTCCGAACTTTTAACAAATATCAAATTTACAATAACCATTATTTAGGAAATTGAATTATTCGTAAGAAAAATTACATCCACATCCTTCAAATGTTAAAATGAAATTCACATTGAGATATATAGATATATATTTCATGCCTATCATCACTTTATATCTTCAATAATCCAAGCAGAAACGGAAAAAATTATGCAAAAGATGTAAATAAAGAGGATTCGAGTGAGATAGAGACGTGTACCTGAACAATCCAATCTTTGAAGGAGAATAGAGAATCAAAAGAAGTGGAAATTGCAAGTAATCAACTGGATCTATGAAGCAGAAAGGAAATTGCAAAGAATTAGTCGAAATCTAAAGAAGAAGACGAGTAGTTTTTGTTCACACAATAAATCTACAAAAAAAAATTAATTGAAACCAGATTCTTTAAAACCAAACGAAACTGAATCATAAACTCTACTGAAATTAGCATTACAATCTGACGAATTGCAGCTTGGATTAGACAAAAATCGAGAAAACAAATTCACGATGCTTCGAGATTGTACGCATTGTAACGACCCACTTTTGCATATGGTGTCGTGATGATGTAAAATGCCTGACTATAGATCTTGTATATATATATTTGATGTGTATAATACTCATATTTTGCGTGCTTTGTGTATGTATTTGATGTTTTTGCATGATAATTAATTATTGGTGCGTTAAATGGACCTAAGGATAGTCCGGAACGTGTCTTTACATAGAAATCGACTAGCTAAATACGAAATTCCAATGTGTATTGAGCGCATAGTAACGAAATGAAAAATGAGTGTTTTGAGCAAAGGATTAGCGCACTCATGCGCTAGAGGAGGACACTAATCACACTTTTTGGCCATTTTTTTAGTGAAAAATGGCAAAAGTCAGTATTTTAAAAGGAAAAAAGTTGTTACTATCCCCATTTGAGTTGAGAACAAATTGAAGAAGGAAGAAGGGGAGAAAATTAGGGTTTCAAAGAGGAAGTCTTCACCATCTACACCCCTAAAGTAAGTGTTTTCTCCATTTCTTTCCATCAAATTACCATTGAAGGTGAGAGTAAGCTTTCTAATGGTGTAATTTTCTCCATGGGTCACGGTTTTGGGTATTCCTAACCTATGGTTGGTATTTTGCTCTTTTGAGCTTGTTTATTGTAGAAACAACCTTCTTTGACTTAGATCTACACCCAATGTGCATTTTGCAAGCACTTTACCACGTTTTTGGTGGTGCAAGGAAAATGGGCTTTTGTTGGAAACCCTTAGGGACGAATTGTATGCTAGGGATTTGGGTTCCTAAGGTGATTTAGAACCCAATGGTACCATTTTTCCTAATTTTTAGCAAGAAATTGGTGGAGCTAAGTGTAATGGCCCTAAACTAAGAAAATGAACTTAGGGTTTTTCATTCAAATTGCATGTCAACTATGTTGAATAAATGACTGATTCTAAGTGATTGATGGTCCAATTCACTGATTTGGAATGGTGGAAAGCCTAGGTGTAGTGTAAAAATTGGCCTAGGGCTTGATTTTGAGATTTTACCTAAATTGAGGCTTTTGACCTAAATCAAGTCAATTGATTAAATTAACTTGAGACTTGTAACACCCCGTAAATTTCAATGAAATACATACGTTGAAGTACGCGTATATCGAGATGTATAATACACGTATTTTATACGTATGAGCTAAATACGCGTGGTAATACACGTAGTTGATACGTATGAGCTAAATATACGCGTGTATAAAATACATGCTCAAATTACGGAATGTGAGCAAATAATCATGAGAAGTTGTGTCTACCTTGTACGACCATACAAGGGTTAGACTCGCTCTCTTGCCTTGCGGAGGAGGGAGATTGTGCATTATGATATTGAAAATCATGCAATATATAAAGATGATCATTCCATTCACATTGATTCCATGCATTCCACAAATGAGATGATCATAGATATTTAGTTGGTGAGAATTAAATACAAGACTAGATCCAAAGATTCGTAAGACGTTGATCACAGGTATGATCAACATTTTGTTATTGTGTATATTCTGATGTATTGTTGGATCTACTTGGTCTTTTATCTCTGGTGATATGGTAGACAGATGGTATTAGTTTACGCTGTGCCGGTCATGACGTCAGCCTACGTCAGGGGCGTCGTGACAAGACTTGTCTAATTGAACCCAAATTGAGTAAAATTGTGGGTTTATAATCATTAGACTAGTATTGAAATTGCACGAATTAGTTCAAATTGACTCAATACCCTATTGTAGAGATTTATCTAAATTTGGGGCTTTTGAGGCATTTAAATTGGAATTGGTCAATTAAATGGTGTTAGGTATTTCTAATCCAAATTGGTGTGGATTAGATGTGATTTGGGTTAATAATTATGTATTTAGACATAATTGACTTGGGATTGATCATTTGGTATATGTATATGATTTATTTCAAGTTTATATAAGTTGATTGGGCAATTGGGATGTAATTGGTTTGTTCAATTGACTATTGGACTGTTTGTGAGTATTTCTCACCTTAATTCTTCGTTTATGACATTGTAGTTATATGAAATTTAATTGTTGAATGATATGCATCCATTATATATGTGCATTGTCTTTATGATCATGAACACAAATTTTATGCATTGGAATGGCCTTAGGTATTTAGGATTAAATACCTTGGCATTTGTTTTCTTTCCATTTGCTTGTCCTTTGGGGAAAAGACCTTTCCTGACTAAGGAATGCAAGGGTGGAAAAATTATCATGGATAATGCATTGGTCTAAACCATAGCGTAATGGAGAAACTGTAGGCATGTGTTATCTTGACGTGACCTCCTGTTGAGGCTTTTCTGCATATCTTTTATGAAAAAGATGCATAACTACATATTTAGTTTGGAAGTATGTATCATATACTTCATTGATACATTTAAGTTTAGCAATGTTAGAGATTATTGTGAAAAATATTCACTGAGCTAGTTGAGCTCACCCTATTTTCCCCTACTTTTTCAGGTTCAGATCAGAAAGGAAAGGGCAAGTCTTAGAGTTTGTGCGGCCTTCCTATTTTTCTTTTGAACGTAAGTTTTGGTTTGTATGTTTTTGGGGAACTTGGGGCAAGTTTTAACTATTTGGTTCTTTTGTAAACTGTATATAACTATGACAAATATTTATATACATAAAACATAGATAGTTGTGGTTTGTTTGGTTTTGAGAAGACTTGAGATGTGGATAAGTGATGAGAGAAAGCAAAAAATGAATGGGTTTGATATGAATGATGTCGATTATTTGATTATATGTCTTTGTGTGATTCGATGTGATTATCAGGAAATTTTGTGGAACCTTAGATTTATGGGGAGGTTCTGCCGAAATTTTTAGTAATTTTTGTGGTGTTGTTTTAAAGGACGAGGTTGACAGAGTATCATATACGTCTAGGTATGAGGTATATGGTATTCTGCACCGGTCGTAACGTCACCCGGAGAGGGGTTGCGACAGCGGGATCGTTAAATCAAGTACTAGAAGAACAAAAATAATTCCTTACGCGTGATCTTGTTTCTTTAATCCAAGAAACAAAATTAGACAATCGAGTGATTTTATTGAGTGGATTCATCAAGCATTGTTCCTTCAAAAATCACGGTTGAGGGAAGAAGAGGCATCGTAGCGGCAAGCATCGTTCTTTCAAAAATGGCTTCAAACATTTGTAAATTTGGGAATGAAAACGCGCGGTTAGGAGAGGATTCGTCAATATACAATTTTATTGAGAGAAGATTTGCGTTGTTGGCGACGAAAACTAAAAATTTCCTCTTGCCTCGGACCATTTATCAACAACCTAAACCATCGAAGCCAAATACAAACATTTAGCAAGGAAAATTATTTGAGCCTAAAAATCTCGTAGCCAAAAGACGCCTTTCTTGTAGTGAGGAAGACTTGTAAAGATCGTTAAATTGATAGTCAAATTCATCATGAGCCAAGCTAAGATGATCCTAAAAATACAACATTTAGTAAGGATGCAATGAAGTAAGGGTGGTGGAATTGACCTTATCGATGTACAATGGGGCAACAATCCACAACAACTATCAAATACGAATAGGGATTACTCCTCCGCTCATAATAAGATGACATGTTTCTTGTTAACATGGCCCATGGACCCTCAAATATAAAAATTCTTTCAAATTCCTCCAAGAAAAGGCAAGTCATAAGTGAGAAAATAGCTCTACTTTTGTTGTTTTTATTCTTAGACCATTCAACACATGTTTTATTTGTATCAGAGGGTCTTTTACTAGCACCATATCATTGTCTTTCACATCAGTTGTTCTTTTTTTCCCCTCTTTACAAGTTTGAGCTCCTAGGTCACTGTACAATGGTAAATTTAATTTCAATTCAATTCAACTCATTTTCATTTGGTGGTGTTTGTCAGATTTTGCACCAACTTTTACCCCCATTTATGTGGATGACATCAAAAGTCATTATCAATTAATCAAACATGGCCCAAGAGGCAACCCCTTAAGCAATTATGGATCAACCAACTCATTTGTGATGTCTCATGCCAAGCGAGGGTGTCCACCTCGAATTAAGCTTCATGCACAACTCAACCTAAAAGACTAGAACATAGAAATCTAGGTTGAGCAACCTTGAAAGACAATATTTCTCAATTCTTGTTTGAGCAACAACAATAGTGGAACT
Source organism: Paratinospora sagittata (assembly GCA_035771175.1). NCBI lineage: Eukaryota > Viridiplantae > Streptophyta > Magnoliopsida > Ranunculales > Menispermaceae > Paratinospora > Paratinospora sagittata. The sequence continues at coordinate 20,885,559 of CM069611.1, read as the reverse complement.
TGCCATCCCCTCGACTAAAAGGTACTAAGAAGGGAAGGAGTTAGTGGTAAGGAGTCTTTGTTCTAGCTCAATCTCACTCCACTTTAAAAGGAACAACGAGTGGAGTTGTGATGTACCTAGGTGTCTTCGTTGACCTAAATTGGTTCGCCACTAAGGTTTATACTTAGATGTTTTGATGATAACAAATAAGGCAACTTTATTGCTAATGCTTTATTCAGTATCTTTTAGCACCTGATTAGACAGATTACACGAAGAACATCAACGAACAACAACAAAGAAGGAAGCAAAATACCAACAAGTTTTTTAATGAATCTCGTGGTTCAAATCAAGGTACAAAAAACTTTTGAACTGTTGGTTCCTTAATGGTTGATGACACCAAGGCCAATGATTCAAGACTTTAAGAGAGTTCATCCATGAGACTTAGGGTCCATATAATTTGGTTGTAATTTCTATTTTTAGTTTGCTTAGTTTTACTTACCCTTGCACATGCAACGATTCTAACCACCTTAACTTTGCATAAGATTATCACTAGTCACCGCATAAGTATTATTTTTCAAAGTTCATAGTTAACATTAAATCTTTCGTACATTTCAAAATCATATAACTTTTTAAGTTATTGCATGTTTTCATTAAAATCATACTTGTATGTTTTCTTCAAAAAGCCATAACTATTTGTCTCTCTGCCTTTGTTCACTCATATATTTTTTCAAAGCATTGTATGTTTTATGCTTTGTATATATACTTACATTGTATACATTTTTAGAGTTGCATCCCAACTATCCACAACTTTATAAAATTATAGATTAATCATTTTCCTTCAAAGGAATCTTAAATTCTCATTTTCAAATGGTTTTTCAAAAGATTTCCCAAAACTATTTCATTTGTATTTCAAATACATCTTTCTAAATGCTTATGATCAAGGGCTTTTCATTTTTCCCCATAAATTTGTTTTTCAAAAGTTTTAAATAATATTTTAAAACAGTGAAGTGCTTTAGATTTCACAAAAATGTAATACATAGTCGATTATAAGAAGTTCAAAATCAAAGTGGCCTCATTATGCAATCGAGTGTCACTCTTACCTACTCAAATGGAGAAACTGAAAAATACTAACATTGTTCTAGAGATTTTTTCAAACAATTAAAAAAAAAACATTACAACTGACTAGACACTCCCTAATTGACTAGCTCTTGTCCTACGATCAATTAGACATCACCATGGAGTGTTGACCGTTGCTTTCTAGAGCATCCTAGTCAATTGCCCACTCTTCCCGACAATTGGATTTGTATCCATTTCATTCATGAGTGGAATTTTGAATAAGTTCTTTTGTTTTTAGAGTTCAAAGAACTTGGAGAGAGTTCTACTTTGTATTAAGGGATTTTCTCAAGGCATTTACTTATATTCAAAGCACTCACTAAACAAACTTCAAATCAAGGAACTACAAGGTCGTAAGAATTTCTCTCTCATCATTGTGTTGTATTGTCTAATATTTTTGTTTGCATTGCGACTTGTGTTGGAACAATAAGACTTTTAAGTTGAGTCTCCATTATCATAGACCATCAATCTATAGAATCACTTTTCTAGGGGTGTTCATCGGGACCGACCAAACCGAAAAATTGAACCAAACAGATGTAATCGGTTCAGTTGGTTCGATTTTTGCATAGTTCAGTTTGATTTTCGATTTTGAGTTTTAAAAAATTGATGGGTTCATTTTAGGTTTTAGTTCACTCATTAGAAAACCGAGGTTAACCCAAACCGAACTGAAGTGAAGGGTAATATGGTCAATTCTCCTCCGCCGCTAGCTCGCTGCCCTAACAACACCCTCATCCTATAACCCTAATGATTTGAACCCTAGGAGAAAAAGAATCCCCATTTCACGTTCTCCTCTGTCGCTAGCTCGCTGCCCTAACAGTGCCCCCAACCTGCGATTTTGAGTTCACCCCCAACCTAGACATGCAATTACTTCAAGCCAAATCTTATTCCTAACGCCATTTCCATTCTCCATTTTCCAACCTACGATTTCTTCAACCCCAAATCCTAACGACATCTTGGAATCTTGGCATCTCCAATCCTGCGATTTCTTCATTCTCATTTCTTTATCTCCGCCGATCGCCGCTGCCCAACGCCAACGATCCCAACGCCAATTTCTTCAACAACATTCAAGGTATTGATTTCTTCATTCTCCATTCTTCATCATCAAATTGATAATCTTGTTTTAGTCAATTTTTAAATGCCAATCTTCCCAACCGCAACATTAGTGTTGGATTTGTTGTTAGTTATTGGGTAAAAAATCGTTGCACTTTGCTGCTTACACAAGTAATATACGACACCTTGTTTCCTACCAATCCAGAACAATACATATTAAAACTGGAAATGGTTGACCAAGGCTCAAATCCAAATCACCTTGTGAATATTGTGTTTGTTAAGTGATAAATTCTATTCTATATTAATGATTTTTTGGGATTATATTTAAACAAATCTGCATATATTATGAGTTCATTTTGCATGAGCTCTAAGCTTTTGCCTATAAATCTATGTTTAAAGAATTAAAAATTGGATATACCCTGATTCAACTGGCGGAAAAAAATCTTTCTTTCTAGTTACCCAATTCTTTTTTTTTCTTATGGATGTGTAATTAGAAATATGTCATTTTTGTTTTTTGTTTTGTCAGATTAGATCATGACACTTTGTTTTTAATAAATGCAGTGTTTATGATAGTGAAGCTTGCAGTTGTGAAGAAGACGCCAAGGGAATTATTATTTATGTTTGACACTTTTGCTAGCATATGTGGTCATTGAGAACTATGTTAATTTGATTACTTTTATGCTATTTGGGGATTGAAGTTGAACTCGTAATAACTATTTTTTTTTTCAATACTTGGTTTATTATCTTGGATAATATTGCTTCAAGTCTTTGACTATGGTATGAGCTAGTTAAATATGTACGAACATGATCAAAATATCCTTTGAACTTGCGTTTAATTTTTATTCGTTTAACTATTGGATATTTGGATCTTGAATTTTGATGTGCAGGTACATAAGAAATTGTCTTAAGAAAGGCTTTGAATGGAAAACATGTTGTAGAAATTTTCCTATGAATACTAATCTTTTTTAGTATTCTTGTTATTGAATATACAATGATAAAATTATATATTATATTCTTGGAAGGACTGAATGTGTTTTGAAAAGGTAAAATAATGTTAATTATAAGATTTATAGCTGTCAAATTGGCATAAGTAACCCGATCAATCCAAACCGTATAAATTTGGTTTGGTTTGGTTCGGTTAGAAGAGTGATTTGGTTCGGTTTCGGTTTCAAAAAACCCAAACCTATCCAAGTTCGGTTTGGTTTCAATTTTTGGTGAAAATCGAACCGAATCGGGTTATGAACACCCCTACACTTTTCTATGTTCTAGAGTGGAGCAAGACCAATTTGTGATTTTAGATCACTGGTATTCCAGTTTTGGAATCAAGTTTGCGTACAAGTTCATCCTTAGCTTTGGAAGTAGGGTTGTGATCGGGTCAGGTTCAGGCCGGGTTTAGCCCAAAACCCCACCTGACCTACCTTGGTTGGGTGGCATCAATCCTGACCCGATACCATCTGACCTTAAGTTTGGGGAGGGCCCCACCCAACCGATCAATCGTAAAATCGAGTCAGTCGAGTTAGACCTGATGAACTATCTCCCACTTACCATTAGACTGATTAATAAAAAAGGGAAAAAAAAAAGAAAACGAGAAGAAAAAAAAAACCCTTATTTTGAATTGAACACCCAAAACCCTAGAAAGAAAAATCCACTACTCTTCTTCTATTCTCTTTCTTATTTCTTTCAAATTTGAATCCTTTTTGTCTTCATAAGCTAACTTTTTTTGCAAAAAAAAAAGGGAAAAAAAAAGGAAAATACAAATTAATAAATGTAGTGAGAGAGTAAGAGCCTCAAAGTAGAGAAAAAAAAGGGAGGAGATTACCTTGTTAATTTATTCTAATTTATGTCCGATGGTGGCATTAGGGAAGAAGCAATGGTTGAAGCCTCGAAGGGGAGTGTTAGGGGTTTGATAGAAATGAGAAAACAGAAGAGGAGGGGGGGTTGTGTTAAGGTTTGAGAGAGATAAAAAAAAATAAGAAAAGAAAATGGGAATGAGAGTTTGAGATAAAGAGAAAATAAGAGAAAACGGGATGAGGAGCGGGTGGCTTGCATTAGGGTTTGAGAGGGAGGGAAAAGAAGAGAAAACAAGAAAGGGGGATTGGGGGTTGCGCTAGGGTTTTTAGAAAGCGGCGGGTTGCATTTGTTTAGGATTTGAGAAAAAAAAATGAAAGAATAAAAAAAGAAAACGAGGGAAGGAAATCGTTGAATCAGGGGGGGAGGGCGAGATTTTTTTTTTAACACACATATTAGGTCAAGTCGGGTCTATCAAGATGGGTTTTATGGAAACCCGAGACTCGATCCGGTTATGTCGAGTTTAACAAAAAGGGACCCGACCAACCCAACATATGTCCAAAGACTGACCCAACCTAACCTAAAATGGTCGGCTTTGGTCAGGTCGTTAGGTTTGCTTACACCCTTACTTGGAAGGGTTCGACCATTTGTCCTTATCTTGTGATCGAATAGTTAGCAATTCTCTTTGCCCATGAGTGTTTTCTAGTGGGTAAAAGAGGTCATGAAGAGGAAGTGTAATAAGGAAAGCTTTGGATTAATCCAAGCTTCTCTTAAAGAAATGAATTTTGAATTCATGGATTCTCCTGAAAAGCCTTCAAGCTAACCCATATAATCAATAAAAAATAAACCAGGTACCTTGTCATCTAAGAAAAGGTGGCTATTTGTCAATTTGACGATATCTGAACCTTGTCCACGTCTAAAATAAATATGAGACTTGTATCGGTACTTGACCAACTTTTGTAACATAGTACGTTTGAATTTGTTTTAAAACATAGGGATGAAAGCAAATAAATGAAATTTTGCCACCTCGAACGTATAATGAAAGGCTTTGACTATTTTCACCCACCCTTTCCTATCTCTTGACCCACCTCATCTAAAGATTAAAAAAATAAAACAAATAACATGTGAAGCTACCAAAAAGGGCAAATATTAAATCCCTTAAACCCTCTCACCTCTCTCTTCACCCACCCTTCAACTATTCAACTTTTTGCCCTAAACCCTTCAACTATTCAACTCTCCAACAAATCTCAATCTTCAATCTTGTGATTTTAGTGCATTTTTCGAATCAAAAGCACATCTTGAACTGTTCACAAGTGGTTTTTTTCGATTTGGAAGTGTTCGCAAGTCATTCGATAAGTGTTCAAAGTGTTGGAAGTGTGCACCATTAAGCAAGTCGTTCGACCTACAATGGAAAGGGATACAACCGTTCTTTGCCCCCTACGATACGTGCATTTGGTATCTATATTATTTTTATGCAAAACAAACCTAAAATCGAAGTGAAAAGGGGGGAAAAATAGGTTCTGAAACCCAAAAAATCACTCTCAATTTTAATGCGTCCAACTCATTATGGACGTATGTCCAACCTATTAGGGTCGGATAGACCACATTCTGTCAGTCCAATCAGGGTCAAATGAAGCAAAATGTGTGATGGGAAACGTTGTGTCTAACCTGTCACAGTCGCGCATTACACTTATGTCCGACCTGTCAGAATCGGACACAACATTTATTGTCCGACCATGATAGGTCGAACAAAAAGCCTTTGTTCGACCCACCACTGTCGAATAAAGCATTTTGGGGGTTTTTTGAAGTTTTTTTTTATGTTTTCTAGTTTTATTTTGTATGTAATACTAATATTGAGTTGTAATTCATCAGGATGACGAGGGATTTGATGAATCCAATGTTGTTGGCTATAAGTTGGTGTTAGCTCGGGACTATATTGATGAGTTCACAATCGATATTGTGTTTAAGAGTAAAGTCAAACTTATTGCATGGACAAGGGAAGTAGGCCGAACAAATGGTTTTGTGATCATTATCAAGAGCTCAAATGCAGGGGGGACGAAGGGTAAGCGACTGAGAATCAAGTTTGCATGTGAGAGATACAGTGTGTACAAACTGAAAGACACAGGAAAGAAGAAAGTCAATAAAACCTCAATGAAGAACTATGATTGTCCATTCTTATTACGGGGGCAAAAATTGGCTATTGATGATGATTGGATGATAAAAGTGAACTGCAACACTCATAATCATCCACCTGCTAAGCGAATGGAAATGCACTCTTATGCGGGGCGACTGACAATGAATGAGATAGAAATGCTTGTGGATATGAGTAGGAGTCAAGCAAGGCCCAGAGATATATTGAATGCTTTGAAGCGAAAAAATACAGGCAATGCATCTACATTGAAGACTATATACATGCACATATTTGATGGCGAAGTTAGTTGAAGAACAATACATTGAGTGACACAAGTCCGACGAAAACACGATCATGTACATGCGTTATTTTACGCACACCCAGTATCGATCAATTTGTTACGTTGTTTTCCCAAAGTTTTGATAATGGATTGCATGTATAAGACGAATATTTATCGATATCCGTTACTTGAGATCTTTAGCGTTACATCAACTCATCTCACATTTTCGGTGGCGCGCACGTATTCATGGAAAACGAGCAACAGGAGAACTACACATGGGTACTTGAGAAGTTGAAGGATCTGGTAGAAAGGTGGCCACAACCAGAGGTTTTTGTTACTGGTAGAGAATTGGCTCTGATGAATGCAGTGAAGACTATTTTTCCAAATGTTAGAAACTTGTTGTGCAGTTGGCACATTCACAAGAATGTGCCGGCGAAATCGAAACCGTTGTTCAAGGATAGCAGTGACCATATGAAATTCATGGGCATGTGGCATGGTTTGGTAGATTCAGAGACAGGAGCAGTATGAAGAGCATTGAAAAGTTTTTTCCAAGTCTTATGAAGCGTACCCTACGCTCCTTCTCTATGTATCCAAAGAGTTGTTGTTGAAGCACAATGAAATATTTGTGGCGGCTTGGACAAATAGGGTCATGCATTTCGGTAATGTCACAACTAACCGGGCTGAAAGTCTACATGCAAAGTTAAAAAAACACTTGGGCTCTTCACAGGGAACAATTGAGAGTAGCTTGATCACAATTCATTCTCTGTTATCGTTGCAACATAATGAGATATCATCATCTTTTGATAAGAGTTTATTCACCACAAAAGACATCCACATAGGTCTTATATATGGGCACTTGTGAGGGGTTGTCTCGATTTATGCAATCGAAAAGATTCAGAAAGAATGTGAATGTTTCAAGGAAACAGATTTTGAAACTTGTACTTGTCGATGTGTGTTGAGAAAAACTCATGGGTTACCTTGTGCACATTAGATCTTTAAATATTACAAAGAAATTCAGCCCATTCCTACTACTTTGGTGGATGCACATTGGAAAAAATTGGACATGTTTCTCCCTGTTTAAGTGTGACGCCCCAAAAATTATTTCATCTAGCCCGTAACCCAATTGCATTTTGCCCAAACTCTATGTGTTTGCCTTGATATGTTTGATGGTTGTTTAATGTTTGTATATTTGATGCTTGATAATGTATATAAATATGTGCATTATAAATTGTATATGGGTCATGTTAAATTAAAGTATAATGCATGTGTTATTATTTATGCATGGGCCCATTATTAAACCATGAATTGATATGGGTTAGGATTGATTGAATAAAAGGATAAATGAGAATGAAAATTTGGTGTATTAGATGGATTGGACATTTAAAATATATGCAAACATGAGATTGGCTAAAGTACATGTGGTTGGTATGGGTAGTATGAGACCAACACATGTCAAATTGGTGCATGAGAATGGACAAGTGTCCCATGTCCCATTTCTCTTCTCCAACACATGTCAAGTTGGTGCATGAGACCAACACATGTCAAGTTGATGCATGAGAATGGACAAGTGTCCCATGCCCCATTTCTCTTCTCCAATACATGTCAAGTTGGTGCATGAGAATGCACAGGTGTCCCATGCCCCATTTCTCTTCTCCAACACATGTCAAGTTGGTGCATGAAAGTAGACAAGTGTCCCATGCCCACTTCTCTTCTCCAAGGAAGTCTTAGAGAGTGAGATGAGTGGAGGGAAAGAAAAAAGAAGAGAAAGGAAAGAAGAAGAGAAAAAAAAGGAAGTTGCTTTGAGGGAAGTCTCAGCAACGTTTTCATCAAAGTCTCGGATCTTGGTGCTATATGGTCAGATTGAGCTCAAACTTTTTTCACAAGTTTGTATCTTATGGGTATTCATTCTCGTCGGTGGAGATCTTGATTGGAGTTTTTGTTTGAAAGATATAACCTCTCAAACAAAGCTGGTTGGAAAGTCTGGATTTCTCGTGCAATTTAGATCAAACTAATAGATCGCCTAAATCTACCGTTGGATGGATATGATATTTTATATGGTGGTTCACAACTGATCTTTATGCATTATGAACGGTTGAGATGTTGGTGCGTTAAGTATTTTGTGTGATATAGTCATCTGAGTTCAAGTATTTGCACCAGGATAGGAGAAATTGTCTGATTAGAGACTTGTTCATCAAAGCGTTTTATCTTTTCAGTCCACCGTTTGATTGAGCTGATTTTTGGACAGAAGGTTTGCATCTTAACATAATTAAATCTAAATGGTTGATTTTGTGATGAAATATTGCTGTTGGTAGCTTGATACATCTGAACAGAATAATAAATGAAGAATTGGTAGGTTTGCTTGTATTAGACCTAAATTTAGAATATGAACTTAGACATTTCCAAATAGCTTGCATGTCAACTATGTTGACCTAGTTGCCATTGTTGATGAACCCATGATGCAAAATCAGTGATAGACATGGCTGAACATGGTGACCTAGTGTAAATAGGCAATATGACCTAAGTATGGAAAATTTCATATTTTAGGGCTTTTGATGCTTTTGGCCTAGAATCATTGAATTGATGCAATTTATGTCTAATTAAGCATGATTAGGGTTGATTATGCTACTGATTTGGTGGTTCTGACCATATCATGGGTTAGGCCTACTTGTGATCAAATGGCCGAATTTGGGCATGTCTATGCCTAAGGAATTGAAAATAAGTATTTTTAATTAATTGAATGGTTTATGGATGAGAACTATGCATTAGAGGCCTAAGTCATGTGATTTGAGTTGAATGATAGGATTAGATGGGATTTAGGCCTATTGTCTATATGTTGGCTGATTTAGGGTTGATGTGTAATGTCTATGTGATTGAGCATAGAAACTGATGTATGGTAGGATATTGATGAATGTTTCAGGATCTTGATTGGGTTGATTCGGTTTGATGGTCGTGTGTAGTTAGATACTCTCGCGAGGCTTGATTGTGAGTAGACTTCATTTATGATTATATCTTTTATGTCATCATATCACTTATATATATTGTATGTTGAAAGCATGAATGTGTCATAATGTTTTGAATGATGCATTGATTTGAGAAAACCTTATGACTTTGGTTGGGCTTATCTATCTGGCTAATATGGAGACTTAACCTTGTCATAGGAGGGTTTTTAAAAAGAAATATTTGGGGATGGGAACGGTACGGTGAAATAGATGTGCACTAGTAACCCCAAATCAACATGATTGGGGATGAGAACGGTACGGTGAAATAGATGTGCACTAGTAACCCCAATGCATGTGGAATGTGGATCCAAATTGATAAGCTTTTACTTGCATCAAACTTATTATAAATGTTTGATATCTATATGTTATGAGCTTTTAATCATGCTACACATTGACATGCATACATGATATTTATTGATGAGTATTGATAGCATATTTGAATTCTATTCACTGGGCACCGTTGGCTCACCCTCATTTTCCTTTTTCAGGTCCTTCTGTCCCGAATAAGGGCAAAGGAGTAGTCATATCTTGAGGGTCTTGCCGGCGAGAGAATCCAAGGCCTCGATGTGAGTTGAGAGGCATTTTGATTGAACTTTGTTTTAAATTATGATGTATTATATTTTGGACTATGTAATTATAACACTTACCACATTGTAGTATTGGTGAGTTGGGACTTGTTAGATAGACCATGTGGGCATATGATGGTTTTTTTGTACTCATAGTTTTGGACTTTATGTGTATGTCAATCTTGATGGACTGTAGGGATTATGGTTTTATTTATGGTTCATTTTTATGGAGTATCTCTTGTCTTGGATGATTAATACGGTTGGTAGTTTTGTTTAGTACCTGTTTATATTATGTCGTTGTTTGGGATAAGGCTCGTAGGGTCTCAACCACCTCACGAGGGTTGAGAACTCGTTTGAGATGCCTACGCCGGGCGTCCCGCCCTGGCACTCCGCACGCCATTCCTTGGGAGGTTGGTGGTCAGTGGTGCGGGGTCGCCACATTAAGAATCCCAAGAACAATTACAATGTCACTAGGAGATCGAGATCTTATTAAAGGAGTTCGAGCAATGTGACACATCCGAGAGAAAAATAATGCTTAAGAGATTGAGGGAGATATCCAAGCCATCATCTACAATGATCTCTAAGCCCGCCATAAAAAGAAATACTCGAGGAAGGCCGAGTTTGAAAGTTGATAAGTCAACCAAGAGAGAACCATCATTCTTTGTGTCACGACGCCCCTGACGTAGGCTGACGTCATGACCGGCACAGTGTACTATACACTGTACATACCCGTATACAGTATACAATACACTGTCAGCCTCTCACAATCCATCTCAAACTTACTGATTTTTTTTTTTTTTTTTACCACAATCCAAATCCAATCAACTATAGATGATCATTCCACTCACATTCATTTCATTCATTCCACAAAGTAAATTCTCAACTGATAAATACATTTCATCATCCCAAACATTATAAGATTACCACACAACCCATCTAGGTGATAGTACATATATATAGTGTGTGATAATTATACATATCAAAATAACAAAAATATCATTTATTTCCTCCAAACATACATACACGTACCAGACGAAGGTTCACGTGATTATCACTCACGGATTTTTCCTTTTCCCTTCGACTCAATACCTGAAATATTGGAGGAAATGGGGTGAGCAAACAACAGCTCAGTGAATATAGTTCTTGAGATGACAATTATATACATTTAGAGAAATATGACATTTAAAATTATTTCAAACACTTATGCAACACATGCATCATTCAACGAATATATTATACATGTCAACAACATAAATTTCATGAGTTTTTCATAATACAATGCACAATCTCCCTCCTCCGCAAGGCAAGAGAGCGGGTCTAACCCTTGTATGGCCGTACAAGGTAGACACAGCCTCTCATTACCCAATTCACAATCATTTCAAGGGTCGCAACCCTTGTTAGGACAGACCTACTGACAATGAGGACTCGCAAAACCTCATCTGGGTCAAATTCCTAACGAAATGACAATGAGGAATCGCAAAACCTCATCATTAAAAACTCCAATTGCTAAAATCAGTTTGTATGATCCATAAAACTCAATGCATTATATATACCTATAACATGCATACAATCAAACATTTTATATGCGTACAATGTCATACAAGAACCAAATCAAGGAAACTATACTCACAGTACAACACGTTCAACTTAAACCCAATAATCGTCGCTTTCGAGTCCAGCTCCAAGTTAAATCCAACTAATTTAACCTGTCACAATCACTCCATAATTCAATTGCATGTCTTCATATTTATATTTCTCAACTCACTTCAAATCACGAATAATAAATCCATTTAGGACTCATACGCAGTTATCTCGTTTCTGTGGTCAATCTAGATATTTCCACAAGAAAGAACAGTGAAAATAGATTTTCAATCATATTTTCACGACACCATATACAACTATCCAAGCATATCTAAATATCATGTTCTAACGTTCGGAATTCAGTTCTTCACGCTTCTATGCTCTCAAACCGGGGTTTCATTGATTTCACATCACTGGTCAATGTTCATTGTGCACTACTACACTGTGCACTATTCACTGTTCACTGTAACTATTTACTATACATTATTCACTATTTATACTACTATTCATACTACTATTCACTGTGACTATTCATACTACTATTCACTATTCACTATTCATACTACTATTCACTATTCACTATTCATACTATTCACTATTCATACTATTCACTATTCATACTATTCATACTATTTATGATACTATTCATACTGTTCATACTATTCATGATACTATTCATACTGTTCATACTATTCATACTATTCACTATTCATACTATTCATGATACTATTCATACTGACGATACTATTCATGATACTATTTACTATTCATGATATCTCGTAGCACATCCCAACTGACGATACAAATGGGCTAGACGAGCAGCTCTCCATGCAAAATTGCCCACCTCATCCAGATTCATCAACAATGGCAAGTAAATTATGTTCACCCTTGTACCACTCTTGTCTGTGAGAAGAGTGCAACTTAGGATGAACAATAGATATGCTCTCGCAGTATACTCAGCCAAAAGATATTGTTGGTTCCTTGAAACTTCGATCCAATTTTTTTTAGCATCCAATCCAATTGAACTGATTGACTTCTCTTCTTATTGACTTCATCAATTGCCTCTTGCGCCGAAACCCCTAGAGCTTCTTGAAATATGATCACTGCTTCTGCATTGCTCAGTGCATCTCCATTTATTGTCTTGCCCAATGTTGGCATCCTAAGCAAGACCATTACATCGTCTAGTGTAATGGTCATTTCACCGCATGGTAAGTGAAATGCATTAGTCTTTGGTTGCCATCTCTCCACGAAAGCAGCTATTAACGACTTATTGACACAATTGTACGTACAAGCCACCAAATGATGGAGACCAGTTTTTGTAACTATCTCCATGACTCTCTCTCTCGGGATGTTCACTTAGGTCCCAAGAAACTAACTTTGCCCAGGGATTTCGACACTTTTGTATATTACGTTTCTATGTGAATAAACAAAAAATTATAAGAATTTACCAATATTTAAATTTAATCATAACCTCAATTACATTTAAATTAAATTACGAGAGTGATATACCTGATTTTGCCACACGTAGTATGTTACGTGTTTCTTGAAATAGATGAGGACTAAAGGATCAGTAGGTCCCCCGGGGCAAGGACCCTTTAATAGGGCATCATTTTCTTCTCCCTCTACCCCAACTTGCATCGGTTCTTCTTCAGATTGTTGCCCTTTTTCTTCATGTATAACATGGGGTGGTGGTGGTGATTCACGTCGTCATCTTTTCTCTGAGGCCGTCGGCCTTCTTCTTTGCAAGTTTTGCTCTTCAGAACGACATCTCCTTGTTGCTTTTGGCGACATATCTATCAAAAAAATGCATACAAAAAACTATGCAATTAGGACAAATAGTTGATATTTAGCTTAATCAAAAACAAAAAAAAAATAATTTAAAAACCAAAAAAATGCTCTGTCAGCCCACCCAGGAACGAACAGAGTAGGGCATGTCCAACTTGTCAAGGTTGGACGTATACACGTCTGACAGAGAAAGTTTGTCCGACCCATAGGGGGTGGACATAGGGTCAGACGGTTGCGATTCCAGCGCGTGGAATGAGTTTCCGTTACCCATTTTCGCTGCCTCCATTTCACCATTTTCACCCCTTTTTTTTGCACAAAAACATTCTAATTCAACAATGTAGCATTGAAATCAAATTAGAACATGTAAAAATCAAGATTTACTTACCGATTTGGTTGCTTTGAGTTTTTTAATCACTTTAAGTTCGAGGCCTCCGAAACCCAAAATAACACGATTTCGTTGCAAAATTTCGTGAGAAAGATGCTCACAAATCTTCTTAGAGTTGTTCTAATCCTTTAAATGCCCTTAAAACTTGAAGAAATAGTGAATCAATGGAAATGAAAAGAGAAGAAACGAGAGAGAGGGAAATGTAGTAAGGCGTTTGGGGGTTTGAAAATGAGAAGGGTAGAATGAGAATATGGGTTAGTGAAGAGAGAAAAAATGATTGATTTCAAATTTTGAGAGAGATAAAGAAAGTAAGTGGGTGGAGAAATAGAAAAAGGTGGGTGAAAATAGTCGGATCCATAATGAAATTACAAAGGTTGTCAATAAGGTCTAAGGGTCTAAGGGCCTAACCCCAGGTCTTACAAGGGCTAAAGCAAGTTGACTTCACTTGTTTTAAAACGGGCTTCACAAAAAATAGGACAAATGGGTCTTCCAGTAAACCACAACATAGCCCAATTAAACCATAAGTTGGGCCGAGCACGTCCAAGACCCACTTTCACTTGTGCACAAAATCCCATTACAGTCAGTGACTGAGCCACCAACCAACCATCTAATCACCTATGAATTTCAGCCGTGTGATCAGTCCCTTCAACACTAACCGCCAGATGAACTCACACCCTTTATCCAGCCGTCAAAATATTTACAAATTCAATTTCAAAAGGTCGAGAGGGAGGAGAGAAACAAAAAAACGAAAGAAAGAAGTGTGTTGTATCGTATTAGCTTCTCTCTTTCTCTCTGCTGTCTTCTCTCTTCTCTCTTCTTCTCTCTCTGCCTTTTCTCCTCTTTCAAATTCTCTCTCTCTCTCTTCTTCTTCTCGCTCTCCAAATTCCCCCTTCAGAAAAAAAATTCCATTCTCCAGCGGTACGGATCAGAGCAGCCGGATTCCGTCGGTTTCCGGCGAACATTTTCCGAACGCCGGTGCTTGCGCCGAGCAGCTGGTTCAGTTGAATGTTGTCCCCTCTTTCTCGGTGATCCTTGAGTGGTTCTTGGATCTAAAAGATTTCAAATTTGAGCCGATTTCCGAGGGTTTTTGCGGTGATTGTACAGAAATCGGTGGACAAAAACCAATCTTTATTGCTATTATTATTATTATTTTGAATTTTGAATTTTGACGAAGTCGATGGAGCAGAGTGATGGCGGTGGGGATTTCCCGCCGAAAAAGCTTCAATTATCTTCTTCGACTGCAACTGCGGCAGTAACGCCTTCGGTTGATTTCCCGCTGAAGAAGCTCGCGAGGCAGCTTGATTTCACCACTTTCTGTAGCACTTCCACAGCTCTCGTCTTGCCGGAGCATCCGCAACCGCAGCAGCCTCATCCTACTACGCTGCCTCCGCCCCCGCGGCCTTCGCAGTCGCTGGTCGTGTGAGTTCTCTGCAATCTCTCTTTTTTTCTTGGTTTTTGTTTTGAGAGATTTGAAGTTTTGTGATTTGAAGTTTTGAATTTGGTGAATGGAGGGTTGATGAAAAGGAAAAAAAAATGCAATCTTTGAAGATTCTCTATCTGAAGTTTGTTTGGTGAATGTCGTTTGATTTGAGCCGCATTCTAGTGGTTCTTTCTCTCGATCTATGTGTTAGTCTGAGTGTTAAGGATGTAAATTGGATGGATTTATTAGTCGCGGTTGTATTTCGTTATTTCAAAGTTGAATTTGTAAATTTGTCTCCTTTTTCATTTGAATTTTTTTTTTTTTCAAAAATTTGATTTTTTTTTTTTTTTTTTTAAATATTTGAAGTCTGAACTACTGATTTTTTTTTGTTAACTTTGTTACTCATTTGTTCAAGCACGGTCGATTTCCCAAAAATATTGTCATCTGTGGTGTATTTAGCTAAATATGCCTATGCATCTTCTCTTAACTTAGGAAAAATGATTGGTTGTGATGCAAAGTGAAAGAAACTACCTTATGCATGACTTGATTGATGGAAAGAAGAAAAAAAATGGTTTAAGTAGGAATAAGGAGTTTATAGTTACTACTATTTTGTTCTTGCTGTAGCTTATAAGCTTCATTAGTACTCCTACCATTTTGCTGAAGTTTTGATTTATGGATGGCTCTAAAGAAATGTTTGATTTTTTAATATAATAACTTGTCTTTAGTTGAAATTCTAAAAACAATAGATTTTATAGAATTTCTGTTGTGACTAACTTTACTTGTCATATGACTTTCTTCAGAAAGCCAGAATCCCCAAAGTCACGATCGCGGTCCAACATTGAAGTGAAAGATGGTACTCCAAAGAAACAAAAACAGTGCAATTGCAAACACTCCCGATGTTTGAAATTGTAAGTAAATTTTCCTTTTTGATCCATGTACATGTAAAGCAAATAGATTTCTTTTTTCTTTTTTCTTTAAACTTTGGGGTTAGTGGTGCATATTAGTATTCTTTAGTCCGATTATTGTGTCATAAATTTCTTTTTCTGCATTCCAGTAAAGTAATATGACGTATGAACTTGAAGTGCCTGCTTCTTCAAAGGAAATGCCTCCAAGGTGTGAAATCCGGGAGATCTAGTCAATAATGGAAATTATTTTGATATATTAGTATTCCCTAACAATAAAAGATGCTTTGCTCTCTAGATTTTACTAAATCTAGGGATTCAAGAGTCACCATGCGTGCATGAGAGGTTGGGCCACATTGTTCGACAGAGGATATTCCCTTTCCCAGTCCAGATATAGCAACTCATTGTTGGAAGTTGATGTGATAATCTATCAAATTGAAGATAGCAGAATTTCTTCTGCATCTACTGTTGTTTGCGGATTTATAATAAGCTTGCTTTGAAATATCCTTTCCACGAGACCCAAGGGAGTAATGAACATGCGAAATTCTGATGCCTTTCTACAAATCACTCAATGGTCAGAGATTGTAATGAATGGGGTGATGAAGGCAGCATGTTATGAATCTGATCATAGGATCTGTGGAACACAGTTATGGGGTTTTAGATCCCTCCATGATATTCATTTTGAGGAAGCATATCTGTGTCCCCATTTTCTCTGGGGTTTTTTTGAGCTATTCTTTGAATGGACTAAACTTGGATCGGGATTTTCATTAATTCTTGTTCTTCATTGAGTTAAGAACAACCTTATATAGCTAAGATTTTTTTATTCTGTTACACATGTGAGGAATAAATCACAATCCTGAATTTATGATAATAGCATATGGTTTACTTCTTTTACCACTTTTTATTGTTCTTATGTAAATATTCTTAATGTTTGATCTCAGGTATTGTGAATGCTTTGCATCTGGAATATACTGTGATGGCTGTAACTGTGCAAATTGTTATAACAATGTTGAGAACGAGGCTGCTAGGCAAGAAGCTGTTGAAGCTACTTTAGAGCGTAATCCACATGCATTTCGCCCAAAGATTGCTAGCAGTCCACATGGAGCAAGGGATAGCAGGGTATGTCATTTGATTTCTAAGGCTCAAATAACTTTGTGCTTCATGGTTCAATTTTATTTGCTTGTTTGGTAGAGGCAGAATCAAGTTTACCAAACGCATCATTATTCAATATATCCATACCTTTTTATTTGAAATGAAGTATGAATTATTGAAATCATGTTGCAGGTTTGTTTTCATTACTGTGAAAGCAATTGACAGTTACTTTTTAGTTGTTCTTGGTGGTTTTTTAATTTCTGTCTAATACCATATGTTTGAAGTTCTTTAGATCAAGTTGGTGACGACCTGCATGTTTTCTTTTACATGTCTAGTTGCTGTCTGGATGTATTTCTTAAACTGCAATTAATTGTTGTTGATACAAAAACTCATAATAATTATTTTCATTGGAGTGGAACGTCTATGATTTTCTGGAGGTAATCTGTAATTTTTTCTATTGTGTCCATAGGACAGCATCGATTCCGTGTTTTGACTGAGAAAGATAGCCTCAATATTCATAGTGTTTTCCATTCATATCACAATGCTTATATGAAAATTCATTTGAAGTATCTATTTTTATTATCTTTGTATATATTTTTCCGTTATTTTGCACACTTCTTTGTGTCTGTTTGGGTAAAAAGCAGCTTAGCTATCTTTTGAAGAGGCAATCTGATATCATAAGTCATACTTGATTAGTGGTGCGATGTTTATCAAAATTAGGACTGCCATGCATGACATTATTAGTAAATGTGCATAGGCATTAATTTTATATGCGAGGAGTTATTGTTTTTCTTATTTTGCTTGTTTTTTCTAGTTACTCATTTCCTCTGTGTTTAATGCATTTGATTAACTTTCTATAAGTTCCATTGCTTAAATGAGTGAATGGATCTCTCTCTCTCTCTCTCTCTCTCTCTCTCTCTCTCTCTCTCTCTCTCTCTCTCTCTCTCTCTATTGTGTTGTATCAACTATCAAGGAATGTGTGTTGTAAGTCCAACATATGACTGTGAAATCTTGGATTTGGAAAATCCTTGAAAATAGGATTTATTGGCCCAGTATTGTATTTAGATTTTTTTAGAATAAAGTAATTACCTTCTAACATGATATAACACAAATGACAAGAATACGAGATTTCTTTAAATATAGATCTCATACTTGTTGACAAAAGATTACTAGTCAACAGGTGCTACATATAGAAAATCTTTGTTGTAAAGGATAGATCTCATATAAGTGTCGATCACACATACTTCTTACTTATCTTTGTCCTCTTTGATTAAAAAAAAAAATTATCCGTGTCCATATTATTTTAGGTCTTCCTCTACCTCTATCATTACTGTGAGTAATCTCTCTGTCCATGTTATTTTAGAACAAGAAAAAGAAAAGTTATATCTTTGTTAATTGTCTCTGTCCTCAAAAAAAAAAAAAAATTATCTGTGTCCATATTATTTTAGGTCTTCCTCTACCTCTATCATTACTGTGAATGTTTATTAGGTCACTCTTCTTGATGGCACATCTAAAGATCTTCATCATGTGTGTCCAAACCACCTTAATCGGTTTCCTCTTATTTTATCTTCACATTATTTTAGTTCTTCTTCTACCTTTATCATTATCGTAGATTGTTTATAGCTACTCTTTCTAACTAGCACATCCAAAGGTCTTCATACTACATGTTCAAACCACTTTAGCCGGTTTTCTCTCATTTTATTCTTAATTGGGGCTACTCTTATCATTTCTCGAATATACTCATTTCTGATTTTATCTTTTAATGTTTCAACTAGTTTCCATCTTAACTTTTGCATTTCTGCTACACTTAGTTCATTCACGTGTTGTTTCTTTATTGTCAAATATTATAATCCATATATAGGACTAGCCAAATAGTGGGTTTTGTAAAATCTTCCTTTTAACTCCAATGGAATGTATTAATCATTCAGAAGCATTCCTCCACTTATCCCATTTTGCTTTAATTATATGGTTCACATCCTCAACAATATGTTTTTCTTGATGAATAATGGATCTCAAATACTTAAAAATTTCCACTCCTTGATAGCTCTTGGCTTTCAATCTTCATTAGCTCTTCATTTGCATATTTACTTCCATTAAAATTAAATTTAATATATTCAATCTTAGTCCTACTAATCTTAAACCCTTTAAATTTCTAGAGCCTCTTTTTAAACTTCTAGCTTAGTATGTACTCCAAACTTAATTCCATCAATCAATACTATATGATCAACAAATGATATACACTGTGGAATATCTTCTTGAATATATGTTTAGTTAATTCATTCATAACCCGTGCAAAAAGATAAGGGTTTAAGGAAGATCCTTAGTGTAAACCTTTTGTAATTGGGAACTCACTAGTTTCTCCTATTGGTATTTTTATAATGGTATCGCTTCATACATATATTTTATTTGGTTAAGAAGAAGATAAGAGAAGAAGAAATATAAGAAAGCATGAAGAAATGAAAAACAAAATTGGGAGTCGCAATCGAAGACCAAAAATGGTAGAAGAAGAAAGGAAAGACAAAAGAAAACATAAAGGTGTGCACTTTGCAATTTTTTGCAAAAGGAGTTAAAAGGCAGTCACTCAACTTTATACATAAAAAGAAGAAGAAATGTGGATTGTTTACTATTTTCACGCAGTGTTTTCAAGGCGTCGCCTAGGCGGTCACCTAGGCATTTTAGGGAGAAAACGCCTAGGCGCTGTGCTAGGCAGGCAGTGGGGGTTTGTGCAAATATTTAAAAAGTTTAGGGGGGTTCTATCTAATTTATAAAAAAAAAGCTTAAAAAATAGAAACGCCCCCTTTCTATTGTAAACCCTCAAACCTTTCTCTTCTTAAGCCCATTCTTTTCATTTGCTCCGCCAAGAAACACCGTCAAAATCTTCGAAGACCGTTGACGACCCTCCGACAACCATCGATGACCCACCGGCGATAGATATTTGAGTTTTGTACTTTGGAACGTTTTGGATAATGTGTAATATGACATGAATTAATGTTTTGTGGACATGATTTTAATTAAGATGAAGTGTTTTTTATCATTTTATGAAAATTTAACATTTATTATAGAATATAGTTAGATATATATAATTTTGTATGTGAACTGTCTGGGGACCTGTAAATAATTAATTAATTATCTAAGGACTTATAAATAAATATTTTTCTTATCGCCTAGGCCACGTCTAGGCTTCGCCTCACCTAGACAGGAAAAATCGCCTAGACATCGCCTTGGTGCCTTGAAAACACTGTTTTCACATTTTGGACTGACTTGCAGTGGAAAATCTTGGCTTTACCCTTATGACTCTTCTTGCCCTTAACTTTTGTTACCTCCAAGAAAATTCAATTAAGAATTTTACAATGGTACCCTCCCTCATGTTTCCAATAAGGAAAAGACATTCTTCCCCTCCCACTGCATTTGAGACACATTCATACCCTTTCTCACAAATATATGGTTTGTTCCTACTAATATATCTTATGGAGTGATTTATTACATACGCTGTGAATCCATGGTGCTTTAGAAATATTCAATAATATTATGCCAAGATCCAAATTATTTTGTACCAAAGCTCCCAGTCCCACCTTCAATATAAAGGCTAGCCTCACTACCACTTGACACTTTTAATACATAAAACTCATGATACAACTATACAAGGTATTAGTGCAGCAGGAAAAAACACAGTTTGATTGAGAAGCCTTCCGTTCCCTAGAATATCTATAGCCCCAAAGTATACAATTTTAATTGTTGTTGAAGGAGGGTAAATAGTCAACAACCTCCTCTACAGCAGATAATCCAATCACAGCAATTGTTAAAAGAACCATAACTCCCATGAGGGCCATCAGAAGCAATACAAGAAGGGCTACCATAGAACTTTCCAGTAGCATAGGAAGTCCAAGAGTGATTTTTGGAGACCCCACTCCAATTCTGACACATACAACTAACAATACTTGAAACCCTAAATTCATATCAATGCTAATGATAAAGTACACAAACCCAGTGGAGTACTTAAAGCAGAATGTATATAGTATACTAGATAAGCTACAGATTGTTACAATACATAAATGGTGGCTGTGTTTTTTGGACTACAAGATCTACCTCGAGGGCTTTATCACAAAATTCTTAGCACCAACTTTGTCATACATGAATAATTCCCCCATTGATTTTGTCATTCCTCTCTTTCATTGTCTTTTTCCTTTTTATTTCTAGTATATTGGATGTTGTTGTTGATTACAGAACACGCTGAAATTTCAAATACCAGAATTCCTCAAGTTGCCAAATAAGTGACAGTTATTGTGCAGTTGGAACTGTGAGACCTTGTTTGAAAGATCCTTGTTTGAAAGATAAGCCATCAATACCACTCTAGAGGACTCATCCACCTTCCTTGTAAATGGTTGTTATTCTGTCTTTGACTGTTGCAGGGCTTAAAACAATGAAAACCTATTTGGTGAACAAGACCTGGTGCTTGTTTGTTGTGATTGAAGACTAAATACTGGAAATATGACATTATTTCTGTCTTTTGACATGGAATGACGTAAATGCTTAGATGGAAAGCTTATTAAAATCATTCACACAACAAATAGAAAGGTCTCTTCTGCATACTCACAATTTACAAGTTAAGGTACACCATACGCAATCTGAAAACTAAATGCTCAAGAATGAATAATAACAGAAATACAGAATCCTGTATTTGATCTATCAAAATTTTTATATTACTCAAAGATTGCAAAGATCAGTTTCAAAGATGCACTTATTCGTGAAGTGTGTCTTTTTTTTCGATTTTGTTTGTTTTTCATTGTGAATATCATGGATAAGTGAATACAGTGTGGTTATGCAATAGAAAGCAAGATTAAGAGAAAAGGACCATTAACTTTGTGATGGAAATTATTATTGTGACTTTAGTTGTTGACTTGTTTGTTGTTATCTATCTTGTAAATGAATTACATTTATATCTGTTTGCTGATAACATTTTCATGAATTATTTGAAACAAGTGTAGGAAGATGCAGGAGAGGTTCCAATGGTGGGAAAACACAACAAAGGATGTCATTGCAAGAAATCAGGGTGTCTCAAGAAGTATTGTGAGTGCTTCCAAGCCAACATTCTTTGCTCTGAGAATTGTAAATGCATGGACTGCAAGAACTTTGAAGGAAGTGAAGAGAGGAAAGCTCTCTTCCAGGGAGATCATGGTAATGCCCTATACATGCAGCAGGCAAATGCTGCCATTACTGGGGCCATCGGGACTTCTGGCTATGGCTCCCCTCCTACATCCAAAAAGAGAAAAAATCAGGAGCTCTTCTTTACAACCATGACTAAGGATTCTCCTACGCATAGGCTTGCACCATTTCCGCAGGTACTTCTTGATATGCTACTTGCAAAGGAGTCAAGTATTGTCAGTTGACCAAATCTGTTAATGAATAATGCTAAACGTCCCTTAGGGCAAGTTTGGTTCAAGTATTCATCGATTGGGTGGTAAGACTTGGATGTTTTATTTAGGCTTTTTTTCTTTTCTTTTTGTTTTTTTCTTCTTCATTTTTTGTGGCGGGGGAAAGGGTGGATGAGATGAGATTAATCGTATAGTGAATTGTTTAGTCATATCATTAGTGTTTAGTAATTGGTTTGATATAAGCTTCCACTTTCTTAATTGGTACTTGTCAGCTCATGATGCATGTTTGCAACATGTACCATGTTTGATGGAAGTGCATTTATGCTTTCTTCCATCTGGCTGAGTCCTATTTGAGCTCCTTTTTTGGACTATTGACTCCACCATCCTTGCTACTAATGCTTAGTACTGGAAGTGATAGCCCATTGTTCACTGATGAATACTAATTTTCCTTTTTTTTTGTCAGGCGAATCATCTAAAGGCTCCTTCATCCGCACCCTCCTTATCGTCCTTTCCTGTTCCTCGTGTTGTTAATCCGGCAGTATTCAATACTTCAAAGTTCACTTACAGGTATCCATTTGATACACATGATTATCCTCTGAATGGCTGACTCCTTTATGGGATTCTTCTATTAGCTCTCCCGTGGAGTTACTCTTTCCCATTTTGTTTATAGTACACAATTAATACTAATTTGTGGTTTCTTTTTTTTTTTTAAATAAAATAAAAGAATTCACCCTCTCTTTTGTAAAAAAAGATCTCATGAAGTTCCTTTTTAATAAGTAACTAACTAGTAGTAATTTGTGCTCGAAGGTCTCTGTTAGCCGATGTTATTCACCCACAGGATGTGAAGGAGCTATGTTCACTCTTGGTTGCAGTATCTGGTGAAGCTGCAAAGACACTAGCAGGTATGTATCATGATCAGGAAATAAAATGAAATGTGGGTAGAAGGATTGTAATCTATTCTAATTAAAAGACGCGGACAAATATTTCATAAGACTGGGTGTCAACATGACATACTTTGACCTCTACAAATCTAATTCACAAAACTTTTTGTAAAGTCTATCAGCCTTTATCTGATAATAAATGACAAATTCTTAGGTATTCTGCTTTGAATAATTTTCTAGCATTAAAAACCTAGGTGTATTACTCCTATCCCTTTTTGGTCGAAATTCCTAGTTGATTGAAATTTTCTCTTGGGCTTAATGTCCTTATAAGGTGGTCATAGGTTCTACAAGATCAACAGCATTCATATTGATGACTTGCTTACCTATAACTCACTATTTTACCAAATCAAGTACTGTTGAGGGATACAGAGACCTCATTCCATTTAGTCCCAACACATTTCACTGTTCCACTGGATGACCAAAATACTTTTTCCAGCTGGGCAGTTTTGTTGTTCAAAAATAGAAAGTTGTACAACTACTAACATTTGTTACCTGAGATAGAGACTCTAATCAGAAGGCACTGAAAAATATATACATATATATATATATATATTTGTTTGGTTTGTTGCTTCTCGTTTATCTTTTCTTTGATGGATTATTTTCTTAGTGTTCCACTCAGTATGGTTGCATCCAGAAATTTCTATTGGAAAATTTCCACTAAAGCGCTAAAAGGCATAGTGTTTTCTATTTGGAGGTGATAGAACTAGTTTTAATCATTTCATAGTTTCCATAAGGCGTATACAAGTATGGTTCAAAATTACAACTTGTTGCAAGTCTTTAGAACACCTCTTTTTTCCTTTCTAGAAATAGGAATTGCAAGCATCAAGGCAAGGCCTTAATTTTTCTTAATTCATATTTCTCTATAGAATTGTCTGTCACACTTAGATTTCCAAATATGGCCTTTAATCTCACCATCGTGCTTCTCGGTTCGTCAATATTCTATTACTTGATTGCTATGCAACAAGGTCATTTCAGTTTTAAAACTCTACCTTTTTGGACATGTATGGACAAACAAATGAACTTCCTAAAACCTCACATAAGTCAGCCTTTCTTTCTTTCTTTCTTTCTCTACTGATTCTCAATACAAAGATTCTGTCATGCGCCTGAACGTTCTGTCATGTGCCTGAACGTTCTGGCGTTGCCCAAATAGTAAATGTTTTTTTTTTTTTTTTTGTGAAATACAGGGTATTACAACTAATGATTTGGTGTATGAACCTTGTTAGTTGTTTTATTTTCCTGTATCACTTTCCTTATCTTAGTAGGAAAAAAAAGAATAATTACTTTGCTTCAAATCTACTTATTGTACTGTATTATAGAACTTGTCTACAGAAGTTTCAGCATTTGGAACTTTCTTAAGTTGTTTAAACACATTGAAATACTTGTTTGTTGTTGTTGCCTGACCATATTATTTTCTAGACTATATTACTCCATACAACTTTTATGTATGTCAGAACTCCAGATAATTTGTTTCTTGGTTTATGTTCCTTTTTGCGTGGAGTTTTCATTTAATGCATGGTCTAATTGTTTCAAATTAATTCTGCAATTTAGATAAGAAAGTCCCAAGTGAAAAACATGCAGAAAAAGATGATCAAGCAGAAAGCTCCCATGCTTCCTCAAGTCAAGACAGGGAGGATGGCCAGAAAAACCTTGATGCCCAGAAAGCAGTAGCTGATGACCGTTCAAGTGGGAACCAAGCTGACAAAGTAAGCACAGATGATTCTGGATCAGATGGTGCTGATCCACAGAAAGGAAGGCCAATGTCTCCTGGAACACTTGCTCTGATGTGTGATGAGCAAGATACAATGTTCATGGCAGCTGCATCTCCAAATGGCTCCTTGGGTCAAGGGCAGAATGCACCTCCCCAGTTGCCATATGGGCACGGCATGAGCGAGGTCTATGCAGAGCAGGAAAGACTAGTCTTGACTGGGTTCCGGGACTGTCTTCGAAGGATCATTACTTATGGAAGAATAAAAGGTAAGAATATGCATCTTATCATGCAGTTCTCTTGTTTCTAAATTGATGTATGAACAATAGCCCAACTCAAGAAATCTGACCAAACTACAGAAAGAATTGGTTATCTTTGATATTCTTGTGAACTTTCCATTACCCAATCCTTAAAACTGATTTCTCACTTATAACACTTGCACATGATATTAGGGCATGAGTTCTTATTTGATTTCATCTGACTACCCTAAAATTTTCTAATAAGATTGAATGCTTTGATTTATTTAACTGGTCAAGATGTTCAAATTAAAGTCCTCTAGTTTCTAAGAACTTCAATGTAATGGTTCTCATCCCCCATCTCACTTGCTCCCTGCATAGAAAATGGGAATTAAGTGGGATCTTTAGATGCTTTCATCCATGCATATCTTATGCTTCTGTGTTTGATTATCTCATACTCTTGTTTTCTTTGATTTTACCTAATATGGATTTTTTTTTCCTGTTTTCCACATTTCAGAAGAAAATTATGCTTCATCTGGTGCACGAACTGAAGCATGGAGCCAACCAGAACCCACAGCAAATGGCATCTTAAGACCACCCTTTGTGCCATCGGCAGGTGAGATACCTCAGACGGTTAGTTCAGTCCCCGTCACTTCTAATAACCCGCTGCCTCCAAAAGCAGCATTCCCCAATGAAAATGGGGATATGATTAGACCGAAAGTTGAAAACGAGATGTAAAAAAAGATAGTGAGAGCTAGTTGGTCTGAATCATATTGCTGCATCTTTGTCATGTTTGGCCATTATCAAATCTGGCTATTTCAGATGCAGTTTCAATCATGTTTGGGTCTTTTAATTCAATCCTAATATGGTTGAATAATCAATCATGGCAGGGTAAAAGAATTTTTGGCTCTATTTAATATAAATATTCATTATAGTCAGGTTTTCAGCTTGATCTACAACAGGCTTTTGAGTCTATGTTGTAGCTCTTTTTAGTTATCCCACTTCATCAGTTTCCTCCACATTCTATTCTCATCCTTGCAGCATTTAAATGTGATTTTACCTGAGAATCAGTAGCTTTTTCACATTTTTTTTTTCTTGCAAAAATGCCACTTGCTTGGGACATTTTTAAGGATGGAGCTATGTTTGAAAAAAATATTGTTCATTGAAGAGTAGAAGGATAAGAAGAGCAGCCCTCCGTGAGCAACATGTTTGGCAACCCAGAAGTATTTAATTAGAACAAGAAGGGTGAAACAGTTCTGAGTGGAAGTGTCCTAAGCTATCTTTTTTCCTTTTTCCACCATGTTTATAATTTTCCTTCCTGCTGTATAATAAAAATTTTGAGATGAAATTAATGATATTTGCTTATCACCATGTACACAAGATGTACCTTTCCTTAAAACTTTTTTTGTTTATTGTATTTTAGTTTTGAACATGGCCCTTCCTAGACCCTCAGAGTGACAGGAGCCTCAAGTGGGGTTTTTTTTTTAATTATCATTGAAAAAGAAAAACACCATGGAGCATTTATTAGTATAACTATGTTTCTGTCAATATTAATATTAAATCATGTGTAATGAGTGGAAATTTTATGTAATTCTTTTTAAGTAAAGAAAAAAATAATATGTACAAAACTAAGTAAAAACATCATTAAGGTAAAAATTAAATGAAAATTAATATATAATTAAATGGTCACCTTGCATGAGATTGTGCAGAGAGTGGAAAGAAGTTTGATAAAGAGAAATATAAATATAGTATGTGGCTACTACTAGTTAGTGGTGATTATATGGTCTACCGTTAGAGAACCACCTTGTGGGATTTGTAGGTGTTTTAAAATTAAATTGAAAGAAAAATTTAAATCATAATTAAGTTGATAATATAGAAAAATAGTGCATGGTGTTAAGGAATATAAAGATATGTATTAATAAAATTGTATTCAAAGAATAGAACATTTTTTTTTTTTTAATATGCAAATGGTTAATGGCTGTTTAACCTCACTGATGTTGACATAAAAATGAGGCTTTAAAGAGTTCATAGGAAAATCATTTAAAATAATTTTTTTTTCCTTAATTTACATGTGTTATCTTGTTATGTTGGACATTTTAAAATATAAAAATTTGGTAAAATTCTCCTTAGAACATCAATTAAATATAAGAATATTTATCTCAAAGTACAAAAAAAAAAAAAAAAAATGACACAATACCAAGTATGATTTGGACGGTTGGTTTGGAATAGTTCATGAATAAAAGAACATCACACGAGTTCAAACTCATACTGGCTTTGAATAGTCCTTAGGATAGTCTTTTAAAATAATCTAATTTTCTTAAATTTATGCATTTTATTTTCCTCTTATTTTGTGTTTGACATCTTAAAATATAATATAAAAATTGGGTAAAATTGACCTTAGAACTTCTATAAAATATAAGAAAATCTATATATATATATATATATATACCAAGTAAAAAGATAGATTACTTGTACTTATGACTATGTTGTGCAATGACATCACAACTGTAATACTCTACGTTTGCACACAAAAAAAATTGCGCCCGGACCTTTAGGCGCAACGCCCGAACCTTCAGGCGCTATTTTTCCTATTTAAGGAACCCCTCTCCCTCCTCATTTCTCACACCAAAATCACTTCTCTTTGTGATTTTTTTTTTCTCTTTCACTCATTTTGAGTTTTTGTCTTCTCTTTTGAGACTCTCTTTCCGAGACTCTCTGTGCGATGCAACGCGGTTCTGCTCGGGGGAAGGCGCCAATTTTCAAAGGAGTTTTTATCTGAAGGTGGGGAACGAAACATAGGTTTGCGTGTTTTATAACTTTTATTAAAGTTCACATTCATTTATCATTATGTCTATTATTCATTTACACTGCATTATTGCGTATAATGTTTATACTTGTCATACTTATGCCTGTATATTTGGAGTTCATGTATTACATTGTTGTTATGCTGGATTAGTGGTCAATCTGGCTCAACCAGACTCAATCTTGTCCTCAGTAACTTTAAATAGTGAACGGGAGGCAGCGTGCTGCTCTAGACGATTAGTATTTAAGTAGACCTCGTGTCTCACCTCTCAACTGGAGACCGATCTGGTTGGTCTTATTTGAAAGTTATCAGCTTATACAAGTAATACTGAATGTCCTAAACTTGCACGTCGTGATACCGACCCTGATAAGATCACCAGACATTGTCAAATCCTGTCTAAATGTTAAGTAAAGACCGGACCAGTTCATGCATTGGCATCATACATAGCACCACCTAGGGACGTATGTGGTTTATGATTCATAGAATAGTTAGAAGCAATGCTCGCTATTCATTATATTTCTCTGGAGAAGAACGTACAATGAGAACCTGACTACTCCTATGGAGGGACATCTGTATGTGAATCCAGAGCGTCGCTCCTGAGGAGGGACGTACAATGAGAACCCAGCTACTCCTGGGGAGGGACATCTGTACGTGAACTCAGGCGATGTACAATCATCAAACCAATACGAGACGGTGTCATGCATACATACATGTTGGATTAATTATGATGCTCTGATGTGTATTTAAGATATTTGATTATGAAGTTTACTTTATTAATTGTTATATTCACGACCTATTTTACCCACTGAGCGTGTAGCTCACCCCATTGTTATCAAATTTTCACAAGAGATTAGGGTGGACTGAGTGCAGGTTTTTGAGTCCACATTTTGTACCCTTTGTATTATTCATTGGGGATTTTGGGAGAATGTTCCCTTAACTATTTCATGTACAAATATATTCTGAAATTAATGAAATCAGACTTGTACTTAATCGTGTTTCCGCGCACTCTGCTATCGTTATGATGCCAATTTGCGCCCGTCCGTGAGTGTCCCGCCGGTTTAGGCGCGTTCGGGCGGGGTGTGACAACAACTAAGAAGATACACCATAAAATGTAGGAAAACCAAAATATAAAAGAAAGAGAAAAGGAGTTATAGATTAAGATTTTATCCTATCAAAATTGACCTAAAATCATTCAAAATACAAGTCTTGTTTTGTTAAAGCAATTTAGTGAAATCCTAAACCGTAGACCATAAATATATATATATAAATATATATATATATATATTTATTTATTTATTTAATTAATTAATTATTTATTTATTTATTTATGGTCCAGGGTTTAGGATTTCACTAAAAACATACCAAATCTGCAAATTTCCCTTTCCCATATAAGCTCAAAATATAACATTACAGATTTTATTTAGAAATGAGCCCACACAAATGATGCAGCTAAGACTAATTAATTTTGAAAGAATCTCTTATAGTCTTATAGTTGATAAGCAGATCTAAGTTTATCACATAAAATATAAGTTGAGATCTTACTGATATTAGTACCAAGGCTTTTTATAATAAAACCCTACACTTGGACCCAGAGATGATTCAGTTGGGGATAATATCAATACTAGTAAAAATTCAGTTTTAAGAAGTTTTATTATGAGAATGGGATAGAACTCGAAATGATTGTGTTGGAAAAACTTTAATTGATAAAAACTACCACCAAAATTAGAATCTCATGTTAAATCATCAAGAAAGAATTAATTGAAAAAGTACATGAATCCATTGAGACACGACAAATTGGGGTTATTGTCTTCCACATCTAAACCATTTTTTTTATAGAGAGAAAACCTCACTTCTCTCACTTGACAATACGATGTGTATGGTTTAGATTGGGGACCACAACCTATTTATATCTATAATATAGTTTATTTTGTTTTGGCCCATCATAAAAATAAAATAAAATATTTGGGTCTCTACACATCTACAAAGTCCATACCAAATAAGAGATGACTTAAAAGACCCAATAATTAATTAGCTTAATTGATGACTTAATTAGGCTAAAGCTAGATAACACTTGTAATATACAATTAATGTTAATATGTAGGCCCACAATTAAAAAAAATTCTACCAATCTCCCACTTCGGCCACATATGTTTCTTTACAATTGTACACTATTAAATAACTTTATGAGCTCAATATTTGCTATCTTCATAAGGTAACATCTCTAAACAATCTGGTCCATCACTTATACCAATATAGGATCAAAGCGATTTTCGTCACATATTTCATAAGTAGACCCATCAATGGTCACATTTATCAATATAATCAATGACATGGATCAAGTATGGATGTGTAGCATAAAAATATCATAAAATGTGATCCTTGAACATGCCTATTTCCAACTAGTCGTACTTTATAACTTCAGAGTTTTCAATAAACAAAATAAGAACAATACTTCAGTTTTTTTTTGAAAAACATGTCAATAACAAATGAACATCAACTGATAAACTCCTACTAAACAAGCATATCATCAAGATGAACCACACCCATACGAGTTATATGCTCGTGAAACGCTTTAGGTGGTAAACCCTTGGTGAGTGGATTCGCAATCATGAAGTTTGCACTGATATGTTCAATGGACACCTGAAGACTCTGGACTTTTTCCTTAACAACAAAAAACTTTATGTCAATATGCTTCTGTTGTTCTTAGAATACAACTCAGCGGCTTTGTTATCACAATTTATCTTCAATGGTCTCTCAATGCCATTGACTCTACGCATCCCAGTGATAAAATTTCGCAACCTTATTCCTTGATTTGATGCCTCATAACAAGCTATAAATTCTGCTTCCACTCAATGCCATCGACAATAAGCAATCTTTTTCCACTCATATTTATAATTTTCCTTCCTGCTGGCTGTATATTAAAAATTTTGAGATGAAAGTAATGATATTTGCTTATCACCATATACTCAAGATGCACCTTTCCATTAAACTTTTTTTGTTTATTGTATTCTAGTTTTGAACGTAGCTCTTCCTCGTACCCTCAAAGTGACAACAGCCTCAAGTGAGTATTTTTTTTTTTTTAATTATCATTGAATTCTAACCAAAAAAGCAAAACAAAAAAATTATCATTGAAAAAGAAAAACACCATGGAACAATTATTTGTATAACTACCTTTCAGTCAATAATATTAATGTAAAATCATGTGTGATGAGTGAGAATTTTATGTAATTCCTTTCAAGTAAAGAAAAAAAAATTGTACAGAACTAAGTAAAAAAATCATTAAGGTAAATGTTAATAATAACAATTTATTAAATAAAAATTAATATTTAATTAAATGGTCACCTTGTGGTTGTGCAAAGAGTGGAAAGAGGTTTGATCAAAAGAGAAATATAAATTGAAAATACAGTATGTGGCTATTACTACTTAGTGGTGATTATATGGTCTAGGATGCTTTTTATATAGCTAGAGAACCACCTTGTGGGATCTGTAGGTATTTTAAAACTAAATTGAAAGAAAAATTCAAACCATAATTAAGTTGATAATAAAGAAAAATAGTGCATGGTGATAAGGAATATAAAGATATGTATTAATAAAATTGTATTCAAAGTATAGAACATTTTTTTTTTTTTCAATATGCAAATGGTCGATGAAGATATGGAATGACTGCTTCTCTTGTGTTTTCACTCAATATATATATATATATATATATATTAAGAAAAAAAGCCTTAATTCCCATAGTCATTCATTATAAAATTAAGCCTACCAAATCAAATCATTGTGGATTTTGACTCCCAAATAGATCTTGGTTGTTTTTTCCATGGTTACAATTCCTAAATCAAATCAAACTTGTAAGAAAATGGAATATAAATAATAATAATATATGTTTTCGTATTTTAATGTTCTATAACTTGCTTGAATAATGTTATGTGCTAGATTCCTTTTGATTGTTTAACCTCATTGATGTTGGCATAAAAATAAGGCTTTAACGAGTCCTCAAGAAAATCTTTTAAAATATTTTTTCCCTTAATTTATGTGTGTTATCTTCCTCTCATTTTATGTTGGACATCTTAAAATATAAAAATTTAGTGAAATTCTCCTTAGAACATCAATTAAATATAAGAATATTTATCTCAAAGTACCCAAAAAAAAATGACACAAAACCAAGTACGATTTGGACGGTTGGTTTGGAATGGTTCCTAAATAAAGGACCATCACGAGTTCAAACTCATCCGGGCTTTGAAGAGTCCTTAGGATAGTCTTTTAAAATAATCTATTTTCCTTAAATTTATGTATTTTATTTTCCTCTTATTTTGTGTTAGACATCTTAAAATATAAAAATTGGGTAAAATTCTCCTTAGAACTTCTATAAAATATAAGAAAATCTATTTATATACCAAGTAAAAAGATAAAAAATCCCAGATTACTTGCTCTTATGACTATGTTTTGCAATGACATCACAACTAAGAAGATACACCATAAAATGTAGGAAAACCAAAAAACAAAAGAAAGAAAAAAAGAAGTTATAGATTAAGATTTTATGCTATCAAAATTGACCAAAAATAATTCAAAATACAAGTCTTGTTTTTGTTAAAGCAATTTATTTATTTATTTATTTATTATTATTATTATTATTTTAATGGTTGAGGGTTTAGGATTTCACTTAAAACATACCAAATCTCAAATTTTTATTTACCATGTAAGTTCATAATATAACATTACAGATTTTGTTCAGAAATGAGCACACACAAAATGGTGCAACTAAGACTAATTAATTTTGAAAGAATCTATTATAGTCTTATAGTTGATAAGCATATCCAAAGGACTCATATAGACTTAAGGAAGGCCAAAGCCCCACTAACAACCACCATAGCCCGCAATATACTTTTTGTTAGTGTGAACCTGACTTAAATATTTATTTATTTATATGCAAAATTACAATTGTACCATCTAATGAGATTAGTATATAAACTCAATTATAATTAGAGTTTATGTGATGTGAGGTGATTGTAGTGAGACAAAAAGAGTGACATATGAGTTAGGGAGAGAGAGTGACTTCATACTCTAAACATCCATTGATAGTGGGTTGAATTTTGCTGCACTCTGTTGATTTAGAGATTTCTTCCTAAACCATGTAAAATATTTTGTCTCATTGTTTCTCTTTGCGCGTGTTTATAATTTTTAGAGATTATTTCCTAACAACTAGTATTTGAACTGAAAGTTCAGCTAGGATACACCGATGTCAAGGTGGGGCACACGTGTGTGTTAATGGGTCATGGATGGTTCCTCGAGTTGCTACTCCACCTCCTCAAGATAATGGCGATAGTTGATCTGGCATGGATCGTGCAATGTGGGGATCATGATGAATAGTTGAATTTCGGTCCAAGGCGAAGAATTGTTGGAAATGTGTGGACTGAAATAAAATTTTCATATTGGATATGAACAAGTTTGTTACATAAAATATAAGTTGGGATTTCACTCACATTATACCAAGGCCTTTTGCAATAAAACCCCATAGTTGGGCCCAAAGATGATGAAGTTGGGGACAATATCGACACTAGTAAAGATTCAGTTTTAAGAAGTTTTATTATGAAAATAGGATAAAACTTGAGATGACTGTGCCTAGTACACCACAACAAAATGAATTAGCATAATGGATGAATAGAACATTGACATGCACATACATGTTGGTTTGCCAAAGCAATTTTGGGTAGAGACAATTAGTACAACTTCTTTAATCAACTGAGAATCATCAATAATATTAGAGTTTAGGATTCCAGAAGAAGTATGGAGCGAACGGGGGTAATTTCTCATTTGAAAGTATTTGGCTATGTTTCTTATGTGCATATTAGTGATCGTACTAGGAATAAGTTTGATATTAAATCACTTAAGTGCACATTTATTGGTTATGGTGGTGATAACTTTGGCTATAAGCTTTTGGATGAACAAAATAAAAAGATGGAAAAGAATAAAGATGTTGTCTTTAATGAGAAAGTTTTGTGTAAAGATCAAAACGCAACACGGTCTACTAGTTTGGTGCAACGAGAACCTAATCCTAATTTTTTTGAGTTTGATGTTGTCTCAGATAGAGTTATAGGTAAAGAATCCAAAACACCGGATGTTGTTTTTTCACTGGGTCTAGGTATAACATTAAGAAGATTTAGTTGCCCACATGTAGCAAATAGAAAACACTTGAGGTATTTGTTGCTTACAGATGGAGGAGAACCTAAATGTTATGATGAGACGTGCCAAGCTGAGGATGCTAGCAAGTAGGAGTTTGCAATAGAGAATGAAATAAAACCTTTTACCACCAAAATTTGAAGCTAGCATGGTTTCGCCAACGAATAAGAAAACTCTTCAAAACAAATGGGTGTTGCAAATTAAAAAAGAGCATGATGGCTTCAAGAAATATTTAAGGCTGGTTGTTTCAGCCAAAAAAAAAGAATTGACTATCCAAAATTGAGCACTATTCAATTAGTTTTGAGCATTGTAGCAGCAGAAAATTTTGTATGTTGAGCAATTAGATGTGAAAACTACTTTTCTCTGTGGTGATTTAAAAGAGGAGATACACATGAAGCAACTAGAAGATTTTTGTAGTGGTAGGTAAGGATAATCAGTTTGCAAGTTGACAAAGAGCCCTTTATGGCTTGAAACAAGCTCCAAAAGTAGTGGTATAAAAAGTTTGATGGTTTCATACAGAAGAATGGTTGCTTAACATGCATTGCTGACCGTTGTCGTTACTTCAAGAAGGTTGGTTTTAGTTTTGTTATCATGTTACTTTATGTTGATGACATGTCAGTAGCAGGTACAGATTTAGAGGAGATCAACAAATTGAAGAAATAGTTGTCTAGTGAATTTGAGAAAAATTTCTTAGGTGCAGCAAAACAGATACTTGGAATGAGAATTAACAAAGACAGACAGATGGGTACTTTGCAGTTATCTTAGGCTAAGTATATTTGTAAGGTACTCTAGAGGTTTAGCATAAATGCTAAGCCAATAATAGCACCACTAGCTCATCATTTCAAGTTTTCCAAGGAGCAATATTCAGGGACTAACAAGGAGAAAACATACATGGTTAAAGTTCCATATGCTTCAACTATTGGGAGCATGATGTATGATATGGTTTGCACAAGATGAAATATTGCATATGCAGTGGGAGCAGTGAAAAAATTTATGTCAAATCCAAGCAAACAATATTAGGAAGTAGTAAAGTGGATACTTAGGTATCTACAGGGTATTGCTGAAAAATATTTGTGTTTCCAGAAAGATAAGTTAAAGTAATAAGGTTTGTAGATGTTGATTTTGCAGGAGAATTGGATCACAGGAGGAGCACTATGGAGTATGTGCTCACTTTGGACACTATAACCATTAATTGAGTTTCTTAGTTGTAAAAGATTGTGGCCTTATCTACAACTGAAACAAAGTATGTGGTTTTGACAGAAGCTAACAAGGAGCTAATTTGGTTGCAAGGTTTATTGGCAGAGTTGGGATTCAAGCAAGTGATGAACGTATTGCACAATGATAATCAAAATGCAGTACACACATTTCATTCCAGGACCAAGCATATAAGACTTTGTTACCAGTTCATTAGATCATTATTTGATGATGGGTTGTTGATACTTGTGAAGATTCAATGTAGCAAAAATCCAGCTGAAATGTTGACCAAAGCGATTACCACAGAAAAATTGGAGTTGTGCGCAACTTTAGTTGGTCTTCAAGGTTAAAGACAAGACATTT
This sequence comes from Paratinospora sagittata, assembly GCA_035771175.1. Classification (NCBI taxonomy): domain Eukaryota; kingdom Viridiplantae; phylum Streptophyta; class Magnoliopsida; order Ranunculales; family Menispermaceae; genus Paratinospora; species Paratinospora sagittata. The sequence goes on along the minus strand of CM069611.1, from coordinate 20,849,697 downwards.
AAGTGCGTCAATTAACCAACTATTAAAGAAAGATGTTTACTTGTGATTCAGTCTTTAAATAGGAGATTGCTAGAGTGTGAAGCATGAATTAAATATTTATTTATGTGTGGAATTACAATTGTACCCTTCAATGAGATTAGTATATAAAACTATAATTAAGGTTTATATGATGTGAGGTGATTCTAGTGAGAGAAAAAGTGTTAGAGATGGCTTATAGAGAGTGGTTTCCTGTTGTAAACCTCCATTGATAGTAAATTAAATATTGATGCACTTCATAAATGTAGAGATTTCTTCTCAAACCACATAAAATCTTTTGTCTCCTTATTTCTCTTGTACCCTTCAGTGAGATTAGTATATAAACTATAATTAAGGTTTATATGATGTGAGGTGATTCTAGTGAGAGAAAAAGTGTGAGAAATGGGGTTCATAGAGAGAGGCTTCTTGTTGTAAACCTTCATTGATAATCAATTGAGTGTTAATGCACTTCGTAAACGTAGAGATTTCTTCTCAAATCACATAAAATATTTTGTCTTCTTATTTCTCTTTGCAGCTGTTTGCAATAAACAAGGCATTAAGACCTTCAAACAATAAAGGCCCTAATGAAGTATGTTTTGATTTTTAATTCTAGAGAATTTTTGAACATCTTGCTTGATGCTTAGGGTTAATCCTTCAAACAATGAAGTATTTTTGAATTTTGCTACACCATTAGAAGTTAGTGCATATCCAACAAAATGTGAGTGCAAAGCTTCGAGTTAATACCAACCAAGGAAGGTGATTTAATAATTCTAGATGACAATGCATAAAAGGTGGATAACCCTAAAATCTTATGGTAGTGATTTAGAAATTACTACTATTTTCCATTAATATTCATAGTGGATGCATCAAATCTTTCAACAGTTCTCGAGTTCTTCAATATTTATGGGAAGATTTACCCATCTTATCTCCAAGTAGGGAATTTGACATTTTTTTTTTTTTTTTTAATACAACCATTCTGTACATTGCATAGATACGGGCATATGGTGGCTACAACCAATATTAATTTTGATCCAAGATAGACTTAAGTGGAGTTGAAGCCCCATAAAGACGAGCACAAGGCCCATAATATGTCTTAGGTACTATCCTATTAGGACAACAAATCAATTTTTCTACTAATTCTATAGAAGTTTTTTAAGAAATTTAACATTCTAGTTTATCCCAAAAATAAACAGATTAATCATGATTTCAAAATTGCTAGCTCATACTAACATTTTAAAATAGCTTTTGCGATTAGAATTTATTTATCAAAAATACCTTTATTATTACTTATTTTTTTCTCATTTACTTTTTTGACATTTTTTATTAGTCTAAAAGGTAATATAGTCTTTTTAATTTAAAAACGCTTTAAATTGACAAACAAACATATATTTGAAAGTAAAAATACTTTCGAAAAATAGTTATCAAATAGTTATTCATAAACACTTTTGCAAAAAGTATAAGCCGGAAGCATTACAACTACTTTTTATTATTTTTTTTTTATTGTAATATCAACCGTAGGTTAGAGAGAATCGAGACTTGAATAGGGCCATGAGGTGTGCACAGTAACAAAAAGTATAAGATTTAGAATAGGGTCTACAAGAACCCATGATCATGGTCAAATACCTACTTAAAGGAGACCTCCCACTTCAAGGATGGAAGGTGGATGCCCATACAAGGAGAGCTAAGTAGGGGTGACAATTTATGTTACCGTATCGTAATCGTGTATGATGAAATATATTGTAAACTCAAACACGACATATTTAAATAACAGGTCATTATATATAAACTCAAACCCGATATATTTAATAAATGGGTTAAACATATTAACTTGTTTATAACCCTTAAAATTTAAACAAGTTAATTCTAACTTATTTATCATATATCAATTCTAAATTAACTTATAAATCAAAAAATCAAAATCATAATTATACGACCATATAGTAAAAACCAAATAAAATATTATAAAATTAGAGTCTCAACACATAACATAAAATATTAAAATCTTCACACATAACATAAGTCTCAATACAAAATATAATCGTATTAAACAGGTCAATTTTAAATTTAGCAAGTCGACTTCCTTTTGATTTAAAATTTAATCATGTTTAATCGGATTTAACCTATTTTCACGTGCACCTATTTATGTAAAACCCAAACTCGTTTACTTCGTGTCGATTTCGAGTCGTGTTATCGTGTCGTGACTTATATTATCACCATTAGAGTTGAGCCCCTTTTAGCAAATGACAACTACTTGTCTACAGTAATTTCAATATATAGCTCCCAGAAAGTTCGGAAACCTAGATTATAAAATTTTCATTTGTATCTTCTTTTCTTTTCTTTTTTTTCCTTAAAAGAAAAAACTTACATTTTTAAAAAAGCAGCCATGCATATACATTATTCGCTTACCAAAATCAAGATCTAGGTTTGATGAGGATAACCATGAAATCCATATAAAACATACATTTTTCTTTTCAGAATAAAACATTCATTTAGTCTTACCAAGAGAACATATGGATGCTTAAATAACAGCATTTGTTTTCACATTTTCCAATGAAACTGAAAAAGAAAAGAAAAGAAAAGAAATCCTGGAACAATACAAAGAGACAAGCAGAGATGAACTTTATTGCATAGAGATCTTCTCAAATTCTCTTAAGGTGAACATGTAGTTCATTCTTCTAAAATACAGGATCTGCACAGGGAGGTGAGAGAGCTACAACTTTGAAACCTGCACCTTCCACGCAGGCGCACTCTACATGAAGAAACAGTGTTAGCACATCGTTTAGAATTGGCTCTACCAGGACTTGCTTTCATAAGTAAAGAAACTAGAAACGAGTTTTTTCGTGTAACAATTACACATTTTTATTTTCATGTAACTGTGACTATTACACTTCTTTTTTTTTTTTCACATAAAAACTCAAAGAAAGGTTTAGAAAAATAATAAGAGAAATTTGAGAATTCTTACCAATGGCAGTCCTTTTTTCGCTCTCTCTTTCAAAAACTTGCACGGTTCAAGAAATCCTCCATAAGCTTCTGACCACTTTTTGAGTCTAGTGAAAATGTAGCTAGAACCAAATGTATCTGCCCAAAATACAATACCACCCCTACCAAAAAAGGATGTGCTCAAATAAGCTATTTATACCTTAAAAAACTTGATCTAAGGAAACATCTACCTCATATGACCCAGAGCAAAGAAACAAATAACTGCGTGTATAATCCATGGGGGAGATAGTATTTACACAAAATCTACCCTACCCGCTTCGATTGTTAGGGGTTCTCTTTCATTAAATAAAACATTCACACCGTTCTTTTTTGTTAATATCTGTGTGCAGATTTAATAACTAGAAAGATTCTTGACTAGATATGCCCAAAGGTGAATATCATCCAACACATGAAAAAGTACTATCAGAAGATGAAGGAAAGAAAAAAATGAAAATTGTTCTGCATCTGAGAGTAGATGAAGGAATCTCCCTCACCCACTTCTTCCCAGAAGATTTTATGAAACATGAGTCTTAGTAGCAAAAAACATTCAATGAAGTGTGGATAAAGTTGCTCTGCGTAAACATCATGATACTCATCCACGTATGAGGCCATGGGAAAGAAGTAACTGAATAACACAGGAACTATAGCATTGATAATTCATAAGATGGCAAAAAACAGATGAAGATTCATATTCAATTAGAAGTGAAAAGGAAGTGCCTATACATTCATGGTTGAAAGAAGAAACAAGAAAAAATAGAGATAGAGATAGACAGCATTCAGTAATTTAGGACATGGCCCAATTCTAATACTAGTTACTCACCGATACGAGGGAAAATTCATTCCGAGGACAGATGCAATGTCAAGATCCGAAGCACGAATGACAATTCCTTCATCCATGACACAGCAAGCTTCATTCACCACTGGAAAGAAGATCATTTCCACAATATCTTGGTCACTCACAGATATGGGCTGTAAATTGCAATTAACATGTCAGGCCCTCTTAAACCACACGTAGCCAGCTACACATCTATTCTTGCATATGAAAATGAAATAAATAAAAAAAAGAAAAAATGTCAAATCCACCCATAGACATCACACTATAAAACATGCATTTCATAATAGTCATATTAGAAAAAAGACCAGCTTCAGGACTATATGTCAGAAACATAACTCATCCAAGAACTTTAACTGATTTGATCTTTGATGTATAAAATAACTCAAAGAGTGTATTACCCGTTCATGGTACTCTATTTATTAAGTTGCATTAAAGCACACCCATTCTTTGATATTTGAAATATACTTCCAGTGCATTGATGTCATGAGGAAATGTTTTCCAATAACCACATCCTAGTAATGCAACAAGCATTTGCCAACTTTTTATTTTAGTAGGAAGAGAAATGAGGAACCTTTCCACACAGCATAATGTTAGACAGCCTTCTGGACTCCTCAATAATTGGTTGAATAGAATAGTCTGGTTTTGGTTTGCTTCCTTTTTCATAAATATAATATCCCCTTCCATTGCTTTTACCTGAAATATCAGAAAACTTTTCCTTTAACCAAATAATACAAGCAAGAGCAGTATGAGCAGAACAAAGACCAACATTAGTAGAGACTAGAGAGTTGTCTCAATGTAGACATGAACTTATTCTGACCATAACGACCATCTTTCGCCAGAAGCTCAGGTAGTGGAGAGTGGAAAGTGCGACCTGGGAAAGCATTAGCATATTCTTTTCCGGTTGCCGTTCGCAGTCCGGGTCCGGCTAAATCCTGAAGCCTGAGAATGTATCCAAAAGTCAGTCAAATATTTAATCATTTCACAGTAACCGAAATGAATGCATGCACCCTCCTACAGACTCTTGAGATGCAGATTGCAAGTAAGTCAAGTATGCAGCCAAGTGCTCAGTTAAAAATCTAACAAAGGCAATGGCTGGTAAGCAGATAGTATCAACAGTGGCACATGCCCATGTACCATGATTAAACACAGGTTGTGAACCAAAGGAAACCATAGCAACAATAGCAAATTACACCATGCAGTGCTCCTACATGAGAAGCATGCAGGGAAATAGAAACACTGATATCTTTCCCTTAAAGAGAAACCAAATAAAGACGAATAGTTTCTCAAAGGCAATGAAACATTGGTAGAAGAGCTTCTCCCACCAATATCGTTGAGATGATGAAGCACTACTTAGGCAATTTTCTCTGACTAGGTGAGGCAATGCCATACATGAAAAATATATATATATATTTGTAGGTCCTTGGATAATTGATATTTATTTTAAAAATGTATGTAGTTAAGCATTGAATGGCAAGAGCCTTGTGCACTGGGTACACCTTTTCTTATAAGTAGTTACGCATCTATGAATAGATAATATCAAAGCCAAATCTTCTATAGGAGGACAAACCGCATACTACAATCCTCACTTTCTCATTCGCAATTACTAATCTGATTATCATCAACAAAGGTTTCTTGAAAAGCTTCTTCATCAAATCTTTCATATTATTATATGAATCATCTTTATCAACTTCTTTGTTGTATGACACTACATCTTCATCATCAAATTGTTCATATTATTATTTGAATAATCTTTATAAACTTCATTGTCCTATGAAAATACATCTTCATTAGAATTCTCAATCAAGGGCTACATCAATTTTCCCAAATAAATGGGGTCGGCTACATGAATTCTCTTCCTCCACTCCGCTCAATCTAGGGCTAAGTCGATTCTTAAATTACAAGTAGTTATATCTTTCTTAATTGTTTTTTGTCCATGTTATTTTAGGTATTCCTCTCCTCAATCATTATGGTGAATTGTTAATGGGTCATTCTTCTTAACTGGAGTATCTAAAGTTCTTCGTTGTATGAGTCGAAACCATCATTAACCATATCTTGAAATTGGGGCTACTCCTTCACTTTTTCTAGTATGTTTCATTTTTTAATTTATCTTTAAATGGTTTATCATAAGCATATCCATCTTAACATAAGCATTTTTGTTACACTTAGTTTGTCCACATGTTTAGTTTGTTCACACGCTGTTTCTTTGTTACCCAACATTTTGTTCAATATAGCATAACTAACCTAATAACGCTTTTATAAAAAAATTCTTTCAGCTTCAATGGGATGCATCGATTATATAATAAAAAATTCCTAAAATTTTCACCTATCCCACTTTAACTCTATGATTCACATCCTCACCTATTTCTCCTTCTTGATGAATAATAGATCCAAAATACCTAAAATTTTCACTCGGTATTTCTTGGGTTTCAATATTCACTAGCTGTGAGATGTTTTTGTTGGCTTTCGGGCATAGCTATTAATATGGCCAAAAGTCAATTGGCAGGTATTAATGTGAAGCCAGAATGGTTGAGGGGTATGGAAAGTCATTTGGGGTGTTCTCTTGTCCTATGGCCTATGAAGTATCTGGGCATGCCGCTTGGGGGTAACCCATCAAAGTTTGATTTTTGGGAATCGATGGTGTCTAAGGTGGCCAGAAGATTGGATGGATGGAAGAGATGTTTTTTGTCTAAAGGAGGTCGCCTTACATTAATTAAATTTGTGTCAGATGCCCTTCCAACATAATATCTCTCTGTATTCAAGATACCCAGGAAGGTGGTTGATAGTTTAGAGATGAGGGATTTCTTGTGGCAGAACAAGGATAAGGTGCATGGTTCTCATCTAGTGGCTTGGAGCATTGTTCAGAGGAAGGTGGAGTAGGGTGGATTGGGAATTGGAAATATTTCAGCTAGAAATAAAGCCTTGGTTGGAAAATGGTTGTGGAGGTTTCCTAATGAGCAGGAGCAACTGTGGGGGAAGATGATCAGATGCAGGCATGGGCTAAGGAATAACCTACGGGATGTTGGTGTGGCCATTAGGAGTACCTATAAGAGTCCTTGGAAATTCATCTCTTCTGTTTATCCCTCTTTCCTTCCTTTAACCATATTCAAATTGGGGAATGGTAATTTAATACGGTTCTGGGAAGATTCATGGTGTGGGAATGTTTGTTTCCAATCTCTTTTTCCTAATCTTTTCTAGTGTTCTAGTCTCCATAACAGGCCTATTTTTGCGTTTGTCAAGAGTGGTGTGGTAGGGGGCGGGGGCCCTCTGTCCTGGGATTTGCATTTGGGGGGAAATCTATCTCCTAGGGCTGAGCAAGAATTGGTGTCCCTCCTTAATCTTCTTGAGGATTGTTATTTTTCAGGCGACAATGATAAAATTCTTTGGCCTTGGGATTCCTCGAGTTCATTTTCTAGTACTAAGTCCTTCTTTGAAGCTATTCTTAATGTCTCTGATGTTATCCCTTTCACCTATCACAACTTAATATGGAAAGCTCAGGTGCCATCAAAAGTTAAGTTCTTGGGATTGGTAACTGCCCATGCGAAAATCAATACAGGGGATATGATGCAAAAATGATTCCCAAATATGTGCTTATTCCCTTATTGGTGCTTTTTGTGTCGACAGGATGTAGAGTCCGCTGGACATTCATGTTGGAGCTGTCCCTTTACTAGAGAGGTTTGGAGTCGGTGGTGTGGCCATGTCCTGGTCATGAGTAGTTTGGTCGGTGGCGGGAGCTCCATAAATATTTTCCCCTTTATGGAGAGTATCCCTTCATCGTGGAGAGACCATTGGAAGGTAGTGTGCTTAACGGTGTTATGGTCCTTATGGAAGGAAAGGAATAGGAGGGTTTTTGATGATGTGTTGTTTCCGACAATTAAGGTATGGGAGAAATCTGACCTCTTAGCCTCTTTTTGGGTAGCAAATAGTAAGTTGAGTAATGGGTATGCTCTAAGTGATTGGCTTAGAGGTTGGGGAAATTTTATGTAGACTGATTACGTTGTGGCTCGAGGTAGGGCCCAGTTTTGTACAGCTTTTTATACATACAGATATATACATATATAACAATTTTTAGTTTCTTTTAAAAAAAATATTCACTGTTTCTTCATATGTATTTCTACTTTCACTAAAATTACGTTTAATGTATTTAGTTTTGATGCTACCAATCTTCAACCCTTTAGATTCTAGCACCTCTCTCCAAACCTTTTGCTTAGCATTTCCTCCAAATTTAGTTTCATCAATCAGCATTACATCATTTGCAAATAACATACACGAACATCTCCTTGAATGTGTTTAGTCAATTCATTCATAGCTAGCACACAAAGACCATTTAGAGTTACACAACTTCATAATGACCCTTCTTCTTCTTATTCTTATGGGCATTAACCCAATTTGCCTTGATGATCTAGTAGTGTTATATTTCAGAATACATACATTCTTCAACTTGATCCTATGTTAAATCTTCATCTTTGTGAACTAGCTCTCGCATCTTCCAATAAACTACTCATTACAATCATTATATCACGTAATACAATTAAGTTCAAGGAGTTTCTCATGTTATACCACTCGAGCTTTTGATTTTAATGAATAAATACTAGAGAATTTAACTTCCTTTGGTCCAACCTATTCCTCAATTTTGTGTGTATCTCAAAGTTGAAAGATGAATTGTATATCATCACTATAAAATATTAGAATGTAGTAAATGAAAAACAAAAAATGATAATTAACATAAGCGCATATACTTCAGAAACAACATGTTAATAAAGTAAGTGTGTAAACTTCTTGAAGTTGAAAAAAAAAGGTCTTAGTTGAGTTGATTTCAGTTGACACCTTAGTAGCAATTCCTTTTGGTAATTGATTCAATCTGTTGGCCACTAGCCAAGCTTATAAAGAGAGACTAAGGATCGCAGAAAAAGAGATTGCTACACAAACTACTACTAATGATCCACATGCTCACATATTCAGTCAACAATACACATACATATGCGTGTGTGCATGTGTGTGTGTGAGTGTGTGTGTCTGTATGCATGTATGTATTTTAGAATGATGGAGTATATGCTCATATGTGCAAGGAACAAGATCGAAGGATAAAAGAATAATACTGGAAAGGGCCAATCGTCAAGCCAAAGTCTCTGATTACACTGTCAATTCTGAATAAATCTACACCCAAGTTCACCAATAAATGTGCCCCTTGTCCATATGGGAAGAAGGTGCGATTTACTGCAAAACCAGTGCAGTTCCCAACCACAACAGGTACTTTTTTAATGATCCTCCCAAGTGTCATGAGATCAATAATTGCTTGTGCAGAAGTCTTTTCCGTGCGAATGATTTCCAGGAGAGGCATCACATGTGCAGGGCTGTTCAAGGAGGGCATGAGAATTATGTTATGTAAACTTATGAAGAAAACATGAACTATAAAATCTAGAGGCATTTCAACTAAATATTAGAAAAGCAACAAAAAGGGTAAGTCAGTTACATGCCACTTCAAATTTAGATGTGGAAATAATATCATAACTTATATTGTCATGTCATAAGCTTCATATAAATGTGTTTGTGTGAGGGTGTGTGTCTTAGAAATTGAAAAAATTGGGAGAATAATATTTTTCCTTGAAAATAGAATTTGTACAAAGATCCCTATACAATTTTTCTAGGACACCAAAAAGGAAATATTCCTTATTATAGCGGATCCCTGTGATTAGGGAACTCTCTAATTACTTCGAATTCCAAAATATACATAACCACATATACAGTGTTCCTAATATATGATATTCCTAAATTACATCAATTGTATTTTCCCACACTTTCGCTCAAACTAGTGAATAAAGGTTTATCATTCTCAGTTTGGACATACTTGTTTGAAACTTAGCACTACTTAATCCTTTGGTGAGTACGTTTTGCGACACATATGGAGTACATATCAATCCACCATCAAATTTCTCCTTAATAAAGTGTCTATCAATTGCGATATGTTGTGCGATCATATTGCACTAGGTTATGTGCAATGCTGATTGCAAACTTTTTTATCGCACCATCAAGCTTCTCCTTAACAAAGTGTCTATCAATTTTGATATGCTTTATGTGATCATATTGCACTTGGTTATGTGCAATGCTAATTGCAGATTTATTATTTACAATAAAGTCGCATTGGGCCATCCCACTTAATACTCAAGTCTTCCAAATGATTCTCAATCATAGTAGCTCGCAAATCCCTTGGGTCATTACTCTAAATTCTGCTTCGGCACTCAATCTAGCCACCACATTGTGTTTTTTACTTCTCCATGTCACTAGATTCCCACCAAAAAAGGTACAAAACCCTGTGGTTGATCTCTTGTCAACTACAGAGTCGGCATAGTCTACATTCGTATATGCTTCAAGTACTAAACTTGTGCTTCATTTAAATAGGATTCCCTACCCTGGAGTCCTTTTAAGATACTGTGATACACAGTTAACAGCTTGCAAATGAACTTCTTTTGAATTGTGCATAAACTGACCAATCACACTCACTGCATATGCGATATTTGGTCTTGTGTGAGAGAGATAAATGAGTCTCCCTACTAATCTTTGATACATCTTTTTATTTACGGTAGTAGCTTCCTTAGCTTCTCCAAGCTTGTGATTAGGTTTAATAGGTGTACTTGTCGGTCTACATGCCAACTTCCTTGTTTCCTTAATGAGGTCAGTGATATATTGTTGTTGAGAAATAAAAATTCCCTATTTGAAGTGTACCACCTCAATTCCTCAAAAGTATTTCAACCTTCCTACTTCCTTGATGGCTTGATCTCAAATTCCCCGATCAAACAATGTTTCAGGTTCTATTTCCCTTTCACATTGTTCCAAGTGATGATGATGTTGTCTACATACACCAGAAAAGTTGTAACTCCCACTGAATCTAAGTACTTAATGAACCAAGTATCTCCTTAGTTTTGTCTATATCCCATATTTTTCATTTATTTGGCAAACCGGCCAAACCATGCTCTTGGAGACTGCTGAAGTCTATACAAAGCTTTTTTCAGTTTACCCACTTTATCAATGGCTAGGTTGCTAATCCAGGCGGACTTCCATATAGATCTCTTCTTCCAAGTCTCCATGTAGGAAGACATTCTTGACATCGAACTATTGCAAATCCTAATCGTAATTACCTACCAAAGATAACATAATTCTCACCATATTCATCTTGGTGACTGACGTAAATGTCTCTACATAGTCCACGATACCATATGTCTAAGTATACCCTTTAGCCACCAATCTTGTCTTTTAACACTCCAGTGACCCGTTTGCTTTGTACTTTACAATCAAACATATTTACATCCCACGGGTTTCTTTTCGGCAGGCAAATCTACCAACTCCTAAATCTCATTTTTCTCTAAGGCTTCCATTTCCACATTCATAGTTTGTTTCCAATTTTCATTAGATAAAGCCTTGGATAAGGAGGTAAATATTTGGATATTGTTCAAGTTTGTTAAAAAACTCTTACGGGATAGTGAAAATTTCTCAAGTGACACAATATAAGAAAGTGGATACTAGGGACGTTTAGTTCAATCCCTAGTTCCCTTCCTAATGACAATAGGGAGAGTTTGATATATGTCTTTCTCAGGCTCAGATTCTAATGGGATTTGTAAGAGAGGGTCAGAGACTGTTACCTTATTTCTAGGAATTGATTCAATTTCTTGATTCAAGCACTGTATCTTTTTTTCTTTAGTACATTTTCTAGTCATTTGATCCTCAAGATATCAATGAGTTCAGAAAATGCAGATGATTTGAGTTTAGAGGAAGAGGGTATGGATAACTGGGGTGCAAATTTTTTAAGGTTAATGGAAAAAGGGTTACTGAAAAGAGAATCCTGATCCTTATCTTCCATATGATGGAGCTCTCCCCCTGAAGAGGAGCAAAGAAATAAGACTCACTTTCATTTAAAATAACATCCATCAAGACAAAGAATTTTTTGGAAGGTGGATGGTAGCATTTATATCCTTTCTTAAAAGAAGAGTATTCCACAAACACATTTGATTACTCTTAGATCTAACTTCCCCCTGTTTGGACTGTGAATATGGACAAAGGGTCGAACACCTAAATATCTTAGGAATGAAATTGTTGGAGGTTTTAAGGTTAGGGTAAAACTGGGATAGCGTCTCCATGGGTCTTTTCAAACCTAAAACTTGAGAAGGTATTTGGTTGATTGCTTCCCATTTGCATGATTGGTATTTTTCACTTTTTCTATCTCTCCACGGGCAAGATGGGGCTACATGTGAAGTGAAGAGTTAATGATAGTTTGATATGTTTTATTGGGCCTGCACATATCAACTCTAGCTTTTGGTTCAGTGGTTTCTACATTCTAGATCCTACCTGAGCCATTAAAACACTCTTCTCATATAAATCAAAATGAAGCATTGCCAAATACCAATTAGCCACTTATATTTATTTATTTTGGTAATGTTTCTCTTGAATCAAATGTAGCCCTCAAGTCATTGTGATGTGAACCAAATCCTTAGTAATGTGCCAGAAGTCGTAAATTCTACCATGAGAACATACTGATGAATTTGTAGACATATATATTTTTACCCCTAAAAGTAGCATTTTAGGTATTTTTAGTAGTTTTTAGACCATTTTAGGTATTTTTAACTAAGTCATTCGTAAATTAGGATTAAAAATTACAGGGAAATCATATATAAATAAAATAAAGTGTTTTAAATAGGTTAGTAAAAGTCCAAAGTTAGGTTTTAAAAATAAGTTTAGATAAATAGAAATAAAATAGGTTAGTTGAGTTAAGTTAAAGAATCATTCTAGTGTCTCTTTAGGGAGTTATTTAAGCTAAGTTGCATCATAGTGTGCTATAATGTTAAACCTCATTTCAAAAATGGGTTTTTCTGATTTTATAGGATGTTTAAACTCAGTTCAATTAGTAATAAATTTTATTTAGGTCAAATTAGAGAAATTAGGATTTTTAGAGTTTGATTTTGATTTTTTTAGTATTCTATTTCTAGGCCAGTCAGGTTTGCGTAGAATTGCGAAATTTGTAGATGAAGTGTCAAAAATTATTTTAGTGATAATAATTTTTTTTTCAACTGTTTTGAGTCAATTTTGCAGGTTTTTTGTAGTTTGGAGAAGTTCAAATCGCTTGAATTAAGTTGAAGTTGTATCAACTTGCTCCATTAGAGGTATGCTTGATCATTTCCATTAGAAAGCATACTTCCCGACATCTTCCACATTCGAGAATGGTAGTGTTGGAAAGAGCACGAAAAATGCTTCCACCAAATATGAGATTGCATAATTCGAACCTCGTTTGCTTGGCTTTAGTTTGCTCTGAAGATGCTTCCCTGTTTAGATGAAAGAATAGTTGTAGAAAAATAATTGGAGGACTTTCTAACATATATTGAAGCCCAAAGTTGTTGAGAAGGAGCTCAAGTCCAGAAACAAGAAGCCCAAGCAAAAAAAGTCAATCAAAGAAGAGATAGAAATGCTAATGCTCATGCTTATCAAACAAGGGGTTTTGATATAATCAAATATAACTTCTATACTAACACCAACTAGGAACTTAAACCAAACCAAACTCTTTCCAAGTCCAAACTAAAAACAACTCTAAAATAAATAACAAACCTAAATAAAATAAAATTACAATTAAAATTAAATATTAATTAATCTTGAACTAGCGTATGTCGAAGATATACGTGATCAAATAGAATTATCTATCTTACATCAACTCTCCCCGGCTTGAAAGAACTTGGCTCCGACGAGTGAAACTCATGGTACAAATTGAACTACTTGAGTGGATCAACTCCTGCACATGTATGGGCTGATGTTGTATAAGAACCAGTTCACCACCAACAAGCAAGCATATGTTACCCACAACCAACTCTTCCTTTTTGTTGCTTTCAGATGTCACTCCTTGGTGCAACGAGAAGAACCAGTATTGAAGGTTGACGATGAAGCAATCGAAACAAACATTGCTGATAACTGTGTTTCCTTCGACTTCGAGTTTCAACACAACTCAAATGAGCGCTATGGCCCGAGTCGAGCACACAAAATCTCTAATCAAGGTAGGCGACAAAGTCGTGGCTTCCAAAACGGTCGAGGTGGTTGCTGTTCCTAGGTCGGAACGGTAATGTTTGTAGAAGGTGAACGAGACGGAAGAAAGAGGGTCGTAGAATGAGGAACGAGAAGAAGAAGATGAAAGAAAAAGAGACAAGGTGAAGAAGAAAGAGGGCAGCGGATATTCGAAGCAGGCTCCAATACCAATTGATGGTGCAACCGGAGAGAAGGAGAGAAATCAAGAAAGGCAATCAATTTTCATTCAACATGTATAATCGGTGGTTTTTTCTCCAAGTACATCCTAAATTAATTATACAACCAAATATGACTTCTAAACTAACACCAACTACGAACTTAAACCAATCCAAACTCTTTCCAAAGTCCTAACTAAAAACAACTCTATAATAAATAACAAACCTAAATAATCAAAATTAAAAATAAAATTAAAATTAAATCTTAATTGATCTTGAACTTGTGTACATCAACGTTATAGGCGATCAAATAATATGATTTGTCCTCAATCAGGTTTTTTTCTCACAATTGAACAAATGCAAGTTGTGTTGAAGTGGTTTTCTTGGCTAGATATGGATCAAAGGTGTGCATCAAAGGTGATTTGAAGGGGTTTTTAATCATCTAAGAGAATTTTTGTTGAGACAAATTTGGGGGAAATTTGTATAAATAGGTGCTCAATGAAAAAAAGCTTAGTTGAGTTGAGTTGAGTTGAGGTGCTTAATAGGGACGTCTAGGGCATCCAAAAAATCCTTTGCTTTCTTTCGTTCATTCTTTATTCGCTTTCATGTTTGGTTCTTGAAGTTGGTAGATTAGGCTTTTGCATCCAATTTGAAGTTGATCCGAACCAAGGTAGAGTGACAATGCCTTGTCTTGAAATCTTTGTAAGTTTTCTTCTTGCTTAATGAAATTTTTATTGCTTTAATTTTTGTTCTTCTTCTTACCCTTCTTTTCCTCATCTTATTTTCCTTGTTAATCGATTCTATTGCTAGTGTGGGTTCCTTTAATTGCTATTTTCTGCTGCGTCTTCTTCTTCTTCTTCCTTCCCCTTCAAATTCTAGTATATGTTTTAAGAAAAGTCCTAACTGTGTGGTTCAATAAAAAGATCAGACTTACGAGGTCAAGGTGTGGCAAAGATAATTTGGATGTGTATAAGAAAAACCTTTAGATGCATCAGTTATAAAGAGTAACCTCTAACTATTAATGGAAATGATGGAGGAAAAAGATGTAAAATAACGTGGGTAAGGTTAATTTCGAAAGTATAAGCACTTGTGATGTAACAATGATTTAACCCTAAAGAGGGAAGAGTCGAGAAAGCAGATTCATGTAGCTGACACCTATGTATACATGAAAAGCTTTGTTGAGTTCCAAATATTTGACAATAATACATTTGACAATTGTGAAACATCAAAGTGAGAAACATATCTCTAGACTCTACCATATTTGGTTACTTCATGCAATCCTCAAAAACATGGCAATAGCTATTATTTATTTGTCAAAGTCAGTATCTAACATGAAAATGCAATCTTAACTTTGTGCACCAAATCTTCTCAAATGCAACTAGCTTTGACAAAGAAATAAAGGAAATTATTATTAGAGTAACTATATTGTACAAGTTTGCAATCCTGTGCAAATGCACGAGCTTCCTCAATATTTATTCTCACAGTTTTACTTTATAGAAATATTTAAATAAACATTTAAACTATATGTAGAATTAAAATAAAATACTTCATCTAACAAGTTCCTAGTTTTTTAATAAAACAAATAAAATATGATTTGTGCTATTTTTATAAGGGCTTAGAAAGCATTAATATCATCATAGAGAATATATATAAATAATAGATAATATAATGAGATATTTTTATGAAAGGAAAATTTTAAGACACATAAATCAAAAATGTAAGAGTGCCACGTCTCAATCAAATATTAATTAGTTTGTGTCATTATATTATGTTATTTGATTAGCTAAAAGGAAAAGGCAGTGCAGTAATTTTCTTGTAAAACTAAATAAGTTATTTGCATTCTTTATGAATTCATTCGTTTTGCATTCTAACACTCTTTCTTTTCCCGTTTGATTTTGTATGTAATATTCAAAAAAATAACATAAAAAGGGTTTATACAATGCACAAGGCTCCTACAATCAGGAGGTCTGGAAAACGGTCAATGCACACAACCTTATCTTAACATAATGGCGAAGAGGTTTCAAATTCTGCCCAGCAACTTCCAGGTCATAATGGAAAGAAAAACACAATTAATAATTAATTTGAGTCTCAAATTCATAAAAAGCCTAAATCCTTCTTCATATGTAGTTCCCCATAATCTCCATCTCCACTTTTCTTGCTCAATTAGTAATGTTCACAGCACATATCTCCTCAAATTCCCAAAACTAAATTTCTAGATTTTCACCATGATTAATTCAATGACATCAAAAGAATTTTGGGAAAAATCTATCATGCTAAAATATATCTTTCCTAGTTTCATTATTTCACAGAACATAACAAACCCATGCATGATTAATATAACTATCAGCTCATTAACCATGCTTCACATATACAGTTTTAATAAGTCTACGGTCCACACACACACACACACACACAGCAGGAAGAAAAATATTCATCAGAAGTTTGATTACCTAAAAAAATGTGCCCCTATGATGCGGTCTTGAGAATTGGTCTTTCTCCCAACTATATTGAGATCAATAGTTGATGTATTTGTTGCCAAAATGCAGTGAGGAGCACAAAACTTCTCAATGTCACTAAATATTGATTGTTTCAATGAAGTGTTCTCAGTAGCAGCCTGAAAGGTAGCAAAACTGCATGAGAAATATTTTTCAAGACTGCCAGAAAATATTTAAAAAAAAAACATAAATAAATAAGTGTATGGAATCCTTAATGTAAGAATTTGTTCAAATTTCAATGATAAAGAAGAAAGTGAAAACATAAAAGTGGACATCATTACGAGAAAATGAGTTTTGATTTATGCAGGAACAAAGAAAATCACTTTCTTAGTTTATCCCACATCTCTATAAGATAAATATGAGACAAATTGCACGTAGTTAGCATGTCCCTATCTAGGAGTAACTATGTCTCACAGCTCAACCATGTATCACAGCTCAACCATGTATCCTTGTGTGTGCAATGGCAATTGCCCTTACCTTTATTACACAGTTTAAGAACAAAGAAGATACTTCCAAAATAATGCATGACATTCAATACATTTCCCCAAAAAAAATTACATTATCAATTAGAAAGATTGAGACGGTCCATCAGATTCATATGTATATTCACAAATGTTTGGTTAAGTGTTCAAGGCATGACTGGAAAGGACCTTATGGCTTACCTCTATGACCATATCCACATGTCTAAATTCTGAGTAGTCTAATACACCTTTGAGAATTGAGAATGCTTTCTTTGCTTTATCTCCTGTTATATTTCCCTTTGCAACAAGACCTTGAAGATTTGCTGATACAACATGATGTATTTATGAGTTGATTGTAAGTAAAATGTTCAAAATAATAAATATAAGAGAAAATGCTAATCACGATTTCTACAAAATTATAATCATGAAGTTTATTCAACAATATAATTTGTCATGATAATAGTACCCTTGCACATTCTCAACAAAAGAAAGTCTTTCTTAAGAAGTGACTTCTTAAGATCATAGTAAAGAATTCTTTAAAAGAAATCAGAACCTTGAATCACTTTCATCCCCTTCTGCAGATATTCAGCATCTATCTCCTTAAGAACAACTGAAATATTGCTCAAAATAAGAGCTGTAGCTATTCCAGAGCCCATAATGCCACCTCCAATAATAGCAACTTTCTTTATATGCCTTGGTTTAAGTCCAATATCAGTGACATCAGGAACCTGTTTCATTTAAAACAAGAGGAAAAAAAGGCGCTTGACATATTTTCTCATAATCAAATACATCTTGGCAAGCTATCCATCGTAGTGGTCCCAAATAATAATTTATAAAAATGGTTTTATATCTATTATAAGAAAAATAAATTATATACTATTCAACATGATAATGCAAATTAAAATATAGCACTCTCAATTAGATGCATCATGAACAAATCTGTCGAAGATTCATCAAGGAAGTAGCAACTCAGATAAAAAATGGATATAATCTCTGCTTTGAGTTTTTGACAGCACCACTCTACCAA
This sequence comes from Paratinospora sagittata, assembly GCA_035771175.1. Lineage (NCBI taxonomy): Eukaryota > Viridiplantae > Streptophyta > Magnoliopsida > Ranunculales > Menispermaceae > Paratinospora > Paratinospora sagittata. The sequence goes on along the minus strand of CM069611.1, from coordinate 20,831,674 downwards.
ACAGAGATTTTCTACAAAGTTTCACCACTTTCTCGTACATGTGCTTGCTTTTATTGGCAAACACTATCTAAGACTAAGAGTACATTATATCTCCTGCTTGAACAAACAGGTAGAAATGTGAGAGTAGCTAATGTTTATACATCCAAACCACTACTCTCTGACTTAATGCAACTTAATGCATTTCTTAATGTGCATTGAACCAAACAAAATTGCTCCCCAAAAAAAAAACACATTCAGAGATCATATTGAGTAATGTTTCAAGCTAAATGGATCTCAATTTATAAAAATTTGGATGTTTATTAACAAGAATGCAGCAATTTTATCCAAGTTATTGGGAACACCAATATGGAAACTATTACATCATTTTATGAGGTATGCATACTGATGGCATGTTAAAAACATAATGGACCAATCCTTATTCATTATTTTAAGTGAATCACAAGCCAAGCCCAACCAATCTATGTAAATAATTGTCTAATAATGGGTAAATATTACTTTTCCTGGAAAAAAAAAGGTGAATGTTTAATCCTGCACATAAAGGAGCTGCAAGAAAACCAGCAAACTACAAATAGGATATTAAGACTTCCATGATTGATCCCAAAACCATGTAGCCCAGCTTGATTGACAAAAGATTCATCTACCAACACATATACTGGGACTAAATAAAAAACAAGAATTCAATAGTCCTATTTCCAGCGAAATGACATAGGCGAATGCCAACTCCAGTAAGTTTACATGGGGAAACTTTTTATATGACCAACTGCATGAATCTCAAAAAGTGTACCTTAGAAGCTGCACGTTGTGCAAAGAAGACATGAACTAGAGCTTTTGCAGTGCTTGACGAAACCAACTCCTTGGACACTTTTGCTTCCTGCAATATGCAAATTTTCATTTCATCAAGTTAGGTAACTAGGACTTGCTGCAAGGATATCTTACAAAATTAGCCATAGTAATATTTCAGAAAGAGGTAGCAAGCCATTCTTGTGGAACTTTAGTGTGCTATTTGTTTCAAAAATGCATGGTCCCAGACCTTCACATAGCAATTACTAGTACCATCAAGACATCAAGATAGTGAGGTCACTATTTTCTCATTGATCCAGATATTTTGTATGATAAAAATGAAACCATTGAGACTATTTACTGTACAATTAAACATTCTTTTGACATATGGATCACCTAAAATATGTATGTGGGAAGAATTTAGGGAAGCAAAAGAAACTGGGAGATTTGGTATTTGGTGATTTAGTTAATTTCCATCTCAATTGGATGCCTTTTCTACTTTGTTCTGTTAAGCAAACTTTTTCCATCTGGTATCATCTCTTGTCATTCTAAGAAAATATGCATTTTAAATTTAAGGAAAGCGCAAATGAAAGAATATATAAACAACAAATAAATCCAAAAAAGAAAAACAAAATCATGCACCTATACCTTCAAAATGCCCAAATATCCACCATGGAGAATGCCCTCCTCGATCACATCAAGACATGCTTGGTGCTGAGGCATATTTGGAGCAGTATGTCTTGCTTGCTGTTGAGCAACTTTCAGTACCTCACGTGCTTCAGACAGAGAACCAAGTTTATCTGTTCTGCAAAGAGATGATAACCAAGGTCTATGTCGATCAGAAATGTCCAACGCCCAGGATCGTGCAAGATTCAGCACATCTTTGGAAGATACAACAGCATCAATAAGACCCAGTTTTTCCCCTTCTTCAGACGTGATTGTCTTGGATAACTGCAAAGAGATAATCAAGCCATCTAATCGGCTTTACGTACGTAAACTTTAGTTGGACAATATAATTAAGTAATTTTCCTCTGAAACTTAAGTATTTGTAGAGAAAAAAGAAAAAAGTGAATTTTACAACATCCTTCTCTATGTGTTGGCTCAGTTACTGTTATTGAAAAACAAGACCTACTCGCTGTTGAACCTTAAGATAAGAATAAAGTAGCAAATAGGATTTTGAGTTATTTATTTTTTTAAAATTCTAGATATTAATATTTAGTAGGACTTCAATTGTTTATTTTTAGTAGGTATCCAACAAAATTTTAGTATTGAGCTAAATACTGAATTTTGTTAGGCCACGGCGATCAGCAAGAGACAGGCGACCAAATTCCAAATACTTGGGATAAGCTGGACGTGAAGAGCAGGAATGGGTCAAGGCAGTTGCAAGATTACGTGTGAGTTTCAGTTGCAAGATTACGTGTGAATTTACGTGCATTAGTCATGCTTAATTTCTGGAGTGTTTTGTTTACGTTGTTTACGTGTTCTGTTTTAGATGCTCTGTTTTAGGCGATCGGTTTTACGTGTCTATTTACGTGGATTGCAGTTCAGTTAGTTTCCCTTTATTTCAGTTTACTTGTACGAGGCTTTGCTTTATTTAAGCAGCCGCAGTTATCAATGGAAGCAGGTAATTATTTCTATGCAAATTGTGGTACGCTTCTCACCCGAAGAGAAGACAAAGTATCTGATCATTTTATTCTCTGCATTTGGGACCTATTAATTGGTACCAGAGCCATGTTACCTATGGGAACCAATAAAAAGTGCATCGAGCAGTTGGAAGCTGGAATTGGAGGAGTACAGGTTGGGTTACACAGCACGGACGACAAGCTTCGTCAAATGGAAGAAACACTCAACCGCTTATCCGAAGTATTGCTCACAAAAAAAAGAGAACTCCAACCCCGGCAACCATCATCAAGAAGGAAACCAACACCGAGAAGGCGCCGATGGAGGACGGCTAGTGGTATCTTCCAAAACAGCAAAACTGAAATTTTCGCGATTTTCCGGGGATGATCGGACGAAGTGGTTCAATCGTGTTAACCAATTTTTTGAGTTTCAGAATACTCCTGAGGCCCAAAAAGTTTCTTTAGCCGCCTATCACTTGGAAGGAGAGGCTCACCAATGGTGGCAGTGGATCCACAAGACGTTCGAAGAGGAAGGACAAGCTCTCTCATGGGAAAATTTTGAAGGAGAACTTTCGGCTCGCTTTGGGCCTTCGGAGTGCGAAGATTGTAATGAAGCACTCTCGAGGATAAAGCAAGTCGGTTCTTTGCTGGATTACCAGTGGGAATTCGAACGTTTGGGCAATCAAGTACAAGGATGGACGCAAAAACCTCTTGTAGGAACTTTTATGGGTGGCTTAAAGTCAGACATCTCGGATGGTATACGGATGTTTAAGCCTCAAACATTAAAAGATGCCATCAGCTTAGCACGGATGAAAGATGATCAACTTAGTAGACAAAGGAGATTTATCAGACCTGCACCTCCGATACGAGCTCCCCTAGCTCTTCCCCTTGCCAACCGAGCCGCACCACCAACCCCTGCTAATCCTATTCGACAACTTAGTTGGGAGGAAATGCAGCGGAGGAGAGCCCAAATTTATGTTTTAATTGTAATGAACGATTTACTACAGGGCACAAATGTCAGGGGCCGCGGATACTCATGCTGGAAGGGTGCGATGGCAGCGACCCTCTTTTAGGTGACAATAACACTGAAGAACAACCAGCCCTGGAGAATTATGAGGAGCCTACCGAACCAGCAATTACGTTGTATGCATTAACAGGATGGACAACGCCCAAGACCATGCGGATAGCTACCAGAATCGGTTCCCACGACGTCATTATATTGATCGATAGCAGGTCAACTCACAATTTTATTAGTGAGCGTATTGCCAACTTACTACGGTTACCGGTGGTGCCAACGGAGACCTTCACAGTTCGTGTTGCCAATGGAGAAAATCTCAAATGCCAAGGACGGTTTGAGGTCCAAGTGGATCTACAGGGCACTATTTTTTCCTTAACTCTTTACTCTTTACCTCTCACAGGGTTAGACGTGGTGTTGGGAATTCAATGGCTCGAGTTGCCTGGCTCTGTAGTTTGCGACTGAAGCAGTTGACCATGGAATTCTTGTGGGAAAACCAGACCAAGAAATTGATCGGCATTGATGGGCAAGACATCCGAGCAGCATCACTCAAGGAGCTATCCAAAGAAATGCGCCCAAGCCAAGCGCTGTTTGCATTATGTTTCCAGGTCGGCCAAACGGAACCACTAGGAAAGCTTCATCCAAGCATGCGGGAGCTACTGCAGGAATTCTCAGAATTATTCACAGAGCCCTCAACCTTACCACCAAGGCGGGAAATCGACCACGGCATTAACCTTAAGGAAGGAACCGAACCAATTAATGTACGGCCTTACCGGTATGCGTATTGTCAAAAGAACGAGATTGAGAAACAGGTCCAAGATATGCTGCAATCTGGACTGGTGCGACCCAGCGTTAGCCCCTTTTCCTTGTCGGTATTGCTAGTAAAAAAGGACGGGAATTTGCGCTTTTGCACAGATTATCGCGCACTCAACGCCACAACCATTAAAGACCAATTCTCAATCCCCACCGTGGATGATATGCTGGATGAGCTCTACGGCGCTTCTTATTTTACCAAGCTGGACCTCAGAGCGGGGTACCATCAAGTGCGGGTTAAACCAAGTGATATCCATAAAACTGCTTTCCGAACACATAATGGACATTACGAATACTTGGTTATGCCATTTGGTTTATGTAATGCATCCTCAACATTCCAAGCTATCATGAACTCCATCTTTCAACATCATCTTCGAAAATTCATATTAGTTTTTTTTTATGATATTTTGGTCTATAGTCCGGATTGGGATCAACATTTAATGCATGTGAGACAGACTTTTGAAATATTGAGGCAGCACAGATTTTTTTTATTAAGGCTAGCAAATGTGAATTTGGGCAGCAAGAATTGGAGTATTTGGGGCACATCATCACTAATCAAGGCGTGAAAGGATGAAAATAAAATTGTTGCTATGCAAACTTGGCCTCGGCCTACTAACATTTCGAAACTACGTGGGTTTTTAGGTTTGACAGGTTATTACCGGAAGTTCGTCCAGAACTATGGCATTATAGCTCGGCCTCTCACCAATCTCCTAAAAAAGGGGCAATTCGGATGGCATGAAGAAGCTGAATCGACCTTCCGTGCTCTAAAACAAGCCATGACAACCAACCCTATATTAGCCATGCCAAACTTCAATGCTGATTTCACTATTGAAACTGATGCATCCGGGGAAGGAATTGGAGTGGTCCTGTCTCAACAAGGCAAACCAGTGGCATACATGAGTCGAGCCCTCGGAGTGACAAAAAAATCATGGTCGCCAAACGCTAAGGAGATGCTGGCTATCGTCGAAGCCATACGTACCTGGCAGCCTTACCTTCTAGGCAAAAAGTTCTATATTCAGACCGATCAACGTAGCCTCAAATATTTTCTTTAACAACGCATAGCAACTCCGGAGCAACAAAAATGGGTTGCAAAGCTCTTGGGATACAATTATGAAATTCAATACAAGCCGGGCCGTGAGAACTCCGCAGCTGACGCTCTCTCTCGGAAACAGGGGAGTCCCATTCTTCACCATATTTTCTTTCCGCAGGTTGGCGTATGGGAAGAAATAAAAAAGGCTCCCGAAGAAGACCAATACATCCAGTCAAAGGTTCGTGAGGCTACCAAACAACCTGGAGGGTCATACACATGGCGCCAAGGGCTGTTACTGCACAAAAGAAGGGTCGTTGTTCCGAACGACGTCACCTTAAGAGCCAAACTGCTACACGAAATGCATAACACCAAGGTGGGGGGTCATTCGGGTGTTTTGCGAACAGTCAAAAAATTGGGGCAGCAGTTTTATTGGCCTGGGATGCATAGATCAGTGCGTGACTACATCAAGGGATGCGAGGTATGCCAGAAAATAAAAGCAGAGACCTTAGCTCTGGCTGGGCTTCCTCAACCACTACCAATCCCGTGCCAAGTATGGGATGACATCACCTTAGATTTCATTGAAGGTTTACCGGTTTCGCAGGGGCAGGACACTATCATGGTGGTTGTCGATAGACTTAGTAAGTCTGCACATTTCCTTACTTTAAGTCATCCTTTTACTGCAAGAATTGTAGCAGAGAAATTCGTGGAAGGCATCATCAAGTTGCACGGCATGCCTAAATCAATTACTAGTGATCGAGACCCAATCTTCATCAGTAATTTCTGGAAAGAATTTCTCAAGTTGTCGGGCTCCAAACTACAACTCAGTTCCGCAGACGGATGGCCAGACGGAAGTCATCAATCGCTGCATCGAACAATATTTTTGGTGTTTTGTTCATCAATGGCCACGTAAATGGAGCAGCTACTTACCTTGGGCGGAATATTGGTATAATACGACATACCATATTTCAACAAGGATGACCCCTTTTCAGGCGTTGTATGGAAGATTGTCGCCTTCCATTCCGACGTATACAGAGGGACTATCACCGGTACATGAAATTGATCAACAACTCATAAACCGAGATGAATTGCTACGGCAACTGAAGGCCAACTTGGCAAATTTGGTAAACAGAATGAAGCAAATGGCAGATAAGAAAAGGAGAGATGTTTCGTTCAATGTCGACGAATGCGTACTTTTGAAACTGCACCCATACCGCCAGCAAACGGTCTTTAAAAGGGTTCATCAGAAACTAGCTAGCCGTTTTTATGGACCTTACCAGATTTTAGAGAAAATCGGGCCTGTCGCATATAAGTTACAATTACCGGAAGGGGCACGCATTCACCCAGTGTTTCATGTGCCACTCCTTAAACGGTACCAGGACAACGGAGGCAACGTGGAAACAACACAGGCCGAGTTACCACCATTTATTGATGAAGGGGTAGTCGTATTGGAGCCTCAATTTATTTTAGATTACCGTTGGATCAAACAAGGCACTCAGCTGGTCGAAGAAGGCTTAGTGCACTGGAAGCACCTTCCAGCCGAGGAGGCAACGTGGGAACCCACAAAGAAGTTACGAGAAATGTTTCCAAATTTGGACCTTGAGGACAAGGATCCACTCGATGGGGGAGGTATTGTTAGGCCACGGCGATCAGCAAGAGACAGGTGACCAAATCCCAAATACTTGGGACAAGCTGGACGTGAAGAGCAGGAATGGGTCAAGGCAGTTGCAAGATTACTTGCGAGTTTCAGTTGCAAGATTACGTGCGAATTTACGTGCATTAGTTATGCTTAATTTCTGGAGTGTTTTGTTTACGTGTTCTGTTTTAGATGCTCTGTTTTAGGCGATCGGTTTTACGTGTCTATTTACGTGGATTGCAGTTCAGTTAGTTTCCCTTTATTTCGGTTTACTTGTACGAGGCTTTGCTTTATTTAAGCAGCCGCAGTTATCAATGGAAGCAGGTAATTATTTCTATGCAAATTGTGGTACGCTTCTCACCTGAAGAGAAGACAAAGTATCTGATCATTTTGTTCTCTGCATTTGGGACCTATTAAATTTTACCTGAGGAAAGAGAACGAGCACAACTACACAAACTTAAAATTCTATTGACTTCATATACTCTTCCACATAAGTACATATAACATATAAAGCTCATGATGCAAGCTTTTGCTTCCTAGAAATATTAAATTAAAATAAAAAGAAACAGTTACCATATCAAAAATGTTTCTGAGCAATAATTTGAATGCAAAGGGTCGGACAAATATTAAAAACGTAATTTTTGTTGAAGAATTGCTGATGAAATCAAGAAACGATAGAACTTGTAAATTAAGACATACCAGCATCATTTCAATAGCCTTTGAAATCCCTACTAGCCTTGGAAGACGCTGAGTACCTTGAAAGTAACCAATAGCTTATATTGTGAGGTTATTGACTTAATTTTGCATATGGAACAAAAACAAGATTCTTTTCCTTAACCTTGATCAACATTCCACAAATATCTGCTAACGTACCTCCCATCCCAGGAATAATCCCAAGCGCAAGCTCTACTAAACCAAGCAGACTTTTTTGCGTAGAAATACGGGCATGGCATCCCTGTATTAGGTTAATCACAAAGAGTTCAATTAAGTGATTCTTTTCACTATAATAAAAATCTTGTAAGAGGGAAGGTGAAACCCCAGATAGAGAAAATACGCATGTTGACAGTTGTATTACAAGAATGAAGAATCCAGTTTAGCAGAAATCACAAACCATTGCCAGTTCTAAACCACCTCCAAGTGCAAGTCCATCAATAGCAGCAACGGTAGGCTTTTTGGCATCTGAACTTCCCATTACAACAACCAATAAAAGTTTAAGGAGTATACAGCCATGTATAGATAGATATATGTGCACATATACACTCTCTTTCTATGAAAGGACGAAAGGACCAAGGAATAACTAAAAATACCTTCAATTGTCTTCACTACGAGTTCACCAGATACATCAGGTTGACCTGAATTGTCTGCCAGGCCCTCAAAAGTAAAAGAAGAAGAATGAAAAAGGTGAGTTTAAAATCTGAGGGCCAAAAAGGATTGGTTGTCGTAGCGCTCAGGTTTTTTTGTTTTTTTATTTTTTTGGATAAGATGTAGTAGGTTCAGGTTACAGATTATGTTCATACCATTCCTGTGAACTTTCTGAAAAACATTGATGTCAAACCCACCAGAAAATCTACCTCCATCGCCTGGTAAATAAACAAATTGAGCAGACAATTTCTACACATCATGTCAAAAATGCATCACACTTGAGACTGACAGAAATGGAAAGCAATTTTGTAAAATCCAACAACACTGAATGATTGAGTATTGAATCATAGGAGGAAGTTGAATATCAAGAATGTGCAAATCAGTAAACCTTAAACAAGCAGTTCTAATGTAAACTTTCTTCCTTTATTGTAGTGAATTGGATACAAGCACAATGCCCATAGCAAAACTACCAATGAGAGTGCTAAGCTTGGATTGGTCAGTTTCCTGTCATAATAAATCATGAACATGCAAGAAAATTGGAGATTGTTGCAGTTTACGTTAGATAACCAATAACCCAAAAGCTATAGCTATAGGTAGAGGTCCAACAATATATATCAAGTTTCCTAACACTCCACTTCGCACGCAGCCGCATCCTGTACACAGAGTGACAAACAAAACCATACGTATTAACCATATCACCATGTCAGATAACCATCGAAACCAAATGTTATAGCTAACAGGTAGAGGCTTAATAATGCATATCAAGCTATCATAGCAATGTACAAGCTGATTCAGGCTTCAGTTTTTTACATGTTTCTAAAGCATTGCTTGTGTCAGAGACAACCTACTATTCTCATCAAAGACCAATGCTGACATGTTTATCGAAGAAACCTTAATTTATCAAAATATTTTGTTTCCAATATGTGTCATGAGAAACAACAAGGTTTTAACTTGCATATATCTTTCATTTTTGGTAAATTAGATGAGTAGCTATTATCTTATGATTCAGATCCATGAAGCAGTGGGAACAATTATCAAAACACACACAAAAAAAGAAAAAAGAAAAAACCTTTTGAAGGTTCTACTCAATCTCTTCCCTTTTCTCCAATTAAGTGAATTTCAGAAAAAACTAAACTTAAAAATATATTGACTTTCCTCTCTCTCTATTCAGTATATAGAAAAGCAAAACTAACCAAAGTTATATCTCAAGTTGAGCACATCCACCATATTGGATATGCTTGGACCAAAATAGTAGTCTCACATCGGATATGAGCAAGTTTATCACATGAAATCTAAATTAGGTCTCACCCCATTGGTACCAAGACCTTTTGGAGTAAAACCCTACACCTAGGCCCTAAGGTGATTAAGAGGGGGACAATATTGATACTAGTTAAGATCTAGGCCTACTAAATAAGTAGTACTACTATCAGAGCCAATGATTCGGTTGGGACGTGGCACGAATGTAAAGGTGGAGCATACATGGGTACTAATGGGTTGCAAACTATGTTACCCGGACTCTTTACTTTAGCCAGACATACCCGTGTCCAACACTTCATGATCCGACATGGGTATGAGATATGTATCCAACACTTTAGATTTTAGAATATTACTATGTAGATTCTCTAATGGAAAGAAGAGAAAGCATGAAAGAAGATAATGACAAATAGGTGAAAAGAAAAAAAAAAAAAAGGAAAGAACAACATATAATAGAGACAAGTCCCCGTATCCTAGAATTTGAAAGTGAACAAGTCAGACCTCTAAATATGTACCTGTATCCGACACCCATACCCGAGTCCAGGTAACATAGGTTGCAGATCCTCAAGATGATAGCAGCAAGTAGACATAGATTATGTCAAAGTAGAGCCTGAGAGAATGCTCGTGGTCACAGATGGTTCCTCAAGATGATAGCAATAGATAGGTGATTTGATTTGGAATCATGCAGTGTGTGATCATAATGAATATTTGGATTTCAGTCCAAGGAGGAGAGTTCTTGGGTATGTGTGGTCTAAAACAATAATCTCATATTAGGTATGGGGCATAAGGAATATAAGTTGGGATCTCATCCTCAAAAGTATCAACTATCGAGGCCTTTTGAAGTAAAACCTCACACTGGGTCCAAAAGTGGTTAAGTTAGGGACAACGTCGGTACTAGTTAAGATCCAAACCCACTAACATACTATAGCTTGAGTTTGTTTTCCGTTGGAATGTAAATGATCTAGCAACTGGACTTCTCCTTAAGAGAGTGTGCTTTGTTTCTTGTACTCAATGTGTGTCATTTTGTTGCATCTAGGGCCAAGGATGTATTTTTATTCTTCTTCATCAATGTTCTTGCTAAACCCTATTTTCAGAGTATACATGAACAATTCTGTTTATTTTTTCTACCATTGCTATTTTTAACAATAAACACCTTAACCTACTCCATTTGTTATGTGATATACCATCAATGTGCTTGAAATTATTTAGGCTTTTATACACTGCATCTCAATACCTACTTCACAATGACATTCTCAATTTTCAGGAACCTTCCTTAATACGGATTGTTGATAGAATGTCATCATGTTTTACTACTAACAAAGGAAATTTCACTAATCAAAGCGATGATGAATAAATAGAATAGGTGGGGGGTAGTTCATTAATTAGTAACCAGTCAAGCGTCCATAACCGGTCTTATGGTTGTCTGCATCAATATAGAGACAAAACGGTGGCCAACTGTTTTACTTTTACCCAAATGACACATAGATACACATAAGGATTCTCTACAATGATGAGAATTTAGAACAATATCAAATGGATATAAAGATGGCATTACTCTTCAGTTCTGATACTAATCCATCGTAATACCCTCATCTCTACTCTCCACAATAGCATCGTCATGTAGATTTTGTTTTCTTAAGTGCCTAAAATTTTGCTTCATGTCTCGTCTTTTGTCCTATCTTAAGGCCCCCATTTGAAAGTTGCACTTGCAATTTTAATAGTATACACTTGCCACTGGCTCACCCTAGGGGATGAGGGGGATTAATGGGTCAAGAACGGGCCTGATCCCTCTCCGAGAGTGAGATATGGTGATAGAGTTTGTTATACAACTAACAACTAATATTGTTTCTTCTCAAAAAAATAATAGTATACACTTTTCCGCTTAAAACTCCAAACACACCTCTCTATCCCATCCATCTTGCTCTAATTATATGAGCAATATGATAATATCTTCTACAATTTCTTTCTCTCATTAAAGATGACAAAATCAAGGGAATGAAAACAATTAGTTTGTGGTATCTCTTGGATATTAATAATAAATATTTTCCATCTCTATCAATCTGTTATTAAATTTATACGAATTATATTCACGTAAAGGAGGGGCCTCAGCGCAATGGTTAAGGCTACTCCATTATAACTTAGAGCTCACAGATTCAAATCCAGAAATAGCCTTTCCAGTGCGGAGGTAATGCTACACGCATCACCCCTCCCCCAAACCCTACAATGGCGAGAGCTTCGTGCATTGGGTATGTTTTATGCCCTCTAATTATATTCACATGGTTAAACCCATAAATAAATAAAGAAAGAAAATTTACCCCCTTATAGGTAGCTTTTACCTCTGCAAAAATCCAAAAAAAAAATACCATCTTACAAATACCTAATGAAACGGTCTTTCAACAAAGCCTTTTCTCAACAACGTAGAGTCTGGCCACATTAATACACTGCCTCTACTCCACGAGGACTAAGTATGACAGCTACTAAAGAAATTATTTAAAAGCATTTCACAAAAAATTTCCTTTTTTTTTTCAAGAAGGGCAATAACAGTTGTTCAAAGCTCAGTAGCAACCAAAGTTGAAACGTACCCATCAAAACCATAGCTTTAACATCATCTCTCTTAATTGCCTCGTCGAATTTCTGCTTCAATCCTGCAAGAACTGTGAGTAAATCACAGAAACGCTCGGTTATTCCAAAGCAAGATGATCAAACATCAACCAGAAACGAAACTAAAGCACTTGAAATGGAGATCAAGAATCGTAATTGGACAACTGAGAACAGTAGAAAATACATAATGAAAGATTTTTGCAGGGTTTTTTACTTGGAGGAGACAATGCATTAACTGGAGGATTGTAGAACTTGATCACAGCAACCCCATCGCTCCCTACTTCCATCGTAACTCCCTTCGTCGCCATATTTGAGAGATTGATCGATTCTCTAACTCACTGCGATCGTTCTTCAACTTTTTTTAATTGCTGATATATAAAAACAAAAATTAAATTAAATAAATAGGTCCATTGGGAATGTGCTTCTCAACCAAAAAAGATTTTTGAAAACGACTTTTTTTTTTTTTTTCCAAATAACAACTTTTATGATTTTAAAAAGAAGTTTTTTGAATATTTTTTTCAGAAAGCAACTCCTTTTTTTTTATATAAAAACTGTTTTAATAAAAAAAAAATACTAATAATAATCAGCGAAAGCCCAATATTTTAGGCTGTAGATAATTTAAAAAATAGAATACAATTAAAAAAATAACAAAATAATAATATTTTTATCATTTTTTATATTTTTTTATAAATTTTAAAAATTATTTTTAAATTTCAACTGATCAAAAACATTTTTTATATTTCTAAAAGAGTTTAAATATAAAAAATTATATTCGAATATTAAACCAAAGTCACGTTACTTTTTATTTTTTATAATTTTTTTGTTAAAAAAAAGTTTTTGTACCGTAAAATGCAAATATAACTTTAAAAGAAAAACCCTTATACACCCATGTTTTTATTAGTTTTTTTTTATTCAATCAATTGCCTCATCCATTGACAATAAAAGTGAAATTGATTCTCACTAAAACATATATGAAATTGTACAGTGATAATATTTTACTTTAATATATAATTTATTTAATCTATCTGATCAATTTAATATATAATTTATAATATTTAATATCACGTTGTTATTAACCAATTTTATATATAGTATGAACGAGTAGGAGTCAGCAATGTTGGTATAAAGAAGAATAATATCAATTATTGATTGGTTCAGTAGTCAAAGGGCTGACCCAAGCGGATTGAGAGATTTAATTTTGAGTTCGAACCCATATGAGTGGGAGAGACATCTTTCTTTTTGTCATATCCCGAGTCCAGTAAACTAATCTCGTGCCAAAAAGAAAAAAGATATCACCGAATATTGAAATTTTGATGATAAAAAAGAAAAAGAGAAGAATAATATTTGAACTGATTGGAGTGTCGTAATGTAATATAAATTACAGCACTTCGTCACATTGGATTGTTTGCATTGAGTTTAATCATATATAAACACGTGACTAATGCAATTTAAAGGTGAGGGTGCTACAATTTATATTACAGTTTTACTCTAATTAATGTAATATTACTCCACAAAAAAAATGCCACGTGGTTCGTGGTGTAAGCCCAATTGTCCATTGTAGAGTAGGATTTTTCGAATCTGATGGCTGTGAAAGTGACATCTACTACTTGCAAAAAGTGACATCTACGGCTACAGATTAAGCGAGACAGCAAGGCTTGTGACTTGACCCCCACACCATCATTCGAGAGCTTGTGTCTAGTAAGGGAATCCAATTAAGTAATCTCCAAATCGCACGTCAAGGCCCTTTGTTTATTAGGCAAGAACATCCAATTATGAAAGCTGAAATTATTGAACTACTTACCCTTAAAAAATATCTTGTCTCTCTAATTATTTTTTTATAGTTTTTAACTCTTGAGAAAAATAAATGAAAATATAAAAGAAAAAGAAAACAATAAGTCAATAAGAAAGGGGCCGGTGGAGCGATCATTGTATACCTAATTGATTCATATGATTTTTGGCTAACGTGATTGATTTCTTTTTAATTGAAATACACACCTTAAGGCCTTAAACACTATCTAACAAAGTCTCGACAAAAGCTTGACGAAGTTGAACACACCAAACTCTGGTGAATCTGTGATATCTTTCCATAAGGATAGACCTTTGGAAAGCTCTCTCACTAAACTATGGATGCCTAAAGAGTGAATTCGATAATGCATGGGGTGCCCAACACCTTTATTTATTGGAATCAAGAGGGGGAAGAGTACGACTCCAATTCAATTGCTTCCCACTCTCTATGGGAGAAATAAATGAAATTGGAAGGAGAGCTCTCTCATTGAACTATAGACGCCTAGAGAGTAAATTTGATAATGCTCTGGGGTGCCTCCCACCTTTATTTATAAGAATCAAGAGAGAGAAGTGCTTGAGTACAATTCAATCGCTTCCCACTCTTTATGGGAGAAAAAAACAAAATTGGAAGGAAAGAGCTCTCACTAAACTATGGGCGCCTATAGAGTGAATTTGATAATGCTCTGGGGTGCTGAATACCTTTATTTATAAAAATTAAGGAGGGAAAGAGTTTGAGAACAATTCAATTGCTTCCCACTCTCTATGGAAGAAAGAAACAAAATTGGAAGGAAAGCTCTTTCACTAAACTATGGGCACCTAGAGAGTGAATTCGATAATGCTCTGGATGCCCAACACCTTTATTTATAGGAACCAAAGAGGGAAAGAGTTTGAGTACAATTCAAACTCTTTCCACTCTCTGCGGGAGAAAGAGGTGCATTTTGCTTCTAGGAAAATAGCTCTAAAGTCTGTGTTTGGAAATCTGGCGATCAATTCCTTGCAGTCATTTATAATCTCATCTCCCCTGTCTCAATGAACATCAATCCTAGACTTGCAGCCTTCATAACATTTGCCAAGTCACCTTATATGATATGGATTGGCAAGCCGAGCTCTTGAGCAAAGGACGAACCATTTCTTGAGTAAAGCTCTTTAAAATCACCTTGTTGTAATAGATGTATACTTTCTCCTGCCGAATTCTGTTGCGAGGCTTATTTCTCCAAACTTCTTTTGCATATATGTACATCTGGCTAATACATGGGGAACTGATTCTTCTACTTTTCTGCATATATTACAAATTGTTGGCCCAAATAAAGTTTAAGAGGTGGGGTGAATTGGACTCTTTGTAGGATTTTTAAAACCTTTCAAAGATAAAAATCATTTGCAAGTAATGAAAATAAAGAAAGCAAAAAAGATAAAGCACACAACGATTTAGCGTGGTTCAACTCTTAAAGCCTACCTCAACGATTTAATCTCCCCGATCAAGATTTTCCAAAACCCAACTACAAAATCCTACTTCAAGGGTGAGGATCAAAATCGATTACACACTCATTTCACAAGTGTGAGCAATATTTTTTACATACATTGTTCTCGACGAGAGAACTTCCTAGTAGCTAACACGCCACTTAAATTATAAAGAGTGAAGGAGGAGGATTTCCTTACCTGTAACGATCCACATTCACACCTGACGTAGATTGTCCAACTCAAGATGTTTGTGTAAGTATCTAATGTGTATTATACGTGTATTTTGTTCATACATGGAATATCTGTGTGTATTTTCATGTTTTTATGTTAATGAAGTGTATGGGTAATTGGAAATGCACCAAAATATATAAATTTCTGGTTTTTGGTTGAAGAAGCGCGCTCCTTGCGTGAAATCGAGAACAAAACTTTTCATAAATTGGAGAAGTACGCTCCTTAAGGGAGAAGTGCGCTCCTTTGAGTCAGACCGAGAGTGAAATTTCTTAGAAAGGGCCGAGAAGTGCACTCCCTCTAGGGAGAAGGGCGCTCTTCGCATCTGGGCAATTTTTTTTCTTTCTTAACTTGTAGCGTGGGCCCACCGTGTGTGATGCTTACTTTATGTGCATACTTTTAAGTAAAGAAAGATATGCAAAAATGCACTCTTTAAATTATAAACTAATAAAATGCAACATAAATATACCCTAGACATAAAGTAGATGATGCAACAAATTATAAGTATAAACTAGGACAAATAATGTAGTAAATACAACAAGTAATAAACTTGGGGGAGTCCCAAGGTCGAACCTTAAGGATTGGGATGAGTTCCTAAAACTATGGTTTGCTACAATAATAAAATGAAAAATAAGAAAAAGATGAAATAATAGTAAAATGAGAATACTTGTAAATGATGAATGATAATGTAAGGAACAATAATAAGATGGAAAGTTAGGGCATTAGAGTAAACCCAATCCTTCTCTCTCTTAGTCCTTCTTGAGTAAAACAATTAGGGGTGGAAATAACTAAAGAGTTTTACCACCTACAAAAATAAATCTTTAAGCTTAAATATGTTAAAAAGTAGTGTTCTCCCACAAAAGGTATTTATCATGAAAATACAAAATAGAACTAGTGTTCTAATGTGTGTGAAAGCAAAATGTGAATTCTAAGTATGTGAAATACATGATATGACTCATCAAAAAAAACTACAAAAAGTCACTATAAGATCAAATGAAATACCTCAATCTTTCATTAGATTTTGCAAATCCAAACATATAAAATACATGATAGAATGTATGAAAAAAAATATAATACCAAGGGAAAGCATAAGAGAACACATGTCAATTAAATTAAAATATAAATGTTACCCAAGAATTCCCAAGAAGAGAGTGGAGAGGACTTCCTCTTAGCCCTAAAAAGACTTAGCCTTCCATGGATTTGAAGGCCAAGAAAGAAAGAAAAAAATAAAAGAGAAGAAAAATGAAAATAGGAAAGGTATGGAGAGCTCCTAAGTGATCAAGAGAAAAAAATAAAAAATATGGGATGCCCTCAAGTGTGGATTTGAGGGGTTTATATAGATGATCAAGAGATAAAATGAGCCAATGGGAGGTGGTCTAAGTGGGTGATGTGGATGAATGGTATAAGTGTTTCATGCTCTCATAAACTTGTTGTATAAGATGATAGCAAATTCAAATTAAAGGTGATAGGTAGCTATGCATAGTGTGGAACATGGGAGCATGGGATGGTTTAGAGAAAAGAGAAATAAGAAGGAATCTTGGGATACTTTTTCTCTCATAAATTCAAACTCATCCCTTGGATTATTCTCGGGATCCACTACAAGATGATGATAACGATGAAGATGTCTCCATGTGTGCCATGTGTTTTTCTTGACTTGAGATTCCTCCAACTTCCATCGTAACCGTAGATGTTCCTCGGGATTCACAAAATTTTCACTCAAATGATAAATGAATGGGATGATGCCACGTGTCATGAAACCAAGTGGGGTGATGACTTCTCTAATTTGATGATCTCTGGCCTCTTAATGTTCATATGCTCCACCATGATCAACTTCTCATACATTTTTTTTTACAATTACCACAAATATCGCGTAATGAGAAATTTAATTATAATGATCTTAAATTATGCACATGATTTTAAAATTGATATGTTTGCTTCCTAGAAAATTCATGGATTTATGAAATGAAGAAATCAAACATATTTTATAATTAATTATTAAATCACGAGCCTTAAAATATGATAATGTTTTATTATAAAATAATAATTTAATGTCAAAATGAGCATTATTTGTGTGTATAAAAAGAAATCCACTTAATTTCTCCTTCATATTCGTCATTTTCAGCTGGGAGAAGAGGAGAGAAGAGAAGAGAGGAGAAGAGATTTGGGGGGATTTGTAAATTTGGAGCTAGGGTTTGGTGTTTTGTGCTCCAAAGGTATAATTTTTTGCTCAAATTCTTCGATTAAGTGCTTTTCTTGGTGATTTCCAGCTATTGAATGGGATTTGAATGGCATGCATGTGTTTGGTTTTGGGGTGAAGTTAGGGTTTCGAAATTTGAAACCCTAATCTTGTAATTCTAACCTTAATTTTTCATGATTTAGAATGTTTGCACTTGTTTAATGGTGATTCTCATGGAAATTGATGAGCTTATGTGATGATTTTGAGATTTAGCACCATGTGGGTGTTAATGGAAACCCTTGTAAATTTATTGTGTAATTGGTGTTTCTAATCCAACTATGGGTGGTTTAGATGTGTTTTGATTGATCTTGTTTGGACATTGGGATTGGATTGATCCATTTGAGAGTCTTTTAACTTGGTTATAGACTTTTGATTGGTTGTGAGTATTTCTCACCTTTATTTTCCATTTTTGGCATTTTATATATACGTGAAATTGGTTTGTTAAAGTTATATGCATTTATGATGTATGTGCATGGTTTTTATGATCATGAAAATGGATTTTATGCATTTGGTTGCCTTGGGTATTTTGGATTGAATATATTGGCATTGATTACCTTTCTATTTACTTGTTCTTCGAGAGACGTGCCGCCAGGGTTACTTGAATAGTGCTCCGTGGAAAGGATTTTCTCTTTTGAAGAATGGAATGGTAGAAGGGTTGGTACAAAATAATATGTTGGTCTAAACCTATAGCGCAAAATAGGGGAAGGGTAGGCAGAGTTATCTTGATATGACCTCCTGTTAAGGCTTTTGCATATTTATAATGATATGACCTTCTGTTGAGGCTTTTGCATTTTTATGAAAATGATGCATAATTTTTATGTTTTAGTTTGAGTCATGTATATTATTCTTCATTGATGCATTCGTGTTTATAAATGTATATTCAATGGCATACATGTTTTATAAATGCATTTATGCAGATTACTATGAGATTATTCACTGAACTAGTTGAGCTCACCCATTTTTCCCTATTTTCTCAGGTTCAGATTCAAAAGGAAAAGGCAAGGCTTTATCGCAATGTACATCCTTCTACTTTTTGGATGTAGGTATTTGTTTGGGGATCAGGGTTGTATAGTTTTGATTCTTTTGTCCTTTTGAACTTGTAATTAACTATCACAGTATATATATACATATCACATAGACGATTGTAGATATGACTTGGATATGGCATATTTTGGGAGATAGATACTGTTTTGTACAGGTGGATATAACTAGATGTTGAAACATGTGTTATTCAAGATAGTTGTGATCTTGTTGTATATGTGGATGAAGGATTTCATATT
The DNA here is from genome assembly GCA_035771175.1 of Paratinospora sagittata. Taxonomy (NCBI): domain Eukaryota; kingdom Viridiplantae; phylum Streptophyta; class Magnoliopsida; order Ranunculales; family Menispermaceae; genus Paratinospora; species Paratinospora sagittata. Next base: position 20,812,580 of record CM069611.1, on the reverse strand, counting down.
TTGGTTCAATTATTTCTGTCATATACAGTTTGTATTATTGTGATTATTCAGGTATTTGTTTAGGTGTTTCGCAAGAGGCTTATCAGTGCTTCAGATTTTTTCCTATAATAACATTATCTGGGGTATTGTGCAAGTCGCGACGTCACCCAGAGAGGGGTTGCGACATTACCAAAAAACTTTAGAAATACTTACAACACTTATAAACCTTACTCAAAGATTGCTCAAACAATGATAAAGACGAAGTGTAAGAGCAGCGAGTGAAGGCTTCTTTGAAAAGTTTTTGGAGGATTTGAATATTACAAATAAAGCTCGTTCAATCCAAAGTTCAATCATAAAACCAAAGTTTTTTGTTCAGGAAACACTTAGAAAACTTTTGTAAACAATTTAACTTGCAAATAGTTCGTTGGTTGTATTGAACAAAGAACACAACTATGCTTTTATATGAAAACATAAGATGAGCACATTCTAGGGTTTCAATCTCCACGAATTAATCTGATTTGATTTTGAAATTCAAACATAACATTCAGATTCTTTCACATAAAAGAATGGGGCAAAAATGTGTGTGAAAATCTGTGCAAAAGGACATACAATCAAAGAGGAAAGAGTGTGCAAAATGTCACTTTCGTTGCCTAGAAATGGCAGTTCTTCCCTGACACACGCAGCAGTGCGTTGCTCCAGAGGGTAGGGCGTTGATGCAAGAAGAACACCCAGACCATCTTGAAGCTGCCCAGAAGTCAGCTTGCTACTCCAATCAGGAATGCGCTGCTGGAAGTAGACCGAGAGTAGTCTTTTATCAGGGTCTCAAAGGAACGCGTTGGTCTAGGTGGGAGGGCGTTGGTCTTATGCTCAACAAAAACCTGATAATTTCAGGGTCCATGGAAGCGTACTGCTCCAAGGGGGAGCGTGCTGTTCCAAGGAGAGCGCTCTGGTGATTGTGGCAAACCATTAAGTGTTCTGGCCACGCTGGGAGCGCGCTAGTCAACTGCTTGACACTCAAACATTATTTTCTTTTTGAAATACTTTGCACAAATGCATTTAAATCGAATCAAACATTTTGAATAACAGATTGGAGATTTGAAAACTCTTGAAGCCTTTTCCAATGAAGATAAAAACAAGATTAAAATCTTTAGAAGATCATGATCATTTTGAAAAACTTCAAAACATGATATCATCTAAGCAATCCTAGAGTAGATTCTACAACCTAAAATCATCTAGACAAATACAAAGTAAGGATTACATTCATTTGTCTTGATCTTGAGATGTATTAAAGCTTGAATTCATATATATGAATTGTGGTGATTTTTAAAGCTGAAACTCTCAAATAGATGATTAGTACATGTGACACATGTTGTTTATAATCATCAAAACGACATCATGGGGGTCATTGGATTAACACAAACTGCATCCTATAGGAATGTAAATCGTCGATGAGATTGAAAAGACAGTGACGGAATTGAGGAGTGCAGGGCACTGGCCTAAAGCAAAAATTGCTCATGCTCAGTACCACATTTCTACGAGCGTTCGCTCTCCAGGCTACAACAATCCAATTGATCCAAGTACTCCAAGTGGATCGTCAACAATGAACTTTAGTAATAGTATTGTTCTCTTGGGAATCTTGGAGAATTTTGATAAGAAGAGAAATCCTAAAAAAATTGATTGACAAAAAGAGTAGAAAGAGAGAAAAATCTTGGCTAAAATTTTATATTTTTGAAAAGATTGATGAGTTTAAATAACTGGAATTGCACCTCCACAATAAGGGATGAAATCCCTTTGTACAGACACATTCCCGCGAAATGACATGATAAAAAGTCACATTAAACCAAAGAAATTTAAAATTTATCGCGCTAGAGCCACGACACTCACTTTCTAGCACTGCAGTGCTTGACTCTCTGATTTTTAGTAAAAATTTCAATTAAAGTAGAGCCGCGGCGCTCACTTTATAGAGTTGTGACACTCTACTGGCTTAAATTTTAATTAATTCTTGTTGGTGTAGAGCTGCAACGCTCACTTAATAGAGTTACGGCTCTGGACTTGCTGGAAATTTTCACATCAACTATATCTATTCCAACAATCCCCCACATTAATGTGAAAATTTGAAAAATGATGGTGAAAATTGATGAGAATGATGGAAAACAGAATCAAAAGTGCAAAAGTAGATAAGTCGTGCTTCTATAATGGTATCTTTTGGACTTGAACCATACATAGTATAAAATGTCAGATTTTCAAGTAAGATAGTGGTCTTGATGCCTTGAACTATCTCATTGTAGATCAAAAACCAAGTCAACAACATGTTACACACATGACTCATTAGAATCGTTATTAAGTTCTAGGAAGAACTCATTAGACTCATTAAAATTGTGATTGATGCATTTGTGTTTATAAAATAAAACTAAAACTCATAATTAACGTATCCCTTCTAAAATCACATTCTCACATAAATAAAGACTTACTCAATCATTGTATACACATATATGGCCTCCAAGATTACACCAAAAAGAATATTCACTTCTAGGAAGAACTTCAAGAGTGTAGAGTTGTCTAGAATTTCAACCCAACTCTTACCAAGCTCCACCTTTGATTCTTTCACATATAAGTACATAGCTAATCTCATCAAACTAATCATGCAAGTCATGAGCAAATGCAAGCAAGTATTAAGTGTAAGATCTCAAAATATATTATTTAGATTGGAATTCCATAGGCAAGTCTTTCACGCCACTCTCCACTAATGTAGATCACACACCATTCAGAATCAAAAGGTCTTTCATAGGATGTAATGCAAGGCTTAGGTTCAAAGGTAAGGAAAAATAGGAACATTGTAGCTTAAAAACATCATAAACACTTTGATTAATTGCTAACATCCACTACATTACATTTGAAACCAAAACCCCAAATTCAGTGCATATATCCTCTGTAAAATTTAACTTCTCGTTCACTCCCCATTCTTTTGTTTGCTTCTTATCATCATTCATTTTTTTATTTTTCTTTTCATAGAATGCTACACCCCCAAACTTATTTCTTTTCAACACATAGATGTAACACCTTTTTCTTCTCTTTTTTTCATTTTCTTTTCTTTTTCAATATAACTCACAAGCAAACTTCACATTTTTTTTTCTTCTTTATCACCTTTTTTCTTCACTTTTTCTTTCTCATTGTTCGTCCTTCCAAATAATAACACTCCAACATGATCAAAGTGTTTAAGGTATATAGGTTGAAAAACAAGGAATTTAAACATGACAAGCTCAAAGTTCATGATGAATAAGTAACAAAAAAAAGGATATTCAGCTCAAAATGGGAACTATGGATACAATAAAAAGGAAGGTAGGCTATTTGACTCAAACTTTTTCAAACATGGCCTAAATCATCTTCCTCATGGTGTGTTTTCTAGGATTTCGCCTCGAGAAGTGATCAAACTTGTTCTAGAATCCCTAGAGATCTAAAATATGACTTAGCAAGCAAAAGTCCATTCTCAACAATCTTAATCTAATGATCAAAACCATTCACAATTGATTTAAGTCTCTCCAACAAAACTTGGCAAAAATGGATCGAGCACACAGACTTATAGGTACTCTTTATACTCCCATATCGTTTCATATCTTTAAAGTGTTCTCATGTCATTGGCCTTCCATAAGTAAGTTTAAAATTGTAAAAGAATGTGACTATCTAACCTAAACTAATGCACACTAAGCAAACTAACCATGACAAAAATTCAAAATTCAAAACTCTCCCCCCAAACTTAAAGTGAGCATTGTCCTTAGTGCAAGACATAAATAAAGAAAAATATAGGCAAAAATAAAAGAATAAGGTTTAGAAAAACCCCCTTAACACAAATGGGTGAAGATCTCAAATGATGCACTTCAATCGCCTCTCCTAGATGCTCCAAGAAGACCCCCAAACTTGCTTTAGAACCTAGACAGGAAAAGAAATGAATATGTCAATGGCACGAAACTCAAATCTACACTACAATGACTAAAAACATAAAACATATAAAATAAGAAAACTCCAAAACCGATGGGTTGCCTCCCAACAAGTACTTGGTTTAAAGTCCTCAGACCGACTTCTTCTTTGTTTCTTTAAGGTGGATCATCAAGAAGCACTGTCTTTTCATTCCTTTCATCTAGGCCCTTAAAGTGTCTTAATCGCTTCTTCTTGACTCGAGAAAGAGATCCATCTTTTTGCTTATACTCAATCATAATACTCATCAACTTTTCTTCTTCAACATTTGACATCAAATATAGGTCCTTCCACACCAAGGGAGGAAGGTCATCTAAATTCTCTACTTTTTCCACATAGTGCTCCAAGGCATCTTCAGATGTAGGCTTCTCACAAGTGGCATACTTATCAGTTACCCCTTTGACATCAATTCAGTTGCAAGTATTCTTCTTCTCAAGAGCTTTGGGTATATTGTAGATCTTAAACAACACTTTGTCTTTATTGACACTCAAGGTAAACTCACCAAGCTCCACGTCTATCAATGCTCTTCCGGTAGCAAGGAATGGTCTCCCAAATATCAAGGGAATGTCTCCATCTTCCTCAATATCCAATACCACAAAGCCAACCGGGAAGATGAACTTATCCACTTTCACTAAAACATCTTCAATGATACCCCAAGGATATTTAAGAGACCGATCCGCTAATTGTAAGGAGATAGTGGTGGGCTTCACCTCACCGAGCCCCAACTTCTTGAAAACAGAGAGTGGCATTAAGTTAATGTTTGCACCTAAATCACATAAAACATTATTAAAATTTAAAGTACCAATGGTGCAAGGAATAGTAAAACTCCCTGGATCCTTTAGTTTTTTATGTAGCTTCTTTTGTAGTATGGCACTACACTCCTCCGTAAGCTTCACCGTCTCATAATCCTCCAACTTCCTCTTCTTTGACATAACATCCTTCATGAACTTGATGTAGTTTGGCATTTGCTCCAGCGCCTCTGCAATATGGATGTTAATGTGAATCTTTTTGAAAATGTCTAGAAATTTGGCGAATTGCTCGTTAAGTTTCTTCTTTTGAAATCTTTGAGGGAATGGGAGAATTGGTTTGAGAATGGGAGGGTTATTAGAAAAATCTATTAAACTCGATCTATAAGGCCTCTCATGTGGCTTCTCCCCCTTTGATGACTCAACTTCCTTCTCTTTACTCGTCTCGGTCTCAGTGCTTGTCTCTTCATGCTCTTCAATGGGTGGTGGTGGTGTCCCTTTACTTCCTTTCCACTTCTCAAGAAAATGGCTTGGCATTGTCTTTTGGGTTTACCTTAGTGTTGCTAGGTAATGACTCCCGTTGTTGGGTACTCATCTGTGATGCTAGCTGCCCCACTTGCACCTTTAAGTTCTTGATAGAAGCCCTTGTCTCCGTTATGAAAGAATTCATCAACTCATCACTAGTAGGCTTCTTATCTTGTGCTTGAGTGTAGATACCCGGTGGAGGTTGTAAATTATTCCTTGTATTGGCATAGGAGAAATTCTCATGATTACGAACACCCGAGTGGTATTGATTTGGCACACCTTGATTGTTTCTATAATTGTACCCCCAGTCGATTATGTATTGTATTTGCACCTCCAATGTTTCATTGCCTGAATAGCCAAATTCAACGTCGCCGCTTTCTCAATAGATGGTTGTGCACGTTGAATAGTAAGCACAACAAGTTGGTTGGAAATGCTTGACATCTGTGCAGAGAGATATGTGAATGGATCAACTTCATGTTGACCGGCCTCCTTCTTTACTATTGATCTTGCCCCTAGAACTTCATAGGTATTGGTAGCCATATCCTCCAACAAGCTAAATGCCTCAAGATTAGTCTTGGACAACAATGAACCGCCGACAGCCACATCTACTAGAGTCCTTGTAGAAAACGTTATTCCATTGCAGAAAAGTTGAAGCTGTAACCAATGTTGAGGAAATTTCTTCAACAACTCCTTGAATCTCTCCCAAGAGTCATATAAAGATTCTGACTCTTGTTGCTCGAATTGCCCAACCTCAGCTCATAGTTGGGCGGTCTTGGCGGGAGGAAAGAATTTATGTAGAAACTTGTGTACCATTTCCTCCCATGTTGCTATGCTATTTGGTTGCAAGGATTTCAACCATGCTTTTGCCTTGCCACGAAGTGAGAACGGGAACAACCTCAGTCTAATGGTGTCTTCAGGAACACCATTCATCTTCACAGTGTCACACATCTCCAAGAAAGTGGTGATGTGGATAGTTGGATCTTCCATAGGGGAACCTCCAAATTGATGGTGCTAGACCATTGAGATCAAAGTCGGCTTCAACTCAAAGTTGTTTGCATTTATGTGAGTGCGAACAATGCTCGAGTAGTTGGTCGTTGATGACAGGTTTGAAATAATCCTTCAATGTCAATTGATTTGGATTATCCACCATTGTTTCAGTGCCTACTCTTTTTCTCTTCTCAGTCTTCCAAATGTTCTCTCAATCACGGGATCAAATGGTACTAACTCAAAACTTTTCGATCGCCGCATATATGTGGAAAACCTTCAAGAAAGAAAATTTCAGAAAATAACAAAGAAATTCTAAATTAAAATCAAAGCTCGAAAACACAATAATAGTGTAAACTAATATCTCCCCCCGACAACGGCGCCAAAAACTTGATGAGTGCAAACCGCAAGTGTACGGTTGCCAAGTTATAATATAAAATCGATGAGAATCGAGTATTGTCCTCAGGGATTGAATTACTACACTAATTATATCGTTCATAGCCCTAATTTTATCTAGAAAACCAAATTGTGATAATCAGTGAACTAAAATAATAATTAAACTAAAACACTAATTAAAATAGCAATTTATCATAATTTTGTGGAGAAAAATCAAGATTAAAAACATCTAAAGATTAGATTGCATCTAATTATCAATTATGCAATATTAGACATGATTGTTATCAAATCCTTATTCAAGTTAATAAGTCAAAATCTTATAGTTTCTAACACCCTCTGTCGAGTGTCGCGTTAGAATCTATTATCAAAACACTAGTTTCGATCTATCGATAAAAACCAATATATTAGCAATGCATTAAGACTTGTGATTTTCCTACAACTTCATAAAACATCGCATATCTATAGATACTGCGACCAGCTCATGTCATAATTCTCATGTTCAAATCTAGAGAACCCTCTATCAAGTGTCGCCCCCCAAGTCTATAAGCATTCGATCCGTGGCCAAGAGATCAAAAACATTAAGCATGGAGAAATATAAATAAACCAAGAATAAATCATTGATAATAAATAAAAACTAATGTTATTGCATAATCTCTAATATAGGATCTATCTCCTCTCTAGACTAACAAGTTAGTTCATAACTTGGAAAAATAAAAACCAAAACATGTAGAGAAACAAGAAAATAAACATCAAAACCCAAACTAGTTGTTATTGAACTTGTAAAATCCTCATTGTCTCTAAGTCTTCTTCTTCGCATTCCTTTGCTCCTAGCCGTCGTTCTCTCTTCTCCAGTGTATTCTCTTTGAAAAACCCTAAATTTTGATATATAATATGCTCCAAAGTCGTGTGGAACTCAAATTAGAAAGTGGGGAAAAAATACACAAAACTTGCTAATTTCGCAAGTTTAAAAACCCAACAGCGCCACAGCGCCCAGTACACTATTTTCTTATTCTTTCTTTTCACCACCACGGCGTCGTGACACCCAAAACGTGCTTTTCTCTTCTTCTTTTTTGGGACTTAGCCATTTTTCGTCCTTTTTTACTTGGATTCTTCATGTTCCTCTTTTGCACTTCTTGTACATGTTTTCATCATTCAAAATCATGTCACATCTAAATAACTACAAAACAAAGCAAATCAAATTAATAACACACTCAAACATAAAATGAATCAAATTATAAACTAATAAACCGAAATAATGCATGAAAAACCAAAATATCCTAAACTAACACATGCATCAAAACTAACATAAGCATATGAAACTAATGCATAAAATGTCCTACAACATGCTCTAAAACCTATCTAAATATGCTTACATGCTTATGTATGTGTGTTGCATGTCCATGTTGTGTGGTTGTTTGATAATTATGGTTGAATTAGAGTTATGAGATGTGTATGAAGCTAGTTTGACCATATTGAAAATTATTATGAGTTATATGTTACTTGATTTATGATTTGTATAATGTACGTGACTTGTAGAAAACTATTATTATTATTATCAATATTAATATTGTCATGGGTGGCTTGTTGGAGAAGCCACATTCAAATAACTTGTTGAACAAGTTATTGTCATGACTTGAGACTTATTGGGAAGACCGCCATTAAATGCTTTCATTGAAGGTACCAATTAATGCATGAAAATTAATATTTGAATGTATGGTATAAATTAGATTATTAAATGAATAAAAAAATTGAGTTTGAATATGTGGCGGAGAGAGTGGGTGTTGGTTAAGTACCTATCACATGGGAGCATGTGATTACAATATCATAACTTGTCTCAAAAAAAAAAAAGAAACTCACCCCATTCTCTCTCATTCATACAAGTTTTTGAGAGAAGAAAAAAATGAGGGGGGGGGAGGAGGAGTAAATGTGGAGAAATTAGGGCTTGGGTGAATTTGGATTAAATCCACCATAAGGTATGTGAAAATATGATTTTTCTTCACTAAATCTTCTCCTCATGTGATTTCTAGCCTTCGAATGATATAATTCTTGATGTATGTGGTTGTTTTGAGAATGGCTTAGATCAAGTTAAGGTGTGCATGTATGAAATTTGGGATTTTTGTGTTGAATGGAGCACAATGGTGGTAAAATCCCCAATTTCCACCATGAGATTAATGGATTCCTTTGTATTTGACTTAGCCTTAAAATCATGGACTTGGGGTTTTGCAAATGAGTTGCATGTCAACTATGTTAAGCTTAAGGATGAATATTGACTATGCATGATGTTAATTTGAGTATTTCTATGGTGTGACCCATTGGCTAGTATAGTTTGACCCTAGTCCAAATTGTAGAGATTTTCCCCAATTCGGGGAAAATGATGCAATTGACTTGGAAATGGTTAATTGTGATGGTTTAAGTTTAATTGAACCTAAATTGGGTTGATTCATGTTGTAATTGGCCTATAATGATCACATTGAAGCCTAGGCCTATTGTTGGGATTTTACCCAATTTGAGGCTTTTGGTCCAATTGACTTGACGTTGATTAATTATGGTGGAATTTAATTAATTGGACATGAATTGAGTTGATTTGTGCTTAATTGAGTATAGATTATATTGTAATTGAATTATGGTGGCCTAGGCCAAGACATGGTGTATGCATGTAATTTGGCATGATGGATGCCTATGGTTTGGATGTTATTAATTGGGATGGAATTATGGAATTATGAATATATTGGACTTGTGTATTGTGGCATGAAAATTAAGACACATGATTAATGTGGGTTGTGTTATGATCATGTTGGAGGTTGAGTTATAATTCATGTGTTTTGATTGGATTTAGGAATTGTGAAGCTATGAAGTACTTCTACATAGATTTTGATGATGATATTAATACATTGGCCTAGGTGGTCTATGTTAAGACTTAGGCTAGAGACTTGAGAATTGGGATTGGATGATGGTATGCATGCTTTATTGTGTGGTTTATCATGATGATTGATGTTATGTGAATGGATGTAATATTTTAGGATCTTAATCTTGATTTTAGTTTCTTTGAATTGAGCTTGTGAGTGTGGTTGACATCATCTCGAGTGGCTTGGTTGTGAGTAGAACTACGACTTATGTATAATCTTTTATGTAATTTATTGTATATGTAAATGTGTTGAAGCATAAATTGTATTTGTGCATTGTTGCATGGTGTGTGAAATCCTGTGGAATGGTTATGTATGGTTGAGAGTGGGAAGAGCGAAGTCTTGGATTTTAGTCCCGTGGTTTGGGGACCCTCCTAGGAAAACCCTTCCACCTTGGACTTAGCAGACCTAGCCACCAATAGGATGCGTAATCATGCCATAAGAGAGTTTAGGCTAAGATGACGCATAACGTGAGTAAAGAACCTTGTGTCCTCGAGATACTGACTAAGACTCCGTTAAAGACCTTTATCCTAGATCGTAGCACTACGACGCTAGATCTCATGACTACCACCTGGACCACGAGTCCCAAATCAAGGAAATCTCACGATGGGGTCTGGACCAGAGTAAGGAAAGCAGAGCATGAGAATAGAATGTTGAATAGAAAGTCCCAGACCCTAGCAATTAGCATGGAATGCTCAGTCTCACGGCGTAAGCCTGGACTAGAAGATGAACAGAGGAGATGGAAAATGATTTTAATTGCATTATTATATATATTAGAATGCTTGCTATGCATATTTATATATGTTTTACCATCTCATTACACATTCATGCATACATGGCTTTTATTGATGAGTAACTGGTGACATAATAGGATTTTATTTACTGGGCATCATTGGCTTACCCTAATTCCTTTTTAGGTGCTAGTGTGCAAGACAAAGAAAAGAGTATTGTGCTAGGTTGAGGGTTGGTCACGTGGGGACAAGCATGATGTGAGTGTCAGGGTTTATATTTTTGTGTTGATTTTGTACATGGATGTAATTAATATGGAGCTGATATTTTTGTAATTATATTTATTTCACATGTATTCATTAGATGGTGAGGATAGGATGTGGAAATTTCTAGGAGGGTGGTAATTTTTCAGTTATAGATGTCCTTCACTAATAATCATGCCTCCAGCATGAATTTCATGAATGATAACTTGGAGCTTTTTGGTCTGAGAGATACAAATTGAGAATCTTCCATTTTGAAATCCAAAAAATGACCAACAACAAATTTATTTATGCCGACATCTTTGGGTTTATACTTCTTGTCTAGAAGTTTCCATAATTTATAAGCATTGTTAATGGAAGATAAACAGTGTACGAGTTACTGTCTAGCCCATTAAGAATGTAATTTCAACACATAAAATCAGAATGTTCTCATTTCCTGCATGCTTCTCTTTTTGTGTGATCAATTTCACGATCATCCAAAATAGGAGGATCCTCTTTGAGAATATGTGTCAATCTTAATGTTGTCAAATAGAACAACATTTTCTGCTGCCATGCTTTGAAAATTTGGCCGATAAACTTCTTGGGTTTCTCGCTATGCACAGAGTTGGACATCGACACAGTTGCAAAGTCAACAAGTCCAAATGGCGCCACGGATAATTTCGAGAAAATTTTTGCTTTATATTGTAGGAATGTAAATCATCGATGAGATTGAAGAGACAACAAAGGGATTGAGGCGTGCATGGTAGTGACCTAAAGCAAAAATCGTCCATGTTCAGTACCACAGTTCTACAGGCATTTGCTCTCCAAGCTACAACAATCTAATCGATTTAAGGGGGTACTCCAAGTGGATCGTCAACCACAAACTTAAGTAATAGTATTGCTCTCTTGGGAAACTTGGAAATAGAAAGAGAAATCCCAGAAAATTCGATTGACAAAGAGAGTAGAGAGAGAGAAAAATCTTGGCTAAAATTTTATATTTTTGAAAAGATTGATGAGTTTAAATAATTGAAATCACACCTCTGCAATAATGGACGAAATTCCTTTGTGCAGATGCGTTCCTGTGAAAAGACATGAAGAAAAGTCACATTAAACCAGAGAAATTTCAAATTTATAGCACTAGAGTCGCGTCTCTCACTTTCTAGTGTTGCGGTGCTTGACTCTCTGATTTTTAGTAAAAATCTTAGTTAGTGTAAAGTTGCGGCGCTCACTTTATAGAGCTACAACACTCTATTTACTAGAATTTTAACTAATTCTTGTTGGTGTAGAGCCGTGGCGCTCACTTTATAGAGTCGTAGCTCCAGATTTGCTAGAAATTTTCACATTCAACTATATATGTTCCAACACAACCTATAAAATCTTCCTTTACTTCATGTTCAACAAAGTTGGCAATGCATTTCTTATTCCTCTCCATGAGAAAATCTTAACTTTTGGAGGAATTTTTAGATGGCATGCCTTCTTTTCTTCCACATTTTCTCACTAGGCTCATGGTTTGAGGTGCCTTCCAGTAGAGAATCAAACCATCTAAAGCTAAAAACCACTTTTCATACTGTATTGCCCATTTTGATTATAATGCCAAATGAGTCTGTCCTTTGGCTTCGTCTTACTGATGGGGATTTGAAGGACTGCTTGTACATCAAATTCGAACAAAGCTTCCCTCAACTTTTGCACATTCCAAGTACCATCTGAATGAATGAAATTTGCTACTTGACAGTCAATTTGGTCGTTTATTGGCGATATTGACATAAAAGTATAAGGTTGAGGGATCCAAGGATCATATTTCATATGAATTGACTGTCCATTGTCAATTCTCCATGTGCGACCTTTTCCTTAACATCTTTCGACCACAATGATGTTGGACAAGATTTGGGAACCATTGAAGCAGGGTTGTTGATGATACGCCTGTTGGAGCTAAATGCAGAAATATAAACAAATCTCAAGGATACATCACTTGTAAATTCATCAACACATGCCTTACATATGAAATATTCACATACCTTTGAGTGAAGAAGATGGAAGATTTTTGCCACAGACAAAATTCTTGATGGAATCATAAATCACAAGAACACAACCCAAATATCATCATGTTAGATCATCAAGAACAAGAGAGGAAGAATACCTGAATCCATGACGATAAACACAAGGAAGTTAGGTTCTTCCAATACTAAATCACCATAATGCTCAATGAAATCTCTCTCTCAGATGGGAAAAGAGGAGAAGAGAAAATTGAGTTGGCTTGGGGACCATAACCCTATAATGTTCTTTATATACTAGTTCAATTAGAATCTCATCAACTCTAATTAACTAGTAATGGGTCTCTACACGTTATGAAGTCCATACCATATAAGATGTTATTTAACCCAATAACTTAAACCTTATTAGATCACTTTAAATGGGCTAATTCTTTAGATAGCCTATAACACATAATTAATGATATATATAGGCCCATATATTAGATAAATATTCAACAATCTCCCACTTGTACCACATATGTCATTATACAATTATGCACTATATAACCTTATGAGCTCAAAACCACTAATTTTTCCAAAAACATCTCTAATCAATTTGGTCCATCAATCATATCAACATAGGATCAAAGCGATCTTTATTACATTTATCGTAACTAGACCCTCAATGGTCACGTATATCAATATAACCAAACGACATGGATCAAGCATGGATGTGTAACATGGAAATTTCAAGCAATGTGATCTTAACATGCATATTTCTAACTAGTCCAACCTTAAACCTTAGTGAGATCAAATCATACTAAAATCAGAGTGTGTAAATAAACCAAACTTTATTTCTGCAAAAAATAGCCTCAAAATATCCATAACCATAAAATTTGTCTATAATTGAAAAGCATCCAAAATACAAACTCCCACTAAAATGACATATCCTTAAGAGATACAATACCCATATGAGCAGTGTGCTCATGAAAGACCTTGGGTGGTAATCCCTTAGTAAGCGGATTCGCAACCATGGGGTTTGTCCCAATATTCTCTATAGACACATGACCACTTTGAATTTTTTCTTTAACAACTAGGAACTTGGTCTATATATGCTTTGACTTTGTCGAGCTCCTGTTATTATTGGAATATAACACTGTTGATTTATTGTCACAAAATAACTTAAGTGGTCTTTCAATTCTATCCATAATTCGTAGCCCAGTGACAAAATATAGTAGCCCAGTGACAAAATTCCTCAGCCATATTCCGTGATTTGATGCCTCATAACATGCTATGAACTCTATTGCCATGGTAGAAGAGGTTATAAGTGATTGTTTAGCACTCTTCCAAGAAATAGCACCTCCAGCTAGCAGATAGATATAGCCTGATGTAGATTTCATAATATCTTGTCATCCAGCAAAATCAGAGTCAGTATACCCAACAATCTCAAGCTGATCCAACCTCCAATATGTGTGCATATAGTCTTTTGTTCTCTGTAAGTACCACAAGACCCGTTTGGTTGCTTTCCAATAGTCTACTCCTGGATTGCTTAAATATCTGCCCAGCATCCCAGCAATGTACACAATATTCGGACGCGTACAAACCTGAGCATACATTAGACTCCCTACTGCGGAGGCATGGGAAATCTTCTGCATTTTTTTTTTTCTCAAAATCATTCTTAAGGCACTGACTAAGACTAAACTTGTCTCCCTTAGCCACAGGGGTATCACCTGGTTTGCAATCCTACATGCCATATCGCTTGAGATTCTTTTCAATATAACTCTTTTGTGATAATCCAAGAATACCCAAGGAGCGATCTTGGTGTATTTGAATGCTTAATACAAAAAAGGCGTCACCAAGATCTTTCATCTCAAAATTCGTAGCTAGAAATCTCTTGGTTTGGTGCAATAAGCATATATCGTTGCTGGCAAGTAAAATGTCACCGACATATAAAACCAGAAAAATATGTTTGCTCCCACAGAACTTATGGTATATACAATCCTCGACCAGATTCATCTAAAAACCAAACGCGATGATCACTTGATGAACCTTGAAATACCATTGTTGAGATGCTTGTTTGAGTTCATAGATGGATTTCTTAAGTTTGCAAACCATATGCTTTGGGTTTCCCGACACAGTTTTCTGGTTGTACCATATAGATCGTCTCATCGATGTTACCATTGAGAAATGTTGTCTTTACATCCATCTGATGTTACTCAAGATTGAAATGCGCCACCAATGCCATTATAATTCTGAAAGAGTCTTTCGAAGAAATCGAAAATAAAGTTTCTTTATAGTCGATGTCTTCTTTCTGAATAAAGCCCTTTTCGACAATATGAGCCTTGTACCTCTCCACATCACCTTTTAAATCCCTCTTGGTTTTAAATATTCATTTGCAACCAATGGGTTTCACACCTTTTGGCCATGGGAGAAGATCCCACACGTCATTGTCCTTCATGGACTTAATCTCTTCATTCATGGCATCAATCCACTTATGAGAGTTAGAACTTTGCATGACTTGACGAAAGTTGATCGGATCATCTTCCATCATTCCAATATCTGTTTCATGTTCTTGGAGATATACAATGTAGTCATCTGACACCACACTTCTCCTCTCTCTAGTGGATCTCCTTAATGGTATAGGTTCTTGAGGTGTTAGAGTTTGTTCTTCTAGAACAATTTCTTAAATGAGAGGTTCTATGTCATTGTCCTAATTTGTTGTGTCTTGAACAAGGTCAAGAATAGGATCCTGATCAATGCCAATAACACCTGTGGGAATATCCACATATTTCTCTTCAAAGACAAAGTCCTTAACTATATATCTCCCCGCAAACTCGACATCCTCAAAGAACCAAGCAATTCCCAACTCAAAAATTGACTTAGTTGTGGGATCATAAAACTTGTACCCCCTAGATCTTTCAGAGTATCCAATAAAATAACAACTCAGAGCCTTGGAGTCCATTTTGTTTGCATTAAGCCTATAAGGCCTTGCCTCAGCTAAACATCCCCAAACATGCAAGTGTTTTAGACTAGGCCTTTTGCCCGTCCAAAGTTCATAAGGGGTTTTGGTAGTTACCTTAGTTGGAACTCTGTTAAGGATATAAGTTGCAGTCTTAAATGCTTCTCCCCAGAGTGATTCTGGTAAGGTAGAATGACTAATCATACTCTTCACCACGTCCTTAAGCGTCATGTTTCATCTTTCAACAACACCATTCATAGTGGGCTAACCTAACATAGTGTACTGTGGGACGATACCGCATTCCTCTAAGAACTTAGCAAACGGTCCTGGACGTTGTTCACCGGAACAGTCATATCTGCCATAATACTCACCACCACAGTCAGATCTTACATTTTTTATCCTTTTGCTGAGCTGGTTCTCAACTTCAGCCTTATAGTTTTTGAACACCTTTAGCGATTGTGACTTTCCATGAATGAGATATAAATAGCCATATCTGAAAAAATCGTCTATGAGCGTTATAAAGTATTGTTGACCTTTCCAGGCAACTGTAGGGAATGGGCCACAAAATATTTGTATATATAAGTTCTAAGACATTCAAAGTCTTGTTGGCTTCAAATCTCCTTTTGTTGGTTTGTTCACCCTTTATACAATTAACACAAACATCAAAATCTGTGAAATTTAAGAGATTTAGGATTTCGTCTGAGACAAGTCTCTATATTCTCCGTCTGGAGATATGACCTAATCTTTTGTGCCATAACGCAGCTGAATTTTTATTGGTTAATTTTCTTTTGATACCTCATGTACTTAATTGCAGGAATTCATTAACTTAAGCAATTGTATCAATTAAATAAAGATTATCATATCCTGATAAAGAACCGAAACCAACCAATTATGAATCATGAAACAAACTAAATTTTTCATTCCCAAATGAACAAAAATAACCAGATTTGTTCAAAACAGAAATATAAATCAAATTTCGTCTAAAGGACGGTACAATAAATGTCTCAACCAGATCCAAATAAAATCTTGTCTTTAACAATAATCTAAATTTTCTTATTGCCTCAACTTGAAGCATTTTGCCATTGCCCACATAGATGCATCTTTCAGCATCACTTAGCTTTCAAAAACTCAGGCAACCTTGCATAGACACACTGATTTGAGTTGTGGCACCAGAATCTATCCACCACGTGTGTCTAGATATCGAAGTTAAATTAACCTCAGAACAAACCAAATTAAGAAGCATATCTTTCTTAGCACGCCATGCATGATAATTGGTGCATTGCTTCTTCTTATGCCCTTCAGCTCCACAAAATAAACAACTAGTACCTCCCGATTCATTCGGTTTCTTTTGTTGTTTCTTTTGAGGTGTCGTATCTACAGCATCTTTATCCTTTTGTCTTTTCTTTCCCTTGTCCTTAGAGGTTGAGGCTAAGTGAGCACTCTCTGTATTATCTTGCTTAAGCCTTTCCTCTTCTTGAACACAGTGTGAGATGGGCTCATTCAGAAACCAAGTCTCTTTCTGACAGTTGTAGCTCACCTTAAACTGGCTAAACTGTGTCGGAAGGGATATCAAAACCAAATGCACCAGCAAGTCCTTCAAAGAGTTCCAACTTAAGTGCTTTCAATTTGGAAGCAAGATGAGACAATTCCATGATGTACTCCCTTATATTGTCTTTGCCCTTATACCTCATTAAAATTAGACTTGTCAAAAGCATTCCTATTTCAGGCTTTTCGTTCTTGACAAACATCTTTTCGATATCCGCAAAGAACTCCTTAGCTGTAGTGATCTTTTCAAACATTGTCCCCCTAAATGCTTTCGAAATGCCCTTCTTCATGATCATCATACTCATGCAATTTGATTTCTCCTACCTTTCCATATCCCTCTTGTCATCAGAGGTACTCTTATCCGTAAGAGGTGGCGGATAATCAGTCTTTAATGCAAGATCGAGATTCATGACTCCGAGAACTATTAAGAGGTTCTCTTTCCATGACTTGAAGTTAGAGCCATTCAGCATTGGGATAGAATTGATGTTGGCAGTAATATTAGCAGAAGTCATAACTAAATAGAGAACAATAAACAAACAAAATAAGCTCATATAAGTCCCAAAACAAAATTAAATTCAAATAAAGGTAAACCCCATCTCAAGATACTGGACACTCCATCAATAGTTTGCCTTTGGACAAAATATTAACTTGTAAGTGATATCTTGGTGTGTAATCAAACACTGATAATAAGAACATGCCAAATAATAAATCTTCTTTTGGGCCGATTCATTGTTCACATGTAAAACCAAATAATTATCACGTATTTATTACTATAGGTGCACATGTAATTCAGTTAAATATTAACCTTCCTTTGGGCCGATTAATATTCACATAAGTTACATGCTCACAACCTTTTATATTTCAAAACGAAATAATTTTCACAATAGAGGTCACTTTGGCGACATGTTGTTCCAATTAATTCATTTCAATATATATATATATTAACATACCAATATTTGAATTTAACATTGCACCAAAATAAATCTTTTTTTTTTTGTTCTATATGTGAAAACATCAATTAAAACCAAAAAATTAATGTTTTCATCAATCTGAAAACTTCTGCAAGATGTCACACCAAATTCATACAAATTGTAATCTTTATACAAGAATGTCATATGTATTAATAATATTTAAAACAAATACGTGTATGAATTGGAGATGGTAAAGATTGCTTATTCTGAAAATGATATAACATTCAAATAGTTTATAACTCAAATGATACGACATTCAAGAAATGAAAGTTATGAGCAAGATGAGTCAAATAAAATAATATTAATTTGACTTATTCATACCTTCTTTATAAAAGCAGATCTTATTTTATAAAAGCAAAATCTTCTTTTATAAAAATAAATTTTGTAGGCCCTACTTGAGTTAATGTATGTTGACAAAACAAACATTATCAAATAGGAGCACATGAGGTGGGTAAACTAAACAGTATTTGTAGGTCTTTAAGATTACTTTAACAATATATATCATGTTTAGCCATATGACATGATTGCTAAAGAAATAATAAAATATACTAATTACTTAACTTGTTTATCAAGTCACCTATATACAACAATTGATATATTAAATGCGGGTACCGACTTCCCATAAATTAAATTCGCAGATAAACAAATGATTAGTGGGCCCCACCCAAAATTATTATTATTATCTTTATTTGTTATTTTCCATTATCTTCACCAAATTATTTATTCTCTGCAACTTGTTTCAAAACATGAAAAACTATACCATTTTGAGCTAATCAAGCTCTAAAATCTTGTCATTTTTTAATTGAAACCACAACTAAATCCACAATGCAAATCTAAAATCATATTTGCATAAACCGCAAAATCCAAAGTACCCAAAAATGGATTTCATGATTTCATTCGAAAATTAATTTTGGACAACAAAAAATTAATTTTCTCAAGCATACAAGAATGGTTGATGGACTTAAATAAGTTAGGCTATGATACCACTTGTTATAGTTAAATGCAGAAATATAAATAAATCTCAAGGATTCATCACTTATAAATTCATCGACACCCGCCTTACATATGAAATATTCACAAACCTTTGAGTGAAGAAGATGAAAGATTTTTGTCATAAATAAAATTCTTGATGGAATCATAAATCACAAGAACACAACCCAAATATCATCATGTTAGATCATCAAGAACAAGAGTAGATGAAGAATACCTGAATCCATGGCGATAAACACAAGGAAGTTAGGGTCTTCCAACATCAAATCACCTTAATGCTCAATGAAATCTCTCTCTATGGGGAAAGAGGAGAAGAGAAAATTGAGTTGGCTTAGGAACCATAACCCTATAGTGTTCTTTGTATACTAGTTCAATTAGAATCTCATCAACTCTAATTAACTAGTAATGAATCTCTACACATTATGAAGTTTATACCATATGAAATGTTATCAAGCCCAATAGCTTAAACCTAATTAGATCACTTTAAATAAATTAATTCTTTAGATAGCCTTTAACACATAATTAATGATATATGTAGGCTCATATATTAGATAAATATCTAACGCCGCCAACCTTACATGGGTAATAGGACCTATTGAAGGCTTCAAGAGATCAGAACCCTAAACCACCCATCTCTTTCGGTTTGCACATTTCAGCCCATTTTATCCAATGGATTTAACACTCCTTGCCATGAGAGCCCAACCAAAACCTAGCCACCATAAAATTTATATGAATGCACACCATTTGTGGTACTCAAAGCAACTCATGGAATATGCCGAATGTGCTTGAGCCAAGGCTTTTATTAGGACTTCATCCAAACCAGCTAAAATAAATAAATAAGCTCAGCTTTCCACTTTTGTAAGGTTTGTCATACTCTATTTTTGATGAATTGAAATGTCTGAATTCTATCCTACGCCCAATTGCCGGCAAACCAAGATACTTTCCATGACCATCACCAGTGCGAACACCTAGTCTTCTTGGAAGAACCCTTGACATTAGAATGTTGTCCTTATTTTGAATTTTGATATAGTGTTAACTAATGTTTAAAAATAAGATATAATTCAATAATAGGATGAGATTAACTATAAACTAACATGAATATGGTGGGGTTGAACCTATAACTTCAGATTTACATTCAACTTGAAGTTCAGAAAGAAAAAAAAAAAAAAACTGAATATGGCTCCAAATACAATTTGATCAATTAAGTTGGATTTGATTTAGTGTTAATTTTAAATTTGACTTGGATTGGATTAAAAGCCATGCAAATTGTCATAGGAAATACTTTAATCAATTTTCATGTTAGAGTAGAGGCAACTTTATCATTTCACAATAAAGTTAATATCTTGCATAATCTTAATGAAAAATGAGTAGGAAACTACTTAGAATGATAAATTAAACAACATGAAAACTCTTGTAAATTTTAAGACCAAGGTCTACTGATATAATAGACCTTTCTTCTTTAGCTTCTGATGCTTGTTTCATCTTTAGAAGGGTACAACTTGAAACAGGAGCATTGAAATACAGGATTTCTGAATCAGAAAACAGTTACATTGTCACTGACAAAGTGTCCATATATTATATCTTCTGTTTCAAAAACATAGCCAAAGCAGATATTCAGAGACTTACAAGTTGATAAGAATCATATGACCACACACACACACACACACACATATACAGACAAAGCACGTGCACGGGTACACGTGGACAATTAGATTTGGCCGCACAAACCCTTTGCTTCTGTTCTCTTGCTCCTATGATCTGCTATCACATTCTCATTGACCTAAAATGTCTGATACAGATTTCCTGATGATTTGGAAGAGTTCTTCCCTGTAACAAAGGCAGAAAATCCATATAAAGTTCATCACCTGATACAAAACCGACCATCTCTCTCTACCCGTTTACTTATAGTTTGAAGAATGTAATGATGTAATAGAAGAATATAATGATGCAAGTGATGAACAAATAATGATGTTTGAATAGATGAAATGTGATCTTTTACCTGTCTGGTTTGAATAATAGATAACGATATATGAACCACTGGAAGAAGCAGGAAAAAAAAAAAAACAATTAGAGGGAGAGAATATTCTAATTATACATGATTGTGTAGATACTATTGCGGCATGAGTAAATGTATCAGTGGCTTACCCAAGAAAACAATATTCCAATAAGCTCAAATCCACTTGATATAAGAGGAATCTTGTCAATGGCCTAAGAAAAGAAGATGAAGGAGAAGAAGAAGAAGAAGAAGAAGAAGAAGAAGATCAATTAGCATAAAAAGCTCATAAAAGGATCAATAAAAAAAAAAATTAAAAAAGAAAAGAAAGCCACTATGACATATATAGGCCTGTGATTTCCTGAGAATTGACATAAGATAAATTTGTGGTTGTTGATGATGATGGATGTTTTTTTCATCTTTTTTATGTTTTTGACAATAAGGATACCCAATTATAAAATTCAAGAGTAGGCTTATCCAAATTTTAGGCAGGTGGTTCTATGAAACATAGGTCATGAATGAGCATTCTGAGGTGCCTTTTTCCTCCGAAGAATGCAATACAAAATTCAAATACATACACACACATTAAGAATCCCACACACACTCAAAAAACCTTCAAAATTTTAATATTAGTCAACTAATGGTAGTGTTATGTGTTTCCATTCAGAAAGAGTGATATGTATTAATTACTGCAACCAAATTAGAGGATGCCCACAGAGCTACAATTGCTGCAAATCCCAATCCTGCAACTGCTATTCGATCTTCAGGCTTTTCCATCTGTTACAAAGGTAAATGGATCAAAAGAAATTTAAAATGAACTTATGCAAATATAGACCAAAAAGAGCAGAACACAGCTTCTTGAGATCTACACTATTTAGTTTTAAGATTGAAATTTGAAACACATTAATAAAAATAATCAAGAAAATTCAAAGTTTCCTGTCTCTGTCAGGACACTTGTGGGTAATTTACCTTGTGTGACATATTTCAAGATGCAGTACTTTAATAAGTAGGAAATTTTATTTTTTTTCGAACATTCTGTTTCGGCAATTTTGAAGATAACAATTTGATATAAAATTACCAACTTGTGATTAAATGGTTAGAATGACATGGGTATTTTCAATCTAACAGAAAATATGATGCTAGATAGAAATGAATAATTGCTAACCGCAAATAGTTGACATACGACTTTATGTCAATATCCAGTTTTTTAGTGTATAGATGTGAAATGAAGAAACTTAATCTATCTACTAACACAATAGAACAAATTGTCGAAGTATGTCTGCATGTGAGGCATGCTAGCATTAATGTGTGAAAATAATTCGTACCAACCTGTTGTTACATGCCTTTCTTTCATGTTTCCCTTCTTTGTTTTCTTCTTATCTTTTCAAATCTTGGGAAAGGCAGTGATGGGGTTGATGGGTAGGTTAATGACTAATTTTCTTATCTATATCACAGACAATTTTCTGGGATACAGAATATGCCAAACCTCTTACAAGTACGGCAACAGAAACTCCATAAATGAATCTGAAAGTACTGAAGGAATTCTTTAAAGCTGAGAAAACCACTTCATTTCCACAAAGCATAAAAGAAAATGATAAAAAAGTGGACATGACATAATCAACAACTAATCCAATTACAATGAAACTTGACTTTCTCAAAGGATCATTAAGAAACAATCGCAAGTTTACAACAAATGTACTAATGTTTTTTCTTAATTTTCTAGAGAAGAGAATAAGCCAAGGGATCATTGAAAGACATAAGACAAAAAGAAGAATCGGAATACTTACAACATTTTGGACAGATTTTACAATACTTAATGATGTTTCGGAGCTTTCTCCTGTGGCCTTTGCGACAACTAGATGTCTCTGGCTTTCTGTGTCAGGAAAGACAAAAGACTTGAAGATTGAACCAAGAGCATTCATTAGAAGCTCATTATGTGCAAATTGATATAACCCGTATCATCTAATTAACAACTTTCAGTAAATCAATTCTGCCGTCACCTACATACGAAAGACACTATGATTCTAAAAATTTGTTGTATCCAATAATATTTTACTCATTTCTCTTGTATAACCTAACATTCTTATTGGGTATATGTATGTCACTCATAATACCCATTACTAATTTCTCTCTTCATCTCTCAATTAATCATGTTGCGTAAAAATCCAATTCCTCTTATGGATACACTTTCTATAAAATGTCCCTTTAGGAGAAGCTAGTTTTCAACTTGCTTTCACCCAAGTCACCTATATTGTGAAACCAGTCTTAAGCAATTGCACCCCTAATGATAGAGATTAAAATTCAATTCTCAACCAATCAACTAAACATCTACTTCACCTAATCTATCTATATAATTATAATGAGAATACTTGGACAGTATCTTTAGGTTGTGCTTCTGTTTGTGAAAAACTTCTGTTTCTCATAAAATAAAATAAAAAGAGAATACTTGAACAATTGACGGAAAAGCCTTTTTGTTGCCCAAATGCCCTTGAAGAGTTTATCTTAAGTTTTTATTAAAAAATCAATGTTATCATCAATAAGGATAAAATAATAATTTGTACTTTAACTACTTTTCAATTTTTGCACGCGTCTCCTACAATTCAGGTTTTTTCAATTCTGATTTTTCTTATTCTACCCTTCTAACTTTCAACTTTTTACTCTTACCCATCTTCATTCCTATTTTTTATATAAAATTACCCATTTTAATCCTATCAAAAGACAAAAAATATACATATTTCTTTTTTATTAAAAAAAATTATTTTACTTTAATTAAACTATAATAAAATAAAATCACATGCAACGTAAAATTGCAAACACCAGGATACATACATTAGTGTGAATTTTCATTCTCATAGAGTATCCTTAACTACAAATAAAAGGAAGAAAGAAGAACTACACATCTATCAAAAAATGGGCAAAATTGGACGATGCATTCAAAGTATTGATTCTTGGGCAAGTAAGTGTGGCACCTCTAATTTTAGAGCAAAAAACAAGCCAACCCAGTACCAGACAATCTAAGCAAACTCAAACAAGAAAAAGCTCACCTCTTATTGAAGAAACAGGAAGCTTTCTAGGAGACCCAAGATGGGTTTTCCGTCCATGGAAGATCAATGAGGGAGAGAACAACACAATGCTAGTGGACACCATTTTCTACCTGTAAGAAGAACAGAGAGTTCAAGAAGAATTGAGTAATTTTTTAAAAAATTCTGAATAGAAAAACCCGAATTTCCTCATATGGATTTTCTCAGAGAGGATTGAAAAGCAGAAAAAAAAAAAGAGAAATTTAAGGAAGAAATGGGGGATTTACCACTTTCGTCGCAGTTTAGAGGCGGAGTTAACGAAGTGAAACTGGAAGAGTTGGAAGAAGATGCGGCTGTGTTTGGGTTCTTACATTAATCAACTCCACACACAAATTATTGGGCCCTCCTTAATCTGTCTTTTCTTGTGTTTCTTAGTTTCCGTGGACCCAAACACCCCCAAAACCTCTAAAATATTTTTTTTTTTTAAATCCTTACAAAAAAAGATAAAATGATAGCAAAT
Organism: Paratinospora sagittata; assembly: GCA_035771175.1. Classification (NCBI taxonomy): domain Eukaryota; kingdom Viridiplantae; phylum Streptophyta; class Magnoliopsida; order Ranunculales; family Menispermaceae; genus Paratinospora; species Paratinospora sagittata. The sequence continues at coordinate 20,788,139 of CM069611.1, read as the reverse complement.
TATGAAATGTCTTTTACAAAATCAACAAATCATGCGTGCTTGGCAGTGATGATTTGAAATAATTTGTGTTGCAGATTATGCTTAAGGACTATTGCTCCGCTAATAATTACGTCTTAATCGTAGTAATTTGATATTATTTTTCCACATTTTAGAGGTTGAGAGTTTTCTGTTCTCAAGTATAAAAACAAAATAAGAAAGAAAAAAACTTTGAGATATGCAATTGGTGGTATAGAATCTAAAAACTGGTCTTGCAAAAAGAAAAAGAAAAATCTAAAAACTCATTTTTAAATCTCTCTCTCATAAACAATAGATTTTTAAGAAACCACTAAACATCGTTATTCAAGTTTTTTTTTTGTGACTAAAATTAAAAATAAAATATATTTACTCATAAATATATTTTTAAGTATTTTTAATTTAATGAAAGTAATTGTTTCTTTTTATATGATTTTGGCCCTTTATATGCCGTCAGCCTCAAATCTTAAAAATTATTGTCTAACTCCCAATGCAAATAGCAAGCTTCAACTGTCCTTATTTATCCCCTCATATTGGAAGGTAAGCTCAAATATTTCTAAAATATTCGAGTTAGGAAGAATTAGTCTACTCCAAAAAAAAAAAAATATCTCTGAGATGTCAAAAAATTGATAATAAAAAAAAAAAAACAAAACAAGTCTCTAACTCTTAAAAAATTATTGTCGTAAAACAATATAAAAAACTTAGTCAATGATCTAGTTTGTTTGCACATCCCATACAGGTGTTATATTTGTTGATATGATTTTTAAAAATAGAAAAAAGGTTTAAAAAAAGTAATTTAGAATTAAAAACACAGGGCAAAAGATGAATTAAATTTAAAGTTGCTTAAAAATAGAAGAAATGGCGAGAATGAGGTATTATGTAAATTATCACATTAACTCTATAATTAATTTTTAAAGTAAATGATAAAAATAAGTTTTGGTGGACCATAAACTGATCAAATTACACGTCAACCATGTTAGCCTTATCCAGTAAGACGTGGCACGCACCAAGTATATGTACCGACTTGTTCTGAACAGGAGATACAGATTGGCCCAACCAGGCACACAGTCCGAGCCCATGGTTGATTTTACCGACCAAGTGAATGTCACAGTCACAATGGATGACAAGTCAGCAACAATAAGTCTACAAAATTAGGTTGGCATATCATATCAATGATTATCGACCACGACACTACCGATCTTATTACAGACCATATCTTTAGTATCAAGCTGATATGATGAAAGACTACAGATCGGTATACTGACCCGTATAGATCTTCGACTCCGGAACGGATGATAACAGAACGGCCGATTAGATAGGGATAGGGCGTGATCCACTCTGCGACAAATTCAGGATTTACTCTTAATCTGACTTTGATAAAGCCTGAAACTTTACTAGTTCAATTACGAGACTGATAAGTCATCCCAATACTACAAAGATCGTACCAGATATTCCTAGTTCGACCAGGAATCAAACATGCTCTCCCAATAAAAATTGGATCCCTGATTCTACAACGATACTATTACAAGGCCAAAGACGTCAAGTTCTCTCTATAAAAAGACCACAACCCCTAAGGGGAAGTAAGCAATTCTAAGTCATTCTCGACTCAGTTCAGTACTACTAACATCTGAACTAACTTAGACATCGGAGGGTCTTTAACCGACACCACACCGATGTTCCTCACGATAGCCTATATTCTCTTGTCTTCCCTCTTTAAGAGAACCAACCCCGGGCGATTGCTCCAGCACTCTGACAAGTTCCAAATCAACATTTGCTCTCTATTTCATCGTCTATTGGTGTTGGTCTAATATTGCACCAACAACTTTAAAGTATTAATTTTAAAAATTTAGCAAAAATAGTGATGAGGTGAACTGTTTCAAATTTTCTATATAATAGCTAGCTTGTATGCACGTGCGTCGCTCATATATTTTATTAATTAAAATTATCATATATTATTTGTCGCGACGCCCCTGACGTAGGCTGACGTCATGACCGGCACAGTATACTATACACTGTACATACCCATATACAATATATAATACACTGTCAGCCTTCACGTAGTCTCACAATCATTCCCAAAATTTACAGCAATTTTTTTTCTAATATACCACAAATCAAATCCAATATAGATCTCTATAATCATTTCATTCATTCCACAAATTAAATTCTCACCTGATAAATATCTATGATCATCTCATTTCATCATCCCAAGCATTATATAATATTACCACATAACCCATCTAGGTGATATTACATATATATAGTGTGTGATAATTATACATATTGAAATAATATAAATATAATCTATTTCCTCCAAGCATACATACACATACCAGACGAAGGCTCACGTGATTATCACTCACGGATTTTTCCTTTTCCCTTCGACTCAATACCTGAAATATTGGAGGAAATGAGGTGAGCAAACAACAACTCAGTGAATATAGTTCTTGAGATGACAATTATATACATTTAGATAAATATGACATTTAAAATCATTTCAAACACTTATTCAACATATGCATCATTCAACGAATATATTATACATGTCACTGTTCATATTACTATTCATTTGAAACATGTAAATTATATTAAAATTGTCAAACGGTCTCCAAAAATCATGAAATGGAATCTAACCACATATTCGGGGTTCCGACAGTCCAGGGAGCGTTTTTCTACCTTTCTAGCGAATTTTTATTCACATTGGAAAAACCTCAATTGTTGAAAACGCCGTAAAACGGCTCCCATAGCTAAAATTAGTCCGCTAGAATCGTTATATCTAGATAGCAATTTCACGAAGAAAGAGAGTAAAAATCACTTACCGCGGGTTCGAATTTGACGCAAATCGCCCGTTTTCCCCTTTTTCTTCTTCTTCTTCTCTGCCGTTCTTCCTCTCTTTCTTATCTTTTAAATTTTATTTTATTTTTTTATTTTTATTTTTTTTTGTCTTCTTTCCTGTACTGTTCACGATACTGTTTGGTAAACAGTATCCGCAAATAAACAATATTTTATTCATTTTTTTTTCTTCGATACACTCAATCCACATATTTAAGTTAAATTAACTCCAATGTTTAACTTGTAAGCACTCATATAAGATGATCCTATAGGTATCATCTTCTTTCTGTACATACACACGTGTATTATATATCTCGATATACGTGTATTTTACCGTATGTATTTAATTAAAATTAAGGGGTGTTATATTATTATTTTGCTAATATATTTATTAATATTGTTTGTATTAAATTACTGAAAAGTCTTTTTACGTATAAATAGGATGAAGGTAAAAAATAGTAAAATATTAACATTATTAAAGGTAGAAAAAGATAAATGAAATATAAATTAGCTTCAAAGCAAGAGAAGTGGAGGGAGTAAGAAATATATACGTAAATTATCATATAGCCCCCATTACTTAATTTGAAAACAATTGATAAATAAGTTTAGATGGTTAATTTTGCAAGTTTGGCCAAAATGGCCATGCAATAAACTCTTTTAAATAGATAAATAATAATTTAATTGTATTTAAGTAGATTTATTTAGAAAAAGTTATGGAGATGCCGCTTAGGAAGTGTGGAAATGGAGAGAACTAAAAAGGTAATTCGAGAATTTTTATGAGACAAAAAGAATAATTAAGTAGGATAATTCTAAATGTACCCACTCAAAAATACTTTTTATACCCACATATTTTATAAATTTTCAACAATAATTACATAACAAGTGGGTAGGGTTAAGGGTGGCAAAAATGTGAGTCAAAGCAGGTAAGGACGACTTCTTATACTTAGAAACACATAGTGTGTCCGCACCCGCCCTATTTTTAAAATAGATATTAAGCTTTTTGTCCATACATGTATAGTTAAAAAAAATGGGTTGGCCGCTTTTGTCTATTTTTCTCATATTATATTTGTATTTTCACGGTATTTTATAATAATACAATATAATATATAATATTATTATAAATTATACAATAACCAACAGTTTATAACCAAGAGTCACTGTTTCTGGTACCCGAGTACTCATTTCTTTCCTACCCACCGGACTAGGCCCGTTTTTAGAAGCGAACACAAAAACTTTTTTATATTCGGCCCGATTTCAATTAACTAATATTCATACCTGCTTTTAATTGGGCCTAACGATACTAGACAAATTGGTTCGGACACCAATTGCCATCCCTACCTAGGGGTGTTTACGTGTTGGGTCGGGTCGGATTTCGGCCAAATACCAACCCAACTTAATTAAGTTTGCGTTAAAAAAATTTAACACAATCCAACTAGACCCCTTAAAATCCAACCTAACCCAATGACTTTGGGTTGGTTTAGATTGAGTTGATCAAGTTAATCAATTAATATATTGATTATAAAATTGTATAATTTACTTAATATATCTATGAATTCTAAATAATATTTTGTAAAATTATTTATAAGTCAAATGCGAATATTATTATAATTATTAAGATGATTTTTTTTTATATATTTATATTATATAATTTTGGTTAATTCAATCATGATAAGTGTCTATGACGAAAATAATGAATAAAATAATAATTATTATATAAAAATTTTGTTAATTCAATCATAATAAGTGTTTGTGACAAAAATAATAAAAAAAATAATAATTATAATCTTTTATTAGTTGGATGGGTTTGGATTAGTTTTGGTTAATTATAAAATTTTGATTCAATTAAAAAATATTGTGTTACAAATTTTTAGACTCAATCCAACCTAATTTTGATGTATAGATTCAACTAAAAGTTTTTGATTTTGGTTGAATTAATTGGATCGGTAGGTAGTACGAATACCTTGCAAGCGGAGTGGTTTTGTGGGGGTGGAACGAGCCCCTTCACAGTTATCCTCAACTCGGCAACTTCACAAAACAAACTTCTCTGTTACCCTTTATATATACACATATATATTGGGTTCTTAAAGCCACTGGAAGAAAGAAAGAAATCCATTCAATGGCCTCCTCAAACTTCAATCCTATGCAACCGAGCCATTTCTCCTTCAGCCCTCCATGTAAGTACCAATCACCAACACTTGGCTTCAAATCACATTGTTTTTTCTCTCATATTATCACCATTTCCAATCTTAGAAAACATAAAACTTCATTAAAAAACACAAATTTTTACACTAATCAGAGACAATTTGGTTCTGGATGTCCTGTTAGTTCTTGTTTTAAAAGGGTAGACAAGAAAAGTAAAGGTGGTGCTGTAGTTGAAGAGAAAAGGGAGAGAAAAAACAGAAAATATGGTTATGTTAAGAGGGAGATTATGAAATCTGGAGGTAAGAGAGAAATGGATGGTTCTGATTTTTCTCCTTTGAGACCTAGAGATGAAAGGGTAGTAGTGACTGAAACTAAGGTTAAGCATGTAGTTGATGAAAAGGGTAAGAAGAATTTTGAGAGAAGTGTGAGTAGTAGTAGTAAAGTTGGAGATGGAAATATGGTGAATAATATGAAGAATGAAAGGCCAAAGAAACCTAATGCTGACTCTTTGAGATTGTTGTTGGATATGTGTTCTAAAAGAGGGGATGTTTTGGGTGCAATTTCTCTTTATGATTCAGCTTGTAGAGAAGGAATTGAATTGGGGCAACACCACTATACAGTTCTTCTTTACCTCTGTTCTTCTGCCGCTGTGGGCATTGTTCGCCCTGCAAAAAGTGGGAGTGGAAATCGGAGCATTGATAAGGTGGATTTATTGCCTAATGAAATTTCTAGTGCAAAATCTGTAGGTTTAAGTGAAAATTGTGACACGGGCAATTTGACAATTAAAGATAGAATGCCTGTGCCAGCTTCGAGTGATGAAAAATTGGTTAAATGTAATAGTTTTCATGGTGAGAACAGTGTTTTAAATCAGAACGAGAAGTTTAATCAGTTTCCTTTCGAGTTTAGCAATGAAGGGCAAATTAGATCGAATCAACAAACAGTAGAAAGAAATCCTCAATATTTACATGAGATTACGGCGTCTGGGAAGGTTGAAGATGATTCTATGAAAGGAAGACAAGGAAGCAGTAACCAAGAAGATGGTACAATCCAGGTAAGTGAGGATGTTAAAAGATATGCACTTAAGAGGGGTTTTGAAATCTATGAGTCTATGTGTTTGAAGAAAGTCCCCATAAATGAAGCATCTTTGACTTCTGTGGCCCGAATGGCAATGGCAATGGGTAATGGGAATATGGCATTTGATATGGTAAAACAGATGAAAACACTGGGTATAAAGCCACGGTTGCGCTCTTATGGGCCCGCTTTACTTACTTTCTGCAAAATTGAAGACTTAAAAAAAGCATTTATGGTTGAACACCACATGTTGGAAAACGGGGTATACCCAGAAGAGCCTGAACTTGAGGCTCTTTTAAGATTAAGTGTTGAAGCCGGTAGTAGTGAAAAGGTTTATTATTTATTACATAAGCTTAGAACGAGTGTCAGGAAAGTATCGTCTTCTACTGCAGATTTGATTGAAAGATGGTTTCAGAGCATTCCAGCTGCAAGAGTAGGAAAAAGGAAATGGGATCAAAGATTGATAATGGAAGCAATGAAAAATGGGGGTGGAGGTTGGCATGGGAAAGGGTGGTTAGGTAGGGGAATATGGACTATTATACGCACATCAATTGGTACAGATGGTGTCTGTGAGGGCTGTGGTGAGAAATTGGTAACAATAGACCTTGATCCAACAGAGACTCAGAACTTTGCAAAATCAGTGACATCTATAGCTTCTCAGAGAGAGAAAAATTCAAGCTTTCTTAAGTTCCAAGTATGAGAAAATTTTCCCTTATGGATGCTATTTTATTCTTGTTTCTTGTGTTGATGTGATCTCAAGCAAAAACAAAACCTTGTGCAGGAATGGCTAGACTACCATGGACCTTTTGAAGCAGTGATAGATGCCGCTAATGTGGGTCTTTTCAATCAACGGAGATTTGTTATATCAAAGGTGAAATATTTGGTGGCGTGGTTTGGATGGAGTGGATTAATTCTTGAATACCCTGTTTTTAGGTTTTCCTTTTCTTTTTGTGTGGTTGGTTGGATGCCTAGGTTAATGCTATTGTAAATGCAATACGGCAAAAGCTTCCATCAAAGAAATGGCCACTAATTATTGTGCATAACAAGCGTATCACAGGACGCCGTATGGATGAACCAGCAAATAAGATGCTGTTAGAGAAGTGGAAGACTGCTGAAGCACTGTATTTGACACCTACAGGGTCAAATGATGATTGGTGAGAAATATCTTTTCCTTTCTAAACAGAGTCTCAAAAATATATATACTAGTGTATGCATGCCCGTGTGTTGCACGTTAAAAATTATAAAGTTTTTAAATTTTAAATTTTTTTTTTGAGTATTTTTATTTTTTATTGAGCAGTATACTTTTGATAAATTAGAAGAGTAAAATTATTTTCTTTATTTTGAATAAAAAGGGTAAATGAAGTTAAAATGTTATAATTCAAAAGGACAGAATATGAAAATGTCAACTTAAGCCTTAAAAAGTTGAAGAAAGTAGGAAGTAGTGAGAAATAAGTTAATTTGATTAAATTATATTTTAAACTTAAAAATCAAAAATAAGATTTTAAGGGCATTTATGGAAGATTATAAAAAATGATGTAGTCTATGTCTTCTCTATTTAGTTATTTTGTCTTTTAATATTTGTTTTTTTATTTTTCAATAGCATTCAGTTTTCAAGGGTAATAACTTGTTCTTCAGGTACTGGTTGTATGCAGCTATAAAGTTTAAGTGCTTAATTGTGACCAACGACGAGATGAGAGATCATATATTTCAGCTTTTAGGTAATGACTTCTTTCCTAGATGGAAGGAGAGGCATCAGGTGAGTAACCGTGATCATCTTACAAAGCTTTATATTTTTAAAATGTAGATGAAAGTTGATGATAATCTACGTACTTGAATGCCTTCTTTTCATCAATACCTAGTGAATTCAGGAATAGATCTGTTTCTACTGAGCTTAACAAATGGTCAAGAAATTTAGGCCGTGTTTTGTGATCTGAAAATTAGAATACAACCTTGAAAGTAAAAGCGTGGAAAATGACTTTTATCGTTTTCTAATAGGAAAATACTAATCTAACTACAAAATATTGCAACTACACATGTATATTTATTGGATCATTTATTACACACTTCGAGTTAAGTAAAACATTAATATTCAGTGGATATGCATGTATAGTTGCACATGTAGTTGTAAAATTTGCAGTTAGATTAACATTTTCCTTTCTAAAAACATGTTTTCTGAGTAAAATCTCAGAAAGCTGTTCTCGGATTCCACAAACCAAACGCGTTTTCCTTGTTTTCAAAATTTTGGATACAGTTTTGTTCTCGGATTCCACAAACCAAACGCGTTTTCCTTGTTTTCAAAATTTTGGATACAGAAAACTGTATCCAAATGCAGCCTTAATTTCAGTTATATCCAAAGCCTTTTTTATTGGCAAATTAGAATAATTGTTAACATTTGAGTGAAGGACTTAAACAAAAGAAACTGGTGTGATGATATCCTGAATTAACTGCTTTCCATGAAACTTATGATGTATGGAAATGTAGACAGGAAGCAAGTCCTTGGTGATTGTATGACATGAAAACTTATTTGAAAGTCAACCTTGATCTTCTCAGTCCCTTGATGGGAATTGGAGTTGCAACTAAGTTTTATATTTTGGAACTTTTATGTGATAGAAGTGATAAAACTTATTTTTTTAGAAATACTGGAATTTTTATTTTATTTTATTTTCTTATGCTTTGAGTCTAGAAGACACAATAATGTATTGAGTTGATTAAATGCTTTGAAGCATGCATAATTTCGTTCGTTAGAGTAAAACGTCTTGTTATATAATTATCTTATATCAAAAAACTTTTAAGTTATTGTAGCTACCAAGCTAGACCTTTGGGTCAAGATTGAGCTATAACAAGCAGTATGACTGTGGCTTCCATTAGAATGTTAATAGAAGAAGATAATTTATCTTTATTGTGTTGTATGACACATGATTTTCAAGGTCCAGATTTAAAAAAGTTTGGAACGCCAAATTTAAAAAAGAAATTTCCTATATCAATTTAAATTATTTTCATTCCAAAAATGTCTTGAGAAATTCTTTTGGAATGTCATTTTGAACAAGTGGTCCTTCATTGTTCTTTACTTCACTGGAACACCACCCAGAAAAAGTTTCTCAATTTCACAGAAATTTCTAAAGCCTTATATCTGCATATGAAGAAATGGTCTTGTGTTGTTAGTTCTTACACTAGAGAGAAGTTGTGATGGTGTGCTTGCTTTTTGAATCTCTCTGGAAGGTCCGTTTCAGTTTTCGTGACGGTGGCCCTGAACTCCACATGCCTCCTCCCTGTTCTTTTGTTATTCAGGTCAGAATCATTTCTCTTCTTATTTCCGTTGCTAGCAAAAAAAAAAAAAAAATCAAGTTGTTATTCTTCTTCAAAATCTGTTGCTGGTGTTTATCTGGAGCTGGTGACCCTTTATCCCTTTAATTTGCATGAACATGACGTGTTTTGTATATATGTTGAGTTGTATTTTTGAATTATCAAACATAACTAACATGCTTCAAACATCAGTAAAGATGGTTTTCCTGTTCACTAATATTTTGCCTAGATATATAATGTTGTCCAAAACAAACTGATGTTTGAAAAAAAAAACCAAAAATTAGAAGAACATGTCAGGAGGGAACAAGAGAGAAGGATGGTTAGATTCAATTGAATGTTAGTTAAGAAGTTTTAAAATCCTACCAGTCAGTATGCACAAGTATTTATAGGAACCAACAAAAATACCCATTTAAAGAAAAACAAAAACTCAACAATAATAAAATGGATAAAGTATCAATTAATGCCCAAAAAACCAACTAAAGAAATCCTAACAAACCCACGTTATCTAATATTCACACCTTGCCTAAAATGTTGTCTAATTTGATTGCTTGGCATATTGGCCTCATTACTATCAGTATAAATTCCTTCAGTTTGCTTCGGCTAATTATAATTGTGGTGCTAACTCTAAACAATCTGGATCAACATGCTGAATAATAATCTAATTTTTATTTGGGTTTTGGCATAGGCATGAGTCCTAGATAATTTGGGCTTTGCCAAGACTTCAGTTGGCTATTTTGGTTATTTCTGTTACTACTTATAAATGTGAATGGGATTGGAGTTTAAAAGCTTTGACATTGAATTCAAACAACTACTTTTCAACTTGTTTTCTTGTTTAGTTATTACTCTGTTTTGCATGGCATCGATAAGTAGAATTCCATAGTATGGATCTTTCGTTTTTTTCAAACAAAAAATATATGCATGAAAGACAACGGCAACTTAATTGCTTATACATGTTTACTTGGTTTTCACTTTTGGTTGACTATCATATATAATGCTGGATAGCATTTTTTTTTTTTGTTTTTTGAGAGAGAAACAATATTAACAATAATTTTGTATTAATGAGAGGAGCATGACAACATACAAAAGTGCATCGGGAGTGCTCAACCAAAGACTCCCCAACCTTTAAGCCACATCAGAAAACATAATATGCCCCCAATTCTTGTACCAGTCCCCAAAGAAAAACCCCCCCAACAAACTTGGAGCACGAAATCCAAGAGCAAACCATCAACCGAGAGGATTCTCGCACCGATGATGAATCCGAAACAACACCCTCAAAAATCCTATGATTCCTTTCCTTCCACAAAGCCCAAATAACAGCAAAACATACAATCCTCCCCATAATCTTTAAACGACTTGACCAACTTGTGAGGTAGTCCAAAGAAAAACATTCAAAGGAGTTATCCGGCACCACCAACTTCCCACATAAACAATCCCTCCACCCATTCCACACCTTTTTAGCAAAATTACAATGGAACAACAAATGTTCAGAAGACTCCCCTTCCAAATAACACAAAATACAAAAGATAATTCACGCATGCCTACAGTACATCACACGTGCTTAACCTACACAACTCCACCAACCAGCCCATAACCTTAACCTTGGATGGAACCTGAGTAGACCAAATAAAGAGTGCCAAGTAAAAAAAAGAAACCACAGGATTATCGCAAAAGAAGTCAAGAAGAGATGAGGACGAAAAGGAACCGAATCAATCAAGTTTCCAAACGAATCTATCAGCTCTATTAACCACGAAATTAACCAAATTCACCTTGTTTAAGAGAAAAGGAACCTCATCCAATTCTCTCAAAGTGAGATTTCTTGAATAATGAAAATTCCAAGATGGAGGGGAAGAATCATTACCCACCAACGGACCAACAAAAGAAGATATAGGAGCATAATGAACAAAGGATAATCTATAGAGGTGAGGAAAAAGAGAAGAAAGATTTCAAACCATTAATCCTCCCAAAAATGAATGATTATGCCATCGCCCACTTTAGCGGCAATGCGAGGCGAGATAAGACAATGAAGGGAAGATATGAATTACCACGAACTCCTGTACGTTGCCCTAGCAAATAAGCTAACCACCCTGCCAGACATTGATGTACCCTGACGACTGTGAATCGCCCGAACCCAGAGTGAAGAATGTTTTGAATACAGTCTCCAAAGCTACTTGGTTGCTAAAGCTTTATTCCTTTTACAAACGTTTCCAATGCCCAATCCTCGCTTGGAAATTGATGTTTGTACCACCTCCCACTTAACCAAATGCGGGCCGCAACCCAAATCCACACCTTTCCACAAGAACTCCCTCGTTCTCTTCTCAATCGCCTCAGCCACACAAACCGGGATCATGAAGATCAAAAGGTAATAAGTAGGAAGAGCCGATAAAACTGACCGAATTTACGACAACCTCCCTCTCCTAGATAGGAAAGTCCTCTTCTAGCCACCCAATCTCTTAGAAATCTTAGCATCAATCGAGTCCCAAAATGACATAGACTGAGGATTACCCCCCAGTGGTAAACAAACATCCAACCATAGCGGCCAGTCTCGAGACAACAGACTAATCCATATTTATCCCGGCTATACAACATTTTGCCATATTAATACTCGAACCTGAAACTCTACAAAAACTCAAAAGAACCTCAACTGATTGAATCGCATTCTGCTTAGACCCATGAAGCAAGAGGAGAGTGTCGTCGGCATATTGAAGGTGAGAAATCTCCACAGCATCCTTACCGACAATGGAGCCTTTTGAGATTGCACACTGGTTAGCTTTGAACATCAATCTACTAAACACATCAGCCACCAACGTGAACAGGAAAGGAGAAAGAGAATCCCCCTGACGAAGACCCCCCTCCCCATTAAATTTTCCTTTAGGTCTTCCATTGATAATCACCGAGTAAGTAACTAAAGAAATGCAACCTTGAATCCATTTTCTCCATCAAGCCCTGAACTCCTTCCTTGCTAAGACATGGTCTAAAAACGCCCAATCCATTGAGTCGTAAGCTTTAGCAAAATCAACCTTAAACATTACCCCTGATATTTTAAGGCTTCTGTATTCCTTGACTGCTTCATTAGCAATTAAACACCACATCCAAAATTTGTCTTCCATGAACAAGGGCAGCTTGAGTCTCTGCAATGGTCTTATGAAGCACTGCTCTAAGTCGGAGAGATGAGACCTTAGAAATCATCTTGTACATACTGGTCACCAAACTAATGAGTCTAAAATCAGACACTTTCCATGAGTCGAGCTTCTTAGGTAACAAACAAATATAGGTCTCATTTCTTAATATATTGACTCTGCCATGGTGATAAAAATCATCAAAAACCTTCATAACATTTTTCGTAACCAACCCCCAAAATTTCTAAAAAAAAGCCATGGAGAAATCGTCAGGGCCCGGAGCTTTATTACCATCGCATTCACACACCGCCGCCCTGACCTCCTCCTCACAAAATGGGTGCTCAAGCATGTGGTTATCAGACTGATCAATGGGACTCCACTGAATCCCCTCCACACCCCATGCCTCAACACCATGGGAAGCATACAAAGATCGAAAGAAACTCACTATCTCCTCCTCAATTGTCCCCTCCTCAGTAATGAAGCTCCCATCGGATCGTTCAACCTTAGAGATAGTATTCTTGGATTTCTAGAATTCAAAATTTTTCCATAAAATTTTGAATTAACATCTCCCTCCCTTATCCAAGCAATCTTCAATTTTTGCAAAGCCATTCTTTCTCCCTTGCACAAACATCAGCGAGTTTGCCCTTGATCAAAATTTGAAAACACCCAATTCTGAAGACCAACCTTGCTGTCCTTCCATTGTATCCAACTCCAACACCAAGTTTTCCAAATACTTCTTCTTAACAGCCATGTTACCAAAGACCTCCATATCCCAATTCTTCAGTATTGATTTCAAATTTTTAAGCTTGAGCATGAACTTATGACCCTCCCTACCGAAAACACTAGAAGCTCTCCACCAACCAACCAAGCTACTAGAAAAATCAGGGCGTTCCATCCATGTGTTCTCAAATCTAAACGGGGAAGAACCCCACCTAATCGGAACAGTATCGATGACCACTGGGCAATGATCAGAAATCACCCTAGACAGCACAAACTGACGATGACAAGGGAACAATGTTTCCCATCCCAACGAGAATAAAAATTGATCCAGCCTGCAACAAATGGGATCATCCCTCATATTTGAATAAGAAAACCTTGCATTAATAAGCGGAGGATCTTTTAATTGCAACTCATCGATCAGGCCGTCAAATTCTTGCATACTCCTTGTCAACCTCTGACTATTGAACTTCTCCCTAAGATTTCGAACAACATTAAAATCCCCCCAAGACACCAACTGTCCCCACAAAATGAACTAAGGACAGCAAGTTCATCCCAAAAACCCACTCTTTTTTATGGCAATGTGGATCATACACCCCGGAGAACCACCAAGAAGAACCGTTAGCACCATTTATCTGAACAGAGATTGAAAAGCCCCCCACCAAACACTGAGAAACTGTCACTGATCTTGTATCCCATATCATAAGTATACCTCCAGCTGCTCCCAGCGAGGGAACAAAAGACCATTCCTTGAACCTGAGCCCCTATAATTGAGCAATGAGACCTGAAGAAATAACCCCTTTTTTAGTTTCTTGCAGAAAGACACCTTTTTTAGTTTCTTGCAGAAAGACAATGTCTGGATTGGGCTTTCCCACCACCCGTTTAATCAAAAGGCGTTCATCGGGCGCACTACAGTCCCTGATGTTCCAGCATAAGATCTTCATTTGTAACCCTTGTAAATTCCATTTTGGAGTCACTTCCTGCTTACCGGACCCCTTCCACAAACTGCACTCTTCAATCTAGCATTCATCTGCTCCTGTTTTCTTTGAAGCTTACACACCGAAATGTTCATGGTTTCCAGAAATTTGAACACTTCATCGATGGACCTGGAATGAGAATCACCACCACTACCAACACCTTCAGAACACTGACGAAAAGCCCCAACTGTGGCTTCACCCGCTGCAACAACACAATCCCCAGGACATGCATCACCATCTGGAGGAATGACAGGGGGTGTCGCAACATTTTCAAGAGCATGGCCAGGCTCCACAGGACAAGAATCCGGGATTGAGAAAGATAGGAGAAGCGAAGAAAGAATTGGAGAAGAAGACATAGAAGAGGGTTGACAATGACTGCCATTAACATGATCATGCTCAAAATTCAAATCCAAAGGATCAGGATCAAGACATACCTGGTGACCTTGATGGATACCATCGTCCTGAACCGCCATAGCCAAGAAGGAATCGTGAAGATACCCGTCGAAGCATGCAACATCCTCACCGGCGATGTCTCCATCATCGCACTCCCCGTTAGCAGAATCGCAGCTCTCGTTAGACGATTCTTGCAGCTCAACAGCGTCCACCCCATCCATTGGACCTTCGGGATCCAAACCAGCCACTTCGAGATCAGCCTTATGCTTCCCCTTTGCAATGATCCTACGCATCTCCGAACGCTCCAACTTCATTTTTCGATGTGACAGGGGGTGTCGCAACATTTTCAAGAGCATGGCCAGGCTCCACAGGACAAGAATCCGGGATTGAGAAAGATAGGAGAAGCGAAGAAAGAATTGGAGAAGAAGACATAGAAGAGGGTTGACAATGACTGCCATTAACATGATCATGCTCAAAATTCAAATCCAAAGGATCAGGATCAAGACATACCTGGTGACCTTGATGGATACCATCGTCCTGAACCGCCATAGCCAAGAAGGAATCGTGAAGATACCCGTCGAAGCATGCAACATCCTCACCGGCGATGTCTCCATCATCGCACTCCCCGTTAGCAGAATCGCAGCTCTCGTTAGACGATTCTTGCAGCTCAACAGCGTCCACCCCATCCATTGGACCTTCGGGATCCAAACCAGCCACTTCGAGATCAGCCTTATGCTTCCCCTTTGCAATGATCCTACGCATCTCCGCACGCTCCAACTTCATTTTTCGATGTGATTTCTTGTTACTCTTAGAACGACAACTAGTTCCCTCCCCCTTCCACGACAACACACAACCTTCCCCTGACCTAGCAGGAAAGACAGGATCACTCCGCGCTTGAAATCGCAGACCGCCATCAATCGACCCAGCCTTCAAGGAACTGTGCACCTCTCCTGTGCTGCACACTAGATTTGAACGAGGAGGAAGACCCGTTGCAGAGATTAAATCCCCATTTAGTGAACCCTCAACGACTGCGACCTAGTCCCTGAAAACCACATTGACATTGGGCTTTCCACGAAAATTTAAAGAAAGTTCCAAGTCCTTATTAAAAACTCTGGGCTCGGACTGATGGGCCTGAGGAGAAGAAAGTCTTCCCTCCTCAAAGCCAAGTGGAACGAGGCCCAAATCCGGACAACTCGCCCTCCTTTCCAACTGACTGGGCCCAGGCCCACCGAAATTTGAAAGCCTATCATTGTTTCTGTTGGATAACAGTGTCAACATATACAATCCTGGTTCATTTGGTTTTAAAATATCGCCACTTTCCAACACACCACTATGCCCAGGGGTGGCAATTCATGTCATTTGGCCCGTCACGTCCCGGCCTGGCCCGTTGGACCTAAGAATAATCGGGTCGGGCCGAGCCGAGCCTTATAAAATTTTGAGTCTAGCCGACATTAAAAAACCTTGGCCCAAGCCCGATGCAAAAAATATATGGACCGAGCTTTGCGGGCCTTAAAATCGGGCTTTTAGACCGACTTTTGGACAACTAATATAACCAAATACATATTTTAATGTTAAAGTAATTACAATAAAATATAAAATTTTAGTTCAATAATTAAATAAAATATACAAATGATTATTTGATGGCAAATAATTTTTCTATGTATATATCACATTTATTTAATTTGTCTAAAATATGTGTTGATTCATTCTAATAATTGCAATGAGTGAGTTTATATATGTGGTTGGATAATATCTTTATTTCATAATTTTAGCCCAACTCATATTATTATAATTTAGTTAAACTCATTATATATTTATATCTAGCCTTACAGACTTTTAGAAAATATACTTAATGAAGTATACTTGGTAAAAAAAATTTATTTTTATTTTTTAGAGAGTATACTTAATAAAGTTGAAATGTTGCAAAATAAAAAGGATACAACATAATATAAACTGTATACATATATTCTTAATTAATTATATATACTCTTTTTCGTATTATGTACATAAATTGAACATACTCTTAATTATGTATATACAATACAAATATATACATTTAATTATATAAGTATATAACACTCTTGATTATTGTGTTATCCTTACTACACTTTCTATATTCTTAATTGCACTAACACTCTTGATTATGTTTTTTTCTATATATATATATATGTGTGTGTGTGTGTGTGTGTGTGTGCGCGCGCGCGTGTGTGTATGCGTGTGTTTGTATAATATATTCTCTAATTATATATTCTCTTGAATCTTAATTATGCTTTATTTTTTGTCATTTTATACTCTAATTATATACTATATATACTCTAATTAAGAAATAGACTATGTACGTAGATTATTTGTTTTATTTAATTTATCTTAAATGTGTGTTGATTCATTCTAATTATTAAAATGAGCGAGTTTATATATATATATAGTTGGATAATGTCTTTATTTTATAATTGTAGCCCAACCTATGTTATTATAATTTAGTTAAATTCATTATATATTTATATCTAGCTTTACATATTTTTAGAGAGTATACTTAATAAAACATACTTGGTTAAGGCTTTTTTTATTTTTTTTTATAGAGAGTATACTCCACAAAGTTGAAATGCAGCAAAATAAAAATGATATAATATAATATAAACTGTATATATATATATATATATATAATATCTTAGTTGATTATATGTATTTTTTTCGTATTATATACTTAATTGAACATACTCTTAAGAATGTATATATAATACAAATATATACCCTTAATTATATAACACTCTTGACTTAATTAAATATATATTACACACACTTTATATACAATAAATTGTAATAACTAATAACACAGTTGATTATGTTTTTTTTTTTTTATCATTTTGTAAACTCTTGTATATATGTGTGTGTGTGTGCGCGTGTGGATGTATGTATGTATGTAGTATTTTTTTTTTGACACAATGTATGTAGTATGTATTATATGTAATATATATGCTTTAATTATATAACACAATCTTAATTATGTTTTTTTTTTTCATTTTATATACTCTTAATTGCACGTACACACACATATAATATATATATATATATGTATGTCAATGTGTATATGTAAATTTGTAATTAAGAGTATATTATACATATACATGTATTTATTTTATAATAAATATAAAATATATACACATGTACGTATAATCGGACCTTTAGACCGGGTTAGCTGGTCGGGCCGAGTCTAGCTATATGATCCCAAATCCGTCCAATAAGTTTTGGGATTGGAGCGAGCTGACCCATATAATAGTCGGATTCGGGTCTGAATCAGGTCATTTATAGCGGGCCGGATCAAGCCCATGGGCTTCGAGCCGAATTGCCACCGCCCTATGTCTAGCCACCTGTCCAGCGTCGTCTGCCACACACCCAACGGACTGTACGTCCCTGATTTCATGAGCACGAAACGGCAATCCTCCTGACATGGATGGTTCTTGGACGATGCCATATCCCCAGGTACAGATGGGTGATCATCATTAGGATCAACCATCCTGGTCTTCGATTCACCTCGAAACCCGCCACCCCTCTCACCACCCTTGATCAAGCCATGCATCTGAGCGTCGTTACGACCACGACTGCGGCTGGTAAACCAGCACTTCTGATCACCTGAAAGTTTGAATAACCTTACTGGAACCAACTCTCCGGCAACCTGAACTGGAACATACTCGGTAACAAACTCGTCCTCACTTCCATTCACCTTAATCTTTGCGAAACGAAGGAATGAAAGGCATTTAGTGTCATCACTAGCATCTAACAGCCCGCCGCACTCTACGTTGAGAGACTGAAAAACTGACGCAGACTAGCGCTCGATGGGAAGTCCGTCAATACCAACCCACCCCTTGCAACATTGAACCTTCCTCTCATCCCATTGAATGTCGACGTCCCATTCCACAACCCTCAAATCTCTTGAGTGAAGACCCCTTAAAGAAGCCTTTTCTCCTCTCCGTTTCTACACCGAGCAACTGCGCGATCATCGATGAGGATGGACAAGGAAACCTGACGTTTGCAGAAAGACCGAATTTCCTTCAAAACGATACTCCATGTGATAGATGAAAATGCTCTAAACATAACAACCGCCATCTTCCAAAACGCAGCCTTGTAAGGACCATTTGTTGTTCCAGAAACGCTCGACCTTGTCTTGTCCTTATGCCAGAACCACGCGAACCCCCGCTAGTGACAGCCGATGGAAAAATCGCTTGAAGACATTCGAACTGACAATAACTGCGATTATCCTTATCCCTAGGGACAAAGATGTGCTTCGAAACTCCATTAAAAATCTTCATTATCTTCACGACGAGATTTCTTACCAATACTTTTGAGTATGGATTGATCCATCCCCCGGTAAACAACTGTGACAACCACACCGCCGATTCCCGTTCGATACAGATCCTAAACGATCTCTTGACTGTCTCTTCAATCCATACCCACTTACCGTCGATCGAACCCCACAAGTTGAATTTCTTGGATGCCACCCCGAAGGACACTCTCGTGCTCATAGTCGTTTCCATCTCAAATTCATGATGGCTCATGGATAGCATTAAGGTGAGTAACATATGTTGTTTGATTAACAGTTCATCATAATAACAGCTTATAGTATCAATTCCTATAGTATTTAGTTTAATTCAAGCATGTTTATGCAATGTCTAGGCCAAACAAAATTTCTTCCATTCCTTGGGCAATTTAATTCTCAAATTCATGTAACTCTCATACAAGCTGCAAAAGTCTTTTTGGATTTGTTGATACAGTAAGACTTAGTTTCCTTCATGCTATCATCTAATTCAAATATAACTTAGTGAAAATAAAATAGAATTTGAGCATAGTCCTTATTTCTCTTCTCCCTCTCTCATACACCCTTCATGTTTGAAATGTTACCTATTTGACATATAAAAAAGCTGGTGAACTAAAGATTTTTAATTTTTTTTCTCAATATTTTCTAATGGTAATTTAATTTTCTATTTCCCTCAAATTACAGGAATCAGAGAAAGGCTATTGGCATATTCCTGTTGTATCTGAACATGATTCTGAAAGGGAAAGAACATGGTTATGTGCAACACGGGCCAACACAAGGTGGCAAGATTGTAAAGGTAATAGACTTACAGAATCATCTAATCACACCATAGTTTTTAGCCGATGCCAAGTTGTTAAAATTCAGTTGATTTTTTTTTCTTGCTTGATAGTTTAGGGTTTAGGCTTCTTATATCTGGTTATTTATTTAAGATTCATGATGACTTATTTGATCTCTCAATCCCAAATATGTTGATTATTTAATTGGGCATTTTAAAACAGAATTGCATCATTACAAAAGCGAAGAAGAAAATGTGAGATCAGATGATCGAGCAAGGATTAAGGTGAAGCTGCAACTATCAGACCATGGCAATGGAAACGGTGGAAAGATGCATCAAAATATACAATCCCACAAGGAACTGTACAAGAATCTTAGAACTATCATGCCAAACTCAGTATGTTCAAAACATCAAACTCTTGTATCTGATATTGAGGCAGCAGAGAAGCTTGGTGGCTGCATTATTGACTTTCAAATATAGTGATTTTTTTTTGTATACTCGTGAGAGTTCTTCTCATTTCACTCGAAAGAGATCAACCAAGTTGAAGTCAGAAAATTTCATGAAACTAAGAGAAATAGAACCAGGCTAGTTCCTGGCCAGGCCTGGACCAGAGGGCGACTGGACCTCCAAATTTTGAGGGCTCCTATATATATACATATTAACTGATGGACCTTTTGATGGTAGTGAACCCTTTGGTAATTGTAGATAATGATGAACTTATTTTTTCTCAAAATGCAGATAATTTAAACTTATTTTTAACTCATTTTTTTAAAAAAATTAATTAAATTATTGAGGACCTCAAAGTTTGCACTAAAATACTTATTTAGTATATATTTTTAACTTAAAAAATTTTTACTTTACTTTTTTTTTAGCTCTAATTTAATAAGATCTTTTTTTTTTCTTTTTTGATTCAAATAATAGCTTATTTTAAATATATTGTTTAGTAACTAGTTAAAATTTTTATTTCAAAGATAAAATATTTTTAATTTAAAATCTCAACTTCATACTATAAAAATAAGCGAACTTAAAAATAACATTTATATATAACAATTATATTGAATATTAAATATTTAAAATCTCGATTTTGTAATTTTCTTTTATTGTATTGATTGGGTGACTTTAAATGTATTTGAAATATTTATAAAAAAAAAATAAAAAAAATTCATTTAAAATTAAAACATTTATTGTACTTCGCCCCCGAGCCCCTAAATAGTTAGGACCGCCCTGGTTCCTTATCTAAATGGATTAGTTGAACTGAAGGGATAATTGCTACGAGCCCTCGTGTAACACCCTGATTTTCAAAACTTAAATTTCAAGTAAAATAATTAATATTTTAATTTTATCGAGAAAGATCACTGAAAATCGAGATGTTACTCATATCCGTCCATCTTAACTCATAATCATTATATAGATAGTCAAATTTGCAAAACTATGAATTTGTATTCTTCTAACCAACTTACTGGTTAAGATAAACGAATACCCTTTCATCTTCATACCAAAGACCACATAATTCCACTATACAAATTTCTATAGTGAATTATAAGGGTACTTGCCATTGTCCATCCATCGTGGACACAATATTTTAAATACATTCATCAAATAGAATTCACATCCAAGGCATTTACACATGAAATAAATCACAGAGTCTTTACTAACTGTAATAATGTTCCTTGAATTTCGATTGTCAATACAATCCGTTCAAATAATAAACTTTTAAAAATCAAATAAAAATATGCAGTTCTATCACTATAATACTAACAAATTAATTAACCCACCCCTACTACTATGAACTATTGAACTATGTCACGAATTCACGATTTTATTCTTCTAAGCACCTGCATATGAAAAATAGGGGTAAACTTGAAAGCCCAGTAGGTCATCTAAACAATTCACAATATTTTATCATGATACATACACAAGAACATTACAAACAAGTTTCACACGCTAATCATTGCAACATTAGATTGTTTGAGTCGAGAATTTTATCACGTTCTAAATCACGTACCTTTAGGAAATCAAACTCAGGGTGGCACTACCCAAAAATTAGAACTCATTGGCGATATTCATCATGAATAACTGCCTCATAATAAACATTAGCGATATTTCTTAGTATAACTGCCCCATAATAATCAATGGCGATATTCCTTAGAATAACTGTCACATATGTGTGATTCTTATCTTAATCGTGTTCCTTAGTGATGTCAAGCCATACGTACGGTATAAGTACGATATTAAGTGCATTCATAAAACATATTCAAACTCCACTATACATGGTATCGTGTCACAAAGTCAATTATAATAGTATTCACGCATGAACTTTACTATTCTAATATTCCAAGTCATACGTTTCATTATCAGGCATTATAATTTATAAATGAATTCAATTACCACATGAATTGCATTCATCCAATTATCATTTGATCAGAATAAAAATCATGTTGACACACATATCATCATGGCTAACAATCACAACATGGTATATATAAAATCATGTAAAATAGACATGCAAGAGCAATCTAATAATATTATAGACCTAATTAATTTAACATTCCTATCTATATATCAAAATAAAATATTATGAATGCCTAGAATCATCCCACCTGAATCGCTAAATTCCAAATCCCTTAAATTCCTCGTCACGCCTAGTACTCAACCTGTACACGTATATTACGTTTGTTAATATAATTACTAATAAGAACGATTATGAGTGTAGAAATATATACATATATATGGTGGTGGGATGTTTAAACAAGTATATATATATATATGTAAAATATCATATTATAATGCCTCGTGATATGATATAATGATGTGTATGATATAACATGATATAATACAATATGTGGTATATATATAATGTGTGGTGATGTGTGAAGCGTTTTGAAAAGGTGTGATATACAATATAATCTATAATAGGTGTGTGTTGTGGGACGTTTAAAAAAATCAAAATGGAATAGGGAAATAAAGAAGAAGGGAGACGTTGACGATGGTGAGTTGCAGAGAGGTGGTGGTGGCGATGTGCCGCGGGGAATGGAGCGAGCAAAGATAAGAAGAGATTTGGCGATTGGGTTTTGAGGCATGATGGGTTTTCGACAAACCAACAGAGAGAAAGAGAGAGGGTTTTGAGGCGCAATGGGCTCTGGACGAACCAGCAGAGAGAGAGATCTGGATGGGGTGGCGTAGTATTGGGGAAGAGAGGAGTGTTTCGAGCAAGAGAGAAGAGAGCGGCGAGTTGTAGCGGCGAGAGAGAGGAGTTTGGAGTCTCGCGCGTTTGGATGAAAGGATTGGGTGATGGTGTTGCTTGGAGTTTTGGTTACAACGACGAGATGGGGTTTCAGGCATTGGGGTTTTGAGCATAGAGTTGAGAGAGAGACTTGGCGAGAGCGAGAGAGCAGAGGAGAAGAAGAATCGAAGTTGCAGCGGCGATGAACAACAACGGTAATGAGCGGCAGTGATGAGTAGCAGCGGCTACAGACAGTGGCTCAATAGTGGCGATGAACCAGATGGGAGTTGCAGCGTGCGATGGCGGAGAAAAGAAGAGAGAAGAGAGAGGCGATTGGGTTTTTGTGCGGCTGGGTTTCGAGAGGGAGGGTTGGGTTTTGTGCGATTGGTTTCGAGAGAGAGGGGCTTGTGCGATTGAGGTTTCGAGAGAGAAAGGGGCGAGATTGTAGCGAGATTGCAGCTGTAGAGGGCGAGATTGCAGCGAGAGCGTAGGGATTGCAGGGCGAGAGAGGCGCGATTGGATTTTGAAAGAGAGAGGCGATTTTGCAGGGCGATGCCGTCGGAAGCGGCGAAGAAGGTGAGTACGTGAGTTTTTTTTTTTTTTTTTTGAAGATATTTGGAAAAGGGATCGAAGATGAGAGATTTTGAATTGAATTGGAAAGAAGGGTTTAATGATGAGCATGCAGTTATTTTCAGAATTTTCAGGGGATTACATTCTTCCCGCCTTAAAAGAAATTTCGTCCCGAAATTAAAGTTTAAGCTTACTTACTTGATGATGTTCAACTTTTTCCACTGTTGACCAGTTGTATCTCGAAACCTAGAGCGTTCTTTGGAATAAGTCGGCATATTTGGTCTTCATTTCACTTTCAGGTTCCCAAGTGGCTTCTTCAAGTCCATGATGCTTCCACAACACTTTAACTAATAGAATGTCTTTGTTTCTCAAACTATGAACTTTCCAATCTAGGATCTTTAAAGGTCATTTTTCATAGGTGGCATCAGCTTGTACTTTTACTTCTTTCTAATCGATGGTGTGAGAAGGGTTTGGTTCATATTTTCGCAACATCAACACGTGGAACACATTGTGGATGGCGGATAAACTAGTTGGCAAGTCTAGTTTGTAAGCATTCTCGCCAACGGCGAGAGAGCAGAGGAGAAGAAGAATCGAAGTGGCAGCGGCGATGAGCAGCAACGATGATGAGCGGCAGTGATGAGTAGCAGCGACTACAGACGGTGGCTCAACAGTGGCGATGAACCAGATGAGAGTTGCAACGTGCGATGACGGAGAAAAGAAGAGAGAAGAGAGAGGCGATTGGGTTTTTGTGTGGCTGGGTTTCGAGAGGGAGAGTTGGGTTTTGTGCAATTAGTTTCGAGAAAGAGGGGCTTGTGCGATTGAGGTTTTGAGAGAGAGAGAGGCGAGATTGTAGCGAGATTGCAACTGTAGAGGGCGAGATTGCAGCGAGAGTGTAAGAATTGCATGGCGAGAGAGGCGTGATTGAATTTTGAAAGAGAGGCGATTTTGCATGGCGAGAAAGACGCGATTGAATTTTGAAAGAGAGGCGATTTTGCAGGACGAGAGATACTGCAGGATCGCAGGGCGACGCCGTCGAAAGTGGTGAAGAAGGTGAGTACGTGAATTTTTTTTTTTTTTTTTTTGTGAAAATATTTGAAAAAGGGATCGAAGATGAGAGATTTTGAATTGAATTGGGATGAAGGATTTAATGATGAGCATGCAGTTATTTTCAGAATTTTCAGGGGATTACACCTCGCCATGTTTCTTTCTGCTTATAAGAAACATAAGAAATAGAGCTTGAACTGCGTATTGCTTCTTTTTTTCATTCTTTTTTAATGTAAACTCACTTACCTTAATATACATAAAAAAAGGTTTGGTGATCTCACAAAAGTGACAATCTACTCCTCAAAAATTTATTGAACAAACCAGCATTACAATCGTAGGACTTGGATTCAAACACCAATCTTGCCACACCAGAAAATGGAAGTGAAGAAGCTCAATAAGGAACAGGTATCCTGACATCGGCTGGTCCAGATTTCATATCCTGGAGAATGAGATCCAGAAGAGCTTGAGCCACTGGGCCTTCTTTTCCTACAAAGAAGTAAACAACCCAAATTACAGACTTTTTCAATCAATGGAACGCTGCATATGACCCTTCAATCATTAATGATAATCATGGTAAAGGGTGAATATAAAATGTCTCTGAAAATAACATGAAGAGAAGAAAGTTTGATGATTAAGAGCCTATAAAATCTAGCATATGAATCTATAGCAAAATCTCTTTCATGAATATAAGTATTTGAATATTCTAGCATCGTTAAACTCAATTCCACTCTGAAATCCCAAGTTATTTGCCTCCAAAACTCCATGGCTGCTTAATAACTAGTAAAGTCAATTAGATTTGGAAAGATGATACCATTGTATAGTCTTTCATGAATGGAATATACAAGTTAAGTGTATCTTAAGGTACTAAACCCTTCTTCCAACTACCTTTTTTTTTTCTCTACAATTGCCTAGGTAGCAGAAATCCAAGTGAACCCTAGGACAACAAGTGAGCTTCTAAGCCCACCCAACCTATAAGCTAGCATGCTTGCAAGTAATGACTCATAGGCCCACACCACGTAGCAAATAGCATTTATATTCACCTTATGTGGATTGATCTCTGGTCATCAATGTGGCCAAGAACGCTCTTGACCACCACACCACGTGGTCATTTGCTTCTTTTTTTTTTTTTTTTTTTTTTTTTTTTTTGCGGTTAACTTAAACATACAATTCTGTTTCCTAGGCTGGAAGGTATAGTTCTAAAAGGTTTTCATGACGCCTTAATCAAATTTCTACTTTTTAGGCTGATTTGAATGCACCGCACAAGAATATACAATATGGATTCTAAAAAGTGCAAAAGATTTTATAAGAGATCACTTACCATCACCAATGACTTGTTCATCCCACTGCAGAATCGGGCGGACAAGAACCCCGCTCCCAATAAGCATCATCTCACTGGCCCTCTTCCCTTCTTCCACTGTAACATTTCTGACTTTAATTCCACTAAGAATCCTCTCTTTCAACAGCCCCTCAGCAAGAGCCAAAACCCTCTTTGCTGTACAACCACTGAGAATTTTGTCAAAGGAAGGCATCAAAAGCTCCTTTTCCTCAGTAACAAATGCCACATTCATGTTGGGTCCCTCAGCAATATACCGGTCATTATCTAACCAAATCGCTGCAAACGCACCGGTTTCTTCAGCCTCCATTTTTGATAGAACATTGGGTAAATAGTTCACACTCTTCGTAGTGGCAAATTCCGGTGGTTTTATTGGGACTGTTGAGGTTATAACTTTAACACCATTTTTATTGAATGGAGTTGGAACTTGAATCACTATGGCATAAAGAGCAGACTTATGGCAGCCTGATGGAGATAGTTGAAAATCGCCAGGTCCTGAAGAGAGCCAATATCGTAGTGAACCTTGCCTACATTTAGATGCACTAACTGTTTGTATGAGGATTTTTCTTATGCTTTCACGATCAAAAGGGGGGCTGATTTTTGCCCTTGATGCAGACCTTAAGAAGCGGGTAAGATGCTGGTCCAACTCGTAAAGATATCTGAAACATGGAAAACAAGAATAAACTGGATTAATGATTACTGTTGAAAGGAAAATAAAGAAGAGAGATATTAAGAGGGGTTTTACTAAGAGTTTAAGCGCATAATATTGACCAATGACCAAAGTTGCTATCATAGTAGCCTTGAAAACATATAAAAATAAGGTACAAAACTATTACGAAGAAAGAATTGAATCAACAAGGAAATGAGGAATTGGAGACAAATTTTAAAGAAGGCATGAAAAAAAGAAAAGAAAAAAAAAGAAAAGAAAACTCATGTCACTTGAAAGTTGAAAGTCCAACAGATTTTGTCAAGTAGAAATCTAACAAAATAGAAGAACATCATCATAAACCTCAACTTCCCCATTCCAGTTATCCAGTGATTAGTCCCTATCCATTTGAGAATCTAAGACCCTTCGATGTGTCTCATTTAACCAGGAGGGTGAAACAAATCATTTTTAGTTCTAACCATATATGTTCTGATTGCCAATTCATATTAGATCCAGCCACATTCATTGGAATTGAGCTAATAACCTAAATGAATTTGAACTTTCTGTTTGTTTCCATTGCAATAGGAGCATTGGTAATACACCAATTTGGCCACTTTCAGTAGATAAAAAGATTTCTTTTAGTTTTGAATCCCATACAATTATATTAGGATAAGGCAAGGGATTCAGGGGGACTTAATCTAAAACCAAAAACTCACCCCAATTTTACATGGTTCTCATAAGCATAAAGACATTGAGTGTCTTGTCAAAGAAGCTTGAAAACTATATTTTAATAATTCATAGCGAATAACGCGCCCGTTGAAACGAAGCAGATATAAAGTACAAGATAGATGTTTTGCATTACTAAATCATTAGTTTAAATGAGAAGAATTTAAAAGTTTGAAGACAACTAATAGAAACAACAGAATGCACCAAGTTGCAGAGTGTTCTCATCAATGATTTTTTCATATTGTGCTTGTCATGCATGAAACAATTCAAAACAGCCAATGCATCAAATCAATCAAGGAGAACTTGAATTGAAATTTGAAACGCAGGTATAGAAGCCCTGAATATACTCTATCTAGAAATAAGTTAGATTAACCCAAAGCTTATTTTTTGGAAAATTTATAGGGACTTGAATCCATTTCAGAAGCCATAAACCCTTACCCATCCATGATTGCTGCAGTATCAAAAACACCATGCCCTCTATGGACCATGTGATCGTCCATGGGGATTACCATCATCACGGGATCAGTCGTGATTCCTTCATAGATGCTAGAGTACATAGCCAAGAAATTTTCCTTTCCTTTTCTCCTTTCACTGTTGGCCTTGAGTCTTTCAATAATCTAACCAGCCATCAAATGAATAATCATTCAGAGCCTGCTCCCCACAATAGAAAATCCTGTAAGAAATTTAAATTTCAAAGAAAAACTACTCCTTGATTCAAACATGTAAGGGGACAGGTGCCGTATTTGCCGATCATTTCATTGGCTATATGAATCCGCTTCCTCGAATCTACTGTATTACATGGGACCAAATCTTCAGCTATATTACAACTTACAAGTAGCTATGTCTTTCTTAATTATCTCTATCCATGTTATTTTCAATCATCTCTTTTAATCTATTTTATTACCCAGAATGGCTAATACGCCATTTTTTTTTAACTATCAAGTTTTTATCTACTTTTGAAAATGGAAAATTCTTCAAAGCTAACAGCCATTCAGCTTTTTTTTTTTTTAGCTGCTTAAGACATATTTACAGTCTGGTCACTTTTCATAAATGTCTATTGCTCAACAGCCAAATAAAACCATTTTCCATTAATGTGATTGCTTGGAAAGCAGGAACAATAAAAACATTAGTTGAATGCCCACTAATAATTGTGATGGGTCCTCATGCAAGAGAAAGGATCCAAAATTAGAATTTATAGCATAGGTAGAAAACTTAGAAGGTCATGAGAAAAATATAAACCTCTGAAGAAGACAGGATTGAAATCTCAGATATGTTGGTAAACTCTGCCAAATTAAGAACAATCCAATATTAGCTTTCAAAAAAATATAGAAATAAATCAATAAGAAAATAAATAAGAGGTACCCAGTAAAAACTCCATTTATTTATTTTTAACAAAGTTAAAATCTAGCAGAAGGAAAAAAAAAGAAAAAAGCAGATGCAGATCATAAGGGAAAACATAAGAATCAAAACATGAAATCTCCCTTTTTCTCTCATAGTTCTCTCTATTTACATGAACCGATCAAGATCCCCCTAAAAAAAAAATTTGGTGTGAAAGAAAGGAAAATTAAAGAAAAAACAAACCAGCTAGAGTTTCTGCTGCTTGATCACAACTATGGCTAGCCATTGTTCTCCAAAACGATGTTCCATCGATCCTAAGTTGAAATCCTCGAAACCCATGTTGAGAAAACGCGAGATTTTGGGTTGTAGAGAATGAATCAGACGAACAACCAATGGATTTTGGTGGAAATGTATAACCAGCAGTAGTGGATTTAGAAATTAGAGGGTCTGAGAGTGTAGCCATGAGAGCAGAAGGAAGAGGTCGAGCGCCAAGGGCAGCGTCAGTCACTGTGGATCAAAGTTGAAAGCTTTTCATTTGAGGTTGCTTCAGAACTCAAGAAAAGTGAGACAACGACTTCAAAACAAACACGATAATGGACGAATTTAATGATGTTATCTTATGCGGGCCGTTGCCGGCCCTGTCAGGCATGAGAGTTTTGTTCTCTTTGTGTCATATCCCAAAGAAAAATGTTTGGTGACATAAGTTTTAGAAACTTATTTTGTTATTTTGTTGGATATTCAACGACTCTCAATTGACGTTTACCCCAATCTGGGAGAACATTTTCAAAAAGCGCTTTTAGTCGAAAAAAAATTAGTTTCACGGCATTTCTTTTAAAAGTAAAAATTATTTTTTTTTGCATCGTAATTTATCTAAAATCAAGTGTTACCAAATATTTTTAAAAGTATTTTTACTTTAAAAGAACTTTTAAAAAAGCTTTAACATTATCCTTTGAGATATTAGAGTGTTAGGGGATTCAACAACTTTTAAAGACAATATCGTCAATGGTAGGGCTACTAGAAAATTCAATGCATTCAGGGATTTTTGTCAAGGAGATCTGATGTCTCTGTTCTTGTATACTTTGATTGCCAATGTGCTTTGCCGAATGATGTCAAAGGCTTGTTTGTCTGATGGGTAAACAAGGTGATGTGGTTTCCCATTTCATGTTTATTGACGACACACTCTTCCTACTAGATGGGGAGGAGAAGAACGTTGAGAAAGCCATATGTTTGCTTCAATGTTTCTGTAAAATCTCAAGTCTAAGGATCAACCTGACAAAATGCCAATTGGTAGATATTAATATTGATCCCACTTCTCTTCAGGGGATGGCTGATAAAATTGGGTGTGAGATTGGCTCTTGGCTGCTTCATTATCTCGAAATGCCCCTAAGAGGCAACCCTCTTTGCAAAAGATTTTGGGATTCTGTGATTGCCAAGGTTTTCTCATAGACTTGAAGGGTGGGGAAGAGGGTTTCTCTCGAGGGGAGGTAGGCTTGCTTTCATCAAGGCGGTGCTATCAACTATCCCAACCTATTTCATGTCCCTTTTCAGAATGCCAGCAAAGGTTGTCAAAACTGTTGAAAAAAAGATTAAGTTTTTGTGGAAAGGAGAAGAAGGTAGTAGTGGAAGTCATCTGATCAAGTAGGAAATTGTCCAACGACCGGTGTTGAAAGGTGGTTTGGGTATAGGGAACATTATGAAGAGGAATAAGGTTTTTTGTGCCAAGTGGCTATAGAGATTTCAAGAGGAAGATCGAATCTTATTGGGCTAACGTTATTAGTAGCAAATATGGGGCAATTGAGTTCAGTAGAAGAATCATTCCTTCCATTAGAGCTACCTATCGAAGCCCATGGAAATTTGTGATTTCCTTACTCCCTGAAGTGTTCCCTCATGTTCAATCGATTTTAGGGGATGGGAGAACTTTCAAATTCTGGGAGGATCGATGGCTTTGCAATTCACTGCTAGCAGATCTATTCCCTAGGCTCTACCATGCCTCGCCATTCCCTAACCATACTATTTCCCACTTCACCTTAAACAACGACCCATTACAACCAATCCAATGAACTTTTCCTTCCCCTCTACCCTCACAGTTGGTCAACAAGCTGAGTTCGACTCCTTCCTCCCCATACTCAATCAGATCAGGCTCTCTTTGGGATGCAATAGATTCTCAAGGACTCTTGATCATTCTGGCCACTTCTCTTGCAAATCTTTGTTTAGCTTCCTTATTGACGACCCTTTTATCCCTACAACCCCATTAGCCAACTTAATTTGGGAAGCTCATACCCCCTACAAAATTTAAATGTTTGGATGGATCTTAACTCATAACAAACTAAACATGGTTGACGTTCTTCAAAGTAGATTTCCTCACCTTACTTTGCTTCCTCATTGTTGTGTGTTGTATTGTAATTATGCAGACCACCTTTTTCATTGCGCATTTGGAGAGAATGGCAGCTGACCAATGGAGACAGGTTTTCTTTTTCGGAATCAATTGAGAAATGCATTTTGTCTTCTCATATTAGAGGGTCCGAATGGTAGGCAATTTACCGTTATGAGAACGGCTACTTGGGCGACAATGTGGACTATTTGGATAGAACGTAATCTCAATGGTATTTATAGGAGTGGGGACTGTGTTTGGAATGACATTCTAATTTTGGCGAACTCTTCAATTAGTACCAGAGGACTAGTCAATTAGTGAATGGGTCAAAAGTTGGGGTGACTTCTTATTCTGAGTTGGGTGTGCTTGGGAAGCGGCATTTTTTTTTGTTTTAGTTTTTTTGGCTATTTGGTTCTGAGTACCTCTGGTACTCTTTCACTTGTACTACTTTTGCTTTGACTTAATAAATATGTTTGTTTATCCTACAAAAAAGACAATATCAGAAATATGGGCTTTTCAAGTATGTTACTCGAGTACTATTCTATTCAAAAATAATTTTTTTAAATAGTTTACTTTAAAAAAAATGATAAATTCAAAACAATAGCAAGTCCTAAAAGTGAACTCCTTCATCTGACACATACTTCGCTTTTTCTTTTAAGCTTGTTTGCTAAGGAAAAATAACTAAATTTATTCTTTTTACGTTATTTAACATTCAACTACAATCAAACCAATAACTGTTAGTCAGAAGTGATAGAAAGTATTGTGTTTTGTAGATTTTTCCTTCTCCCTTGTAATATATTTTGAATTGTTCAAATTGGAGTTTATATGAAAGCAGTATAATCATTAAAAGTTAACGAAAATGAATTAAATTACCAGTATAATACTTGAAAGTTGTAGAAAAGGTCCAGGGAAAGGTTGAGCATGAACACTACGGAGTTCGTATCACCAACAACTAATTTAATTATGCCCAACTCGATTAAGCATTTTTTAATCCCTTGTCGCTCATCAAAATACTGCACAACTCCATCACACAAGAATAAAATAAGCTTTATTTATAGGGATGTTTTCATAAATTGATTGGTGATTTTGAAAGAAAAATATTCAAAACAACTTAACTTTCGTCCCAAATGGCATGTCAGGAGTTTATTTGTTGAATTTCCTCAATTGTAATTAAATACATTCAACAGACATAGCCTTGTGTCAATCTTGAAATTAAAACTGACTTGTGAAATCCCATAAGTTAATGAATTCATTTTAATTTCTAAAAAAAAAAAAAAAAAAAAAAAAAAACATTTTTAACATGTTCATCTCTATTCAATTCTTTTAATCTGACTTTTGATAAATATTATAGAACTGAAGAATCAATTCCTAACACTCCAGGGCTTAAAACACTAAATAGAATCCTTCAAACAAAAAAAAAAAAAAACAGTAAATAGAAAATGTACAATGTCTCAGTGTAAAAACTTAGAATAATGCTTACTAGTCAGTTCATGCCTTTGAAGGTATATAATATAAAAAGCTACAAGCATATATAAAGTAATGGGGATAGAAACATCACCAAATATATGAAATCAGGTTCACTACAAGGAAAATCACAACTCAAAAACACTTTTGTATGCATCTAAATGCTCACATATGGATTTTTGAAGCTGCCACCCAACTTAGTAAATTGGTAAAGCTTGAGATTGATGTTTAAGACCATAGACTTAAGAGATCAAAAATGCCCTTTAACTTGCTTGCCTATGCAATTTGCACTTGAGGAGAAAAAAATTACATGTTCTTCCCACTGGAATATAACTCGTCGCGTTTTAATCTTACATTCGCTTTGAAAGATTACTAATGGATTTTGATTTGAATCTCTCCTTGTTATCTTTCTCATTGCCAAGAATGTTTTATCCAATCCATGTTGCGGCAGATTTAAAAGCTTCATATTCTGTCTTCATCATCTTTGGAAAAGCTCAAACTACCTGCCATTCTACCCTTCTTCTCATTGTCTCCATTATCCAAATGCCAGCCCATGAAGTCTGAAAGTGTCATTGAAGTAGGTGTCTCAATAGAACTCAGCATATCTCTCCCCTCTCTAGGATCCAAAATCTTCACCGGCCCTATCCCCGTTTGTAAATCCAGCAGTGATCTTTCCGACTCCGATAGAGACGGATTTTGGGTGAGGGAATCAGCATAAAGTATGTCTTCGATTCGAGATAATACGTTGAAGGACAAGCTTTCGAGTACCCGAGAATAGCTTTCTAGTATGGACTGTCCTACATCCTGCATATATAGTTCAAGAACAAGTTAGTTTCATGTTGTTTATCATTAAGCAAAGAAGACCATTTGGACAGAAGGGAAAAAAGAAAAAAAGAAAAACAGTATGAATGCATTGATTGGTTCGTGATTCAGATACAGTTTTCTGTATCCAAAAATTTGAAAAATAAGAAACCATGTTTGGTTAGTCATATTCGAAAATAGTTTTTGAGAATTTTAATCAAAAAACATGTTTTTCAGAAAACAATAAAAAGTGTTCTCTAAATTTTCATTTTCAGATGGTATTCTTGTTCTTCAGTCACAAACCAAATGCAACCTTGATATTTTTCTACGTACCCCGTTATATTGGATCTTGCTTATGTCGAGTGCAGATTGAGGAATGCCCGGGAACTTAAGCTTGAGAAGAAGTAAAATGCTTTCAGCTCTCTCTTCAAAGAGCTCTCTTTTTTCCAAGCTCACAGATGAACCCCAAGAAGATTTGCCATCTTTCGAAGTCATCTTTCTCTTCCAAATCACGATGGATGCTTCGATACGGTTCTTAAGGTCAAGGATCTTGTGCTCCGTTGACAAGTCCATGGTCGATAGGAATTGGTCAGGATCAAAGTAATCAACTGTAATACTTTTGTAGATTGAATCCCCAAGGCTTGCTCTTCCATTCTATGCAAAATTGAACAGAGATCAATAAAGGGTACAAGTACTAGAACATAACAACAACCAATGTGGCTTAATAGAGAATTATAATTTTTTTTTTCTTTTGTACCTTTGGGAGGGATTCTATGTAATTATCTGGAATTTTCATTTCTGATAGAACTTGAGCATTTATAGCCATTGCTGCTTTTAGCACTTGGTTCACAGAGTCCTTTTGATATTGCAACCATTTTCTTGCCATATCAGAGAGCCCTTCCGGAGGAACCTTAACAGTTGGTAACCACCATTTATCATCCTTTCTTTGCCCTTTCTCTGCCTCGTTGGCATCTCTCGAAACATACCAAAATTCATTTTCACCTTTGAAGTTATCTAGGCTATCCTATAAAGCCCAAAAAAAAAAAAGCATTAGCCAAAAATGTGATCCTCACTAGCTAGCTATGAAGAATTGAAATCAGAAAAGAGTATTTGGATTCTCGTACTTACAACGAGCAGTGCGTCAAGCTTTCGTAGTGCAGGAATGTTCATGAGGAGATCGTTTCGTTGGTGTGTCACCATTATCTATTAAATGAAAGAATAGTAATTTTAAGGTTAATTAATGAAAGTGGTGGTGTTCCATTAAATTAAGGTGTTAGCTAGGGAGAAAGAAAATCAAAAGGGTCATAATCACCTCCATGTTTGTTCCATCTTTGGATTTCTGTTGTGAAGCAACAAATTCAACAATGTGATCAGTGACAGATAACAACCAATCAATTTCGTTTCTCCACCTTGCCTTCCTCTCGGCGGTCATTGGTTCCAACCGACTTTGCTCGGTGAAGACAGAAGCTATAACAATAATTCAAGAAATTAAGGATCATTATATTAGAATGTTACAAACAATTAAGAATCATGTATAATCTATATCTCACATTTTCAGGAACCTTAATTAGGATGCCAAGATTAAGATTTTGTACTTTAGCACATTATGACACTAAAAGTTACATTGGATAGAAGAAATTATCATTCATGTTCTCAAAATCGGATGGGCCGTAGATTAATTAAAGAGATATACATATTCATGGAATTGAACCTGCTAGATTGGTAATGGCATTCGATAAAGCCAAGGCCGAAGAAACTCCCTTTCCTCCACCTGACATGTCTTCTCCTAATAACAGCTTCGAGAATTTTTCCTTCATCATTTCCTCATCTAAACACAAGACCCAGCATACATAAGGACTACTATGAAAAAATTGCTAAGAGGAGGACATGAATTTAGAGATCATACACATATTACATGAATGCTTCACACATATATGTCAAGAAACTAAACAAATGAAAAAGACCCTTCATTTGCATTTTTACATGTATATAACCAAAATTTCTTGAGGTCTAGCAAATTAATTATTAGATATATATAGAAATTTGAATTTGAATACGAGCTTGCCTGTAGGCCGGTCCTTGTGAACTTGATCCTGAGCTTTTGGTTGCATCTTTTCATCAACAATGGCAACACCACCACCACCACTTAGTTGATCTGTGGCCTCAGGAAACACTTTAGCAGAAAACCTCGACTTTTGAATGGTTTGTTCTCTTTCAAGAACTCGAACCATTGTAAACTTTGAGAGATTTCTTTAATGAAAATGGACAAATGAGAAAGAGAACAGCATGAGAATTCAGAAGAATTAAAGACTATCTAGAGGAGATTTAAAAAAAAAAGAAAAGAAAAGAAAAACATATATGTATTACAAGAAACTGGCTTTGGAGATTGGAAATTTAGATTTAGCTAGTTTTTTTCAGTTTTTTTTAATCATGGACATATGCATGCATGAGGAATAAGAAATTGAAGGAGTAGAATTGGACGCTGGTTCTTTGGTTTTCCTTTGTTGGGGTTGGTTAATTTGGAAGGGAAGGCAACCATGAAATGAACGGTGGAATTTTATTTGAAGGCCAAAAAGGTAGGTAGCTAGGCCGGGAAAAGTGTGCAATAAGATAGATTTTGTTTGACTTCTTTTATTTTAAGGGTCTCCATATATATATATATATATATATAAAGAAACATAATGAAAAATTGTAAAAAGAAAATTATATATATATATATATATATATATATATATATATATATATATATAATAAAATAAAAGAGCATCTAAATAAGCCTCGTTAATGGACTTAACACAACTCCACCCTAACATACATACACTTTTCCCATCTCAGCCAAAAACTAAAAAAATTTTAAACTACCCTTCCCTCAATTTACTCTACCCTTCCCCCAATCTACCCTACCTTTCGTTCTTCTCCTCCATTTTTCTTCTTCAAAACTCCTCCAAAACCCTATTAAAGCCCACCATTTTCATCTTCTTATCTTAGATGGAAGAATATTAGAGCAAGAGAAGCATCATTTGGACTCTATTTGGAGCGAATCGCTACTCGTTATCTTCAAAATTTTTTTGACATTTGATCTTTTGAATCGGTAAGAAATACATGTTTTAATGATTTTTTTTGTTTCTATTCACTTTCATGCATGAAATGGAATATTTATGGGTGTTTTTCAATGTGTTTTGCGTAAAAAATAGACAAGAAGGAAGTTCGCCCTTAGAGTCGGCCCTGTCCGGCCGACCCTTTTATTTCTTTTTTTTTCATTATCACATACCATATTGCATTAAGATCCATTTCGTGACAATTTTGATATGTTTTCACCTATTTCGGGCTAATTTGGGAGGAGGGGCACTGTTCCTCACTCGTTACTCTCGTGTGAGGTATGAGTGGGGTATGACACCCCACCGCCCAAATGAGCTCAGACTGAGTGTAAACATAAAAAAAATTGTCATGAAATACATCCCAATGCAATATGATATATGAAAATGAAAAAAAGAAAAGAAAATAAGATGGTCGATCGGACATGACCGACCCTTACAAAAGAAGGTCGGCCGACCATGGCCGACCCTCCTGTACAAAGGGTCGGCCGACCATGGCCGACCTTCATGGCAATTTTTCGGAAAAAAAAAGGTCATTTTAGTAATTTCAGTTGAGGGTATTTAAGGAATTACAAAAAATATGTGAAGTGGGGTGTAGATAGTCCATTAATGGGGTCTATCTAGTTGCTTTCTAAAATAAAATCAATTTTCTTTTTACAATTTTCCATTATTCTTCTTTAATATACAAGTTCACAAAATTTCATACTCAAGTTTACAGTCTAGGTTTTTGGGCTTTTAGGGCATAAGACCAAGATTTGCGTAATAAGGGTAGAATACAGTCTAGTGATCTTTAAGACTGAAACAAATATTTTTAGCCAAGTTTATTAGAAAATAATAATAGTAATAATAATAATATAGAAAAAGATAATTAGAGAGAGCTTGCAACGTGACAATCTAAGGATGGGAAAAAGATTGAGAAATTGATTGAGGAGAATTTGAAATTGAGACATATTGTTGTTTTCGTAATCAACTTTATTGAAAATGTGATATTAGTCTGTAGGTGCAAGATTTGACTAACACCAATAGACGATGAGGTGGGGAAAAAATGCTGATCTGAAACTCGTCAGAGTGCTGGAGAAATCCCTGGAAGTTGGTTATTTGGCAGAAGAAAAATAGGAGAATACAGGCTATCGTAACGAACACCGGTGTGGTGTCGACCAAAGAACCTCCGATGCCTAAGTTAGTTTAGAACTATGTAATACTGAACTTAGTCGAGAATGGCTTAGAGTTTCTTACCTTCCCCTTAGGGGTTAGGGTCTTTTAATAAAGAGGGCTTGAGGTCTTTGGCCTTGTCATAGTGTTGTTGTAGAACCAGGAATCCAACTTGTGTTGAGAGAGCATATTTGATTCCTGGTAAGATTTGGTCCGATCCTCATAGGATTAGGATGGCTTATCAGCCTTCTAGTCGAACTGGTAGAGTATATGGTTTTATCAAAGTCGGATTATGAGTAAATCTCAAACTTGTCGCAATGGATCACGCCCTATCTCTATCAGATCGGGTATTTTGTCGTCATCCTTTTTGGAGTCGGAGACCCTTACAGGTCGGTATACCGATTTATAGTCTCTCATTCTAGTGTCTTGATAATGGAGATTTGGCCTGTCATAAAGTCGGTATACAATGGTTGGTAATCATCGATATGAGATACCGATCTGGCTTATCTGACCCTTTGTTGCCGACGTTCCATCTATTGTGGCTGTGACATTCACCTGGTTCGTAAGACTGACCATGGGCTCGGACTTTGTGCCCAGTTAGGCATATTGGTCTCGCTTGTCCAGAACATGACAGGTCGGTATATCTACTTGATACGAGCTATGTCTTACTAGGCCATATTAATATGGCTGACGTGTTTTATGCTCAGTATATGGTCCAATAGTTACCCCCAAGCTCCGAGCAAAACTAATTGCTTGGAGGTTAGATGAAACGCTAAGTACCGAGCCATTTAATGCTTATGACAGTTGAGCTCCGAAAATTGCGCGTACGTGCACTGCTTGACAACACGACCGCCACTGCACGTCTTTTGATTGTGGGCCATTAATTTTGCCTAGGGATTCGTGCTCATAATTGCGTCTTACAGGTCGTTTGCCTATAAATAGAGAACTGGTCATTTGATCTCCATTCATCAACTGCACTCTGAGAGATCGGTAATCGCTTGTTCGGCTATTCTGGTCTTCCACTTTTACGTTGTAACTCTTTTCTCTGATTTTTTCCTTTGTCTTTCTGCTAGGTAATCTGTAGGCATAACCCTTAGGTTGTTTAGATGACTTCCTCTAGCGTAGATCCTCCTACCGACCTGAGAGCTTCCTCTTCATCCTCTATGGAGGTATCCTACGAGGACCTCTTCCCAGAAAAGAAAGTTATGGCTGAACCTCAGGTCGGAGGGAGTGCAGTAGTCCTATCCTCCTCCAAGGACTCCGAGAAGACCGAGGAGGACGTGGAGGTGCTTGACGTTGCGCCTCTTTTAGTTGATAGGTCCCAGAGTAGGCTCGGTATTACCGAGCCTAGTACATCGAGTCGGGTACACGTATCCCCTGAGCTTGAAGAAGCCGAGGTAGGTGATATTTTTTACTCAGTAGATCGTGTTCCTTCCAAAATAAAGGAGCACCACCTTGCTCAGTTGAGGAAAGAACTCGGTATACCGAATCGTATAGGGTTGAAGACGCCTGCTCCTGGGGACCGAGCTAGCCACCCTAAGAAAAGAGAGGTTGCCCTATACACCAACCTCTTTGAGGATGAATTGACCCTGCCTCTCGAAATATCCATATGTCGCCTGCTCGGCCATATAAAGGTTGCCCCTGCTCAGCTCAATCCCAATGTGTGGAGGGCCATTCTGAGCTGCCTTATGTTTTGGAAGGAGAGAAAGTGGCTAGAATTTGACTTTCAAGACTTTGCCCTCGTATACTGACTAAAATCCCACCCGGGATATAGCGGGTGGTATGATGCATCGGCCCATCAGGGTGCCGAGGAAGGCCAACCCCTAATCAACGAGAACCCCACTTCCAATATATCCTGAAAAGACAAGTGGTTTTTTGCATCGGGGCCTTGGGCGGAGGAAGCTTGCGTACCGGCCACTTTCGGGAAACCAGGTACCGAGCTTTCCTCCGTACCTTGTCTTTTTCTCTTATCTTATTCTTGCTCGATAGAGACTCATATTCTTCGCCCTTTTTGACAGGTACTTGGGAAAAATCGAGTAGGGACGAACAATTTGACTTCTCGCGTGTTGACGAAATCTATCGGCTTTCCTTTATAGATCGACGGTACAAAGTAATTTTGACTCCTGAGAGGCTA
This sequence comes from Paratinospora sagittata, assembly GCA_035771175.1. Classification (NCBI taxonomy): domain Eukaryota; kingdom Viridiplantae; phylum Streptophyta; class Magnoliopsida; order Ranunculales; family Menispermaceae; genus Paratinospora; species Paratinospora sagittata. The sequence continues at coordinate 20,748,592 of CM069611.1, read as the reverse complement.
TACCAAGCTGGTAGTATCAAACAGAAGAAAGTCTTCTCAGGACGTAAGTTTAGCTTATCATGTGTTGATTTTGTACTAATCAGTTTTGTAGGTTCCGATCTGAGACGTTTTGTTTGCAATGTAAGTTTTTCTGCTCCCAGTTCTATCGCCAAGAAAAGAAAGAAGAAGAAAGCAAACAAATCTAAAGAAATGGCACCCAAGAGAGTTGTTGCTGGTCGATATACTATCGACTCGTCCATGCTGAAGGACCTCTTTGCTGAGTGAGCAGCTACCACTCAGGGGCCGGCCGAGAGATCGTCGAGTAGCGCCCCGAGGAAGACTTTGAATTCGAAGGGGACAGCTCCAACATTCTCCTCTGAGCAGGTGAACACTTTTGTTAAAGAGACAAGGTCGGTGGGGGCCAAGTCGAAGTCCCCTGCTCCTACCGACCAAGGGGTTGCCAAGAAGGCGAGATTTGGAGAAGCTGAGAGCCTCGTAACCAAGGTTAGGGATATCAACCTGAACATCAACAACTATCAAGTCGGTGTCCCCAATGCCTTTTCGATTGTGATGAAGGACGAGGACATATTCGAGAGCATGGCTGATGCCTATATGAAGTCGGTGGAGGTGAGTTTGTTTATTTAATCCATCTTGTTGCCTATGTGTTCTTCTTCTGTGGTCCCTGACTTATTCTTTTTTTCCGTTTGTAGGCTGCTGCTTAAAATTAATACAACCTCCGCCGCATCAAAAATCACTACGTCAAATTTCAAGACGAGGCGAAGGAGGCCCAGACAACCTCGATGATCTGGGAATCCAAGGTTGTAGCTCGGGATACCGAGATCAAGAAGCTGAAGGAGCAACTGAAACTTAAGGAGGATGAAGTGGAGTCAGTTCAGGATGAACTGGCCAGGTACCGAGCTCAGTTTCGGGCCACTGTCGAGAACCGGGCTGAAGAACTCTGCCAAGCTCGAGTGGATGAATCCTGCATCAAGGCAATAACGGTCAACCGAGCTGATTTAGAGGAGTTTTTTGGCGACTCCGTAGATTGAAAAGGCTTCGACAGGTGGGCCAGCTTAGCAACTGGAGAGGTTTTGGAAGAGGGGGCCGAGGATGAAGACTAGGGTGTTACACCCATGGTTACGGGGGCATCATCCAAGCAGCCATTGGCTGGGGCTACCCCTGCGGTTCCCGCGACATTGTCTGAGCAGCCTCAGACTGTCGACTTCGAGGAGGAAACGCGTCGAGCCAATGATGATGATGAGCCAGTCAGTATGACTAAGATCCTGCACCGTTCCACTGGTTCGGAGTCGTAGATGATCTCTTTTAGTCTTAGCCGTGTTTTTTGTAAGAGGCCTGCGTGTCCCAGTAATCCTCTGTTCCTCTTTGTACCGACTTCAGTATTAATGAAATGTCCATTTTTGCTTAGACCTAATCTTCTTACACTCATTTGTACTCGTTTCCAAAGAATTTGTCTTTGTTTTATGTCGATCTCCTTACTTAATTTCTCTAAGTATTTGTTGGGTCATGAGGTCGGTAGGCAATGTTTAACTTCTTTTTTTGCTTTAAACAGTTAAGTTCTCTTCTCGGTAGCAGTTTGATCGCCGCTCCAAGGGTGATTGACCCCTCTTCTCGGTAGTATCTACCCTTCTGAGGCAATACCCCAAGGCACTTTTGACTGTGGTCATCTTCTCGGTAGGTACGTAACTAGATGCTTGGTACCCCCAAGGCATTATAGGGCCGGGGCCCTTCTTCTCGGTGGCTTCCGATCTGGTCGGTAGCTCCAAGACACTTTTAATTATAGATCGTAGAAATAGATTTGTAGAAGGAAAAACTCTTGGTTATTGTAGAAAAATCTCGAACAAACACTTGTAGAAAGCTAAAAATAAAACTAGAGGTAACCAACACCTCGGCAAATACTGTGACATAGCTACTAAACTGCTACTACTACTGCTAAAGCTTATTGGTAATACTTCTTGAGGTGCTCGGCATTCCAGGGCTCAGGAATTCTTCTCCTAGTCAGATCTTCGAGCTTGTACACCCCCGTGCGAAGTATCGCTATGATCTTGTAAGGCCCTTCCCATTTGGGACCGAGGGCACATGCTCTAGGCTCGCGTGAGTTTAGCATGACCTTCCTTAACACTAGGTCACCAACTTTGAAGCATCTATGCTTCACCTGGCATTGTAGTACTTCGAGATCCTCTACTGGTATGCCGTTAGTTTGAGCTATGCTTGTTCCCTTCTTTCTTCAAGTAGATCAAGGTCGGTACCCCGGGCCTCCCCATTCTTGTCTTCGTCAAAGAAGGAGATCCTCAAGGTCGGTATACCGATTTTCATTGGTATAACAACCTCCATTCCGAATGCTAGAGAGAATGATGTTTTTCCTATCACTGTTCGGGTGGTGGTGCGGTATGACCAAAGGATTTGATGCATATCTTCAGCCTACATTCCCTTCTTTTCTTCGAGCCTGACCTTCAATGTGTGTTTGATGATCTTGTTCATTGCTTCTACTTGACCATTGGCTTGAGGGTGGGCTGGAGTAGAAAAGAAGTGTCGAATATCGAGGTCCTCGCAAAATGATCGAAAACTTGCATTGTCGAATTGTTTGCTGTTATCAGAGATGATGGTGTACGGGACACCAAAACGGCACATAATCGATTGCCAGATGAAATGTGTAGTCTGCTGCTCAGTAATTTTTGCTAACGGTTCGGCCTCTGCCCACTTGGTAAAGTAGTCAACAGCTACAATTGCAAACTTGACTTGACCTGTCACGATGCCCCTGACGCAGGCTGACGTCATGACCGGCACAGTGTACTATACACTGTACATACCCATATACAGTATATAATACACTGTCAGCCTCAACGGACATTCACAAAAATTCCCAATATTTTCAAAAATTTTGACAGCATCTCCCCATAAAATGGACATTTCACATTTTTTCCTGATATACCACAAATCAAATCACATATCTAGATATATATAATCATCTCATTCATTCACACATCAAATTCTCACATGATAGATACTTACGATCATCTCATTCCATCATCACAAGCATTGTCTAACCCAAAATATCAAATCAAAATCCATATTTTCTTACAACCCATCTATGTGATAATATAGATATGTAGAATGTGATATATATTCATTTGAAAATAAAGAAAATATAATTCATTTCCTTCGCATACACGTACATTAACAAAATAAGACACATATTTACTCTCGTGCTTTTCCTTTTAACTCTGTACCTGAAATATTGAAGGAAATGGAGTGAGCAATTAACAGCTCAGTGAATATATTTCTTGATATGACAATTATATGCATTTAGGAAAATATTACTTTTAAAATCATTTCAAACAATTATTAAAAACACGTTTCATTCAACGCATATATTATACATGTCAACAACATAAATTTCATGAGTTTTCAATAAAACAATGCATTCTTTTCCACGAAATCCACAATCTCCCTCCTTTAAGGCAAGAGAGCGGGTCTAACCCTTGTATGGCCGTTACAAGGTAGCCACAACCTCTCATTACCCAATTCACAGTCATTTCAAGGATCTCCAATCCTTGTTAAGACAGGCCTACTGACAATGAGGTTACGCATAACACTCATCCGGGTCTAATTCCTAATGAAATGACACCAACTTGCCTTTGCAAGTCTCACATGTTCCAATGCTAAAAAGAAATCATTTATGAATGTAAATTAAAACACAATGCAACAATATATGCATAGCATATTTACATTCAAACATTTCGTATATATAAAATGTCATACAAGAACCAAAATCAAGAAAATATACTCACAGTACAACACTTTCCAACTTAAACCCAATCATTGTCGCTTTCGAGTCCAGTTCCAATTTAAATCCAACTAACACAACCTATCACAACCACTCCATAATTCAATTTCATTTAATCATATCTATTTACATATTCAATTTCTCAACTTACTTCAAATCACTAATAATAAAGATCCACCTGAAAAATATTATATCTGTGAATCTAGATTCCAACTCCATTTAAGACTCATAAGCAGTTGAAGAAACTACTATCTCGTTTCTGTGGTCAATCTAGATATTTCCACAAGAAAGAATAGTGAAAATAGATTTCCAATTCATATTTTCACTACTTCTCCATTTTATTTTTCTCCTGGAACATATATCAATTTTATTAAAAATATAGAACATTCCTAAAATTATTCTGTCCACATCGACACGTGTAAAATCCGTCATACTACCATTCTACTACCTTCAACAGGTATTTTACTAAGGTTTTACACGTTCGCAGAGGCATCCAAAGTCAATTTTACTCACAAAAATCATATCTTTAGCTACTAAAAATATCAAAGCATATCCAAAAATCATGCTCTTAACATCGAAACGTCCGGAATTCAGTTCTCTACGATTCTATGATTTCAAACCGGAGTTTCACTGGATTCTAATTCCATTTTATTCACCGGATATAATCACAGTACTATTCATGGTATTGTTCACGTCCTCACTATTCATTAGAAAGATGTAAATTTTTACTAAAATTGTCAAATGGTCTCCAAAAATCATGAAATTGGAATCGATGGACTCGCAACAGTGCATTCTACCATTCTATAGCCTTAAACTGGAGTTTCATTGGGTTTTAAATGATTCAAACGATCTCCAATCTAAACTCTAAATTCCAACAAACTTTCAATGGCTATAAAAATTCCAAATAAACACATAAATGAAATCAAACCACATATTCGAGGTTCCTACAGTCTAGGGAGTGTTTTTCCACCTTTCGAACAAATTTTCATCCAAGTTGGGTAAAAATTCCAATTTTGAAAACATTGTAAAACAACTCTCATAGCTAAAATTACTCCGCTAGAACCGTTACATCTAGCTTAGATATAAATTTCACGAAGAAATAAAGTGAAAATCATTTATCGCAAGCCCCGATTTCGCGCGAATCCTGCGTTTCCCCTTCGTTATTTCCTTTCTCTCTTTTCGGTTCTTCTTCTTCTCGTTCTCTTCTTCTTCTTTTTTTTTTTAAACGTGCGAGAGAGATTGAGATGAGAAAGGAGTTCTTTTGTTTTTATTTAAACGTTTGAGAGAGTGTGAGATTAGAAATGAGAGATGATAATTATATATACAAAGGATCCAATGCACCTCATGCTCAATAGTTAACCAACTCACCCCATCTTAATATTTAACTTTCATTCATTCAATCATACTATTCATTAATTCATTAAATCATACTACAATCCACATATTTAATTAACCAACCCCATAAATTAATCAATTTAATTTAACTTCATTTTTTTAACTTGTAAGTATCCATATTGAATGATCTCATATGTATTATCTTCATTTAATAATTTTATTTCTTTGCTCATACCCCTTAAATATAGCATGTATGTTCATACACGCATATATTTGTCTCTTACGTATAAAATACACATATTATACGTCTCGATATACGCATTATTCAACGAATGTATTTAATTAAAACTACGGGGTGTTACATGACCTTTACAGGTCGGTAGAGGTTTTATCAGGTCCACCCCCACTAAGCAAAAGGTCATGGACCCTGCATTGAAAAAAGATTTTTTGCCAGAGCTCGGATGTTTGTTCTATGTCTTTGGCAACTGTCGCACTTCCGAGATATCCTTATGGCGTCTTTGTGGATTGTTGGCCAATAGTAGCCCTGGCAAAGGACCTTGTATACGAGAGTACTTCCACCTGAATGGTTACCATATACACCTGCATGAATCTCTTCCAGAACTAGTCGTGCTTGCTCCTCCCGTAGGCATCTTAAATAAGGTATAGAGAAGTCGTGCCTATAAAGTTGATCGTCTATTATGGAATATCTAGCAGCTTGTCTTTGCACTTTCCTTGCTTTGATCTTGTCCTCGGGGAGGTTGCCATTTCGTACGAAATCTTTGATCGGGTTCATCCACAATGGGTTTTGGCTAAGTGTGCCGACCTCTTGGTCGGTACTCGATTTTTCGATACTCCTTTTGGGTAGGAATTCCACCGGGACTTGGATCATGAGCTCGGCCTTCGAGAAGGAGGCCAACTTGAAAAGTGCATCGGCCAAGGTATTTTTCGTTCTCAGCACCTGCGTTAGTTCATACTCCTTGAACATTCCTAATAGGGCCAGTGTTTCCTTCAGATATGCTTGCATTCTGTTATCTTTGGCCTGATACTCTAAGGTGACTTGTCATGCGACGAGCTGGGAGTCGCAATGGATAAGCAATTTTTTCACCCCCCAGCTGAGAGCAAGTCGCAAACCAGCCAGAAATGCTTCGTACTCTGTTTCATTATTGGATACTAAAAAATCGAAGCGAAGAACACACAGATGTTTCTCACCTCTAGAGAATATGAGCACTATTCCGGCTCCACATCCCTGCTTGCAAGAAGAGCCGTTGACATAAAACTTCAGGCTTCTGCAGGGTTCTGGTAGGTGGTCGGAGATATTTAGGGAAACTCAGACAAAAAATCTGTCAACGCTTGACCCTTCATAGTTGTGAGAGGTCGACATTCGATGTCAAATTAGCTAAACTCGATGGCCCACTTAGTCAACCGTCTAGATGTTTCCAGCCTTATGAGCACCTGTCTCAGCGAGTGCTTGGTGAGAACGACCATGGTGTGGGCTTGGAAGTAGGGTCTCAACTTCCGAGCTAAAGTGACGAGCGCTAGTGCCAACTTCTCAATTTTTGGATATCTCGTCTCTACGTCGAGCAAGGACTTGCTGGTGTAGTAAACCTCATTCTGGCTGCCTAGCTCTTTTCTGACCAGAGCAGAACTAATAGCTGCTTCCGAAACTGCTAGGTATAAGAAGAGTTGTTCTCCATGAAGGGGTTTTGAGAGCAGAAGGGCCTGACCAAGGTAAGCCTTTAGCTCTTCAAAGGCATTTTCACACTCTGGGGTCCACTCCACTGCCTTCTTCTTGATCAACTTGAATAACATAAGGCATCTGTCTGTGGACTTAGAAATGAACCTTCTCAGTGCGGGTTCTCACCCAGTGAGCCTCTGGACTTCCTTCACGGTGCGGGGAGACCGCATGTCGACCAGAGCCTGAATCTTGTCGGGGTTGGCTTCGATTCCTCTCTGATTAATAAGGAATCCCAGGAATTTACCAGAGTTCACTCGAAATATGCATTTCGTCGGGTTGAGTTTCATGTGATAATTTATCAGTATCGTGAACACTTCTTTCAGGTTGGTAGGATGAGCTGTCGACTCTACCCTTTTGACCAGCATGTCACCAACGTAGACTTCCATGTTCACTCCAATTTTTTTCGTGAACATGTTGTTAACCAGCCTCTGATAAGTAGCCAAGGCATCACCTTGTAGCAATACAAACCTCCATCTGTAATGAAGGTCGTCTTCTCTTCATCTTTACTGCTCAGCACAATCTGGTTGAACCCTGAATACGTGTCCATGAAGCTCAACAGCTCGTGACCTGCAGTTGCATCCACCAGCTGGTCGATGCGAGGAAGCGGGAAGCTGTCTTTTGGGCAAGTTTTGTTCAGATCAGTGAAGTCGACGCATGTTCTCCACTTTCCATTAGATTTTTTGACCATTACTACGTTGGCCAGCCAATCGAGGTATAGTACTTCTTTGATGAAATCAGCCGTCAATAACTTTTCTACCTCTTCTCGTAGACCTATAACTCTCTTCTATCGGATCGACCTTGCCTCCAGGTCGACATTCAACCGGTACGCCATCACATTGGTCGGTATTCCGGGCATGTCTTCATGGGACCAGGCAAAAATGTCTCTATGTTCCCTTAAGATACTGACCAGGTGATCGGTGAGGGAGGGGCTCATTCCCGCACCGATCTTGACAATTCTGGCTGGATCTTCTCCGATCTGCACCTCAGCCCATTCATCTTGGGGTTCGAGCCCTGACATCTCTTCCCTGGGGTTGAGGTCGGAACTAGTTGGATGCTCTAGGAGCATTAGTTGCTCCTCTGTAGATTTGAGACTTTTCTCATGTCCAGTTTTCTTCTTCACAGCCATGACATAGCAGTCCCATGACTCTTTTTGGCTGCCCCGCACTACTTCGACGCCTCGCTCTGCTGGGAACTTCAGGGCCAGATGATAGGTTGATACAACAGCCCTTAGATTATTGAGGAGTGGTCGTCCTATGATGGCGTTGTAGACGATTGGACACTTTACTACCAAAAAACTAGTCATGGCCGTAATTTTGTGCTTAGAGTCACTGGCTGTTAATGGTAAGGTTATCCGCTTTTCCGGCATGATGTTATTTTCAGTGAAGTCGATCAGAGGGACATCTTCCGGGCTCAGCTAATCCTTGGTCAGTTCTAGTTTCTCAAACGCCAACCAATAGAGAATATCAACTAAGCTACTGTTGTCGACCAACATTCGACCGATTTTGTAGTAGGCCACGATCATCGTGATTACTAAAGCGTCGGCGTGTGGTCGAAGTATATCTTGAGCTAAGTCGATCCGCTTCTGTTTCTCAGGTAGGCACCCAAGGTTCATGACTTCCGATCTCGACTCGCGGACATATGCCTTCGTAGCTCGGTTCGAGGTACCGATCTGGTCTCCACAAAAGATTGTTCTTATCTCGCCAACTAGCCCAGTTTGGTTATCTTCTGGAGTCCTCTGCCGGTTGGGATTCTTCACAAACTCCCTTAGATGACCTTTGCGGATTAGGGTTTCGATCTTCTACTTGAGATCATAGCACTGGTCGGTATCGTGACCGTGGTCTCGATGGTACCGACAGTACTTCTTCTTATCCCGCTGTTCCACGGGCGTTTTCAACTTTCGGGGCTATCGGATGTACTCTCTGTTCTAGATCTCCAAGAGGATCTGCTCTCGTGAAGCAATAAGGGGCGTGTAGTTGGAGTACACGTTTTGAGGTACTTTGTTACTCCTCTGATCTCGGCTGCCAACATTCAATCTTTTTCCGCCTCTATTGTCCTCCTTTGAGTCATATTCCTTTTTCCTCTTGTTCTCTTTCTTCAAGCTTTTGGGGACTCATCTGCCACTTGTTTTGCGTCAGTTTTCTCATCGACATTGATGTATTTTTCTGCTCGGTCAAGGATCTCTTCGTAGGTTTAGGCCTTCTTTTTTCCAAGGGATTATTAGAACTTCCCGGGCCTTAACCCTGCGAGGAAGGTGGTGATCGTCATTTTATTGTTGCAGTCGTCTACGTCGACTTGTACGTCATTGAAGCCACAGATGTACTCCTTCAGGGTTTCGCCTTTCTTTTGCTTGATGCCCAACAAACTGTTCACAGGATTTTCCCTTGCCTTCTTCCCAGCAAAGTGGTTCATGAACTTGTGAGCTAAGTGCCCAAAAAAACATATAGAACCGGTTTTGAGTTTTCGGTACCACTTCCGAGCAGGTCCGCCAAGGGTGATCTGGAAACCCTTACACATAGTAGTGTCGTCTTAGCCCTTAAACTCCATCCACTACTTGTAGTTCTCAATGTGCTCTCTGGGGTCTCCCTTCCCTTTATACGTTTTGACATTTGCATTCTTGAGGTTCTTTGGAAGCGGTGTCTAGAGTATATCCTCAATAAAAGGAGAAGGGAGTTCCTTATACTCGTGGTAGTGTCGAGGTACAGACCTAGTAGTTTTAGAGCGTTCTGATTCGTACAGCCTTCTCGGTACCGATCTCTTTGGACCAAGCTTTCCTACCACAACTTCTTTCTCGGATACCGACCTGTGTGAGGCAGGTTTCGTACCGATCGCTGAAGAGCCGACCTGATCCTTGAGAAGATTGAGTTGTGACTTTTCTTCCAGTTCAGAGAGTGATGTAAGTCTTTAGCAGATAAAAACTTATGATTAGGAGGGTGTTTTCCCGATACTGACCTCTTCTTCGAGGTCACACTTCGGCAACTACTCTCCTCTCCCCTCTGGGGTCGAGGGCTAGGACGTGGTAGATGACTATGAAGTGGTTGTAGGGGGAGCACTTCCCTCACATCCGTTGCTGCTCCAGGACGTTTTGAGCCATTTTTTCCAGGCTTTTCTATATAGCAGTCAACCTCAATTTCTTAGCAAAATTCTTAGACTGCTTTTTCGGTGGTCTCCCGCTTTATTTTTGTGGTGCTGCCGGCGTGGCGTCAGGCTCCACCTCAATTGGTATTTTTGCCTCCTAACTCATGTTGGCAGAGCTGTTTTTGACTTGCAATGTCATTTCCCATAGACGGCGCCAAATGTTGGTGCAAGATTTGACCAACACCAGTAGACGATGAGGTGGGGGAAAAATGCTAATCTGGAACCCGTCGGAGTGCTGGAGAAATCGCCGAAGGTTGGTTATCTGGAAGAGGGAAAACAGGAGAATACAAGCTATTGTAAGGAACACCGATGTGGTGTCAGCCAAAGACCCTCCGATGCCTAAGTTAGTTCAGAACTACGTAATACTGAACTTAGTCGAGAATGACTTAAAGTTTCTTACCTTCCCCTTAGGGGTTAGGGGTCTTTTTATAGAGAAGACTTGAGGTTTTTGGCCTTGTCGTAGTGTTGTTGTAGAACCAGGAATCCAACTTGTGCTGGGAAAGCATATTTGATTCCTAGTAGGATTTGGTTCGATCCTCATAGGATTAGGATGACTTATCAGCCTTCTAGTAGAACTGGTAGAGTATATGGCTTTATCAGAGTCAGATTAAGAGTAAATCCCGAACCCGTCGTAATGGATCACACCTTATTCCTATCTGATCGGGCATTTCGTCGTCATCCGTTCTGGAGTCGGAGACCCTTACAGGTCAGTATATCAATCTGTAGTCTCTCGTTCTAGTGGCTTGATAATAAAGATTTGGTCTGTCATAAGGTCGGTATACAGTGGTCGGTAATCATCGATATGAGATACCGATTTGGCTTCTTCGACCCTTTGTTGCAGACCTTCCATTTATTATGACTGTTGCATTCACCTGGTTGGTAGGACCGACCATGGGCTCGAGCTGTGTGCCCGGTTAGACAAATTGGTCTCGCTTGTCCAAAATATGACAGGTCGATATATCTACCTGATACGGGTTACGTCTTACTGGGCCTGATTAATATGGCTAACGTGTCTTATGCTCAGTATATGGTCCAACATAGTCTATTAGGTTGAATTTTATACGATTTAAAAAAAATTATAATATTTAATTATTACTTATATTATTTCAGTAATCTTAAAATAACAAGTCCGTCAAGAATGAGTCCACCTAGCTTATAACTAACTTCATCACCATACCGTACTTTTAAAGAGTTATTAAGCACATTCCTGACTCATTAATCTCCTTATTCTTTAGGGTGGGTCAAGAGTTAAACTTGTAATCTTTTAAGTTTAAAGCTATTTTTTTACCAACGGCACCAAAAGCTAAACTTTTAGTTAAGGTGGTGTCATTCCTTTAACCTCCTTTTTAACAACTGCTGGCATGAATAGTTTTGCTTGGGGAACGTTAAGTAATACTCAGTTTGAGAATGTCATTTTGATTGTTTAGGATCTAACTCAGATCCCTCATAGTACGTGCACAAAAAGAAATATGGGTCTCACGGTGGTAGAATTGCATTTCTCTATGTCATTAGATTTACATTGATGTTTTAAAATGTCAGGCTATGTATGTCTAACGCTTGTGGTTTTACATAGATGAGTATAAGGGCAGATGATGTAAGGTGTTTCAGTCAAAAATCTTACCGTACGTTGAGATGCGGGCAATGAAGTTGGCTGACAACGGATTGTTAATCTTACTTTTTCTTTGAATTGCCCATTTTCATTTGATCTCCTCGCGTTTGTTGTTACCAAAAACACTTTATGCTTAACTTGGTCTTTGAAGGAAAAAAAATAATAAGTGTAGAAAGTTAGAGTTCATCATACCGTTTTTTTGGTGGATCAGGGTCCTTTTAATTGAAGGTAGATTTCTTACATTTATTACTATAAGACATTTAAGCATTTCCCTTATTGGGGATGGATAAATGATCTACTTCATCAAAATTTGTGTCAAAATAGTCTAGTTTGCCTTACGTTGTTGTGAGTAAGGTTGTTAGGATTGAAATCCTACCTCGAATCAGTAGGGGCCTAAATGATTAAATTGTAGAATCAGATCGTGAATCGTAAGATCCTATCAACTAAAAAATTTAAATGTTATTTGTGTATAAAGGTACCCAAAAAATATTTAAATAATACATATAAATATAAATTAAGTCAAATTTTAAGAAGTAAAACTTAAAAAATAGAGTCATAGCCCACATTTATAAATTTACAATCATTCAAGAACAAGTAAAAAACCAAATTTATTAAAAAAAAAACATAAAGTATTTTTTTTAAATCTAAATTTTTTTTTCAAAAAAATTACATACAAAATCACAATTTTTTTTTTTAAACCAACGTTAAAAAAAATTATACTTGGATCACGATCCTACGCTTTGGATCGCGATCTAACCACGATCCTATTAAATTTCGATCCTATGAGGGATCCAGATCGGTCCTTATATAGGATCGTACGATCCTACACATCCGGATCTAGATCCTGACAATATTGGTTTGTAAGTGAAGAATCTAGTAGAACCTCTCAGTCTTGTTGAATAAAATCGTCGATTGGGATCGAGGAAGAACCTCGGTTAGGATTGAAAAAATCTTCTGGTTGCAACCGAAGAAGTACCTCGGTCATAGTCGAAGGTGACCTTCGCCGTGAAAGTCCTCGACCATGGCCGAAAGAGGCCATCGACCACTATCGAGGTTGCCCTTGGTTATGGCCTAGGTGGCTTTAGCCACGATTGAGGCTACCCCTCCTTGGTCTTGGCCGAAAAAAGGGAAGAGGTGGGGCCTCAGCCACTGAGGTGGCCTCCTCGGTCGTGGCCGAGGTAAAAGTCGTTAAGCTTCTCATACTTCATGTTGACCCATAAGTTTGAAATGTAATCGGATACTGCTACTTTAAGGCCTCACATAAGGGGTTTCCTTGGATCTCTTACTTTAATTTTTCATTACTTATTATTTAAGGCCTCACATAAGGGGTTTCCTTGGATCTCTTACTTTAATTTTTCATTACTTATTATTTAGGTTTGTTGAATCTCTATAGAAAGACCGAAATTTGTGTTTTTAGTGCTTCACTAGTCAAAATATTATTTAAAATTATAATAATAGTTGATCATGTCACATTTAAATTTCATGCCCACGACTCAACCAACCAAATAAATAAATAGATGCGATTTGATCAATACAAAAGATTTGTAGATAATATCATCGAGTAGATGCCAGATCAACTATGGTACCGTAGTGCATTTATTTATAAAATTAAATTCACATCCATAGCACAACAAAACATTCAATGGATGGACCACGAACCTTTAATTAAACCTAATAAATATTTAATAAAAAATAATTAAGTGACATATTTTTTGACACATATTTTTGACATTATAAATAAAAATAATTAAATTATCTTAAATTATGAGATAATATCTTGTATCACCTAATTAATACATAATACAAGATATTATTAAGTGATTCAAAATAATTTAATTACTTTCACTTATAATATTAAAAATATATGACATTATCCATATTTACTCTATCTTTATTATTCTTTGTAAAAGAGGAAGTCAACGTCACTAGTAGTACTTGACCGGTCTAGTCAAGTTTTATATGTTTATTTATTTGTATTCAATAGTAATTATTATTGTACGGATACATTAATCTAATAGTATCTAATGATGAGTCATTGTCAGATCAACATTTTAATGTTAAATAAATTTTTAGTATAAAAATAAGATAAACGTTTAGTGAGTAATTTTATGATTAAAATACACATTTTTTAAGTTCATTAATTATTTTTATTAGACTCTCTTAATTTATATCAATATAATTATATTATTTAATTTTTTTTATTTGGATGAATTTGGATGAATGTGTCATTATTTTTCCTTGAGAGACGTACAAAATACACGATGCTTTATACCCTTAAGAGTCTTATTAATTCCAAACTCCTAAACCATGTTTCTCAACTCACCTATAGAGAATATTTCTCCACTAAAATAAGAAAATACAAAATAAACAGCTAAAGGATTTGATATAGTTACCAAATCCTATCTTATTTTAACTGTAACACTTATCTACAATAAAAGGATAATGACAACTCATCCCCAAAGAGTAGGAAGTAGATTTCCACAATCTCCCTCAAGCCGGTAGTATATATCAATCATGCATAGCTTGGAAATTTTCAAAATCAGTTCTTGAAAGGGCCTTTGTAAGGATATTTGTTGTTTGAAGACATGAAGGCATGTAAACAAGTCTAACGATTTTTTCCTCTATCTTTTCCTTAATGAAATGTCGATCGATTTCCACCTGCTTGGTCCTATCATGATGAATTGAGTTCTTTGCAATACTAATGGAAACTTTGTACTCACAAAACACCTCATGAACTTTTCAACAAAAACCTTTAACTTCCGAAGTAACCTTTTCAGTGACATTCCTTCGCAAATGTGATGGGCCATAGCTCTAAACTCAGCTTCTGCACTACTCCATCTCAATAACTAATTGTTTCATGCTCCGCCAAGTAACTAAGGGTGTGTTTGGTTTGTGATCTGAAAATTAGAATACAACTTAAAAAGTGAAAATTCAGAAAATAACATTTTGTTGTTTCTTGAAAATAGCAAGTTTTCATTATAAATTTTAGAAAATTGTTTTCAAATTTCAACTACACAAACACGTTTTCTGTGTTTTCAAATTTTTGGATATAAAAAACTATATCAGGATCATAAACCAAACGCAACCTAAGTTCCCCTAGACAAAAGTACAATAACCTGTAATAGATCTTCTATCTGATACAAATCCAACCCAGTCAGCATTAGAATATACTTCAATGTCTCTATTTGATGATTTCTTGAAAAATAATCCTTTTTCATGACTCTTTTTCAAGTAACGCAAGATTTGATATACAACTCCTAAATGTTCCTCAATGGGATTGTTCATGAAGCGGCAAACCATACTGACAGAGAAACCACTATTAGGTCTTGTATGAAAGAGATAAATGAGTCTCTCAACAAGTCGTTGAGCCTTTATCCACAACTGGACTACCTTCTTCTAATCAAATCTTGCTTGTTGAATTCATAGGGGTATCCACATGTTTGCACCAAAACATTTTTGTTTACTTTAGTAAGTTAGGACATACTTACATCGGAAAATAGAAATTCCTTTTCTTGATCGAGCCACTTCCATGCCAAGGAAGTATAAGATGTCCCAAGTTTTTATTCCCAAACTCTTGAGTGAGTAGATTATTTAGTTTCTCCATTTCTTCCACATAGTCTCCAGTAAAGATAATATCATCGACGTATACAATGAGGATGGCAATCTTCCCTTTAGGTGAATGTTTGACAAACATGGTATGGTTTGATTGACACTGCAAAAAACCATGCTTCCTTACTACTTTTGTAAATCTATCAAACCACGCTCGTGGACACTACTTAAGACTGTATAATGACTTTTAGAGTTTACATACTTTCTTGGCATTCTCTTGTGTTTCAAAACTTGGTGGAATCTCCATATAGACTTCCTTTTCTAAATCCCCATTTAGAAAAAAAAAAAAAAAATTGACGTCGAGCTAAAAAAGTGGTCAATCTAGGTTTGCTGCTAGAGATAACAAAACTCAGATTGAATTTGGTGTGGCTACAGTGGCTAATCTCTCCTCGTAATCAATTTCATAGGATTGAGTGAACCCTTTTGCAACAAATCGGGTCTTGAATCTTTCTACACTTCCATCTGCATTGTGTTTGACGGTGAAGATACATTTGCATCCAACCAGATTTATCCCTTTTGGTAAATCTGAAAGTTCGCAAGTTTTGTTCTTCTTTAGAACTTGAATTTGGTGTGGCTATAGTGGCAAATGTCTCCTCGCAATCAATTTCACAAGATTGAGTGAACCCTTTTGCAAAAAATCGAGCCTTGAATCTTTCTACACTTCCATCTGCATTGTGCTTGACAGTGAAGATCCATTTGCATCCAACTAGATTTATCCCTTTTGGTAAATCTGAAAATTCCCAAGTTTTGTTCTTCTTTAAAGCTTGAATTTCTTTCAATATGGCTTTCTTCCACTCTGGTTGGTTGAGAGCTTCTCGTATGTTGATTCGAATCTGTATGTTAGTCAACATAATGGTAAAAGCTCAAAAATCGAAAGACAATTGATGTGATCTTTTGAATAGATCAATAAAAATATACTTGCAAGCGCACAAGATAAGTTGTAGCACTAGACAAGGTCGATCTACAAGGATTGGACAAGTCACTTTAAGTTTTTTTAGAAAATAAATTAAATATTATATACTAAATAAGTCAAAGAAAAATCATGGTTGTTTCTAACGTCCTAAGACTCTGAATGCAATAAATAAAAAGAATTTAAAACAAAATTAAATAAACTTCAAATGAAAATAAAGTAATTAAATGAACACAAATAATGCAATAAATAACAAGAAGTAAATGAAAAAAAGACAGAAAAAAATAGAAATTACTGAAAATAAAACTTCATTAATGTAAAAAAATAAAAATAAAAACTTACAGAACTCCAAATCCTTGGGCAATGTCACCTTACCCAGGGTTTGAATGAGCAACTAAAAATAAATCTAACCTAAAAAAATAAAAATAAAAATAAGAGTAGAGATAGGATCAATGGTCCCTTGGGTGCCCCCTTTATATAGTTGATATGTTTTCCAAAATAACTATATTTTTACATATAATTTAAGATTTTATTCTCCCAAAATATTCTACAAGATGAACCCCAATTAAGCACAAAAATATTTTCAGAAAAATAAAATCATAATCATGACACAATCTTGGGTGAGAATCTTTTCATTCTTTTCAAATTTGATTTCTTGATCATCTTGAAATTTGAAACTTTCTTTTTCACTGCAACTGAGGTGAGAATAATTCCACGTGGCTTCAAGATTTTTTATTAAATTTAACTATCAACCTAAAAAATACTTTTATGAAAGATCAAGTTAAGCATCACCATATATTATATAAAAACAAATCACTTTAAACAATTGCAATGCTTTTTTTTTTTTGAAAAATAATATATTCAGGACCTTTAAAATGATTTTCAACTCTAAAAAAATACAAAAATAAAAATCAACAAACTAATGCCTAATGAAAATGTGACACAATATATTTTGCTAAAAATGCACTTCTAAAATAACCTAAAATGCCTAAAAATCTAAAATGTGCAGTAAAGATATTATTATTATTATTATTATTATTATTCTATTTTTTGTTCTTTTTTTTATTTCCTAGCCTAAAAGCACTAAAAATAGGGATAAAAATATGTAAAATTGTGACTTCATCGCATTCCCCTACTAGCATTTTGCTAGTCCCTTAGCAAAAATGTGAAATAAAAAAAATCCTAACGACTAACATTTAATCCTAAAATCTCTACCTGACTAAACTAGTGTTCACTTTCACAGACTCGTTTATTTAGCATTATACTTGTAATCCAAGGCATAGGTGATTCAGTGTTGATGATCCATCCAGCTATTGAAAAATTTTCAAGTCTTGAGGCATAAAACTCTTATAATGCAAGTAATATTAAACTCTTTGTGTAAAATGAATTCTGACTTGGGCCTAAAATTTCGATTTGTATTGAGGGTATGTGGTAAGCTCCCTTACACCTAAGGTACTCGATCAAACTTGTTATCTTAATCCAAACTAAATTTGTACAAGGATGGCAAAGTCTTGATCACAACCTTTATTGGTGGAACGTGTTATCTACCACATACATCTTGCACACCACCTTAGTATAACACAAGAAGTTGAGCCCTTGACATAGTGCCTCTAGTCCCCTTTTCTGGCAAGATGTTGCCAAATATGATCTTTTCAAGGCCGGCAAGAGATGGTTTAAGGAGATTGTTTGGGAGGTAGGTGTACGTTGATTGGGTGTACGACTCTTTGGAGAGGAAATTGAACAACTGCTCGTTGGACTCTGCGATCTCTGCAACTATCTGAGGTTCGTGTGGATCAATGATTCTATCTTCTATTGGAATCTCCATAAGTCGCGCAATAATTTCGACGTTGATAGAAATCTTTGTTCCCCTAACTGTTGTCTCCAAAACAGGACTGATCCCATCTTCTTTAAGTCCTACGCAATACATGGCTTCGTAGAAGGATTTCATCAAGTTGTAGGAGACGTGACCCTCAACTTTTGTTATGTTCAACCACCCCAGTGTTACGAGTTTTTCGTGAAAGATCGGACGGAGGCGGAGATCTCTATCGTCGATACTCCTCATAGTCATAACCTCCCTTTTGGACAATTCCTTGAGTCTAGTGGGAATTGGTTCCCAACTACCGGAAGTCGTTCCTTCACTTGAGGTCATTCTTTTGCTGAAAGGAAAATAAATTTTTGAAAAACACAAAATATATTCCTAACATTTAAGATTTATGCTTTGCCCGTTGGACAATATTTTCTATTTTTTTTTCTCTTGATGTTTATGCCATCATTTAATCCAAATTTGCTATTAGCAATATGATATATATATCTCATATATACATAGATATATATATATATATATATATATATTCAATCATAACCATATATATAGTTTTTATAAATCATAACTATATATATTTGAATTTAAACTATATAAAAACTATATAGTTTAATATAAATCTCAACTATATATAATTCATATATATATATATATATATATATATAGTTCTAAAGATATATATTTAATCATAACTATATATATATATATAGTTTTCATAATTCATGTCACACCCCGCCCCGGACAAGCCTAAACCGGCGGTACACTCGCGGACGGGGCGCACATTTAGAATTATAACAATGGTAATAACAGAGTATGCATCGAAAATATAATACATGACAAGTCTGATTTCATTTAATTCAGAATATAATTTATACATGACATAGTCAAGGGAACAAACTCCCCAAAATCCCCAATGAATATTACAAAGGGTACAAAATGTGGGCCCCATAACCTGCACCCAGTCCACCCTAATTTCCTGTGAAAATTTGGATAATAATGGAGTGAGCTTAACGCGCTCAGTGGGTAGAATAGTTCGTGAGTATAACAATTAATAAAACATACTTCAATATCAAATATCTTAAATACACAAGAGAGCATCATAATCAATCAATTTGTATGTATGCATGACATCGTCTCGTAATGGTTTGATGAACGTACATCGCCTGAGTTCACGTACAGATGTCCTTCCTTAGGCGTAGCCAGGTTCTCACTGTACGTCCCTCCTCAGGCCCTGGATTCACGTACTGATGTCCCTCCCCGGGCGTAGCCAAGTTCTCATGTACGTCCCTCTCCAAAGAAATATAATGAATAGCGAGCAATGCTCCTAACTATTCTATGAGTCATAAACCACATATGTCCCTAGGTGGTGATATATATGATGCAAGTGCATGAACTGGTCTGGTCTTTTCTTGACATTTAGACTGACTTTGGCAACGTCTAGTGATCCTTCTCAGAGTTGGTATTACGACGTGCAAGGTTAGGACATTCAGTATTACTTGTATAAGCTGATAGCTTTCAATAAGACCAACTAGATCAGTCCTCAGTTGAGAGGTGAGACACAAGGTCTGCTTAAATACCAATCGCCTAAAGCAGTCCGCTGCCTCCCGTTCACTATTTAAAGTTACTGAGGATAAGACCGAGTATATTTGAACCAGATTGACCACAAATCCGACTTTATAACAGTGTAATACATGAATTCCAAATATACAGGCATAAGTGCGACAGTATATATGACATAATGCAGTGTAAATGAACAGTAGATATAATAATAACTGAATGTAAAATTTAATAAAAGTTATAAAACACGCAAACCTATATTTCGTTTCCCACCTTCAGATAAAAACTTCTTTCAGAATTGGGGCTTTCCCCCGGGGCAGAACCGCGTTGCACCACACAGAGAGTCTCGGACAGAGTCTCAAAAGACTAAAACTCAAAATGAGTGAGAAAGAGAAGGAAAAATTACGAGAAGAGTGATTTTGGTGTGAGAAATGAGGAAGGGGAGGGTTGTTTATATAGAGATTTTTGGTGCCTGAACGTTCGGGCAGGTACCCAATTTTTATTTTTATTTTTGTGCAATCGTAGGGTATTACAATTCATAACTATATATATATTTGAATCTAAACTATATAAAAACTATATAGATTTCTAGATATATATTTAATATAAATCTCAACTATATATAATTCACATATATATATATATATATATATATATATATATATATATATATATATAGTTCTAAAGATATATGTATATATATCTAATAAAAATTTTCTTCCCCTAATTTGGTGGACTTGGGTGGGTCGTGGACCTTACGCTCTGATACCATTAAATGTCACACCCTGCCCGGACGCGCCTAAACCGGCGGGACACTCACGGACAGGCCGCGAATGCATTATAACGATAATAACAGAGTGCGCAGGAGCATAGTTAAGTTAAAGTCTAATTTCATTAAATTCAGAATATATTTTTACATGAAATAGTTAAGGGAACATTCTCCCAAAATCCCCAATGAATAATACGAAGGGTACAAAATGTGGACCCAAAAACCTGCACCCAGTCCACCCTAATCTCCTGTGAAAAATTGGATAACAACGGGGTGAGCTACACACTGAGTGGGTAAAATAGTTCGTGAATATAACAATTAATAAAGCAAACTTCATAATCAAATATCTTAAATACACATCAGAGCATCATAATCAATCCAATATGTATGTATGCATGACACCATCTTGTAATGGTTTGATGACTGTACATCGCCTGAGTTCACGTACAGATGTCCCTCCCCAGGGGTAGCCGGGTTCTCATTGTACGTCCCTCCTCAGGAACGATGCTCTGGATTCACGAACAGATGTCCCTCCCCAGGTGTAGCCAGGTTCTCATTGTACGTCCCTCTCCAGAGAATATAATGAATAGCGATCATCGCTCCTAACTATTCTATGAATCATAAACCACATACGTCCCTAGGTGGTGCTATGTATGATGCCAATGCATGAACTAGTCCGATCTTTACTTAACATTTAGATAGGATTTGACAACGTCTGGTGATCCTTATCAGGGTCGGTATCATGACGTGCAAGGTTAGGAAATTCAGTATTACTTGTATTGATAGCTTTCAAATAAGACCAACCAGATCAGTCTCCAGTTGAGAGGTGAGACACGAGGTCTACTTAAATACCAATTGTCTAGAGCAGCACGCTGTCTCTCGTTCACTATTTAAAGTTACTGAGGACAAGACTGAGTCTGGTTGAGCCAAATTGGCTACTAATCCGACATAACAACGGTGTAATACATAAGGTCAGTATCATGACGTGCAAGGTTAGGACATTCAGTATTACTTGTATTGATAACTTTCAAATAAGACCAACCAGATCAGTCTCCAGTTGAGAGGTGAGACAAGAGGTCTACTTAAATACCAATCATCTAGAGCAGCACGCTGCCTCCCGTTCACTATTTAAAGTTACTGAGGACAAGACTGAGTCTGGTTGAGCCAGATTGACTACTAATCCGGCATAACAACGATGTAATACATGAACTCCAAATATATAGGCATAAATATGACAGTATGAACATTATATGCAATAATGTCGTATAAATGAATAGTATACATAATGATAAATGAATGAAAACTTTAATAAAAGTTATAAGACACTCAAACCTATGTTCCGTTCCCCACCTTCAGATAAAAACTCATTTCAGAACTGGCGCCTTCCCCCGGGCAGAACCGCGTTGCACCGCACAGAGAGTCTCGAATAGAGAGTCTCAAAAGAGAAGACAAAAACTCAAAATGAGTGAAAAGGAGAAGGAAAATCACAAAGATGAGTGAATTTTGTGTGAGAAATGAGGAGGGGGGAGGGTTTCTTATATAGAAAATTTGGCGCCGGAACGTTCGGGCAGGCACCCGGACGTCCAGGTCGTCTGCCCGAACAATTTTTTTTTTTTGTGCAAACCTAGGGTATTACACTAATTACATCTTGTACACCAACTCAAAATGTTTTATTTAATATATAACTACTTTTACCCTCTCTTTTTTCACTTTTCCTTTTCTTTTCTTTTTTGTACTGGAAATATGCAACACTTTTGTTGCCTCTTATATATATATATATATATATATACATACATATATATTATACAACTTATGAACATGAAAAATCAGTTCTTGAGACAGTCTAATCTTATATCTCATGGCTTGAGGAAGTCCACTTTGGTGAGGGTTAAAAACCTAATTCTAGGCCTAGCCAGATGTGAGTGCAAATTAAAAGGTTTTCAATTATTTATTTTATAAAAATCGCACGACTCAGACTCGTACTCCTATCCATTTCACTAGATGGGTCAATCAACACATTCTTCACCATTTGCCCTGAATAAACAATTTTCACACTTAATTCAACAAGCTTATACAAGTGAACACCCTAAACACTTAAAAATAATAATAAAAAATCTACTAAAATGACACCTTAAACAAACCTAAAGACACTAGAATGACCTAAAAGTAATAAAATGACACTCTCCCCCACTAAAACCAGACATTGTCCTCAATGTTTAAAAAAAAAAAAAAAACTATGGAGGGGTAACCTAACCTACAAATAAGCTCAACCAGGAGGCCGCCCTGGCCATCAGTTAGTTTGTAGTCCCTTATTCTAAAAATAAAAAAATTTGAGCTTTTGAGGACTACCAAATAAATGATGAATATACTATCATGTCTGAGATAAAATATTTTTTTGTGGTGAACATGATCCTGAATGATAAATACATCATCAATGAAATTCAAAACAAGTTGAACATTAAATATGAAATCAATGGGTTCGATCCATTCAACCTGATTCAAGACATCTTTGACCTGAGGAATTAATATTTTAGGCACGCAATTTTCACATTCTGGCTCGGGGGAATCTGACACATGGTCTTTCTTAACATCCCCTATTTGTATTTCAATGGTTTCCTCCTCTAGGTTTTCAGAATTTATAGTCAAACATTCCTTATTAACGATAACCTCCTCATATGTTAACTTCGAATCAAGACTTGAGGCAGGTTTACAGTGATCCCCTAAATAAGGTTTAGGCTGACTAAAAAAATTACTCTCCTCATCTTCATGAAGAACATCAATTATTTGACCTACATATGTTGTCAACTCTCCCAAAGATTGTTCGGTTTCAATGCGAAATTATTCAGTATTCTGTATAAATAAATGTAGGGTCTCTTCCAAAGATGACTTTGAATGTTGAGACAACTCATAAGGCAATACTGATTCAGTCTCATTACAAAATTGCTTTGTTGCAATTCGAAATTCTTCAATTGCAATTTGAGATTGAAGAGTACCTTGCATAAATAAATGTAGGGTCTCTTCCAAAGATGACTCTGAATATTGTTGAGACAACTGACAGGGCAATATTGATTTCGAGACATAATGAGGAGAGAGTTGTGGTAGGGGATCATTAAATGAACTCCCAAAATGTGAGCCTTCAGTCCAATATAAATTTGGGTCACTAGCATAATCATGAGAATAAGTCTTAGAAAATGAATTATAGCTAAAGTCTCAATTATGTGCATTTTGTGTAGTAGTCTGATCCCAATTGTATTGAGGGTAGGCTACATTAAATAGGCAAATGTCAGTATGATGGTTTGGGTTTGAACATATAGAACATACATTCATATAGAGGTTCAGTGATGGGTCCATAACCATTAATAAAGCATTTGCATATCAATTTATTTTTTTTGTAATTTTTGTAATTTTTGTAATTTATTTTACTTTTTTTTATTTTTTATTTAACGTTAATCTAAACTTAACTAGAAGACACACAATCAACAAAAAAATCCTAAGGAAATCTAGCACACATCTCCAAAAATACATAAATGATTTGCATAGGTGAATTTCCTAAGACCTAGACAGTTCTTAAAGAGAATCTCACGGGCCTCCAATCTGGTCTCTTAGCCTAGTTAACCTAGGTAAGCTTCCAGGTAGTGGGGGGCACAAGGTCCACTTAAATACCCGACTCTTAGAGCAACAAAGCTACTTCCCTTTCACAATTTAATGTTACCGAGGACAAGGCTTCCTAGAATCAACTAAACCAATTAAGCAAAATTGGTGCAACCTATAATGAATACTCACTAATGAGCTCGAACCCTAAATGGTTAAGTTCATACTTTATTTTAATTAAGCTTAGAGACGGGCTAAGGTGAGCGCGTAAGGAATGATTAACCTAATTTTGGGCCAAGTGTGGTGATTAAATCCGCCATTGATCTTAATTGGGGTAATGCCCTTTTCTAATTGGGGTAATGCCCTTTTCTAACCAATTATGAAAATATTTAGCCGCCAAACAATGTTTCCAAATAAAGTATGATGCAAAAGCTTATTATGCAAATTCTAATCTTAAGATTTTATTTATATATGAGCAAACATAAGGAAATCCTAAATCTAAATGATCTTTGATCATATAAAGCGTATAACTAATTAATTTAAAATCTAAAAAAAATAAAGTGATTTAGCACCAACCCCCGGCAACGGCGCCAAAAACTTGATGTAATTTTTTTTAATAGAATATATCACATTATATACTTGCAAGTGCACAAGGTAAGTTGTGGCACTAGACAAGGTCGATCGACAAGGATTGGAGAAAATACTTTTTTTTTAAAATAAATTTAATTCTTCATTTACCATATAAGTCAAAGCAGTTCTAACAACCTAAGTTCATTATAAAGCAAAATTTGCAAAAATTTAAATCTAACCCATGAATAAAGAAATGAACAAACAAAAACAAATAAAATAAAATCTCAAACTTAAAAAAATTAAATAAAATAAAATAAAACAAAAACCTAAACACTAAAAACACGTTTAAGCCTAAAAAAATATTGAAGTTAAAACTTAAATTACTAGCCTAAATGTTACAAAATAAAATAAAATAAGAATAAAGACTCTTAAAAAAAACTAAAAATAACAAGTTCTTTTTTTCTTTTCTTTTCTTTTTTTAAACTTAAAAATGCTACCAATGATTCAAGAAGTGAAAGGAACTTTGAAAAAAAATAAAAATAAAAATAAAAATCCAAAATGTAATTAAAAAAAAAAGAAATAAATAAAGCATGCAAGTGACAAAAAATAAAAAGTAAAGAGAACAAGAACAATCAATAATAAAAGGAAAAAAGAATAATCTTTTATTAAATGAAAAGAAAGAAAAACTTACAAAGATTCAAGGCCTAAGGAATTGTCATCTACCTTAGCCTTGAATCATACACCGAACTTCCAGATTACTCCAAGCTCCAAAATAATAACGCAAAAATAAAAGAGAAATATAATTCCGAGAGGATGGGATCCATTCTCTTGAAATTTAACCCTATTTATAGATGTGCCCACCTCTTGATTTCTAAAAACAAAAATATATCCACCACCTATTATTCTCTAAAAATATCCTCTAAAAATGGTTATTTTCTAAATTACATAAAGATTTTCTTTTGCAATCAAGAAAATAAGAAGAAGATTGTGCCCAGAGAAAATTCTTTTTTCTTCTTTTTGACGTGTGTGACATCTTTTTCTACCATAAATGGGTTGATATGAGCTCAATTAGATCTTCATCAAAGATTACAACCATATGGGCCCCTTCTTTCAAAATTTTTAAGTTCATTAAAATTCAATCAAACAGACTCGGATTGATCATTTAAGCCTTGTTGAATCTAACGCCTCAGCTTCTCCACATCTGGTCGATGTAGATATGTGGTGTGGATCTTCCTGAAATATGCAATCTCATCCTTTGATACTGAAAATATCTAAAAAATAATTGAAGACCAAGTGAGACACCAACATACCCAAAAATAAATAAAAGTTCAATGACCTTATTAAAAGAAAATTAAAATAAAAAATGCATTATTAATGTAGCCTAAAAATGACCTAAAAATCTAAAATGTAATGTAAAGAGATTTTTATTATTTTTTCTATTTTTTATTCTTTTATTTCATTTTCTAGTCTAAATGTACTAAAAATATGCAAAATTGTGACTTCGTTAACAATCCTTTGTAGAATCAAAGTTATTGATTGAGTGTTGAGTACATGTAAACGATCTCGCACCTTTTCTCAAAGTAATTGGCTGGCCATGATCATTAAAAACCTCACTAGAATTAGATTCAATAATAGTGTTACCTGGGTGAATGACACGTGTCTCTGGTTATTAAGATTCCTGGTTCTGTTTGAGAAGTGTATAATGCTCTAAGTCTTTCTGAGTTGTCTATTTCCTTTAATAGACAATCAGATTCTCGTGTGTCCCACGTTGTGTGGTTCTTGGAGTATGGGGAGGATTTGGTAGTTTAGGTATGATTGGTTGTTAAAAGTATTGAAATTGGAATTGTGGTTCAAAAGTAGCTATTTAAGGTGACTATATTGGCTATGATGGCACAGAAGTTGCATTTTCCCAAAGATGATATATCTATGTGACAGGATTCTCCCCTTGAATAACTCGTTTGGGGTTAAATGACTAATTTTCAAAAAAAGGTAACATCCATAGAGTTATAAAATTTCCTTGTCACTGGTGAATAACACTTATATCCTTTTATGATTTGATGAATATCTCAAGAATATACACTTCATGGATTTGGGATCTAATTTACTTTTGTGTTGTGGATGTATGTGAACAAAGGTTGTACACCTGAATACTTTAATGGGAATGAAAAAGACAATTCGGGTCTAAGTGTATGGAACAAGAAGTGTTTGGCAAGGGGTTTGGAATTTGAGACCTCAAGAAGACATTCAGTTAATAAGGTATGTTGCAGTAAGAATGGCTTCTTCCCAAAAATGCTTTGGAACAAGTTTAGACAACATAAGAGATCTAGCAACTTCCATTAAATGTTGGTTTTTCTTTCAGGAACTCCATATTGTTGAGGAAGTATCAACACACGAGCTTTGATGCACAATTCCTTGACTCAACAGATACGAGCCAAGAAAAGAATGATAGTATTCTCTCCCGATGTTTATCTTAAAGATTTGTATCTTGGCATGGAATTGAGTTTGAACAATGTCGTTGAAATTTTGGAATATCTGACCACCAACTTCTGATTTTTTCTTCATAAGAAATATCTATGTAACCCTCGTGTGATCGACAATAAAGGTGACAAACGATCTTGAACCTGTGACGTCATTAGTCCTTGATGGCCACCAAATGTCATTGTGTATCATCACAAAATGGTGAGATATTACAAGCATGTTTCGAAAGTTGACAAATCTCACATTGAAATGTGTTTGAATCTTTATTGAACAATAAAGGAACCAGTTTTTCAAGATACAAAAAGTTTGAATGTCCCAAACAATAGTACCATAGCATGATTGCACTATCTTTATTATAACTAGAAGTAAAAGCCACACAATTATTCTTTTGAGATTGTCTACCAGGATCATCAACTCCAAGAAGAGAGAGTCCCACAAACATTCTAGCATTGCCAATCATCTTCCTCAAATCCAAGTCTTGAAATTCACACAAATTTGAAAAGAATTTAGTAACACAATTAAGATCTTTTGTGAGTTTGCTGATGGACAACAAATTACAATCTAAGCTTTGGAACCAATAATACTAATTTAAGGGTTAAATCCTTAGAAATCACCACGAAACTTATAATTGTTACTTTTGAGAGTGACCCATCAACAATACGAATAGTGAAATTATCATGACATGGACTGTAGGTATGAAATATAGGTGCATCCCTAGTCATATGATTTGATGCACCTGAGTCAATAATCTTGGTCTTGATTTCTCATGTTTTACACTTAAGGCACTCAAAAAGATACCTTTTTGTGTTAGGAAACTAGTATCTATTGGTGCAGCAACATTTTGAGCCAATTGTTGAAGCATTTTCTGCAAAAGTTTCATACGTTCCTTGCTAAATAAGGTTGGCTCGATAAAGGCCTGTCTTTTCGGTAATGGTGCCTAGGTTCCCACGGTTGTCTTTATGCTACAAAAAACGTGAAGGTTTCTAATCAACAGGCTTTTCATGAATTTTTCAACATGTCTCATTCGTGTGTCCAGGTTTTTGACAGTGATGACACCATGACCTACCTTTCCTTTGCTGGTTATTGTTGTTGTTGATTTTGAACTGGGGTCCACGAAAGGCTAGAGTAGAACTTTCAATAGCTGGTGTAGTACTTGGAATCCCAACATCATTTTCTTCTCTTCTAACCTTTGAAAATGCTTCTCGAATGCTTGGTAGTGGCTTTGTACCAAGTATGTTGACCTAAGTGATTTTTCACTTGGTTTTCTCCTAAGTGTTTTAATACTAACAAACAATATAACAAATGATGCTAATGTTTCATCTAGTATATTCCGGCACCTAAAGTGAAGAAGAGTCAATGCAAGATCCAAGTCTTCAAGGCCAAGAAGTCCCTCAAGCAAAGGATCAAAGGAAATGATCAAGTGCACTTAAAGCTTGAACAATTGAACATCTTGAAGGAAAGAAGACAAAGAGGTTGAGAGTCTCTGTATGTTTAGAATTAGGATGTAACATATTTGTTTTCATCTTTGCTCAATCATTCCTGAAATTCATGCATGCAGTCATTTTTCTCTAAAAATGATTTTCAAGTGTTCAAACATGCTTTATGTTCTTAAAGTATTTCAAACTTATTTGAATCATATTTGCATTTTTTTTAGTCAAAATGACATTTCCACAAGTTTTCTAAAGCCTTATTTGTTTAAGTTTTCAAACTTAACTTGAATTTGAACTTAGACTTCAAATCTTTGTTTGAAATGTTTTCTAAGGTTTTTGTTCATCAAACTTCATGTATTTTAATCATATTTCATTGTTTCAAAAGTGTTTATAAAGTTTAAAATCCAAGTTTTACATGTTTTTGGTCAAGACTTGTAAGTTGTCCAAGTGAGCAACTTGCCCCTCCCTGAGAGCAACTAGCTCCTCTAATGAGTAGCTCGCTCCTCCAGATGGGCAGCGCACTCCCACCTTGGAGTAACGCATTGCTACCTGGTTTCAGGGTTCTAAGTTTGGGGATCTACAAAGCAGCGCGCTGGTGACTGTTTAGGCGCAATTCCATAGGTTTCGTCACCACTTTGTGAAAAATCATTAGGGAAGGATTGGGGTGGGGCTCCTCAGTGACACAGAAGGAGGGGGCCAAACACAAGACTTTTTCGTTATCGTACAACGGTCATATTTTTAATTTTTGAACCCTCCACAGCTATATTCTTGTGTCTAACGGCTAGTGTTTACTTTTAAACTATAGATACATGCACTTATGCCATTTTAAATACAAGAGAGCAGCCATGTGATTCTAAGGAGTGTTTTCTAAAATCATTCATATTTTCCATTTTGAAAACCCTAGAATGAAAAAGAGTTGATCAAATGCATTGATTCCAAGCAACCTTTTGAGAATGCTTTAAAGCTTCTTCAAAATCATTCTCTTGAGAAAATATGGTTGCAAGAAATGTATAATATCATTGTAAGGTTTCTCCTCTCATTGAGCTTAAATTTTCATATCTTGTATTTGGGAATTTGTGTTATTAAGCTTCATTGTAATTGTTCTATTCATTTAGAACAAACATTATAATCATTGTGCTTAGTCATTTTAGTTTGTTTCTAGTTGAAATAAACCAAGTCAAGTGATACAAAATCACTTGTGATCCTAGATTGGAATCAAGGGTTAAGTTTCACCCTTTATCTTGAAAAAGGTCAAGTGGTTTGTCATTAGCCCATGAAAAAGATAGGTTTGTCTTGAACCTCTAAAAAGACATTGTAACGGTTTGATTCACACCCTTAAAGTGAACTAAGTATAATGGAATCCTAAAGACGGTTTTTCAAGGTGTGAATGTAGGAAAAGGTTTTTTGAACCACGTAAAAAATTTTGTGCCATCTTTCATTCATTTCTGCACATTGATTTTTAGAGAATTAAAGAATTTCATTTAAAGAATTTTACTAAGGAACTTAGAATTTGTCGAAACCGGCCATAACACCCAATTCACCCCCCTCTTGGGTGTCCAACAAAGTATTCTTCCCCAGGCTTCATCCAAGTTCTTATTGAGACCAAGTAAGACCTTGTAGATTTGTTCTTTTTCCGTACTTTTCTTGTATTATTTGATTTCATCAGGACAATGCCATTCTACCTCTTCAAAAATATCAAGTTGTTGCCTGCAACGAGTTAAAGTATTGAAATACTCAATTACAAAGAGTTCATCATGTCTTAAATCATGAAAAATGCCCTTGATCTCAAATATTTTTGATGGGTTTTCTTTGGTGGAGTCGGTTACTTTTGTTGCTTCCCATATTACTTTAATTTTCTTATAATCCATGAAATTTTCTCTAGTTTCATTAGTCATGGAATTGATCAACCATGGTATTACCAAGCTGTTTTTGATCTTCCAAGCTTGAATTTTGGATCGTTTTCCTCTACAGGGGCAACAATACCAGTAAAATAATCTTTCTTTTCTTTCCTACAAACAAACAACATAACAAACTGAGACCATTGGATAAAAGTTTTGTTCGTTGAGTTTGTGACCGGTGATAGGAAGAAAGAAGTTCCAGGTCTGTAGAGGGTGCTGGTGACAATGGCTCTAGGATTTGACATGACCTCTGAGGTTGTATTTTCCTTCTTGCTAACCATGTCGTATTTTGTCATCTTAGAAACCCATAACTTCAATGGTTCAGATTACGCTTTGATACCATGTTGAATGGGGATGAGTTTGTGTCATTATTTTTCCTTAAGAAACATACAAAATACACAATACTTTATAGCCTTAGAGTCTTACTAGTTCCAGACTCCTAAACCATGTTTTCCAGCTGACCTATAAAGAATATTTCTCGACTAAAATAGGAAAATAAAAAATAAACAACTACAAGATTTGATATAGTTACCAAATCCTATCTTATTTTTAAATAACACTTATCTACAATAAAAAGATAATGACAGCTCATCCATTAAAAGTACGAAGCAGATTTCCACAGAATGGTTGTTGCTTCTATGGCTTGAGGAAAGATTGAAGTCCTAATAAAACCATTTGTTGCACGCGTAATTAGTCCCTTTGGCGAGTGTAGGACCCAACCAACATTTGTTTGAGAAGTGGTTGAGTTACCTATTGCATCTGTGAAGAAACTAACTAATAATGATTATTGAGCATGGAAGGGAACCTCATGAGCAGGGGTGAGTCTTTACTAAGTTGTCTATATTTGAAGAACTCCTCTAAATTTTTGTTAAAAGTAAGGTTGATTGCTTCAAGTGGGGATACAACAATGTCTTGGAACACCTTGAGATTTTTTTTTATTTTCCACAACCTCCAAATATCTAAGATGAATCATTATATTGCTTGTTGATGTGAGCTTCTACTACAAATTCAACACATTAGTGTCATCCATGATTCTTGAAGAGTGTCTTGAGATGACCTTAGAGTCGAAATTAGTGTTGTGAAACTGAAATGCCTAAGCATAATGACAATGAAAGAGAAAATGAATTGCATCTTCCAATACCTGATGGCGCGAAGAGCAACTTGAATCGTTTAACATCTTGTAATGCTTAAAAACTTATTAAAAAGGTAAGAAATTATTAAGGCATTTCTATGGAACAACTTCAATTTATTAGGAAGAGGAACTTTCCAAAACTCCTTTTATAATAGAGCCCTATCTTTGATACTAGATTCTTCAGCACATTTCATGAAAAAGAAACCATTAATAGAAAGATTTTTAGCAAGGTGATATCCAAACTTGATAGGAGAGTATCCAATCTAACAAAAAATGCTAAATACTTTAACTCTTACACCCAAATTTACTAATGGGGGGAATTTCGAAATGAGTTTAATGTCCTCAAGGGAGAAGAGAGAATGAAGCAATGACAAGTTCCATTAATGACTGTGAGGTAGACTTAATTCTAAAACTTTGTTGAAATCTCAGTGAGGAAGGGTTTAAAGTTTAAAAGTTAAAGGTTTAGGGAGCTAAGGACCCCTTTGAATTCTAATGGATTTCTTATTATCTACTCTCCAATCGATAACATTAAGAACTATTTTCAACTTTTATATTATACCAACCCAAAGAGTCTGCTAGGAGGAAGTTTCCATTCTTGTTTAGCTAGGAGAGTTAAATTGAAACAATGCAAATCTTTGAAAACAATGCCCCATCTATATTGATGTTTATTGGCCAAGTTAAGTGTCCAAGAGGAGGGTGAATTGGACAAGTTGCAGGTTATCCTTTCTCAAAAATAAATAACATTAAATTTAAGTGCAGCGGAAATAAAAATAAAGTACGCAAAGATTTATAGTGGTGCAGTCTCGCCTACATCCACTACCTAATCTCCCCGATTAGGATTTTCAAACTTCATTAGACAATCCTCTTCACGGGTGAGGATTAAACAGTTACACTCTCTCAACTTATGGGTGTGAAAGAACCGTTACACTTCTCAACTTGCGGGAGTGAGAACAATTTTTACACTTTAAGCTAACTCTAGCTCCACTTAGTGACTCCTCATCACTTTACAAATTAATTACAGTACAGTGAGTTGATTCTTTTACCACGTATCAAAAGAAATACTTACAAAGCATAAATAAATCCACACAAGTTATGTTCAACAAGATGATTGAATGGTTACGCTCAACTGAAAATGTGAAGTTTGTTCTCCTTCACCTCCTTAGAATTTTGATTCTAAAAGATATTTAAGCTCTCAAATCCGAGGATAGAATTCAAAAATCTCAGTGAATAAAACAAACTCTTTTCGCAATGATTTTCTTCACTCAAAATAGAAGATTAAATTTCAAAGAGTGTAATAGAAAAATCTTGTTTTTTGTCTCAATGTAAAAATGTGTAAATTCTATATTTTGAACAACGCCAAAAAATTCTTCTTATTTGTGAGCACTAGAGTTTCAATCTCCCAAAAACCCTAAACTTTTGTTTGAATTTCAAAATTGAATGGATAAAATCTTTCATGGAAATGGTAAGAATAAGAAGATTTCTAGCAAAAAGTATTTTCCCCAAAATAGAAAATGAATCAGAACTGACGCTGCACGCTTCAGAAGTCTAATTCATCTGACACAGTAGGATGAATGTCTTGTAGCTCGAGGAGGATGCTACTAAAATGAAAATCCAAAGGTTTATTTAGACAATTATATAAATGTCCAGCTCATGGAGGTGCGTCCTGCAATATTGGCTTGATGAATAATTTATTTGGCCATTGCTTGAGTGTCCTACAGTAGTGTGAGCGTCCTGCTCAACTAATAAGAAATTCAAGTTCTTGGATTTTTGAAAAATCCGTCAAATCAGATTAACTTGAAATCATTTTGGATCAAATAAAACATTTCAAAAACACTTGTACATTACTTGAAAGTAATGAATTCGAGCGATCAAAATCATTTTGAAGAACATTTCAAAACAAATCGAAGCTTGTAAAACTTAGGAACTTTTAAAGAACCATTTTTGGAATGATTTAAGAATAGATTAGAGTTTGTTGAACATTCCAAGAGTGGAATTCTACATTCCTAAAAGTACTCTAAGCATACATAAAAATAAATAGCTTGACTATCAATGCTTTGAAGATTTTCCTTTCTTGCCTTGAGTTGAGCTCCACTTGATTGGATTGAACTTCTTTATATTTATGCTTG
The DNA here is from genome assembly GCA_035771175.1 of Paratinospora sagittata. Taxonomy (NCBI): domain Eukaryota; kingdom Viridiplantae; phylum Streptophyta; class Magnoliopsida; order Ranunculales; family Menispermaceae; genus Paratinospora; species Paratinospora sagittata. The sequence goes on along the minus strand of CM069611.1, from coordinate 20,715,102 downwards.
AGAACTCTCATCAAATGATGAATTAATGTAGAATGTGGTTTGTAATCATCAAAATATCCAACCTTAGAGGTAATTGGTATAACAGTTTGGTCAACCATTTTCAAGAACACCAAAGGATCCTTTATTCCTTTTGGAAGGGGACCACCAAGATTCAACAAAGTTTGAGTTGTTAAGTTGTATGAAGTTGTGGGCATCAAGAAACAAAACATTACAATATAAGGGTAGCAAGGGCTATTATTTTCATTATACTTTTTTTCTTGTCAAAGAAAAGAGCTTTCCTTCCCAACTGAGAGCATTATTATGTATTTTGTTCTTGATTTCTTTAAAGGAGTTTTGTTTTCAAATACTCATCCATACCAATATACCAAGATACTTCCCAAATCCAAGTTTTTTCCTTGACTCCAAGTAACTTGGATAGGGAACATATTTTTTCATGCTTTACAATCTTACTAAAGAAGATGGAACTCTCGCTTTAGTTGATTTCTTGCCTAAGAAAATAATTTAACTGCTCAAGATTGAAGCTAAATTCTGGAACTCTTTCAAGGAAGTTCTACATAAAAGTAAAGAGCATTAAGTATTGAGCTAAAAAAACGTTGATGGATCGTGATGCCTCTACCTTAGCAATAAGAAACGTAAGAGATTCAACACATAGTATAAACAGACGAAGGAAAATTGGATCCCTTTGTTTGAGGCCTTGGGAGGGAGAATTATGAACTGAGTCATAGATGAAGGGTTTTTGACTTTTAAGATAGGAGTGACAAAGATTTAGCTTAGGATTAGGTTAAGATCACATTTAGAGAAGAAAACATCAATTGTATTTGGGATGTCATATTTCAGTAGGGGCCATTGAGTTTGGAAAAACTGTGTAGTAAACTCATAAGGTTCTATTTGTAGTATTCATATGGAAGAGAGCATAATGAATTTCTTCTAAGGAAATATGTTGCTTAAGCTAGAAAGCATTTGAAGTGGAGAGTTCGAGCGGAAGGTCATCAAACAAGGAAAAAAGGAAGGGGGACAAAAACTAGAGAATGAGTTGGAAAAAGAGTTAGCTGCAATGTTGGACATGACAGTTAGGCAAGTTGTCTAAGCAACATAATTAGACAAGAGACCAAATTTTTGTTTTGACACCCCTTGCTGGTCACTTTAACATGGAAAAAAATGAGTCTTTTGCGTAGTTTTTTGGAGTCAATTTAGTCAAGATCTTACTTTCCAATATTCATATTTTTTGCTTGTAAACCTCTAAGAAATCCTTTTCTAGAGAATTTAGATGTTGCACACTGAAAGTGTTTCCTAACTGGAGGCTAGAAATGATAGCGTTAATAGATTTGCTAAGTCTAAGAGAGTTACCTTTGGGAAAACATTTTCTTTATCTTAGCAATTTTATCTTTGTAGCTTGAATTTTCCCCAACAATAGGAGGTTTTTTGATTGATACTAGACTTCATGGATAGCGATGTTGCAGTGATCAAATCGAAATATAGGCTTATGAGCTCTTCTTTAATCATTCGTGAGGAGCAATAGAGTGAGATTGTCGTGATCCCCTTCATAGGATGACGTCACGACCGACACAGAATACCATATATGTCATACATAAACATATATGATACCCTGTCAGCCTTCTTTCATTCCAAAATACACGAAAATCACCAAAGCTTTTTGGTAGAGCCTCATCATAAGTATGAGGTTCCACATACACCTGATAATCTACAAATATTCATCCATTTCACATCCACATATATATCAAAACCATACATACATGATATCAAGATCATCCCATGTATTTTCTCATATCATTCTGTTATGTAAAATTGCAAGTGCACAATATCGTACACCAATAATATAATGATGAAGTATTATTCCCACAAAGATTTGTACTAATTTCTTGTTAATTATTACGATTATTTCTCTTTAATCTTATCTAAACAAATAGCAAAAATAACAAATAAGAAATTTAAAACTCAAATTAAAACCAAAAAAATTAAAGTTAAATCACTAAATCAATTAATTACTAAAACCTAGGATTGTAATTTCTCCTCATATTTCACTAGGATTCATCTAATTATTTTCCAATTAATTAATTAATTTGAGTTGTTAACCAAGAGCTTAATTTATCTACAAATCTTTTTCGAGGATCGAGTAAAAATACCTTGATTAATTAAATCTTTATATTTCTATGAAATTTAAATTAAAACAAGATTCATTAATATCATGCACTTCAATGATGACACATTTCATATGAGTGTATGTTTATCTCACATGAACTCAATAGTTTTCGCCTTTTTTTATCATGCGTTATTTTAATCAAGTCTAAATCTAAAATCTTTTTTTTCAAGATCTTAAAGATTCATCAAATCATCTAATTAGTGATCAATTGATTAGAAGCAATAAGAACGAATTAAAATAAACAACTCAAAATAAATTAATTAAAATCTAACATCATACATGAAATCTAAAATCCATACGAGTTACAATTGAAACCCTAGAAAATAAAATTACTCCATAACTATTTCTATAAACTCAAAATCAAATAGGTTCAACATCATGAAAGGGAGAGAAATTAAATACAAGGGAGAAAGGAAGAAAATATTAAACTAGCATGACTTCACCAAATATGGATCTAGCTTCCTTGCGTCGCTTCGATGTTGTTTGTCCTTTGCTTCCAATGCTTCAATTGCCTCTTCTCTTCATGAATCCTCCTTTCTAAACTCCTTAACTTCTATTTATAATGTCTAAACAAAAAAACCTAAAAATCGCAACGCTAAAAAAAAAATAAATCCTAAATCTACCCGGATTCCCTGGCGTCGCGGCTCCCACCCAATGCTTTTCTTCTTTTTTTTTTTACTTTTCTTCTCCTGGGCGCCACGGCCCCTAGTTTCGACGCCACGAAGCCTAGGTATTGGATTTTTTACATCTCTTCTTTTTCTTCTCTTTTGCTCCACCACTTCACTTCTATTTTGATACCTACAAAACAACACGCAAACTAAGTATATAAACTATAAAAGCATCATAATATACTAACATATCACACTAAGAACCATCTAATAACCTATATCAAAAATCAACTTATCACATTCATATGTATCTAAGCCATATATATATAACCCACTAAACATTTTATACATATCTTAGTGTTATATATCTATACATATACAAAGTACTGAAACATATACTAAATTTAATTTTCATATATACATCAAAATAGCATATGCCAAGTTCAAATTAACCATTTGTAGCCTTGCCCTTGTCCTTGAAATCACCACCTGTAATAAAAATGAGTTGGTTGAGCTACAAGCCCAGTGAGTGATCTACCAGTGACATTACATATGCATTCATAATAAAACATAGCATGTATAACAGTATAAACCATATGCAGGGAACACATACATATCAATACATGATTAAGATACTATTTGCTCCACTCTATACATATCATACAATGCATAAGGCAACTAAAACAAATCCTCACAATTAGGTACATGAGTGAGTATGTATCCTTATCATGCCTACATAAGGAGAACTCAACTCATCTAACCTTCCACTTCGATCATTCCAGGGTCTCATCCAATTCTAGGAATTGCACCAATACCATGAGTATTTTTTATGTACTCATGCGAGTCTATGAACTTAGAGACGTATCCCAATGGAATTAATCACATATTTTTCTTATTATAGTAAGCCTAAGTATGTTCGTTGTTCAAAACAAATTTCAATGCATTCAATACACAATGCAGTCAAAATAACATGCTTACATTTCATCAAAACAGGGTTTATACATATACAATGCCACTTATAAAGACTAGGGGTTGGAATACTCACAATGTACAACAAATTGTCTAAGTCCAATACACTTTACAACTCAAATTGCTCAATTACACATTCTTACAGCACAAGCACCTCAATCGCACATTCTGTCCAATTCAACACTTCATCAATTCTTCCACAAATCTTTGCAATTTCCATTGCCAAACTATTCCCAATCACAATTCACATTCAAAACACATCAAAACACTATTTACAATCATTTCCAAACCCTCAACTACTTCATCATAGCTGGGTTGGAGAATCACTATTTCAACCATGGACAATCAACAAATTGCACCATCAATTTACTCAAAAATTAGCAAGGAATCATTTACCTATGATTTCACTAGCAAATCTCACAATTTCAGCTCAAAATCCTCTTTTCCAAGCATCCAATCTAACCATGGAAATCATCTAGTTTTCACATATGTTAAACAACTTGAAGAGAGGAGCAAGAATCTGAAAATTTTAACTAAAAATCACCAATTCTTACCTTGGATTTGGCCACCCAAGCTCAATCCTCTCCTTCCCTTTTCGTTCCTCTGGTTTTCTTCAGCTCTTTCTATTACAAATAAGCAAGAGAAGTCGAGAAACTACGTTAAATTTCGCACAAACCGCCTCACTGTATTTTAAAAAAATTGTCAGACACGTAGAAAAGTGTGTTTCTCCCTCCTGGGAGCGCGCTTCTCGTTGCCCAAAAAATAGATTTCTCTGGAAATCTCGTGAGGAGCACGCTTCTCCCTTAAGGATCGCATTTCTTTGAAATTTTCAGAAAATCATGCTCTCGGGTTTCACTACAGCAGTGCGTTTCTCAAGGCTTCACGTGAAAATTTCACTAAATGTTGGGTTTTCAATGCTATGTTTAGGGTCTAGGTACAACTACCACCTTAATATACACACATTCACCCTATTTTAAGGTCATGTACATACGTATACGTGTACAAATATGCCTAATAATATGTATAATTTATCATACATGTTTGACTCGCAAGTACAGGGCGTTATAGAGATGGTTAGAACCTTAGGTTGGCAAATGTATTAGTTTGGCCAAAGGACAATTGATAATCCAATTGTGGCTCACAAGGCAATGGTCAAGCCACTCTAAATGAGGTGGATTCCCTTCCTTTTATTGGACAAGCAAATGTAGCCAATCTTTTTATCAAGCAAGCCCACCAAACAACTTAACCACCAAATTAACCATAGTTAGTCCAAGTAATTTAATACCTTCTCTACTTTTTAAGAATCTTGGAAAAGCTTGTGTGTTTTGTTTAATGAAAATTGCAAAGGAGACGTCCAACAACACATACCTTTTCGCAATGAGGTTGAGAGTGAGAGAGGGAAGAGGCACTTTATTCTAGTAAAATACTATTGAGGGATAACGTGAGGATCTTTGTACTGCAACTGTAGTCCATAAGGAAGTGGTAAACAAACCTCTCTTTAGGGTAGAAATCCTTGTGCTAGTTAGAGAAGATGAAGTTGACATGGAGGGGTATAGTTGGCGATCAATGTAACCAAGATTGACATAGTCACAAAACTTCATTGTGCCATACACCCTCTCAAGAACTATCCACACAAGCATATAATTTGTAAGTAAATAGAGACCAAGAATTCAAAAATCTAAGAGCTTGACCCTTTGTAAACATCACAACTGATGATCTATAGCCTTTCTAATTCAAACCATGCCATTATAAAAAAACCTCAAAAACATTATATGAACGTCAAGAAATATATCAAAGGGATTTTTGAACAACCTTGCATATATGACATATGATATTATATATATACAACTCAACTTAACTAAGTCTTTTTTCTAATTACAAGAGGTTGACAATACGAATTAGCTTCGTCCACTCCATTTTATCATGGACTGTTATGACTACCTACATAACTATCCAAAATATACTTATATAGTAGCTACCCAAATAATCCACCAAATAACTGCCGTAACGACCTAAGTGAACCCACCATTAGTAAATTTGTCAAAAATGTGCCACTCCCATTGTTTTTTGTTTTTTTTTAATTTATTTATTTTATATTTTTGTTTTATTTATCTTATGTTTTTCTATTATTTTAGTACTACATTTTTTTCTTTCTTATTTACATACTTTTAAGGGAGCTTCTATTTGTACCCCATCAAGACACTGTCATTACACACAAAAAATCCCACAATACCCTTTTAAGATTTGTCCAAAGTAACCATACATTATTTTTATTTTTATTTAACTCCAAATCATTTACTAACCTTACCCACCATCATTTTCATATTCATTTTCTTCCGTAAACCCTAAACCCTTCTTCCATTTCTATCTTTCCTTTCTCCTCACATTTTTGTCCTTCCAAATACTCCGTGAAACATTTTAAGAGTCATTTTAAAAGGGTTAAGATCCTTTTTAAAGGAGTTTTATGTGTTTTAAACCCTATTTAGTTGGTTTTCTAGTGTGGTGGAAACCCACTTTAAGGGCATTTAAAATCTCCATTCTTTTACTTTGAAAAGTGTTAGATCGAAGTTCTTAAGGGCAAAAATGCCACAAAACGGGTCTAGATGTCTTGTAGAGTCATAAAAATAGACTTAAATCATCATACCCCCTAAAAAAAAAAATCGAAAACACTAGGTTCAATAGGACCCTACCGAATTTATGTCTTCAGTTCGGTAGTATAGAACCTAACCTAAGACACTAGGTTCGATTGGGTCCTACTGAACCGATGATATATGTTTTGTCCTGTCTTACCGAACTTATGGCGTAAGTTTGGTGGGACCCAACCGAACCTAGTGTTTTAGGTTCAATCATGTACTACGAAACCAAAGACATAAGTTTGGTAGGGTTCTACTAAATCTAGTGTTTTTTGTATTTTTTTAAGGGTATGGTGATTCAAGTAAATTTTTATGGCTCTAGCAGACATATGAATCTTTTTTATGACATTTATGACCTCGAGAACTTTGATCTAATACATTTTAAACTTGATTTGAATGTTAGAATTGGGAGATAATGGGTGGTTGAAAAGTTAGGGCTTGGTTTAAGATTTTTGGAGATGGAAAAACAAAACAGTGGATGCTTTGGGTCGCTTTTAAAGAAGAACGGTGGCGACGGTTAGGGTTTTGGAAAAGAAGATGAAATGGTGGGAGAGTTTGGGGAGAAGGGTATTTTGAACTTTTTTGGTAGGTAAAGAAAATACTATAATTTTAGGTGGGGTAAAGTTATCAGGTGGGTAAAGAGAAAGTTTTAGTGGGGTATAATCAAGTGCAACCTATGTGCTCAATAATAAAAATATTTTAGTTTATCTGTAGTAATTATTCATGGCAAAGGTCACATTGTGCTTACATCAGTCTCCTGGGGACATCGACCAAATCCGGCCGAGTCGAACCGGGAGATTGGTGGAGACTCATGGCCGAACCGGATCTTGAAGTTGAAGAAAAAGCAAACAAAAAAAAAAAAAAAAAAGAAAAAAAAAACGGAGCAAGTGGCGTGGAAGGGAGGATATTCTTCTACGGTTTCAGTAATAAAAAGCGAGGAGGAGGGTAGGGGGGATTAGGAACAAGTTCTCTGTAGTGGAATCACTTTCTTTCTCACCAACCCTTCTCCTTCGCACATTAGAATAACTTTATTTAAAAATTCAATACAATAAGAGAAGAAATCTTCTTCAAATTCTCTCTTCCTCCCTCTATCTCTCTCCTTCTCAATTTCTAAAACCCTAGTCTGTTTTTTATTGTAATATTTTTTTGAATTTTTAAAGGATGGTTTTCTACTTCAAAGCCCGACCAGAGGCTGGTGATTACACCATTTTCATGGGTTTGGACAAGCACGAGAACGAAGAGCTTATCAAGTATGGATTCCCCGAAGATATCTGGTATTAATTTCTCTTTTTCCTTTTTACTCTTTTTTTAATTTTTAATTTTTAATTTTAATTTTAATTTTATTATTATTATTATTATTTTTTCTGGTTATGCTGTTGTCAATTTCGTTCTTTTTTCATTTGTTCATCCGCTTCTCATGCATTTTCAGTCCTAATTTTGCTCCTTTTTTATTTTTATGATTTTTATGGTCTCTTGTTTCGATCTATTTTGTTAAGCATGTTGCTGTCAAGCCGTGGTCTTGATTTCCCTTTTTTATTTTAATATTTAATTTTCTAATTTTTTTTACATATATGCATATTTTGGAAATTGATGTTCTTGTTCTTGTTGCCATGATCAGATTCCATATTTGAGAAATTGGTTTTGTGTTTCTTTCATAGGTTAGCATATTTACTTGTGAGTTTTAATTCTTTAGGCTTGTCTCTTTGTATATTGTATTGCATGAAGTTGACGAGAATTGTGTCTGGGCTTAGGATCAAGTTTGTTGTGTTTCTTTCATAGATTTCATGATGCGACTCTTCTCAGTGATTTATTTTGTCAAGATCATCCTGGTTTGATACGATATTTTGTTTAGTAATGTGATTTGGATGGCAGAAGAGTACTTTATTGTCGAAATAGATTTGAGTTCCTTATAATGGGCTTGCTTGTTTCCTCTGTCACTCTTCGTATTTAGCATGCATTTATCTTTATAGTGTTGGCCAGTTTTATAGTCCAAGAGGGGGGGTGAATTGGACTTAGCGGATTATCGCGTTACCTTTCGAATATTTTAATTAAACAAGTAATGTGCGCAGTAGGTAACAATCTAAATAACAGATGCAAGAAAATGAATGAACACGAAAGATTTAGAGTGGTTCAGTTCCGCTTGAACTTACGGCCACTACCCAATCACCATGATCAAGATTTTTCAATACACTATTGGCTAATTACTTACGGGCGTGATTAGAAGCCGTTTACACTAACCAACACCAGGGCTTGGTTAGAAAGCCACTACAATGCTAACCTACACAAGGGCTTGGTTAGAAAGCCACAGTCTAGCCTACACCAAGGCTTGGCTAGAAAGTCACAACTTGCAATCAACTTACGGGCGTGGTTACGTGCTGTACAAATAAGGTATAGTCGCGGTTGACTTAATCAAATCAACAATACATCAAGATTACAAAGATATAGAGAAGTGTTCCAAAAACACTCTCAATAATATAAGCTTACAATCTTGAATGAGTCAATGATTACTATTCCAACCACTATGATTCTAAATGATGCAAAGTGTTGAAATAAGTTTTTCTCAAATGCACTCGATTCAAATATATGTGATGTAAAATAGTGAATCGAATATGCACAACTATTAAGATATTGATTCTAATTCACAATAAGTTTAAAGGACGAGAATCAATATAACATGATGATCAAAACTTGATGATTCTAAATATATATGTGATGAAGATCAAGAATCAAACAAATCAAGTATGATCAAAACCTTCGTTTCAATATAATATGATATTAGCACGTGAATCGAAATCACAAACTATTTATGAAACCACTAAACAAAGTAATTTGTTATGAAGATCAAGATAGGGTTTCACAAACACAATTAATGCAAAATCAGTTTTAAAGATTATCATCTAAGCACAAAAACTGATTTGCATAACCAAAATCACAAGAATCTAAGTGTAGAAATGTACACCCCACTTGGGAAGGTTGAAGCTCCAAAATTCTTCTTGTGTGAAGTTGGATGATAGAAATCACGATCAAGACTCAAATAGAAGATGTAGAAACACTTGAATCGTCTTGAACACTTGCACAAGAGAAACTCTTCAAGTTTCTCAAGGTTTTGAAAGATGTGGAGAGCTATTCGGAAGATTGGATCAAATGATCAAATGTTGTTGAAATTTTGCTTTCAAAGAAGGATTAAATGACTCAGAACTTGTTGTTGGCTTGTAAAAAGACTTAGACGAAAAATACACCAGTTCTCTGGATTTTGCAAAAGTTGCTCTTCAAATGAGCAAGTGTGGTATTTATAGATAAACACCACATCGAGGCACATGAACACGTTAACATAGGAGTGCGTTTCTAGTTTGAAATATGAAAAATTTCAGATTTATCTCAAATTAAGGAGCGCGTTCCTCAATATGTCTGTTGGGCATAGGAACGAATTCCTTCAACAGGAACCATTGACTCTTAAAGTTTTTTCTATTTTACCTTGGCAATTGGAGCGCGTTCCTCTTTTAAGGAGCTCGTTCCTTTTCCTCGATCAAAAAAATTTTGAGTCTCGGGAAAAGCCACAGGAGTGCGTTCCTTTTACAAGGAGCGCGTTCCTTAAACCCTTTTAAAAAATCACTGAGTCTCGGGAAAAAGCTCAGGAGCGCATTCTTCATTATAGGAGCGCGTTTTTTCACTGACAAGTGAAAGAAACTCGATTTTTTTATCATTTTAGGTTTAGGACATTGTAAAAAACATAGACTAATATTTTAAAAACATTTTAAAACATTTTTGACAAGATTAAGGTATACTTAACACAGTTAAAAATGAGTGATTCGATCGATTAAACCTATGACTAAAGCAATAAGTAAAGTTGACAAGATGAATGCATGTTAAACATTAATTAATATATGTATGATAAATAATTATGACTAAGTGATAGTATAATTATCAAATTAATATGAGTGCATGCATGATTAATCATATAATAATGTATATGCATGAAAATGATAAACTATGTGAATGATTTTAAAATGATGCAAATCATGTGTGGTTGGAACAAGTAAAAGTTACTCTACAGTACAAAGATTCTAGTAAAGTAATATAATCATGAAGCTCTTGAATCTTCGTGAAGTACTGTTCCTTCCACATGCTTTGACATTGCAGTTGAATCCATTAGATATATCTAGTTAGCACTGAAACAACTACATCAAATAGATTAAATAACACAGGTATGCTGTTTGTAATCATCAAAACAATACTGGGTGAGAGTAGTTACATCAACACATAGTGGACACGCCGCCAAGTGCCAACATTATTAATGTCTTTGTTGTTCTTGAACTGGTCTTCAGCCTTAAGGACACTTCTCCGTAACTCTTGTGATGATTGGCTGCCTAACAATTATACTCACCTTGAATTCTTGCCATATGAATTTTGGAAACTTTTGTTTTGGGTAAGCAAACAAGTTCTTTCCAAAACTTACATGGCAACTTACCCAAGACGAAGAGTAGCTTTTTAGTAGAACCCGTATCAAGAAAGATGTTTCTAGTGGCTGCTTCTTGTGGATAAGTTTACTGAATTCAATTTCTTAGCAGTCTATTGTTCAACTAACATTGATCATGGTGTTGCTTTGTTGCTAAGACTTAACTTAAGCTATTTCTAGTGAGATGTAAGTTTCTGTTGGTGCTTCCTGCGTTTTGTAGTGATGTGGAGTCATTGGAATGAGCTTCATAATAGGCTATTTTGAGGGAATTAAGGAGTATGAACCAGGGTAATTAAAGGCGTAAGACACACTTAAGGCGATGAGGGGCCGTAGCGCCTCAGGTTCACACCTGAGTTCCTTTTTCCTTGCCTAGTTGTGGGTGAGTGTGGGTAAGCTCTCTAATGGTTTTGGGTTAAATGACTGGTTAAGGGGTTGGGAACCAATCTTACACTGTTTGTAATCATAGAAGCAAGGACTTCTTGTCCTTGATACATTTTAGGTTGTACATATACATGATATTAATATAATTATTTGTTTCTTGTCAATATATATATATAATTTTTTGCTAAAAGAATTCAAAAAAGATAAAAATCAATAAAAGTTTTAAAGTTTTCCAATCTTACATCATAATGTTCATAATAACATTAATATTATATTATGTTTACTTCTTTTGTTGTTTAAAATTTAATTGAAGAAAGAAACACAAAAGAAAAGAAGAACAAATAGCAATTGTAATGCCTTTGTAACAATATTTTATTGTTGTTATAAAACCGACATAGAAGTTTCCTTTATTGTTTTATGTTCTATATTGTGTATTATATATATTTATTCAAAAAAGAGAGAAAAAATATATAATACAATACTTAGGTAAGTGAGGCGCACTAAGGTGCGCTATTTAAATAAGGAGTAGGTAAGTGAGGCGCACTAATGCGCATACCTGAGTTAATGCCCCCTGCCTGTTAAATATTAAGGTGTAACAGGTACGTCCCGCCTCAAGGCGCACCTAAGGCACACACCTTGATAATACTGGTATGACCTTAAGGAGATAGGTTTACATACATTAAAGGAAGGTGAGAATACTTGAGAGATCTTTTTAAAGAGGGATTCTAGAAATGTTGTCTCAATGATACCATTGAATCTTCTCATGAAATTTGGAATTTAAACTATTTTCAGAATATGTAGCGGTTATCATTTCATAAATCCTAATCTCAATAAGTATTCATTCTAGTTGTTCATGGCTAGGTTGTCGCAATACAGATAATAGATATGCAAGATTGAACGCAATATCTATTGTATGTTGGTGTTTAAGAGATTAAAGGCATGGTTTTGCACTCTGCAAACAATCTAGTAGTGGATTGTTCAAATAATAGCGTGAGATGTTGATCTTTTTGACATTGGAAATAATTTTAAAATGGTTGTGCCCACGTGTGGCATTGTTTTGTATGTGCCAATTATAGGATTTTGATAGTCTTTAGTTTTCAATGTGAAAGGGCAATTCTAGATGCTATAGGCCAACCCCTTGTAGTTCAAGTGGCAATTCGTCTCCCCACCTCCCATCAGGTTTGGGTTCATGTCTCTATTTACAATGTGGTAGCTTCCATGGGTAGTATCTGGTTTTGGGTTAGTTTGGGTCCCATATGCCCCCCACGGATAAGCTTGTCTACTAGGGTCTCGGTTCCCCATAACCCTCTGGGCATCAACACTCAAAAAAAAAAAAACAAGGAGAGAAAAATCTAGATAGTAGATACTAGAAGACATCTTTTTCTTCCATAAGAAGTGAGTGACTCCAAAATGAAAATATGTTTAATTTTCATAATTGATTGTTAATAAAAGAAAATCTTTGTCCATCACCATCATCTACTTGTTGAATGGAGCATTCATGAGTGATCTTTCACTTTCTTTGTACTAGTCCTGGTCTTGTTTGAATCATTTTTTTGACAAACTAGTGATTTAATGTGTTTTGTCTGTTGTCGAGTCTTTTTTCTTACTGGCTCCGCTTTTAGGGCTTGATTCCTTCTGTTACCATTTGTTTTATCTGGTTGGAAAGGAATAAGTGATGTTGGAGAACAACAGGCTGTGATCTTCTGTCATTATCCAGATGGAGGCCATCTTGTGGCTTTGGTCATTGATGTTTCATGGATTTCAGAATGTGAAGAAGAATGTGAAGTTGTGTATGTCTTATCTTGTTTAGATTTTTTATGGCTGAGTATCATTGTAGTATTTTTCTTTTTTCTTAAAGGAGTTGCTAACATGCCTCATACTCAAGGCCCTAAATTTCTTGACATGCATACCAGTTTCAGATGGTATTCCAAGTTGCTTTCTGCGCCGTTTCATGAAAGTTCTTTGATTCTAGCCTTCTGTTATTCTCTATGAGATAGGGGACAAATGAAAGGTCCTCAAGTTTTTGACCTTTGTTGCATGGATTAAGATACTGTTATTTGGAAAAATCAGCTAACACTCATCGTTTACTTGCAGTTTGGAGTAATACAGACATGGATACTTAATACAATTTTTGGACACTTTGGTATTAGATTTTTTATTTTTTTCTAAAAAAATTGTTTTAAAGTTAATAGGGCACAGGGTTATCAAAAAAATTATAATATGTCAATGTACAGTTGGATGGCTAATAGCTCATTAAAAAATGAGCACTTGCAAATATCTTCAAAGAAGGAAGCCATTTCTATGCACATCTCTGAGCTGGTGCATACTACGTGAGACAGTGCGAGAGAGGCAGAAACTCTGGAGCATCTTTTCATTAACTGCCAGTTTACCTCCAAGATCTGGCTCCTTCTGATGAGAGATTTGATATTGGGTTGCTCCTGGGTAATTCTTAGACATTGTAAAGACACCCTAGTAACAGATCTTACAGCTAGAGCTTGGAGGAGGTATGCGGTGAAAGCTAATTTGGAACTTCTTCACACCTGTGGCAGTCCTTTGGCATGTCTGGTTGGAAAGAAATGAGAGAATTTTGAATGACACAGACTTTATTTATTTATTGATTTTATTTATTTTATCTAATCAAGTTCAAGACCTACATGTCTACGCTTTGGCTGAGCCTGAGCAAAACCTGTGGAGGGTATTTGCTGTCTGTGTTGTCATGGGACTGGTCTAGCCTGATGTAACTCTTTTTGTTCAGTTCTGATAGTGGGAGGACTACTGGTCATCCATTTTCTTTCCTCAGTTTAATGTTTGTACATGGTTTTACATTTACACATTCTTTGTAATTATTTCTAATGCAAGTATGTTGATAAAATGACTAAGAAAATTATGAAGAAATGAAAAATAATGAGCAATGCAACAGAATGTGAAATGTCCATGCAGTTTTGTTTCGATTAGGTCCATTTTTTTAACACAGCATATGTTGTTTGGTGTTCATTAAAATTTTTCGTTATAATTGCATGTATTCAAACTTTGAATATAAACATCTGATGCAGCCTAATCCAACCACATTAATTCGGAAGATCCATAATTAAATGATAGTCTTTCAGTGTTGTACTCTGCTATTACTAACTTACTAGTGAACTGCATCTCTCCGTTCGCTTTCACCCTCATTGTAATACTCCTTGCTAAAGTGACACATCTGATAATTATTTGTACTTCTTCCACTATATGGTTTGCAGATTAGATAAATGATGTTCTTAAGAGTGCAACACACAGTAAAATATGTTAAGAGAGGAACCAACAATGTTGCAAAATGGGGGACACTTATAAATGGGTCCAGGCTCCTTATGCACTTACGTTTAATTTTAAGCCTTCCATCACTTTTCTTCTTTCTTTTTAAGTGTGATGAGTTATTTGTGTTTTCTTCTTTCTTTTTAAGTATGACGAGCTATTTGTGAATTAGTTATTTGCTTTCTTTTCTCTATCATGTACTTGTTTCCCCTTTTTGGACTATTACTTTTGAGCTCTGCATGAAATAGCTTGACTGGTTGCATCTCTTGCAGGTTCCATGTCGATAAAATGTCATCTGCCCATGTTTATGTGCGACTGAACAAGGGTCAAACAATTGATGATATTAGCGAAGGTTTACTTGAAGATTGTGCTCAGCTTGTAAAAGCAAATTCCATCCAAGGTAAATCCTTCACAGTATCTAATTTTGCTTAGTGCGTAACTTATATTTCGTTGGAATGCTGTAAAATATCGAACAATGGGATCTTCTGTGATTCCTGGTAGAATGCATAACAAAGAGTGCTGAATGTAGATGTGTGTCAACATATATGAGTCATATTTTGGGTAGATCATTGTAGAAGCGTCAAAACGACTAACAACTGATCAAGGCGACTAACAACTGATCAAATATGTAGCACTTGGTATCCTTAGGAATGAAAAAATCTGAAATGAGTCTTAGAGCATTTTTTGAAAAAGCTCTACTGGAAAGTGGTTGTGACAATTCTGTGAGGATGATAGTGTTTTTAGGGAAAAAGCCATGATTGCTAGGTCCCAGTGCATCACAAGAGAATAGGCTAGTGAGCAACTTAGGTGCTCATGGTTGTAGTTTGTGGAAACGTTTTCTTATTTTTGGATGAGTTTGATGAAAGAATGAAGTTTGAGTTAGGTGTGACAGTGTCAGCTGTATGATCAGATTTGGGAAGTATGATGTGTGCTAATTCTTTTCACATCATGGCAGTTCATTGATTCTACGGTTGTAGGTTAAGATAGTGGGACATTGTTTACTGTCTTAAAGAAGCAAGTTTTTTTTTTCTTTTTCCCAAGTGGGAGGTTGTCCTTATAGTTTTGTCCATTGGAGGATCAGCTCTTACTTTCTCCTTAAGAGAGTGATAGATGAGTGTACCTTATGCAAAAAAAGGATTTTTTCCTCGTGTTTATTTTCTGTCATGTATTTCTCTTCAATTCTCTAACTTTTTTCTAGTTAATCCTAACCCTTTCCTATTGGGCCTTCAGTGTTAAAGTTATGATTTGCACATTGTGTTTATCTTTGAAAGACTTTTTACTCTAGCTTTAGGTCTTTCAGGTACTTGATTATCTTTTCCTATTATATAAATCATTGGAAGAGTCTGCCCTTCAGCTTCTTTTTTATTGTGTTTTCATGTGTAGATTTTTTTAAGCTTAATGGGTTTGTTAGGAATTAATGCTTGGTTGATGCATGTCCCTGTCACACTGCTATCTAGGAATGTTACAAGTTTATCTTGAAGATCAGTTATTAATGTTTAGTGGAGCATCCAGTTTGAAAGAAATGAATACCTTCTTCACATGACTGCCTTTGTGTAATTAAGTCGCCGGTTTTGTGTTACCAACTTTTTTTGTTTTCGGTAGATTTCTTGACATATGTTTCTTGTTTTTTATTCTGTGCACATAAAATCTTATACTTTGGCAGGAAACAAGGTCAATAATGTTGATGTTGTTTATACCCCTTGGTACAATTTGAAGAAAACAGCTTCCATGGATGTTGGGCAAGTTGGTTTCCACAATCCTAAGATGGTAATAAATCTGAATGTAGTATTATAAATCCTTCTTTTTTTTTTTTCTAAAGATGGTATATACTGTGTATATTTCATATCCATTCTGTGTATTTCTGGGATCACCATCAAATTCTCTCTCTTTCTCCCTACTTTTCTCAATTGAGCTTGTTGTTTATTTATTTGAGGGTATCTAGGCCTCTTAAAACAATATATAATTTTATAATCTCTTGGGATCAGCATCGAATTCTTTCTCTTTTCTCTCGACCTTTTCTCAAATGGGGCATTTTTCTTTTGATTTGAGGGTATCTGGTTCTCTCAAAGCAATATAAAATATTAGCAATCTTTGATACCTGTAAATGGCAAGAATATAAGACGTAAATAGTTATATGTTATGGATTGCATCTATACCTATGGAGTATAGAAGTATTTGGTAGGGTTTATGATACAAGTTAATAACTGTGGATCCAGCCAGTTTATATAGACTCTGAGTAGTGTGGGTGCTTTGTGCAGGTCCGCACTGTAAAAGTAGAGAAACGAATAAATGAAGTAGTAAACAGACTAACCAAGGCCAAGGTGGAAAGAAAGCCTGACTTAAGAGGTAATTATATTATTTAGCTTGTTTTTATTGAATTTACTCAACTCTGTGATTGATGGTTTAATTGTTTTCTGACTTTAACCTAGACATGTGGGTCGCATTTGGATTTTATGATGTGATCTTTTTTTAATGACACAGAAGCGCTAAATTGCTTTTCGGTCAGTTCTACTATATTGTATTTTTTGTAATTATTTTTTTTCTTTTTAGGTGTGGCATGTAAATTCCTGGAATTAGTTTTTGAATAATAATCATCTTCTTGAAAGAAATTCTAACGAACTATGAGCTGTGCAGAAAGAGTATCTTCGGTTTTCTCCTATTGCACCTTTAAAAACTAATCACTGTTTTAACCTGTTCTGCCTTGTGGCATTGCATGTAACTTGAATGTGTCTCATTTTTCAGCTGAGAGGGAAGCAGTCAATGCAGCAGAAAGAGCTGAAAGAAAGCTTCAGCTGAGGGAAAAAGTAAGTCTTGCACAAATCTTTATTGATAATATTACCGTATTACCTTCCACTTTTGTAGTTTTCTGTTTTCTGATAGTAAATATTTAGATGCAGATATTCTGCATATCAAAAACAGGAGTAAGCATATGGAGTCTGAGGATAACATGACAAGATTCCCTAGTTTGATTAAAAATAGAGATAGAAAACCTATACAATGATCATGATGTAGGAGTGTGCTAGAACATAGCAATCTTAAAATCAGATTTTTTTTAGTGTCTTTCTAAGTTAAGTTGCTATTTTAGAGTAGTTTCTATTTTGAGGCACTCCCACCTTTTTCTAATTTGTCGTAGACTGCCTTTTCTAGTTTTATTTCC
The DNA here is from genome assembly GCA_035771175.1 of Paratinospora sagittata. Classification (NCBI taxonomy): domain Eukaryota; kingdom Viridiplantae; phylum Streptophyta; class Magnoliopsida; order Ranunculales; family Menispermaceae; genus Paratinospora; species Paratinospora sagittata. The sequence continues at coordinate 20,697,446 of CM069611.1, read as the reverse complement.
ATTTAGATATTGTTTGGTACTACTTTGAAGAAGTTTTTATTTTCGTTTAATGTAATTAGAAAGTGTCTAAAAGTGTGTTTAGATATAGTTGTAAGTGCATTAGAAAATTTCTATTTTGTTATAGATAGCTTAAGGAACTCGTTTTTAAGTGTTTGAGGAAGTTTCTAAGTTGTTTCCATGGAGTTATCTATATAAAAAGATCCAATTACGAGTTTAATTCATCTAATCATCAATTATTATTCTCTCTGCAAACAAATTCTGCTTCTTACTTCTTTATTTTTCTACTCTTCTCTTGAATCCATTGATTCAAACATGCTTCCACTACGTTAGATCAATTCTATAGACAAAATATTTTGATATTTATGTTTTAAGCAAGGTTAACAATTATAGAAGGAAAGAAAAAAAATCTAGCACAAGTGGAGGAGAAACGGTCATGCCAGATGCATATTGTACTTAAAGAATGCCTTTTCAGGTAATTCATGTGTATCCAACACGTTAGCCTTGTGGAAAATCATCTGAGTTATACTTGAAGTATTTTAACTGGGACAAGTTTATAACCTTGCACGATGCGTGGGTAGTTATGGAAAGATCATTTTTTTTAAATAAAATGTTAAAATGTTTATTTTAAAAAGCTTAAATGGAATTAAGTTATTGTTTTTAAATTTATTTTGAAAGAAAGTTTTGCTAACACTTAAGATTTGTCAAGAAAAGATAATTAAAGCTATTCAGAAACATAAAAAAAAAAGTAGTGGATAGTCAGGAATAATCACGTGTTGACAAACTGTGTAAGTATTTATGTTATTGTTATATGTTATGTTATTAGATGTTTGAAAAAAAAAAAATTTATTTTATCAAATCAATGTAATTTAATAACATTAAATTTAAAGTGTTCATTTGTTGATAATTGAAGGGGTATTTTATAAATTATTATTATTATTATTGCTATCATTATTTTATATCAACATATATTATTCATAACAAGAAATAGAAGAAGAAAAAACAAATAGCATATCTAAAGTATAAATGAACTAAAGTTTTATATCAATGAATTATGGGTCAAAGTCTTGCATTTACAAACACTTAATGAAAATTATGATTAAAATTAATTTATTCTGTAAAATAAAATATCAAAATATTTGTAAAACTACCCATTAAAAAAACTTAAAGTAAATGAAAACAAAAAGTAAATTAATTTGATCAACCTACAAAATAAAATATATTATTTAATCTACCAATCCATAAAAAGTGAATTAATGTAACAACTAATTAACTAAAAATGATCAATCTATTAAACTAAACAAACTTGCATTAATGAAATTCAAAAATAAAAAAAATTAAGCCATAAAAAATAATATATAATTTATAACCTTGAATTAAAATTGAAACCAAAAATATAAAAAAGAAAAGAAAATCAGAAGAAGAGATACAAAACAAAAAAGCGAGGAGATAGATAGAGAAAGTTGAGCTTGAAAACTACCTTGAAAAAAAAAGAAAAAAGGAAAAAAAACCTTAAAACTGGAGGAGTCCAAACCGAGGCCTACTCCCTCATTTTTATATGTAGTATATGGTACCTAGAGCCAATTTAATCTAATTAATACTGTACTTCCCACAGTGGACTGGGGCTATTGAATGTGAGAACTACAGAACTATTAGTTGAAACCAAAATAAATAACTTTACATAGGAACTTTGATTTTTATTATATTTCAAATGCTGTTTTTAGCTCTAGTTATCATGCTTTCTAGGTTGTAATTGAAAAGATCAATGGATGTCTTTAGGCTGTGTTTGGTTGGGTACCCTAAAACAGTTTTTCTGTTTTCAGGGTATCCAAAAAGTACAATTAGAAAACTTGGGAAATGACAAAATGTCATTTCCCAAGTTTTCATTTTTTTGTGAGGGAAGATTAGAAAAGCATTTTTCAAAAACTACTCCACCAAACATGCTTTCTGCTGTTTTCTTTTTTCTTTTTACTATTTGAAAACTGAAAATAGTTTTTGGGTTGAAAATCAAACACAGCCTTAGTTTTTCTTTGTTTGGAGTTGAAGCATTGACTAGAAACCAAGGGGCAATGGTGTAGGAGACCAGGAGTAACAATAGACATCAGGTTTTTTTGTCATGAAGGCTGAATTATTATATTTGAATGCTAGAATGCTTGTAAATTGTAACTTGTCAGTACAAAATATCTACTATCAGATCCAAGATTAGTAGATGTTAAGATTAATCAGGTGGTCCTTGGGAGAGAATAGACGATACAGTGGCATTAATGTAAATCCTTTCTTTCAACTTGTTGGGGTTGGCTGCACAAAATTTGTTTTTTCATTCAATTCTCTTCGAGTTCATGTCTTCCATTAGGTTGGGTGCAACTATAACTTTTCTCACAATAATTCAAAGTCGATTTTGGCCTTCTTATTGTGCCTTTAACTTGGACCATCTCACTCTGCTTAGGTGTTGTCCTTACTCTTCATCTCTCACATAGTCAAACCATGTCAGCCTACTTTTCCCTAGGGGTGTTCATGGCTTGGTGTTTTTAAAATTGGTTTGGCTATGGTTTAGAGAAATAATAATTTGATTAGTTCAATTCAGTTCAGTTTTTAGCTAGAAACTTATGAAGTGGTAAAACTGAACCGAACTGAACACAAGGGTAAAATAGTAAAAACCTCTAACCTTAACATCCCCTTCAGTTTACATGACCTTACATACTAGATCTCCCTCTTTGACTTTTCTAAGGTGAAGTAGCGAACAGCCGAACACCGAACTCATTCCCTACTCAAGTAATGATGCAGTTGTACATATTTTCCTATTTGTCATAAGTATTGCATAAAACATGGCTTTTTAAAATCTTCATGCTACTTGGTTCGTTTGTCTTCTTGCTCGAAAGCGAATGCTAGTGTCGTCTCGTCTGGTCCATTTGGTTGGAAAGGATTTATAATAGTGTGTTCCAGAACATGTCTAAGGATGGTAGCTATGTGTGGGAGTCCACTATGCTAGCAGCTGCAACTTGGATAGTGTGTTCAAATCTAGCTTAGGGTTATCCTACTTTAGATTTGCTCAAGAGTTGGTGTAACCTTATGTAACTTTATGCTTTTCGCCTTGGTTGTTTTGGCTTAGGTTGTGGTTTAGGATAACTCTGGGGGCTCCTATCCTTTCGTTTGCTTGTAGTCTCTCTTTTGCTTTTGTTTTAATATATATATATATATGCACACACACTAGTAGAACTGCACATGCATTGCACGTAGATAAGTTTCTTATTTTTCTTGAGTTATAGAAGAAAGAAAAAGAAAAATCTGTAAATGTTAAAAAATAAAATTATAGTTGGGTGTAATATATCAAGATTCCAATGAAGATTGCAAGATGGGAGATGGCTGGATTTTCCGAAATTGATATTTCGTTGGAACAAAGGCAACAAATGCACTTCTTTTAAAATAATGAAGAGAGATAATCGTGGAAGAGAAGAAAAATATAATTGTATATGTTTGAAAGGGAGATCTCATCGATCTATTCAGATGATAAGGGTAGGAAAATCGATTTGGATGCAGGGTAGCATTTCTATCATTTCTAGCATTTTAGGGTTAGAATTTGTAGCCCAATGAATTTATCAAAAAAAAAAAAATTTTAACTATCAAATATTTTCTTCAACAAATAGAATAGATAGGAGTAAAGAGGAAGATTTAGTGTAAAAAGCATAGATGATGAAGTTTCATTTACAAGAAAGAGAGATGTGTAGATCACATATAATGATACATGTTGGATAACTAATGTAGATAGAAAAGAAAGTCATGGACACAGAATGCTATGCTGTCTTTTTCAACTTCGAATCAAACAACATTAAGTACATAGTATTAATCAATAGAATTTGATATAAATAAAAAATTAAAAAATTAAAGGAGCATGTATCAGTGAAAGAAATGTAATCTTGTATCGGAAGGATTATCTGGTTTAGGTGTAATCAGATAAGGATGAAGAAGAAATAATCATTGATTGAATTGGTTTAGGTGTACAATGAATTGTTGTTAATAATCATTGATGTTGGGTAGAAGAAATAAGTAAACCTTGTTTCTTCTCAAAAAAAAAAAAAGATGTTGGGCAGAAGGAACATAAATCTTGCGGTTTGTAAAATTGTTGAGATTCCCCTAATTTTTGGGAACAATTGGGGAGTTAGTTAAATTCTTTTATACTTAATTACTTTTATACCCATCAATAATTATAATTTTAATTTGTAAAACAGTTAAAGGATAAGTAATATGTGTGTGTGTCTATTTATCTTGTTTCTTCTCAAAGAAAAAAAAATCCTCATACTGTCACCATATGTCAACTTGTCTTCATTTTTATTATGTTTGTTTTGGTTTATTGTTTTTTAATTTGTGGTTACTAAATTGAAGTGTAAAATATAGTCATTTAAAACACCCTAGGTGTGAAGGATCTCCTAAAATTAGAGAGTCATTTAAAACCCATATCTTTTGATTTCAAAGATGGCTGAGAGTTTCCAGGTCCATCAACATCATCTCAATTTTGTTACTAATTAAAAAACCAATAAAGATGAGTGGTTCATAATTTCGTTTTAATATTTGTGAGATGGATTGAGAGGCAATTATCCATTAATGGATGTTAGATTGTGAGAAGTACCCTAGAGAGATAGCAAGACCTGCAGTAACTTTGATCAACAGAAGAAAATATGGGTCGTGGTTTCGAACATCTCCCGAATATTGGACGTGGCTTTAACCGGTCAGGTGACCGAAATTAGAGACGTTTTGACGTTAAATCTCGACAATTCCTCCGTGCATGCAGGAAGAGGTTTTGTATCTCATGAAGCTTTAATGGTGAAGTTTTCCTGGTGGAGGAGTTTGCAGCGGGGAAGAGATTCAAGCTGGAACTTGATTTTGCGTCAACATCTTGGTTCGTCAATAATCTGGCTGGTGTGGGTAAAGGAAAGAGGAATGACTCTTTTAAGAAAGTGTTTAGAAGTTTGAATACAATTCTTATATTGGAGACTTTCTATAATCTTGGTGGTGGTTTCTTGAGGGCCACCAAGGTGGCTGAGGGACGTTAGTTTTCTCTGTTTATTCCGGAAGATGAAATTTCAGGTGGCTGGAAAGGGTATGAGAGATGCTTTACCTCGATCATTAAGTGGAAGAAGAAACAGGTTGTTTCTTCAACTGTCAAGGTCGATAACTATAAGCTGAAGTCAAAATGGCGCGATAAGACTACGACTGTTCGGGAGGCTTTGTCGGGGATGCTGCCGGGACTGGAGAAGGTCTGGCAAAAGAAATCATCCTCCAACGCTGGGGCTACCGAGGGTGCTCAATTTTCGGAATCCAATGACGTTGTTTTCCGCAAATCAGTGGACGACTCTTGGGAGTCAATTGAAGCTGAGCTTTCACTGGTACTGGATCGCCATGTGAAGCTAATTACTATGGGTGTTGATCGTGCTCTGCTTCATGGATGTAGTAGTGGGGAGAAGACCAAGATCCTTAGTGGTAAAATGATTGCTTTGAAGTCCGGGGTTGAGTTCAAACGCTGGTTGTCGGAGCTGCAGTGGAAAGATAGTCAAATCATCTGTCGGAACAGCTTGGTCGGGGTGGCTGGGATTCCGGCAACGTTGTGGTCCGTGGATACCTTGAAGAAGGTAGCTAGGTTGTGTGGAGGTTTGTTGGGTATTTTTCACGATTTTGCGAATGGTTCGGTGCTTGATTTTGCAAAGTTGAAGGTTAAAGGTAGACGAACGGTTTTCTTTCGAAAAATCTAGTGTTGAAGATTGGCAATGGCAGACAAGGAACGAAAATTCGGCGAATTTCGTCGAAATTCGCCGAAAAATTTCGAAATCTGAAGGAGCCGATTAATCTGGCGCATGTAAAAACAAAAGTACAAAAAATCGACAAAAAATCGACAAAAATCGGCGAAATTGGCGAAATCGGCGAAATGTGTCGATTTTCTTCAGTTCGCGTGAGATTTATGTGTCGATTTTCTTCGCCATTATAAAAGAAGAAGAAGAAGAAGAAGAGATTTTGGAAGAAGGAGAAGAAGAGATTTTGGAAGAAGGAGGGAAAATAATACCTTCTTGCGCTGGCGGAGGAGAACCAACGACGGAGAGAGGAGAACCAGCGAGGAGAACCAGCGGCGGAGGGAAAGAGGAGAACCAGCGGCAGCGGCGGAGGGAAAGAGGAGAACCAGCGGCGGCGGCGGACGGAGAGAGGAGAATCAGCGGCGGCGGCGGAGGGAGGGAGGAGAAACAGCGGCGGCAGAGGGAGAGAGAGGAGAACCAGCGACTTTTTTTTTTAGGTTTGTTGATTTCTTGTTTCATTTATCCAAAAGTGTATATAATTATATTAATGTTCACAGCATTGGAGCTACGTTTTCTCTAAGACTTGCCTAATCAAAGATAATTAATGTGAAGTGCAGTAGAAGAAAGCAGTTGAAATCAGCCAAGATAAATAAATGGTGATTTGTTCAATATTACCCAAAAAATAATTTATATACCTTGTTTAGATCTGATACTTCACACTGATAATTGACCTAAAAATTTGGTATAATTTAATGAATTTAGCATATTGGATGCTCCATCTTTCTAATGTTTTTACGAGGAATGTTATGTATATGAATGCGGATTAAAAATTTGGCATCACCCTTAACTTCACTCACTTAAAATTAAGAATTAATTCGAAAGAATTAATTAGAAATTTTTTGTATAAATATTAAAATTATTCATAAATATTTCGGAAGATACTAAAACAAACATCAAAATACACTTATAAACTATATAATTATTAATATATTAATTTGAATTATGATTTATGATATAACACTTAGTGTATATTAAATGTATCAATAAAATATGTTATGTTAATTTTAATAATGTTAATCTCTATTAACATGTTTTATATTAATATTGTACATCTTACTAAAATAAATAGATTAGTAAAATAAAAAATAGTACGTATAATACGAATAATGTTAATTTATATTTACGTAAATTAAAATTAATATTACCTTAATAAAAATACTTACACTCATAAAATATTTTGATAAAGTTAATTTTTATAATGTTGACCTATATTAACTTGTTCTAAATTAATATTATACATCTTATTACACATCTTATGAAAATAAATATACCAGTAAAGTAAATGAAATAGTTTAATAAGATTAATACAAATAATGTCATATTAACATCCTTAATATTAATGTTACCTTAATAAAATACTTACATTAAAAAATTTAAAAATTATTTTTATAATGTTGTTTCTAATAGTGTTGATCTATATCAACCTGTTCTAAATTAATGTTATACATCTAACCAAAAAAAACATAGACTATTAATGTAAAGGAAGTATTTTATTAATATTAATTAAACATATTTAAAATTAATGTTACCATTGTAAATTCTTACAATAATAAAAATATTTTGATAATGTTGATCAATAATAACATGTTTTAAATTAATGTTATACATTTTATTGAAATAAATAGACCAGTAATGTAAGAAAAATATTTTAATAATTTTAATACAAATAATATTAATTTATATTAACATAGTTAAAATTAATGTTACCTTAGTAAAATAATTATATTAATAAAACTATTTTAATAATATTGATCTACATTAACATAATTAAATATATTTTAATAATGTTAATATAAATAATGAAATTATATTAACATATTTAATATTAATGTTACTTTAGTAAAATATTTACATTAATAAAATATTTTAATAATTTTGATCTATATCAACATTTCTAAATTAATGTTATATATCTTACGAAAATAAATAGACTACTAAAGAAAATATTTTAGTAATGTAGATACGAATAATGTTAATTAAACATTTTAAAACTTAATATTACCTTAGTAAATACTTACACTAAATTAATATATATATTCTAAATTAATGTTATGTGTCTTACTAAAATAAATAGACTACTAAAGTAAAGGAAATATTTTAATAGTGTTGATACATATAATATAAATAAAAATTAACATTTTTTTAATTAATGCTACCCTATTAGATAATTTGACAAATAAATTAAAATAATTTTTTTTATGTTAATTGAAATGATATTAATTAGTATTACCATGTTTTAGATTAATATTATTTTGATAAATTAGTTAGACTACTAAAATAAAGCAAATAAGTCTATGAAAGCTATGAAAGCAAATGTATAGAATTAATGGACAATTAATCAAAATATGCATGAAATCTTTCATATTAAAAAAAAAAAGTTATTCACGGAAAATAAATAAATCTTAATTTTAAACAATAGACAAACATTTAGATTACAACTTAAATAAGTCTATGAAAGCTACTAACTATACTAGTTAAATTTTAAAAATGCTGCTTCATCCTTTTAAGAATGGTCAATCAAGTCTCAACACTTTGACATTGAAGCATATTGAATTCAATTTAAATCCTTCATAAATCTTTAGACCTGAAAAAAGAAAGAAATTGTTAGATACAAGTAAACAATATAAAATTCATAGTATGCGTGATGCGCATAAACGTTGTTAAAGTAAAAACACATATTTCAAATGATTATATTTATACTTTTATGTCTTGTTTCCATCATTTCTAATAGTAATTATGCATATTTTAGCATTTATATACAAATTCGTTAAACTTCTCTAAGTTGGCGAATTTTTACAAAAATTCTCCACGTCGAATTAAACTTCTCCGAATTAATTCTGATTTTTGAAGGTCGAAGTTTATGGCGAAATCGAATTTTCGTTCCTTGATGGCAGATGGCATCTTCAGTTGTTTGATCTCTCATGCCCATGGATCCCGGAGGAACATGGTGTTATTTGTCAGAATCTTATCTCCTTGAATGGTGACAGTGATGAAAAAATGTCTCTGTTCAATGACGACCAAGAGATTGCTGCTCCTGTCGTCGAAGTGGTGACCGACGATGATTCCGGAGAAGATGTATACGGAAAGACGGTTTAGTTGGTGCAGGATGGAATGAACGCAACTTGTCTGTGCAATCAGAGAAAGGACGATGGTTTTCAGAGTAAAAACGTCAGGTTTCAGCGACCTGTCTCGGCAAGTGGTCCCTAGTGCTTGTTTGAAAATAACAATAAGGCGGTCATACATACTACACGTGTGAATGTTCTGAATTATGGGCCACGTTGTAGTGGGGGTCCAACACTAGTATCCAATAATCGTTTTCATTGTTCGACGAATATGGGCTGCGAAGACGATAGTTCTAACATTCCCCATGGATCCAATTTGTCCAGGCCTGCTGGACTCTCCTGTGGAAACGTTACTTCTTGCGATAACTCATCTAGGTCGAAGCCCAGGTCGAAATCAACGACGATTTTGAAGAAGGTACTGAAAGTTTATCAACGACGAAGGAGATCGAAGCTTCAGGCGGCGTCTGTTTTGCCTTTGCCCCTCCCATCTAAAAGAGCTCAAAGCTGGCCAATGTCCGAGTCTGATAGGGAGGTGGAGGCTTGCTTCTCTGATGGTGAGATTGTCAGAGATCCTTTGGCCGGTGTTCTTAGTAAGCGAGAAGACAATTCTTCTGACGTCTCCCTCAATGATGTAGAGTTGGATATTGACGATTTGGAGGCTAGTCTTGTACTTTCGTGTTCCCATATCTCTCCGTCTCATTCCCGTCACCCTCTATCTTCCATCCATGACTCTTCTATTGGGGATGGGGTTGCTGGCGGTGTTGGGTCCTCAAAATGTCGTCATACGACAATGCTCGCGAATGAAGCTGTTGTGGCCGAATCTCTTATTGGAAAGTTTTTGGGTGTTCTTCATGAAGCCAACTTGGATTTAATCAACATGGTGAAGGAACCGGATGATTGCATGCCGATGGATGCGGCCCTACGGTCGTAGGTTTCTGATTATGTTGGTTCTTTCGGGTCTTTTTGTTTACAATGACTATTCTTTCATGGAATGTTAGGGGTTGCGTGTCCAAATCCAAATGCAGAGCGGTTAAATAGGTGGTGGGTGATTGTCGTCCAAATGTTATTATTCTTTAGGAAACACAAAAATGTTGTATTGATCGCAAATTCTTGAGCTCTGTGTGGCAATCGCGCTTCATCGAGTGGGTGTATATTCCGACATGTGTTTCGGCAGGGGGAATTCTTGTGGCATGGGATTGTAGGAAGATGGTGGTGTTGGATAACTTGTCGGGTGAATTTTCTGCTTCTGTTCTAATCAAGGAGAAAGATAAGAATGCTTTTTGGCTTTCCGGCGTATTTGGCCCCAACTCCTCGGCTGATCGAGGAAGGTTTTGGGAGGAACAGGCTGCATTGGGTGGTTTTGTGGTCCTAATTGGTGTGTTGCTGGCGACTTCAACGTTGTTAGAAGTTTGGATGAGAAGAAGAATAGCAGCCGCATTTCTCGTGGAATGTATGATTTTGATGCCTTGATTAATGATCTTCAGTTATAGGATCCTCCCCTGTTGAATTTTTCTGTCACTTGGTCCAACGTGTGGGTTAATCCCATCTCTTGTCGGCTGGACATGTTCTTGATTGGTAAGGAATGGTCTCTTTCTTATCCTGAGATCCGACAAGAGGTTGTGACTAGATTGGTTTCAAACCGTTGGACACTTACTCTCTCCACCAACTCGCCAAATTGGGGTCCATCTCCTTTCCGATTTGAAAGTATTTGGTTATCTTATCCAAATTTTTTGAATCTTATCATTTAATGGTGGAATAATGTCGCAGTCTCCGGATGGGAAGGTTTTAAGTTCCGTACGAAGTTGGCTGGTTTGAAGGACAGGTTGAAGAATTGGAGCAAAGACTTCGCTTTTGTTGATATGCAACGAAAGATGGAGTTAGAGCTTGCTATCAGAAAATTGGACCTCGAGGAAGGCTCTTTAGGGTGGAATGTTGAAAAGTTTCAAATGCGATGCAAGGCCAAAGAAGATCTTCATGACATTTTGCTGAGGGAGGAACGTGTGGCTGCTCAGAAATCAAAGGTTAGGTAGATCAAGGAAGGCGATGCCAATTCAAAATTCTTTCATAGGATTTTGAGCACTCGGCGCTTTAAAAGTGTCATTTCCAAAATTGAAACTTCTGATGGTGCCTTGTTAGAGTCTGACAAGGATATTGAAGGGGAGATTGTGGACTATTTTTGCAAATTGTTCAAAGCAGATGAATGTGGCCTGTGGGGTGTTGATGGTTTTGCTTGGAATCCGTTACCTGTCGGGGAAAGTGAGGGGCTGGAGAGACCTTTTGATATGGAAGAAATTCGTGATGCAGTGTTTGGTTGTGAAGGAGACGAAGCCCCGGGGCCTGACGACTTTACTCTCAAGTTCTTCCAAGACTAGTGAGATATCAGAAAGGTGGATCTGAAACGCGTTCTTGATGAATTCTTCAATACGGGTGTGATTAACAAGTGGGTGAATGAGACCTATATAGCTCTCATTCCCCAAAAAATACATTCTAAAAAGGTCAAAGATTTTCGACCTATTAGTCTCACCACCAGTCTTTACAAAATTATTGCGAAGATCCTTGCCGCCAGATTGAGGATGGTTCTTCATCATACTATTGCTTGCTCTCAAATGGCCTTTGTTAAAGGGTGTCAGATTTCATATGTTATTCTAATTGCTAATGAGGCGGTGGAGGACTACTGTTCAAAGAAAAAGGAAAGATTTGTTTTGAAGACCGACTTTGAGAAGGCTTATGATATGGTACAGTGGGATTTTCTTGATTATGTTCTCCATATGAAAGGTTTCGGTGATCGTTGGAGGAAATGGATTCGCAGATGCCTTTCATCGGTGTCATTCTCTACTTCATTAATGGCTGGCCTAGGGGGAAGATTTTTGCCTCGAGGGGGCTTCGTCAAGGGGATCCATTATCGCCCTTCTTGTTTATTTTGGTGGCGGATGTGTTGGGTCGCATGTTAGATAAGGCCACTGCCCAAGGTGTGGTGAAAGGCTTCTTAGTTGGTTGGGATAAAATTTGTGTGTCCCATCTCCAATTTGCTGATGATTGTCTTTTTCTGATGGAGAATGACGGGTCAAGTTTGCTTTCTATTCTAAGGATCATTCAAGGTTTCTGTTTGGTTTTAGGTATGAAACTTAATTTAGAAAAGTGTCAGGTCGTTGGCATTTGTATGTCTGAGGATTATTTGGTGGAAGCGGCTTCTTCTGTTGGTTGTTCTTTTGGTCAGTGGCCCCTGTCTTATCTAGGGCTTCCTCTGGTGGGAAACCCGGTTTCTTTGTCTTTTTTGGATCTAGTTATTCATACTATTTCAAGGAGACTTGATGGATGGAAACGAAGCTTCTTATCAAAGGGTGGTAGACTCACTCTTATAAAGAGCGTCTTGGAGGCCATTCCCACCTATTTCCTTTCTATGTTCAAGATTCCTTGTCAAGTGGCAAGGAAAATTGAAGGCTTGATGCGAAACTTCTTGTGGCAGAAGGAGGACTCAACTCGTGGTGGCTGTTTGGTGAGTTGGGAGTAAGATTACTCGGGGTGTGGATCAGGGGGGTTTGGGGATAGGAAATTTACGGCTTAAGAACATGGCCTTGGCGAGAAAATGGTTGTGGCATTTTCTAAAAAAAAGATTCTTTTTGGGCTAAAGTGGTGGTGAGTCGTCATGGTTTGCAGCAGAATATACGTGAGGCTAATGTTTATTCAAAGGTCACCTACCGTAGCCCTTGGAAGTTCATCCACTCTATTTACCCGATCTTTTCTTCCATTGTTCTCCTCAGACTTGGGAATGGTGGTTTAATCAGATTTTGGGAGGATGTTTGGTGCGGTTCGGACAGATTTTGTGATATGTTCCCTAACCTTTTTAGACTCTCTACCAAACACAATCATCCTATTTGTGCTGTCATTGATGATGGTGATGGTGCTAGAACGTCTTGGTGTTTTCATCTTAGAAGGGATCCTTCAGGCAAAGAATCCTCAAAGGTTCGCTCCTTATTGGAGCTGTTGGAGAGCGTTGTTCCCTCTCATGACCTTGATAGACCTATTTGGCCGCTTGACATGAGAGTTCTCTTCAAACTCTTTTTTTCACCATATCTGCTCTAGTCAGGAACCTATCTTTGCCTTTCAAATTTTCCTCATGAATTCACTTGGAAGGCTCACGTTCTTTCCAAAGTTAAATTTCTTGGCTGGGTGATTGCTCATGATAGATTGAATTGCGCAGACATTCTTCAGTGGCGTTTCAAGAATTGGGCTATCTCCCCTAATTGGTGTTGTTTGTGCAAGGCTCACTGTGAATCTTTCTGGCACATCTTTGTGGAGTGTGAGTTTGTGTCTAGGATTTGGAGAAAATGAGATTCCTTCTTGCAGTGGGATTTCTTGTCGGTTGCTCCTATCTTGTGGGATTTTCCCGATAATGTGGTTCTCCACCGGCGTTTTCATAACTATTGGAGAGTTGTGGTGTTTGTTGTTATTTGGTCCATTTGGAAAGAGAGAAATTCTTGTATTTTTGAAGACCAAGCTAAGGACTGTGATTTGGTTTGGGATAGTTCGTTTTATTTAGCATCTTTATGGGTTAGCTCTTGCAAATTAGCGCAAGGCTTTCCTTTGGGTGAGTGGTTGAGAGGTTGGGTGCCAATCTTGGAGAGTCTTGTTATTTAATGTCGGCCTTCCGGTTGTTTTACTTGTACAACTTATAATTATACTCAATACAATTATTCTTTGTTTCTCGTCAAAAAAAAAAAATTATCCATTAAACATGGTTGACATTTTATCTTGACCTTAGCTGAGTGATCACATTTGCTAATTTTTATTCTGAACATTAGTCCAAAATGTTTGGTTTTATACTGCGTTTGTTTTTGAACCTTAGCTAATTTGAATGTTTATTGCATTTTGTAGTAAATTTTCTTTTCAATATTAACTACTAAATTCAAACTAATGAGCCAACCCCAACCAAATCGAGTTTTTCCGTTTCTATTTGATTCTCTTAATTGGTTTTGTTTGTCTGTAAAAGTTATGGAATCGACTGTTTTCTGTTTTGTTCCAAAACTGACCCACACCGAACAATGAACACTTTATTTATCCCAATTGATGATACCCTAGGGGTGGGGGTGGGGGTGGGGGTGGGGGTGGGGCGGGAGTAATCAGGGTGATTAAAAGGTATTGTTATTAGTGGTTTCTTCAAAAAAAAAAAAAAAATATTAGTGGTTTCATTTGTTTCGAGTTCAAGAGTGAGCATGATCATGTGGGACAAGCTTATAAACCTTTGAAATGCACGGGCATGTTATAACATAATATATAAACTTTTATAAAAGTAAATTTTGTAATTGTTGTTAATTTTCTAATGTTTTATTGTAGTTTTTTTAAATTCAATTGTCATTTTGTCTTTTCGGAGACATCTAATAAAATTGGAATGATTTAGAGAAGATTAGCATGGCCTCTGCGCAAGTATGACACGCACAAATTGAGAAATTTAATTGTCATTTTGTATATTATTATTACATAAAAAGGGCAGCTCGATGCGTGAAGCTCCCACATATGCAAGGTCCCGGACTTTGTCTATTATATGTAGCCTTACCTTTCATCGCAGGAGGTTGTTTTCATGATTCAAACCTATGACCTCTTGGTCACATGGAAACAACTTTTTACCATTGCGCCAAGGCTCCCATTCATATATTATATTATTATTATTAAATAGCACTAAAAAATCTCTATATCCAATATAGTTTTGTCAATCAACTAAAAGAACATTAAAACATGTAAAAATAGTCTCTTTTTTTTGTTTAAACACCCTATTTAACAAAGTAATGAAATAAGTAATAAATATTTACCCAAAACTAACACAAAATAACGTATAAAAAGGAGCTATAAATACTGTATAGCATTTTACTTCTATCATAGTAGATGAGTGTCATCAAAGTGTGGACAACCATGAAGATTGTTCAGAAGGGAAGTCCCTCTAAGGTCTATCCAATGTGTGCCTTGATAGAAAGTTATGTGTGGCCTTGATGTCAGGATGATTTATACCGTATTGGAAGTTATTTTCTGGGATCTTCCCTTTGCTTAGTAGGTCATTTGAATGCCAATAATTTTATGCAAGAGTATTAACGTAAAGTATAGTAAAGTAACCTTTAGCACAAGATAATATGACTATTTTGTGAATTTATTGATATAAAATAGAAAGGCTTAGGTGAGTTGAGTTTATTTATATAAAATAGAAAAAAAGAGATGTTTTTAGTACAAATTTCTTGATTGATTTTCCCTTGGAAGAAAACCTGCGAACTAGGAAGAGGAACCAAGCTAATCCCATTCATGTAAGGTAAACAGACGCTTAATTAATGTCAAATGGGAGGACAATTTTGCCAATGAATCATTGGATCCCAAGGATTAGTTCCAATCAGAATCAAATTTTGCAGCTTTCAAACTTCTAGTCTTCTTTAATTTAATTTGGTCTTAATTTCCTTGCTTGTACGTCTAAACTTGAATTCTGTGGGGAATGCTGAATATATGTTCCTGACTCAGATATTGTGAAAGTATCCTTAGAAAGCTTTTTGATACTTTATACAGAAACGGCGTGAGGAGATGGAAAGGCTTGAGAAAGAGAAGCAAGCAGAGTTGAGGAGCTACAAAGGCCTGATGGTCTCGGACAAGATGACCTCCAACAAGCAAATTGCAGCAGCAAACAAGTCCTTGCAGGAGCTGGAAGATGATTTTATGTGATGGGAGTACACCATACAGGACAATCTTCCAAGAACAACCATGGTTTCCCCAAAAAAGGCCAGCTTTCTCCATCAACCTTGTTTGAAGAATGCCTCCCATTTCAACTTTTTTTTTTTTCCAAAACAAAAAGAAAAAAAAGAGTGTGTTTCACAATGTTCTGCAAAACTGTTTTTGAGGAAAGACAATCACCTTGTCGATTGAATCATCTAAAAAAAAAATGAAATCTATCTATACAATGTGTAGCAAGTTCTGATTTTTCAGACTCAGGTTGCCCGTCTCTGCACAAGTGAGCTTTACAGTTTACTGTCAGCTATCTTTAATTTAAGTGCTTGATAAAGTTAATCATACTTGTATGGCATTTTGTATAAATAATGATATACAAAGTAGATTGTCTTTTGCATCTGTCGTTTTTCAAGCAATGGTCAAGTTATAAACCTGGTGGCTTGAGGTTTCTCTCTGATTGAATGTTCATTGGTAGGAACTAGGAAGCTTACTGGTACTTGTGTTTAGTTGACTCATGAAAATGCTTTGTTTGAATCTAGTAATCATGGAGTAAGTATTATGAAGATTCTTAATAATTGATGGACAATCTAATGTTGTATGTCAATAACAGGAGCAGTAATAGAATCAGACACAGGAATGGTGATGGATTTATCAGCATTTGAAGAACTGGAAGTAAGTTCAGAAGTCTGTGTGGACAAGATAATCTATGAAAGATAATGATCTAAATTCTCCTCCCCAATCTGTTTGTAGAACCTTAAGCTTAGCATTAAGTTGTAATTTAGTTTGGACTTGAAGGAGTAAACATCAGATTTAGATTTCAAGAAATACATCCAAGTGACCCAAGAATAGCATCTATGAAGTCCTTTTCCTGGAGCCCCCTTCAAGTACTGTAAAATTCTGTACACAACATCAAAGTGTCCCTGATTTGGTGAGTGCATGAATTGTACACAACATCAAAGTGTCCCTGATTTGGTGAGTGCATGAATTGACTCACTGTGCTTACAGCAAATGCAATATCGGGATGAGTATGAGAGAAATAAATAAGTCTTCCAACTAAGCGTTGATATTTCTCCTTGTCAATCACCTCTTCTAGACTTCCTGGTTGGAGTCTCAAATTTGGTTTTATAGGAGTTTCTGTTTCCTTACGCCCAAGTAAACCGGTTTCACCTAATAAATCAAGTATATATTTCCTTTGAAAAATGAAAATACCTTTCTTGGATCTAGCAAATACCAAGAAAGTATTTTAGGGAACCCAAATCTTTAATCTTAAATTCACGGGCTAGAGCTTTTTGCAATCTCTCAAGTTTTGGGTTGTCATCACCAGTTAGGATTATGTCATCCGCATAAACTATTAACACAACAATCCTTCCTTCCCTTGAGTATTGCTAAAACATTGTATGGTCAGCTTGACTATGAACATATCCTTGAAGTTTGACTACCTTTCCAAATCTCTTAAACCAGGCCCTAGGAGATTGCTTAAGGCCATACAAGGACTTCTTTAATTTGCAAACTTTTTTGTTTCCCAGCTTTTCTTCGAAACTCGGTGGAAAATCCATAAACACTTCTTCCTCCAAATCACCATTTAAGAAAGCATTCTTCACATCTAATTGGTGTAAAAGCCAATTAAAGTGTACTGTAAGAGAAAATAAAACCTGAATGGAATTGATTTTTGCAATAGGCACCAAGGTCTCTTGGTAGTTAATTCCATAGGTTTGTGTGAAACCTTTGGCTACTAACCTTGCATTGTATCTTTCAATGCTACCATCGGGCTTACACTTGACTGTGAAAACTCACTTGCACCCGACTCTCTTCTTCTCCTTAGGTAGATCAACCATTTACCAGGTTCTATTTTTTCTAAAGAGCAGTCATTTCTTCTTGAACTGCTGACCTCCACTCCGAGTGTCCTAGTGCTTCATGTATAGTTCTAGGAATAAACAAGTGAGAGACATTTGAAGTGAAAGCTTTATGTTTTTCTGAGAGTCGTTGGTAGGACATATATTTGGCAATGGGATATTTGGTACAATTCCTAACTCCTTTATGGATTGCAATAGGAATATCAAGATCAGAAAGAGGTAAAGGAGTGGATTCCATAGGAAAATTACCTGGATTTTCAGAACTAGGAGGTGATGATTGACCATGCTCAAGATTGATTGGATTATTCTCCGTATTAGAATTAAACCTGCGCTTAGTATAAACACGAAGCTTGATGGACATAGGTTGTAGAGTTTCTCCCCTGTTTGTGATACAATTTTATTTGGCATGGATAGATCAATATTTCCCCCTTTTTCACTAGTTAAAACATCTATATTTTGATTTATTTAAGGAGAAAAAACAACTGGTTTTGGTTGTTCTTGTTGCCAAAATTGGTTTTTATTAAAACTCTCCCCCTGAAGTGTACGTTTGCTATAAAACAAAATATTTTCAAGAAAGTTTACATCCATACTAACATGGATTTTTCTAGGGGGATTTGACTTAATTAACTTAATTAATTAAAATTATGACTCTAATACCAAATTTTTAAAAGTAATGACCTATATACCCAACTTTTAACAGTTAAATGCCACGTGGACAAGCATTGGCATTTGTTTTTTTTTTTGCCACGTCGAAAACGTCTTTTCAAAAGACGCTTTCAGTACAAAAAAAAAATTGTACTGAAGCTTTTAGTACAAATTTTTTTTCTTTATGTTTTTTGTTCCAAAATAAGAAATTCTTATACCACTGGGTTTGTCACACCCCAGTACACAGCACACAACAGTGTCTAGTAACCCCGGGATGTGATGGGTACGCATACCCCAGCCACTATATACCACATAATATTGTCACATCCCAGTACACAGCACACCGCAGCGTCTAGTACCCCCCGGGATCATTTATCCACACTATTCAGTGTGCTGTGTACTGGGGTGTGACAAAAAGGCCTTATGTATAAATGATCCCGGGGGTACTAGACGTTGCGGTGGGCTGTGTACTGGGATGTGACAATATTATGTGGTATATAACGGCTGGAGTACGCCCTGCGGGGGTACTCATCACATCCCGGGGGTACTAGACATTGCGGTGTGCTGTGTACTGGGGTGTGACAGGGTTTTTTCCCCACCCGCAACACTTTGAGCGAGTCTCAATACCCTCCCAAGAACCCCTGGAACCGACGGAACCCCGCTCTCAAACCCCGGTAAATTTTTGACCCCCTAATCAAAACTTTTAGTTTAAATGAATTAAATAGACTTAGAAAACGCGTTTGAGGCAACCGGGACCAATCCGCCGGGTTTTTTTTTCCGTCCAACACTTTGAGCGAGTCCCAATACCCTCCCAAGAACCCCTGGAATAGATGGAATCCTGCTCCGAGGCCCGGTAAACTTTTGACCCCCCAACTGAAACTTTTAGCTTAAATGAATTAAATAGACTTAGAAAACGCGTTTATGGCAACCGGGACCAATCCGCTGGGTTTTTTTTTCGTCCAACACTTTGAGCAAGTCCTAATACCCTCCCAAGAACCCCTGGAACCGACGGAACCCCACTCCCAAGCCCTAGTGAATTTTTGACCCCCCAACAGGAACTTTTAGTTCAATTGAACTAAATAGACCTAGAAAACACGTTTGAGGCAATTGGGACCAATCCGTCGGGTTTTTTTTCTCGTCCAACACTTTGTGAAAGTCTCAATACCCTCCCAAGAACCCCTGGAACCGACGGAACCTCGCTCCCAAGCCCCGATGAATTTTTGACCCTTCAACCGAAACTTTTAGTTCAATTGAACTAAATAGACTTAGAAAACGCGTTCAATTGAACTTTTTTTTTCGTCCGACACTTTGAGCAAGTCCCAATACCCTCCTAAGAACCCCCGGCTCAAATGCGTTTTCTAAGTCTATTTAGTTCAATTGAACTAAAAATTCTGGTTGGGGGGTCAAAAATTCACCGGGGCTTGGGAGAGGGGTTCCGGGGGTTCTTGGGAGAATATTGGGACTTGCTCAAAGTGTTGGATGAGAAAAGAAATCCGACGGATTGGTTCTGGTTGCCTCAAACGCGTTTTCTAAGTCTATTTAGTTCAATTAAACTAAAACTTCCGGTTGGAGGGTCAAAAATTCACCGAGGCTCGGGAGCGGAGTTCCGTCGGTTCCGGGGATTCTTGGAAGGGTAATGAGACTCGCTCAAAGTGTTGGACGAAAAGAAAACCTGGTGGATTGGTTCTGGTTGCCTCAAACGCATTTTCTAAGTCTATTTAGTTCATTTAAACTAAAAGTTTCGGTTGGGGGGTCAAAAATTCATCAGGGCTTGAGAGTGGGGTTCTGTCGGTTCCGAGAGTTCTTGGGAGGGTATTAGGACTTGCTCAAAGTGCTGCAGGTAGAGAAAAAATCTAGTGGTATAAGAATTTCTTACTTTGGAAGAAAAAATATAAAGAAAAAAAAATGTACTAAAAGTGTTAGTAGAAATTTGTTTTTGAACTAAAAGCGTCTTTTGTAAAGACGCTTTGGACGTGGCAAAAAAAAAAAACAAAAAGGTCAGTGCTTGTTTACATGGCATTTTACTGTTGAAAGTTGGGTATATGGGTCATTACTTTTAAAAACTTGGTATTAGAGTCATAATTTTAATTAATTAAGTTAATCAAGTAAAATCCCCATTTTCTTAGTGATAGGATTATAACACTTATACCCTTTTTTATTAGGAGCATAGCCTAGAAAAATACATTTTTCGGCTCGAGGATCAAATTTGGATCGGAGATGAGTTGGCACATGGACAAATACCGTACAACCAAAAAGTTTTAAGGGCAAATCTGAGGTGAGGCGACTGTTTGGAAAAATATGCTTAAGAGTTTGTACAGGTGTTTCATATTGTAAAACCTTAGTAGGGGTGTCAATGGATTAGTTCAAACCGCGAAACCAAACCGAACCGATGTGTTTGGTTTGATTTTTTAATAAGTTCGGTTTGGTTTAAGTTTGGAAAAAGTATAAATCGATAGGTTTGGTTCGAATCGTAATTTGAGACTTTGAAAATCAATCTAAATCGAACCGAACCGATTCTAAAATTAAAACTATTAATATTTATTTTTAATGTCTATGATTCTTTTATGATATAAACATTCTCATTAAAAAATTATATAATCATCTTTTTATAGTAAAGATAGTTTTCAAGTTTTTTAAATATGGATTAAAAAAATTAAAATTACCTTATATACATACATATATAAGTAACTTGAAAATTAATTAGGACTACCAATATGAGAGTTGGTGCAATTGTTAAAGAGGTAACTTTGAAATTTAAAGGTTTCAGGTTCAATTTTTGTCACTGCCTCCCCTAAGGGGTAAGGAGATTAATGGGTTAGGAACGAGCCTAATACCTCCCTATAACTGTGGTATGGTAATAAAACTGGTTATACTTCTAACATTATTTCTTTTAAAAATAAAAATAAATAATTACGACCTAAAAAAAGAAACAAAAAATTAAATTAAATTAATTACACCGCGCACATGCGACACGTGCTTTGCTATTAGATTCACAGAATTTTTATGTAAAGAACGAAGAAGAAGAAGACGAAGAGCACGACGAATCGTCATCATCTTTATCTCCAAGTTCCAACATTCTGGGGCGACAATTCCACCAAGATCGTCTCCCGAACACCGCATTCCTGAGAAACCCCAAACCCTAATCTAATCCTCCATTTTTTTTTTTCTCATCTTCTTCTCCAATCTCTCTCTTTACCAGAGAAATGGAGTCCATCGGAGTTCTAATGGTCTGCCCAACCTTCTCCTACTTAGAAGAAGAACTAGACAAGAAATTCAAGCTCTTCAAGTTCTGGAACTTCCAAGACCGAAAGGCGTTTCTCAGTGAGAACTCGAACTCGATTCGAGCGGCTGTGTGCAGCGCTTTGGGAGGAGTTGATGCGGAACTCATCGATTCTTTGCCGAAACTTGAGATCGTGTCGAGTTTCAGTGTCGGCTTGGATAAGATCGATTTGGCCAAGTGTAAGGAGAAGGGGATTAGGGTTACGAACACTCCTGATGTGTTGACGGAGGATGTAGCGGATATTGCGCTCGCCCTGATGTTGGCGACGTTGCGGAGGATTTGCGAGTCTGATCGGTTTGTCAGGAATGGGTTGTGGAAGAAAGGGGAGCTCAGATTGACTACAAAGGTCAGATTTTATATATATATATTTTTTTTGGTATTATTGTTATTGGTTGCGAAGTTGTTTGCTCATCTGTCTCTGTAAGAAAATGAATTGTATTTTGAGGAAAGATTGGTATAACGTGAAGCATCTACGTAAAGAAACGGGCTTTTATGCTGTTAAGATTGGTGTGCTTGTTGTTAGCAATATTTGACAATAGAACCTATTGAAACTTTAAGATTTTTTTTTTTGTTGGATTGTTAAATATTTTTGAACTGATAACAACCTATGATGAAATTATATGCTTTTGGAATTTAGCTTTTATTGTTGATACAATTTTTATTTAAAAGATGATCATCATGATCTGGTTGACTTGTGAAATTTGATATTTCATTCTGTTTCTTTTTTTTTTTTTCATTTTATTGTGTCATGTTATATTCAAATGATGATCTAATTGACTTATGAAATGTGATATTTTATTCTGTTACTTTTTTGCATTTCTTCCTATCAATAACCCATTATCTAGCCTTCCTACTTGCTATAGTTTATAGGTCTTGGAAAGTCTGATACAGAGGTCTGTTTTTTGGGATTATTCTTTAGATAAATGCAACACACACTCTCCTTCTTAGAAGTAGGACTACTGTCTTGTTATTAGGGGCTTATTGTCACGAAAAAGATGCTCATGGGAAAATGTCTATGAAGATTTTTGGGGACCCCTCATGTCTATGGAGAAGGATGACGACATCTTAGGTTGGGTATAGTGCTGAGAGTTTTGGTATTGGAGATGCATATATTGTGTGTCATTTGAGGTATTTAAAGAACATGAATACATTTGGCCATAGTTCGAAAAGTTTATTTTCTTTGACGAGTCCAGTTATTTCTTTAAGCAAGGTGATATTTTAAATAATCCTATCTTTTAACTGAATATGACCTTCTTACTAGGGTGAAGTTCCAATTTCCAACTGAGGTTTCTGTTTGTGTTATATGCCTTTGGATAAAATGTCCATGGGTTTCCCATGAATAAATTGTATATTGCCTGTGATTTTTCCAATTTTTTTCTCAAATGGATAATTTTTTGTCAAAATAACTATTAATCCAAGTATTTCAGGAATTTAAACGAGGCGTATTAATCCTTTGGTAGCATACCTTGATCAAAACTCAAGAGCATACTGAAGTAGTCTTCTATGTCGTTGTTTGATATCTGAATTTCCATAGAATAACTGGAATAGAAGTTCATGAGATACCAACTACATGCCAATGCCAGCCATGTTTATGGAACAAAATTATGAGCAACTTAGAGATTGTCTTCATAGACTGAGTTTTGGAGATGATAAGTTTGAATTTGTCAAGGAAAACACTACAAAAGAAAAAAGTTGGGAATGATCAAATATGAGGATTCAACAATTAGAACTGTAGGTGTTAAAACAAAGAAAAGCCAAAACCCTAGATGGTTTGGCTATCCTGGCGATAAAATTAAGGAGTTGTGGTCTTTTTGCTCCTCCATAGATTTGCTTTTATCTGGCCTATAGAAACCTACTGTTTGAGGACTCATGGGCAAAAAACCTGTTTATCTGGAACCACATATGCTTTCCAATGAAATGTACGCCTAACTATATGATGCAAGAGAGAAATTTACCATAGATTTCTCTTGTTTTTACTTTTATTTTCTACCTTTTTATGTAGTTTAGTGGCAAATCCGTGGGCATTGTGGGGCTGGGAAGGATTGGCTTAGCTATTGCCAAAAGAGCTGAAGCATTTGGTTGTCCGATAAGTTACTGCTCCAGAACAGAGAAACCAGAAACAAAATACAAGTACTATTCAGACATTCTAGAATTGGCAGCCAATTGTCAGATCCTTGTCATTGCATGCTCACTGACAGAAGAAACCTACCACATTGTCAACCGTGTAGTCATTGATGCACTAGGTCCCACAGGTGTGATCATCAACATTGGGCGTGGTCCACACATTGACGAACCAGAACTTGTATCTGCACTGGTTGAAGGCCGGTTAGGCGGAGCTGGACTCGATGTTTATGAGCGGGAACCTTACGTTCCAGAAGAACTGTTTGGGCTTGATAACGTGGTACTCCTACCTCATACAGGAAGTGACACGTGGCAAACTTGCATGGACATGGCAGATCTTTTGATTGGGAATTTGGAGGCTCATTTTCTGAACAAGCCTCTATTAACTCAAGTTATTTGATTGGAAGTGATTATGGTTTGGATTGAATGCTGGTTTTAGAAGGTTGAGAGATGGTGGCTTTTGGTCTTCTTTTCAGGTTTAAAATCACATGGCTGGGGTCATTTTGTTTTGAAAACTTGTGATGAATAAAAAATTCGCTATTGCAGTCATTAAGATTATGAAAATCATTATTAAAAACTTGAATACTTGTATGCGTTGTTTTTATTTGTCTTTTTCTTTTGAGGTTGGGGTAGATAACATTGCAGGTGGAAAATGTACTAAGAAAGTTGGCATGGTGGTGCTACTTTGTTATTGCCAAACTGAGGTCAATCTCTAATAAATTGATCAATAATTTGAACTGGGATTAAGTTTTCAGAATCTGAGAATACAAACTTTGGCTCAACAATTTGATCTTTACACCTGCACTTGTGGTATTTCCGTGCAATGGATCAGATTGCTATCACCTAATTCTGTAAATGCATCTTTTCATTCTTATACTCCATTTCAGACCTGGGAAACCAACCATGTAATCTATACGAGTCTAAGAATTTTCCTTGGGACAGTTTTGTGTGACTTCTGGTTTTGGAAGGTTCCCAAACAATTGGAGTCAGAAACTTCATTGCTTTTGCTCGGACTGGAATCATGATATCTACTTGAAAATTACAGTAACAAGTGCATTTGATTAAATGCAGGAAGGCTTTCATGTTGTTGAACATTTCTGTTGTGACCTTATTTCAGATAAGTTCCCTCATTCTGTTTCTATGGGTGGTATCTATTTCATGTGTTTTTGAAATTTTCGTTAGGATACTCTGCTGGTGTGATTTGTTGCTGTTGATAGATTGTAATTGTATCAATAGCTGCCCTATGCTTCATAGAACATCATTAAGGATATCTGAATTTTCAATCATCTCGTTATGTATTTTGATTTCAGCTTTGACAGTTGTGTACTTCTTCCATTCATTTGGGAGGAGTTGCTTCTTTCTGTAGTCATATGGTGTATTTGGTTCTGTTTTAAATTGATTTCTGTATGGATGTAGGATACAAAACTAGTAATCTCCTTGACCTAAATCCCATGGACTGGTACAATGAAAGAAAAACCAGAGTCAATGATTTTGCTCAATCTCAAACAAATGGTCAAGAGTTCTTGGACAATCAAATTTTGTCAGATTTGTATAGATGCACCTATACAAAGACGTGCTTATGAGCAAAATTTTGTTTTATGGAAAAAGTTACAAATATTCCATGGTTGCCTTGAATGAATTGTGTATTTTACATTATTTGGGCAATCTTTGAGTTGTTTAAGCTAATTATTTTTCTTAGGTAAATATTTTTTAATTATATTAAAATTTTATTTTACAGATATTAGTTATCCTGTTGTAAATATACCTTGATCAAGACTCAAGACCTCTTAACTTCAAGGCTTTTGATATCTGCAAATCCATGTTCAATAATTTCACGATGAAGGGTGAGAAATGCTAATGACAAAACTAGAACTGCTGAATTTTAGCACCTCTGGTGCTTTTCTTGTAATCATTGACCTTTTTAGCTTTATAATATATTTATCGTTTCTTCTAAAAAACATAAAAAATAGAACTGCTGAATTTTAGTATAGTTATATGGTTGGTGGATATCTCCCATTCTTAGATATCTCACTAAAGCTTTTCAACTGGAATTGCTCTTGAAGTTCTAGAAGGAATAGCTCTTGGGGGTCAATCTAATCTAGACAGTATCACATTTCTAGGGGCCAATATATTATGAAAAGGGAAAAAACTCTTTTCAAAAATAGTTTTCATTTTTATCCTTGAGTAGTGGATACTGAATAATTTTTTTTTTCCCAGTTGGGATGTGGTAGATATATGGTACTGCATGAATTCTACCCATATATTGTGCAGAATCAATTAGGGAAATTTGAAGCAGAATCCCAGGTAACACCACTGAAATATAATAGAGATATACATTCTTGGGTTTTGAATTTCTGAAAGAATTCATCCAATCTGTAGGGCAGCTTTGAGAGCTATTTGAGCTTTTTCAAACTTGAAGGTGTTGTGAATGAAGATATGGTTGTGCATTTCATTTATGGTGTTCTCAATCCGTAAAATATGTAGGAAGAGGTCATTTTTCTGATAACTATGGTTCCGGAGGTATATTTTATCTTATAGTATTCTTCAGTTGAACAAAAGTGATTAATAAAGTTCCAGGTTGGCAATTCCTGAAGTTGGTATAAGCCTTTATGTTGCTATTGATGTTGACAGTTCCAGGTTGACTCCTTTGGTATCTGTTATTTAATCAAATATATTTTGCTTCATTGCATTGAATGGGAATAAATTTTTCAGAGATATCATAGTCATTGGGTTTGCCTTGGACTTTTCCTCAATATTATTGATGCGCTATGTTGGAGACTGGTTAGTGGGATGGAAAGATCTTTAGTGCTTGATTCTTGTCATTTTCCGCTGGAATGTTTCGAAGGAAAGTGACATAAAGATTTTTAAATCCATGTGATTGTGGGGAAGTGATACTTTTAGACTTTAGTGACGGAAACTCTGTTTTCAGGGTCTCTCAGCAACATGTTTTAGGACCAACCGGGTGAGGTGAGAATCACCCTTTATTCTTCCTTGTACATTTTTAAGAAATTCTCTTGATAACAATCTCAACCTCAACTCAATTCAACTAAGCCTTTTCCTAACTTCATGGGGTCAGGTATATGAATTTGCTTCCTCCACTCCGCTCTATCGAGGGCTAAGTCGGCATTCAAATTACAAGAGAAATATTTTTTTTATTATCTCTGTCCATCTTATTTAGGTCTATCTCTACCTCTATTGTTCCCATGTAGGGTTAATAGGTCACTCTTCCTAATTGGTGCATCTAAAGGCCTATGTTGTATATGTCCAAACCACCCTAGTCCCTTGATAGCAATTTGTTTTACTTATTTTATTAGCACTTAAATGTATTAGAAAGTTTGCATATAAATGGATTATAGGCAGAAAATCAGAAATTGGGAATCATATTTATGAGGGAGGATGTAGGTAAGTAGGTTGCTTGCTGACTTGTTCATTAAGAGCTATCCAATATTGTGGCTAAAGATTTTTTGCTTAGTGGGGAACCCATTGTAGTTGTATCTATGAGCATGTAGCCTTATTTTCAAAATCATATATCATCAAAAGTAGTTCTGAAATATGGAAACTTTGAAATTTTAAATGATGGAATACCCTAGTGCATGACCAGTCCCCAAAAAAGGGGAGAAATGCAGTGTATCTTGAGAAAATTCAAAGAACAGAGACAGAACTCCTCATTTCCAATCCAAAAATAAAATATTAAGGCAAAACCTCTTAAGAGACCTAAAATGGAACTCTGCTTTGATTGTCGATTGGATGGGGTAAGGATCCCTATTTTTGTTGCTGAAACAGATTTTGGCGCACAAGATTCTTGAGGAAGCTAATAGATTCAAACCCATTATGAAAACCTTGGTCAAAATCAATGCATGGAGAATAAATCCACAGAGAAAACCTGCTAAAATGTCATGACAGCCCAAGATTTTGATGCCTTTTTCTTACAATTCAAGTTTGCAATAATGGGGCAATGCAATAAATTCAAATTGCTTGGGGTAGTTGGACCAAAATTCTGAATTCATTCGGTTGACACATTGGAAACCACATCCATTTGAGGCTCAATTTGGGTCTGGTCTTGTTGGAACTTGCAACTTGGAGGGCCTATGTCTTGGACCAATTCCAATATTCCATTGTATCCCACGTGCATGGAGAGGTAAGCCTTTGTGAAAGCATCATGTGATATAGTAAAGAGATTGGAATTTTTTCAAGCTTCAACTTACTAGGATGGAACTAGAGGAGTATTTCAAAACTATAACCATATGATGATGAAACATTGGTTAAGTTGACAGCTAGAAATTCATTAAATTGAATATTGTGGTTCAATTCTCAGTAAAGACAAAATTGATGAGAATTGTGGATAAGGTGGAGGGTTGTTGCGATAGAGTTTACAAAATCACACTAAGGGTAAATTTTTATAGGACACTAGTAACACTAATGGTTATGAGCTGGTTGTTAAGGACGACCATACATAGGTTGAACTTAGTGAAATGAAAATATTGAAATGGTTTATGTGGTGAACAAAAGGTGGGCCTTGGCGTAAAGGTTGAGGTTACTCTATTGTGACCTAGAGGCCACGAGTTCAAATTCGGAAACAACTTCTTCAATGTGGAGGTTAGGTTGCGTATATCATCCCTCTTTCAAATCTCACAATGGCAGGAACCTTGTGCACTGGGTAAGTCTAGTCCTTTGTTTATGCACTTATAAAGATAGTTGACTTCATGTAGTTGGGAAAAGGCTTAGTTGAGTTGAAACTTGGAAAGAGAAAGTAGAGTTTATACATTTGACGAAATTCAATGAAGGTTCCAATGGGAGTTTTTTGAGCGTTGGTGCCTATTGAAACTTCTTAAAGGAAAAAAATGGGAAACCTGAAATTAATTTGATGCATTAAGAATGGACATGGAGCATGCCAAAGCCTGGGATAGAATAAAAGTTATAGTTGGAGATAAGGTGGCGTATGTCGTGCCTTCTTTAGATCTTGCAATGGTGGGAGCCTTGTTTACTGTATACGTCTTTTTTTTATGTGGTGAAACAAGTGAAAGTAGAGTTTATATGTTTGAGGGAATTCAATGATGGATCCAATACAAGTTTTTTTTTGAGCATTGGTGCAGGTTGTAATATCTTAAAAGGAAAAAAGAAGGGTAACCTGAAATTAATTTTCTGTAGTAAGAGCAGACGCGGAGCATGCCCAAGCCTGGGGATAGAATGAACGTTATAGTTGAATGAGTGAAGGTGGCTGTGATATTTGATAGCAACTATTTAGGACCCTTTGGTACTCCATCAAGGCCAGTCTAGGTTCTAGGTGTATGTATATCTGGCCATGCTTTTTTCTAGCTAATTCATCAATGCCCAACTCCGGTTTGTGGCATGAGAAAATTTTTCATCCAAGTATTGATTGCATTCCAGGCAAACTTTTCAGTGAGTTATTTAATGTTTCATATGCCAGGGAAGCAAGGCTGTGCTATAAAATGATAAAATTAAGATCATTCATATCATTTATAGTTCAATTCCCTTTTAAACTTCATTACATCTTTCATATTGCTCTATTTTACCTCCATATTCAGTAGGATATAAAACTGAAGCTCCAATCATCGATATCCATCTCATCTCATTGCAACAGGGCACCAATCTTCTTGCTGAATTTTGTGAATTTCTGCATGCCGATTGATTTCAACTGCTTGTGCATTATAATTTGCTAGCAAGCGCAACTTGAGCCAGTGGACAAACTCGATCCAATTTGAATATTGCATCCAATTTTCTTTTCCTTTCTTTATAATTTGTTTTATGCCAAAAAAAATCAATTGTATTGTTTTTTAGTAGATTATTGATTGAATTGTCTCCTTTATATATGTTATTTCTCTTCCATTGGTATTTTGTTGCTGGATATCTTACAACTTGGCTGGTTTGTTAGGAGGTTATATTGGGATGGTTTTTTTTTTTTTTTTTTTCTTTGGGGGGGGGGGGGGGGGGGGGGGAGATAATCCAATTCTAGCTTAATGATAATAAAAGTACCATTTTAAGATGATTGCGGTGATTCTAGGTTTGGCAATTGTCAATTCAAAATTATCAATCAGAATGAAAAATCCCAGTGAAACATTCATATTCATATAAGATCAACATTCATGATACAGCTTAACATGGTAAAATTCTATTTCAGAGATTTAACCTCCATGTTATCCTTTACGGCAGTCACATGCAAATTTCCATCATCTAGTTTCAGATTGCAATGTAGATACACTGTTAGCTCAATCCTTGTAATCCTTAAAATATCCAACAATCTTTTAGAAGAATCCTTTTCAAAGAAGAACAAGAGACTGCTTTTCTTAAGCTCATAATCTAGAGATCTCCCTGAGAAATCATCCATCTTGTATGAAACATGAGACTACAGTGTTAGCTCATCCATCTTGCTTCATACTTTACAAATGCTTGAGACTTGAGAGCTTTGATCTTCTATGAAATTGAATTTTCTATATTTTGATCATTGGAATTTGTCAATCTATAAAATAATAGTTAACAATCTCTCCCTTTTGACATATCAATGAAAAAATTATATCATTAATAGAAAAATCTTTCAAAAAATATTCCTACTATAATTTTCTACAATGATACACAAATAAACTTCATACCATAGTTTTTAAAATCCAATGAGGCTTATGCCCAAAGGCTTGCCTCACCTCGAGGCTATTGAAAACCACCTTAAGGTTTAAGCCTCAATGGTATCCTCTTTAGGCTTACACCATCTACATGAGGCTTAAGACTAGAGATTTACACCTCAAGTCTAAATGGCTATATGAGGCTTAAGCATCACTATATGCAAACATAAGGCTCAACCCAAACCCTTTTTTCTATTTGCATTTTTCAGTATCAACTCAGTTCAACTCAACTAAGCCTTTTTCCAACTGAATGGGGTCTACCATTTGCATTTTTCAATGTTTCTCGAAATACATCAATTGATATTAGAATAAGCACCCTACTTTTCATCTTTAAAGTTCTAATCTCAAATATTTAGGAGAGATCTAAGTTTAAAACTCCATTTACATTTTTCAATTTTTCCCAAAACATTTCAACTGATATTGGACTAAAAACGCTAGTTCTTTTTCTTTCTTAAAGTTTCAACATCAATTATTAGGAGAGATCCAAGTTTTTGAACTCAAAGCTTAGACTTTGCATAGACTACATATACATTACCAAGTGAAGTTCTAATACTAGTTGTTTGTATTAGTTAATTTATTGCAAGGAGTCTCCTCAAATATAATAAGAAAAAGTTTGAAGGCTTTGTTGAGTTAAATTTCATGATAAGAAAAGACAACTGCCTTCATCACTTGCACTAGAATCACCATTTGATACATAAAGACTATGCTCATTTTATTTTGAAGTTGAAACTTTAATTCAAATTTTATATTCTGTTGCTATTCAGGATAAAGCTTGTAGTTTTTTCAACCATTCCATTCACAGGAATAACTCTACATGGAATTTTGCATTCGAGTACATACACACGTACGTACATACATGCGTACTTACATACATACCTTTTATGCATCATTTCTAATGTCAAGCATGGATTATGAGCTGTTTGATGTGATAAATTCTTTAAGTTTCACTAGTTCATACAGGCATTACAATGGCATGATAGTGCCTTTGGATCAACCATCCTCAACTCATGTTCTATTTTCATGTATATAGTGTTATTTAGGTTTGTGCAGAGTGAACCATCACATTTCGTAAAATAAACCAAGTGCAATGGAACATGGGTCAAGAAGAAGAAAAAAAAAAAAAAATTAGGATAGAAAACTACTTCCTGTTGCCCCATGGCATTTATGCTTCATAGGTTTGCCGTTTACTACCTCATGGCAATCTTCTTCCATTTTTATTTTTAATTTTTTTTTAGAGGAAAAAAAATAATGATATATATTTATATATATATATTCGTAAAGGTTAAGAATGCATAACGCTTGAGGAGAGCACCAGGGGACCTCATTGCAACCTATTGTATTAAGGATTTTATTAGTGGAACACTTGTTTGTATGGAATAACATTCTTTGTCAGTTTGACCTATATACAATTCAATTATGATTTGACAATCTTTATTGGAAATAATACTTAGTCTGGTAAGAAAGAAAAAACTGTCAGAGGTGTTAGGGTGTTGAAACCTGTTGTTTCCTTTGATTTTGCTTGGTTTTAAAAACAGATCTTGAAACCCTTGATGGATATATGGTTTAGTACTTAGGAAGGTAGATGCAGACTCGTAAGACAATTAGGAAATTTCTTTGGATTGATACTAGAATTTTTAGTAAATACTTCTGATATTTTTGAATTAATGAGGTCTTAAATGCCATATGGTGCTTTGAATGTCATTTTTTGCTTTATGTGTAGATAAAAATTAAAATAGCGAGAAAAAAGAGAAAGACTTTCCGTTTATATAACATCAGTTGACTCTATTTGTTTTACACAACATTAAGACACTTGATAAATTTCATTATGAATTCACTCTCATTCTACTTTCTTCCTACATTTTGTGTAGTTTAGTGGAAAACCAGTGGGTATTGTGGGGCTGGGAAGGATTGGCTTAGCAATTGCTAAGAGATCTGAAGCATTTGGTTGCCCTATCAGTTATTACTCCAGAAAAGAGAAACCAGAAACGAAATACAAGTATTTTCCTAGCATCTTGGACTTGGCATCCAATGTTCAGATCCTTGTGGTTGCTTGTTCACTGACAGAAGAAACTTACCACATAGTTAACCGCGCAGTCATCGATGCACTTGGTCCCAAAGGTGTGATCATAAACATCGGACGGGGTCCTCATATTGATGAACCAGAGCTTGTGTCTGCACTGGTTGAAGGCCGGTTAGGTGGAGCTGGACTCGATGTTTATGAGCATGAGCCTAATGTACCGGAAGAACTTTTTGGGCTCGACAATGTGGTACTTCTTCCCCATGTTGGAAGTGGCACGTGGGAAACACGAACGGTGATGGCAGATCTTGTGATTGGAAATTTGGAAGCTCACTTTCTGAACAAGCCTCTGTTGACTCCAGTGGTATAAGAGAGCAGTGAGCTGCTGGTGGTGTTGGGCTTTTGGCCTTATTTCACAGGGTGGTGATGCTTTCATTGTTACAGGGGAGGGGTATTTATCATTAATAATGATTTAGCATCTGCATTCACTTGTTTTCTGTGATGAGTAAGTCATGTTCAATAAACTCATGATAATTCTTACCAAAATTGTCATTGATATATGTTAGTGGTATTTTTTTTATGTGCAATTGCAGGCACAAGAAAGGGGTGCCTTAGGCTAGCAGCAAGTCTAAGATGGCTTTGCCAACTACCTCTTCTTGCTCCAATGGTTCACATTCTCCACTTTCCTATAAGGTGAGGGTTCAACGCGTCCCACTATTAAGTATGCGAATAGTCATATTTGTTGGTTTTTCAAGGTCTCGTTTTAGGTCTCACATAGTCCTCAACTATTCTAACATGTTAGGTGTGAAAAAAAATTCCATAAGATGATTTTCCCCCCACTTTCTAAAACAATTTAGTCATTTTAGAGATCTTCACCATTTGTACGTCATTGATGAATGGCGTAAAACAAGACAAGGTTTCTGTTAGTTTTTTTTTTTTGTTTTTGTTTTCATAAAGCCACTTCCATCATGACAATAATTACTTGGTAATCATTATTTATTTAATTCTTATTTATAATTATGTTATAAGTATATATATTTTTTTCAATATCACAGCCTTGTAGGTATGAATCTGCTAAATTGATGTCACTCTTTTTTATTTGTCTAGACAACTATGAAAAGTTGTAAGAGACGTTGGAGAAATGAAAATATTTATGTCTATATTACTTTTTTGTCGGTATTGATTATTTTTAGTGACAAATTATAGTGTTTTAGAGACAAATGTATTTGTTGCTAAGTAACAATTGTAGCGACAAAAATATAATATTTAGCAACATAATTTTTTTTTTTGTCAATAAAGCAAAATATACAGCGACAAATTTACCTTCTGTCACTATATTATATATTTAGCAACAACATAGTTTGACGAGATTGATTACTTTTAGTGACAAATTTTAATGTTTAAGTGACAATATATTTGTCGCCAAATTAGATTTGTATTTGAAATAAATACTTATATACATATTAAGAACATTTAAGAATTTGAAAAACATTTGAAACAATAAATATAAAATCAAATACTAATTATCGAATTAAAGTTGAAATGATAAATTCAGTATATATACATATATTTCAATGTCAATGTGATTGATATATGCATGAATATGACAATAAACAACAAATTCTATTAAAACAAACTAAAGTAACAAGTGAACAAGAAAAGAAACATAATAAAGGTACCAAGCTTCTTTCTCTTCGATCATTAACAGCAAAACTTCAAGAAAACATCGAGAAAGACTTAGAGGCTTTCAAATTCTTATTTGAAGTAGTAAATCCCGGAAGCTGAAGAACATGAAGGGGGGCAAGCCCCAAGTAGTCCCTTCTTCAACAAACCCCATCTAGTCGTCGATTGCCGGACGCCCAGAACACCAAGTAGCACCATTTCCCGTCTGTCCAAACTTTTGTAACACAACAATTAAAAATTTCAAGAAAGAATGAACCATAAAAAGGGGAAAAAAAAAGAATATAATTAAAAACCAAGCAACCAAGTAAAGTAACCCATCATCATCAATTCAGGAGACCAGAAATAACCTTAGAAACCTTAGCGGACTAATCTAACTAACTATAAGAAAGTGACAAAAAAAATGAGAGATGTGTGGTAAGAGATGAAACCTTACAAATGATGTACTCACTGAGAGCTACCAAATCACTATAGTTGTAGACGTGCCTTCCAGATTTACCAAATCGAATGACCACCAACAAGAATGAAGATAGACATGGAGAAAAGAAAAAAAACTCACCGCGTAAACGCGACGCACCATGTCTAATGAACTTCACCACTCTCCGCAAATTTCCCCAACTATATGTCAATACGTTCTTCAAGGTCTCCGTCTAGTTTAATCCGACAAGGTTATCGACGCTGGAAGATTTACAAAGATCTTGTAACCGGTCGCTGGAAAACAATTCTCCTTGCGCAAATTGCACGATCAGCTCGTCACGTCTCCAACCTTCTTATCTTCCCTGCCCCGACGTCGGAAATGTGATGGAATGTGGCGATAACCTTGTCGGCGACTGCGTTTATACTGAGAGTGATGTGGAGATTTGCGTTCTCTTACAAAGATGTGGAGATCGAGAGTTGAGAGTTAGGGTTAGCTACAAATTATTCTTCTTGTTAAAAACTTTGTTGCTACTAAATATGAGAATTGCTATAGCTTTAGCAATAGCATCAACAACAACAACAAAAAATTAATGCTATAAAACTTTTCACCAATTTTTACTCAATACATTTGTTGGTCCACCTCGGGTGGCTTCAAAGAAGACGGCTGAATATTCAGAATTGTCAACAGTGACCGGCTAGCAAACGTGGGCGGCAAACATGGGTGGCCATTCAAGCCATCTTTGCTGAATGGTTTATAAAATATAAATATTATATATA
Source organism: Paratinospora sagittata (assembly GCA_035771175.1). Taxonomy (NCBI): domain Eukaryota; kingdom Viridiplantae; phylum Streptophyta; class Magnoliopsida; order Ranunculales; family Menispermaceae; genus Paratinospora; species Paratinospora sagittata. The sequence goes on along the minus strand of CM069611.1, from coordinate 20,662,423 downwards.
TTTTATAATTACGAAATTACCCCTGTTGAGCTCTATAAATAGAGCCTTAACTTCAACTTGAAAATTCATTCGATAGATCCGAGAGAGATCTAATTCTAGAGATTTAGAGAGTCTCAAAGAGAGTTTCTTTGAGAAGAAAAAGTGTGAGCCAATTTGTGAAGTGTTATCCACAAATTGAAGATACATAGGTATTGTGTATTTGTGAGAGATCCACCTAAGGGTGAAGTTTGTAATCCCATTTGATTATAGTGGAAGTTTCTTAAGCGGCTTACGGGTCCCGTGGTTTTTACCTCATCTTTGGAGGGTTTTCCACGCTAAAATCTTTAGTGTTATCTTTGTTGTATTTTTAGTTTGGGAAATTGTCCTGGGATTGTAGAATTTATTTCTTTACAACCATCGTTTTTTCCCAACAAAGTGGTATCAGAGCCTGGGTCGTTTTCAGCAAAGGTACGGTTCATACATATATTACTATTCACGTATACGTCACTATTTAGAATAGTAATACTATTCATAGAATACTATTTACGGAGCACTATTCACAAGGGCACTATTCATATAGTACTATTCACAAGGGGTACTATTCACATAGTACTATTCATCGTCGGAAAAGTGTCAAGTTCCGCGAAACCTGTTGACTGACGACTCAAATGGAGGAGAGCACAAGCAATATGTACACAGGCAATATGATCAGGTTGACTGCATTTAATTATGCAATTTGGAAGCCGAAGATGGAGGATCTTTTATACATTAAAGATCTGTGGAAGCCGATTATAATGCCGAAGGAGGAAGCTGTGACTACAACTTCAACAGATGACAAGACATCAAAAACAACTAGCACAGACACTGATTGGGTCGTGCTGAACCGAAAGTGTGCTGCTCAAATCAGACAATGGATCGACAAGAGCATTTTCAAAAATTTTGCTAATGAACACGATGCTTACGTTCTATGGCAAAAGTTGGAGACAATGTATGCGAGGACAACCGTACAGAATAAAGCTAATCTGATACGACGATTAGTCAATTTGAAGTATAAAGATGGAAGCAGCGTATCGGAACACATGAGTGAGTTCCAAGGCATTGTAGATCAACTCAACTCTATGATGATGATCGTAGATGACGAGCTACAAGCGTTGTTGTTGACGAGTTCTCTACCAAAAAGTTGGGACACTCTAGTTGTGTCAGTTAGTAACTCAGCTCCTGGCGGCAAGCTTACCATGGAAATGGTAAAAGACAGAATGTTGAACGAAGAGTCTCGACGAAAAGACAATGGTTATACTCCTGAAACTGAAGCACTTGTCATGGAAAAACAAGGCAAGCAAGAATGGCACGGAAGGAGTAAAAGCAGATATCCTCGTAACCAAAGTCAGCAAAGAGGACGCTCGAAGTCCAGATCGTGGCATGACAAGAAGTGTCATCACTGCGGCAAGCCCGGACACTTCATTCGAGAATGTCGAAAGTTAAAGGCGGAACGATCCAGAAATCCAGAAGCAGAAACCCGAACAAATGACACCGCAACTCTCACTGAAGAAGTCGTCATTGTTCGAGATGCTGATTATGCCAACCTTGCAAGTCAAGACTCTACATGGGTAGTTGACTCAGGTGCGTCCTACCATGTCACCTCACGACGAGATTTCTTCTCAGCCTACACGCAAGGTGATTTCGGACGAGTGAGGATGGGAAATGATGATGCATCCAAAATTATCGGCATCGGTAATATTTATTTAGAAACTAACCTTGGATACAGGTTACTCTTGAAAGATGTGAGACATGTTCCAGATATCCGCCTCAATTTGATCTCCACTGGAATGCTTGATGACGATGGCTACAATAATAACTTTGGTGAAGGAAAATGGAAGCTCACCAAAGGAAACTTGGTAGTAGCTAGAGGCAAGAAAGATGCATCACTCTACCACACAGAAGTCAAGCTGTGTAAAGAAGAAGTAAATACCATGAGGAAAGAAGTTCCCACCGAGTTATGGCATAAGCGGCTCGGCCACATGAGTGAAAAGGGTCTCAGAATTCTTTCCAAGAAGGAGCACTTGCCAGGAATGACAGGTACATCTTTACGTACTTGTGTTGATTGTATTATGGGTAAACAACACAGAGTTGCATTTTGTAGTTCCCCACCATCTAGAAAGGCAAATATTCTAGATTTAATACACACAGATGTCTGTACAATGAGTTGTAAGACACTAGGAGGTGCTCATTATTTTGTGACTTTTATTGATGATCACTCTAGAAAAGTGTGGGCCTTTGCTTTGAAAACTAAAGATCAAGTGCAGGAAGTTTTCAAGCAATTTCATGTAAAAGTTGAGAGAGAAACTGGCAGACGTTTGAAGTGTGTACGATCAGACAATGGCGGTGAGTATCGCGGATCATTCGAGGAGTACTGCAGAAGTTTCGGCATCAGGCTGGAAAAATCAGTACCAAAGACACCTCAACACAACGGTGTCGCAGAGAGGATGAACAGAACCATCTGTGAAAGAGTCAGATGTATGCTCTCAAATGCAAAACTGCCAAACTCCTATTGGGGGGAGGCAATGAGGACAGCAGTTGATTTAATCAACCTTTCTCCATCAGTTCCACTGAACTACGATGTACCAGAAAAGGTTTGGACGGGGAAAGACGTTTCTTACAAACACTTGAAAGTATTCGGCTGCAGAGCATTTGTTCACATCCCTAGAGACGAAAGGTCCAAGCTGGATGGAAAAGCAAAGCAGTGTATCTTTGTGGGATATTCCCATGAAGAATTCGGCTACAGATTATGGGATCCTGTCAACAAAAAGATTGTCAGAAGTAGAGACGTGGTGTTTCTTGAAGATCAGACAATCGAGGATTTTCAGAAACCTGAGAAGCCACAATCAGAAGAACTTCCAGTTAATCTGGAACCAGTCCCACCATCAACAAATTCAGATGACAAGGGAGTTGCACCAGATACTGAGGATGATGTTCCACCAGCTCAAAGTTCAGAACCAGAACAAGTTCCTGAACAAGTTCCTGAACAAGTCCAACCAGAAGCACAGCTAAGGAGATCCACCAGAGAGCGACAACCAAGTCAAAGATATCATCCTAGCGACTATGTGATGCTCACTGACGGGGGAGAACCAGAGAACTATACCGAAGCTATCACTGATGAGCATAAGACTGAGTGGATGAAAGCCATGCAGGAAGAAATGAAATCTCTGCATGAGAACCACACATTTGACTTGGTGAAATTACCACAGGGAAAGAAAGCCCTCAAGAACAAGTGGGTGTATAGGATCAAAAGCGAAGAAGGTAGCTCGCAACCTCGATACAAAGCAAGATTGGTTGTGAAAGGATTCGGACAGAAGAAAGGCGTTGACTTCGATGAAATCTTCTCACCGGTGGTAAAAATGTCTTCAATCCGAGTTGTTCTTGGCTTGGCAGCGAGTCTTAATCTGGAGGTTGAACAACTTGATGTAAAAACTGCATTCTTACACGGTGATCTTGACGAGGAAATCTATATGGAACAGCCCGAAGGTTTCCAAGTCAAAAGAAAAGAAAAGCTGGTATGCAGGCTAAAGAAGAGTCTGTATGGTTTGAAACAGGCACCGAGGCAGTGGTATAAAAAGTTTGACTCGTTCATGGAGCAAACAGAGTACAACCGAACGACAGCTGATCACTGCGTCTTCATTAAGAAATTCACTGATGGTGATTTTATTATTCTTTTGCTTTATGTTGATGATATGTTAATTGTAGGCCAAAATATCGGCAAGATTAACAATTTGAAGAAAGAGTTGAGCAAGTCCTTTGCCATGAAAGACTTAGGACCCGCAAAGCAAATCCTTAGCATGAAGATTGCTCGTGACAGGAAGAACAAGAGACTTTGGCTATCTCAAGAAAAGTATATTGAGAAAGTCTTAGAGCGATTCAACATGAGCACAGCTAAACCTGTTAGTTCTCCACTGGCAAGCCACTTCAAGCTTACTTCGAGCCAGTGTCCTTCAAGCGAGGAGGAGAAATCAGAAATAAGCAAAGTGCCCTATGCATCGGTAGTTGGCAGTCTAATGTACGCTATGGTATGCACCAGACCAGACATTGCTCATGCTGTTGGTGTTGTGAGCCGATTTTTATCAAATCCTGGAAAGGAACATTGGATAGCAGTCAAATGGATACTCAGGTATCTTAGAGGTACTTCTAGTCATTGTTTATGTTTTGGTAATGATAAATCTGTATTAGAAGGATTTACAGATTCAGATATGGCTGGCGATGTGGATACGAGAAAGTCGATATCCGGGTACCTAATAACCTTTGCAGGGGGAGCTGTCTCATGGCAATCACAATTACAGAAGTGTATTGCTTTAAGTACCACAGAAGCAGAGTACATTGCAATCACTGAAGGTTGTAAGGAGATCTTGTGGATGAAAAAGTTCCTACAAGAATTGCAGCAGAACCAAGAAAAATATGTTCTTTATTGCGACAGTCAAAGCGCAATTCACCTCAGCAAAAACTCAACCTTCCATTCAAGGTCCAAGCACATCGACATGCGGTATCATTGGATTCGTGATGTGCTGGAAAATAAACTGTTGCAAGTTGTGAAGATCCACACTAATGACAACGGGGCAGATATGATGACAAAGTCCCTAACCAGCGAAAAACTTGCTATCTGTCGAGAGATTGCAGGTGTGGAGGAGCCCTGTTACACATGAGGTGGAGGGGGAGATTTGTTGGTCCACCTCGGTGGCTTCAAAGAAGACGGCTGAATATTCAGAATTGTCAACAGTGACGGCTAGCAAACGTGGGCGGCAAACATGGGTGGCCATTCAAGCCATCTTTGCTGAATGGTTTATAAAATATAAATATTATATATATTTTATAATTACGAAATTACCCCTGTTGAGCTCTATAAATAGAGCCTTAACTTCAACTTGAAAATTCATTCGATAGATCCGAGAGAGATCTAATTCTAGAGATCTAGAGAGCCTCAAAGAGAGTTTCTTTGAGAAGAAAAAGTGTGAGCCAATTTGTGAAGTGTTATCCACAAATTGAAGATACATAGGTATTGTGTATTTGTGAGAGATCCACCTAAGGGTGAAGTTTGTAATCCCATTTGATTATAATGGAAGTTTCTTAAGCGGCTTACGGGTCCCGTGGTTTTTACCTCATCTTTGGAGGGTTTTTCACGCTAAAATCTTTAGTGTTATCTTTGTTGTATTTTTAGTTTGGGAAATTGTCCTGGGATTGTAGAATTTATTTCTTTACAACCATCGTTTTTCCCAACAACATTTTGGGTGTTATAATACATCGGTAATATAGTAATTTTCTTGCTAACTATACCTTTAGCAACAAAAAATGATTTGGTCGCTGTAAATACGAATTTTATATTAAAAAATAGCGGCAAAATATATTTTGTTGCTAAATGATAGTTTTAGCGATAAAAAATGATTTTTTTGCTATTTTTTATGTAATTTTCATATATACAATGACATTTATTTTTTTTATCGCTAAAACTAGCATTTAGCAACAAAATATATTTTGTCGCTTTTTTTTTAATAATTTTGATATATATATATATAGTAACAAAATTATTTTTTTTATCGCTAAAACTAACATTTAGCAACAAAATATATTTTGTCGCTATTTTTTATTATAAATTGTATACATATAGCGACAAAATCAATTTTTTATCTCTAAAATTAGTATTAGCAACAAAATATATTTTGTCGCTATTTTTTATTATAAATTGTATACATATAGCGACAAAATCAATTTTTTATCTCTAAAACTAGTATTAGCAACAAAATAAATTTTGTCGCTATTTTTTAATATGATTTTCATATATACACGACAAAATCATTTTTTTATCACTAAAACTAGTATTTTGCCACTATTTTTTAATATATTTTTTGTATATACAACGACAAAATTATTTTTTTATTGTTATAAAAACTTATTATTGTTGTAGTGTAGCATCTTTTACAATTTAATAGTCATATCCCAATTTTCAACACTTCAATTTTTGAGTAAAAATAAATAAATAGCTAAATTTTATCGAGGAAGCTAACCAAAGATCAAGGCGAGTCATACCCATTTACTTAACCCAAGACCATCGTACGAATAGTAAAATTTTCTAAGTTTAATGGAGATTCCAAATCAATTCACAAGGTAAGATGTATGGATGCCCTTCAAATTTTCATGACAAGGACAATGTATTTTCATTATATGAATTTTTAAATTTCACCATGAGGGTTTTTACCTTTGTCCATCCGTTGTGGACCTACACTTAGAATTATTAATGTAATAAATTTTATGTCCAAGACATTCATATTTAAAATGAACCATAACCTCTTTATTGATTATAATGAAGTACCATAAAAATAGTGATAACTATTACAACCCATTTAATAGTTCGGAAATCAAATGATTTACAATACTACGCAAGTCACTAACCCACCCCTAATACTAGACCATAACACAAGCTTGCAACTTTATTCCTCTTAGTACGTGCATGTTAAAAATTAGGATGAGTTTGAAAGCCTAGTGGGTCCTTCATACACATTCATAGTATTTTTTTCAGATATATACATGAGAATATACACACAAGTTTCAAGCATTAACGTTTCATACATTAATTTATTTGACAACTGGGAATAAATCCTTAGGGGATCCACCCTAGGGTGGTACCTACCCAAAATATTTCAATTTTAGTACCTCATCTTAGGAGATTCGCTCCATGGTGGTACACTAGGGGATCCACCATATCCTTAAAATTTGTATTCTTAATCTTAATAATGTTCTTTTTTGATAACATGCATCATATCACATTTCATAACACACCTTTCAATGAATCATAGAATATTCTCCTCATACTAAATACACAATTTCTTCTACGCGTCATGCATGATCATCATAAATCAACATGTTATATGTCACATTATAATAGACATTTATATTATCACAACATGTAAATTTGACATTTAAGTCATCATAGTGTTATCGTAACATCTTATGTTATACAACATGACATCACATTATTCTCATATCATCATAACCTCATACAATACGATCATCAATAATTCCTAACTAAACACATATAATTAATTATGTTCCTATGGACATATTCAAGAAAAATAAAATGAAGAGTAGGAATCCTTCCCCAACTGAATCGCTAAATTTCGAAGTTAATTGGGACATTGTCAACCTTTGATACTCCAATCTCTTGACCTTCACAAAGTTGGTAGTGTGTTAAAAGTAATAGGGGACGAGTGTAGATAAATGTTGAAAGACAGGGGAAATAGACACTTAAAGAAGAGAATACTCTCAAAAATATTTTATGATATGGTAGATCAATCAAGACCGCAACTATAGAGTATACTAGGATTCTCAAGCGAGAACTTGCTACTTTAATGCCTAAAACCTCTCATTTGAGAGGCTATTTATACTAGAATTCATTCAATCCACATCGCATAATTAAAAATTCACAAAAAATCATGGCTTTACACATGTAACCTACTTTTTGATCACTCTCCTACCACTAATTCACACATAGTGTTGGGTTTGGACTTGGGCTTTAGAATCTTTTAGATATTGGACTTGAATTTGAGCTTGATCATGGACATGGACTCAAAATAAATTAATATTATATTAATCTTCTCATCTTGTGACATATAGATAATATTGGTGGTGATAATATTGACATTTACTTATTTATTTATTGATTATGTATGTTATAAGTTTATGAAAATTTTGGAGTATTACAGATAGACTCATAGCAATAAACAAATGTATGCATTTGATTCAAATTATAACAAATTTCTAATTTTTTTTTTATATTCATTTATTGGTAAGGTGAAATAACAAACCATTAATGTTGGATTGACATATTTAGGTCTACGTGGCATATATTATACAACAAATAGTCCAGTTGTAACAACCTTCATTTTCATAAAACAAGACCCCAAAACTTTTGAAAATGTGACCATTAGATGTGTAGTATGATTTCTAGAGGTATAAATTGTTTGTGTATAGTGTAAGAATGGTTGGGAAACCACTTAGGGAAGAAATGGGTGAAAAATAGTAGAAATTGTAAGTTTGAGTACGAGGAGCTCACTCCCAGTGTGGAGGAGCATGCTCCCTTGACACACAGATCAATCTGGGTTTTTGGACAGGGGAGGAGTGCACTCCTGACCTGGCAGGGCGCTCCTTGCAAGAGACAGAGAGGGGTTTTATCTCAGGGAAAATAGAAACGTGCTCGTAGTAGAGAGAAGCGTGATCCTCACGGTAAATTGTAGTTTTTAAAAAGAATGTCGGTGAGGTGGTGCGAAAACAAAAAATCCCAAATTCATTTTATCCGTTCGTTCAGCTGCGAATGAAGGAAAGGAAAGGGGAAGAGGGCTTTTAGAGCTATCCTTCACCAAATTTGACCTAGGTAAGTGGTTTTCCAAAAAAAATTCTCCGTGAAATTGTTGCTTGTGTAGAACGAAACCTTTCCCTCGGATTAATTTTTGTTATAGATGATGATTTGGGTATTCCCAACCTAGGGTTTTGATGTTCTTGATTGGGAATCAATTAGAAACGGTGGAAATGGTATTTTGCTACCCAAACTGTGCCAAAATAGGGATTTGCTAGGGTTTACACTTCAAATTGATGGTTATATAGGTCGGTAACTTAGTTGGAAGTGTAAAATCAATTGGGAACACAAAGAAATGAAGTTAGGAACTTGTGAGAATTAGATTAAAGAGCTAATTCCTAGTGTAACACCCTGTAATTGTAAGTCAAACTTATACGTTGACTTGTACGTATTGTCAAACATATTTATATGTGTATATGTATGTACATGGCCTTAGATTATGATAATATGCGTATGCTAGGGTAGTAGGTACATTAGGACCCTAAGTATAACATTTGGAGCCCAACACTTTTTTTTTCATTTGGAACATTGGGGAGCGCACTCTAATGGTGAAAACCCGAGAGCATGGTTTTTTGGAATTTTCATAAAAGCACGCTCTCGAGGGGGAGAAGCGCTCTCCTCACAGGTTTGCAGAAGAAAATATGTTTTCTAGTCAATGAGAAGCTCGCTACTGAAGGGGAGAAGCGTGCTTCTCTGTGTTCTAATAGGTTTTTCAAATGGTCGGTGAGGCGGTTTGTACAAAATTTAACATGGTTTCTCGTTGTTTCTAGCTCATTTGAGCTAATTTGAGCTAGAGAAAAGCAGAGAAACGAAAAGGAGAAGAAGATGAAGGCTAGGGTTGATAAATCCAAGGTAAGGATTGGTTTTTTTTTTTACTAAAAAATGCATATTTGAATTCCTCTTTTCAACTTGTGCAACATATGTGAAAATTGTGGGTTTTTTACGGTTAGATTAACGGATTGAACGAACGTGATCTGAGCTGGAAGATATGAAGGTTTTTAGTGTGCAATTGATTGGGAAGCAAATCCTTGATGAAATTGAGGTAAGCTGTTTGAGAAATTATAGTTAAAACATGTTGTTTCTTGGTTGTATGCTCCAACTCAGCAGCGAAACAACTGAGGGTTTGGAAGCTAGTTAGAGATATGTTTTTGGATAATTGGAGGAAAATTAGTGTAGAATTAAGATTGATTTTGAGTCCTTTGTGAAAATTACAACAGATTACTCGTGAATTGTTGGTGAAACGAGTGATTGAAGTAGGCTGTCAAGTGAGCTGCATTGGTGTAAGGCATTATGCATTGTGAGTATCTCTACCCCTGGTTTTATGTGTGGCATTGTATGTATAACTTTGTTTATGAAATGTAAGCATGACATGATATTAGCACTGTGAATTGAATGCATTAAAATATGTTTGTAACCTCGAACATACTTGGGCTTACTAGAGTAAGTAGAGTATGAGATCAATTCCATCGAGAAAAATCTCTAGGACGTAGACTCACATGAGTAATTGAGAAAGTACTCATGGCATTGGTGTAGTTCTAGTTATAGATTAGGCCAATGCTCTCCTTATTGATGCATAATGAGGAGTAGATTCGCTCATGTACCTGAATTTCATTGAATTATGCATTGTTTAACATGTATCGAATGGCGTAAAATATCTTGATCATGTATTGGTATTTAATGTTTGCTTGCATATTGGTTGTCATCATTTTAAATGCCATGTTTTAATATGGATGCATATATAATGTCATTGGTAGATTATTCACGAACTTGTTATAACTCATCCAAATTCCCTTTCATTACAAGTGGTGATTATAAAGGCAATGGTAAAGCTACAGAGGGGTGATCTCTGCTTGCTTCTGTTGATGTATGTATGAGAGAGGGAGAGTTTTGGATGAGTTTTCATACTTTGTATATATGTGTAACACTACTATAATATGTACAAATGTAGTGGGTGAATACATGGTTTTGAAAACTTATGATAAATGGAATGTCTAAATAAATGATGGTTTAGAAATGATATATGTGTTCATGATCTTGAAATTGTTTTGTGGAAATGAATATGATGGCTAATGAGGTGTATGTGAGACCTCGTGTTTATGAGGAGGTTCTGTCAAAATTTTTTGGTAAATTGGGAGTATTGGAAGGTTAATAGAGTATCATATACATTTGTGTGTGTCGTATGTGTATTCCGTGTCAGTCGTGACATCATCCTACAGAGTCGCAACACTTTCTGTTTCTGATATTACATGTGTTGAAATTAGGTTTTGGAGTAGAGTTGATGGTGTGGGAATTCGTAGAGAATAGTAGAAATAATAGGAAATTGTGGAAATGCTAGGAAATATGTATAAAAGTAGGAAATTTGTGTTGATGTAGTTATAAATGATGTGTGCAGGTTCTAATAGAGGAACTGGAATCAGTTGATAGTGTGGGAAGTTATTTTGGCAATTGTTTGTGAGTAGAGTTTTATTTATGTTTTCATTTATATCATATGTATCTATATGTGAATGCTTGTTCATATTAGTGATTGTTTGTGGCATGAATATTGAAAGGTAGAGATTTTCTACATGCGCTTAATAAGTCTATTGAAAGCTAGACTTTTGGGCATAACCGAGTTGGTTGAGAGTACTCCCTACAAGGAGAATCAGGTCTGTCAATGTTATTTAGATTTAAAGAGTTATATGAGAATCTATACAGTAGAAGATGGATGTTTACTTGGAAATGAGTACAATTTACACTCCCTCGATAGATCATAACTAGTGACTACTGGATAATACAAAGAACATGTCTATAAGTACTCTTGACTGAATTATTCAAATAAGACTGGAATGTGACTTTAAGGTGTTAAAACTAGTACCTAGTGACTATATGCCTTCATATATGTCTTGGGAAAGTTAGTCACATAATTGAATAAGGTTGAATAGTATGTGTTGCATATAGATTTGAATTGCATTGTACATTCAATGTTGCTCTAATACATATATAATTGTAAATTGGCTTGATATAACATGATTCATGCATACATAATGATAAAAATGCATAGATGGTGATATAATTGAATTATACTCACTGGGCATCGTTGACTCACTCTATTCACTATTTTTTAGGTCCTTCAATAGTATATAAGGGCAAGGTGATAGCACCGCAATGAGAGATTGATAACTTTGCCAGAAGATTTTGATGTAGGTGGATGAACGTGGGTTATGTAAATGTACATTTTGTTATTTTGGTTTTGGATTTTATTTGATTTGGAATGGTGATAATGGTGGATAGTAGAAAAATGTTGAATAGGTTATGAATGTGATAGATGGTGTCACACCATGATTCTTAAGAATAATCTCGTATGATAGGCAACAGACCCCAATTAATCACGAGGGTTTCAGGCATGATAACGCAAGTGCTGGAATGAGTCGAAGTGTGACCAGAATTGGACATCAACACAGATCTTTTATTCATCCTTTCTTAATAATGGAGGGCACACGTACAAATGTTACAATTAAATGAGTACAGAGTACGCAGCGAAAACTATAACAATCCATAAATAACACACCTAGATCTATGTTGACATCTTGCACCCTAAGTGTCTCCTTCGTACGTAGCTCTGGTGGCTCTCACATTCTGATAACATATTTGTACTTCTAAGATTCTAGGGAAAAATATTAACGGGGTGAACTCAACAGTTCAGTGAGGTCTAGCAGGATAAACGAAGCTTACATGCATAATAATAAGTACAAAACAACAGTCAGTAGAAAGTTATGCCACAACAATACAATCAAACAATGATATGAATGAAACGTGGTCACATCACATCACAAGCCAGACATCATGCACTTGTAACCTGTGATCCGAGGCATCGATACAACATCCAACAACCGAGAGGTCTTATGAGTTCCAGTGCTAACCAATGACAGTGTCACCTGTGATGACTCCACACGCTAGACCGCCATCTCTAATGAATCGGTGTGCAAATATGTCGGGGTGGGATGCCCAGCGTAAGCATCCATGACCACCTCAAATCATCCCATGAGATGATCGAGACCCTACAAGCCTCAACCAGACTCTTCATAGAGTCCCCAAAAAAAATTTTTGAAACCACATCAACTCCTGATAGACTTAACAATTCTAATATCATGACATACGTCCACATGAATCAAAATAATGACCTCCTAATAAACACAAGATAAAATCATAATGGTCTCCAAAATCAACCAAAATAGTCTATGGCAACATACCTAGACTCATCATCAAATCCAAGTCCAAGTCCAATGGCCAATATACATCCATAATCCAAAATCCCTCACCATCTAGGTTTAACAAGTGTTATATTAATTACATATGTATCAAAATAAGCAAAACAATATACATATGTAAAAGACATCCCTCCACACACATCAAACCTAGACTCACATCAGGATGTCCTAGCTTTGGCAATGGCTAAGTCCTCAAGAATATGCAAAACCCTTGCCCTTGCCTTTATCAGTAGAACCTGAAAAGAGAGTGAGAGTGTGAGCCAACAGTGCTTAGTGAATAGCGTTTAATAGTGTCATCAATTATACATCAATAAAATTCATATATGCACATGCATGAAATTATGCTCATAAGTATGTGAAACATAAAACACATAGTAAAACAAGCATTTACCCATTTTCATGCATTTCAAATCCATTCGTTTCAACCTCTAGAGAAGTCAACTTGGCAACATACACAAGCTTCCTAGAACATCTAAGAGGACTTAGCTTGGAACATCCGAAGCTTCTAGAGTTTCAACATTCAAAATCCGCCTCTAAAGAAGTTAGCTTGGCAACATGCACAAGCTTCCTAGAACATCTAGGAGAACTTAGCTTGGAACATCCAAGCTTCTAGAGTTTCAATAGCATTCATTTCCACCTCTAGAGAAGTCAGCTTGGCAACATGCACAAACTTCCTAGAACATCTAGGAGGACTTAGCCTGGAACATCCAAGGCTTCTAAAGTCTCAACATTCAAATCCACCTCTAGAGAAATTAGCTTGGCAACATGCACAAGCTTCCTAGAACATCTAGGAGAACTTAGCCTGGAAACATCCAAGGCTTCTAGAGTTTCAATGCATGTCATTTCAAATCATATTAAACACATGCATTTCCATAATGATATTCATGACTTTCAACATACAAGTATAAATGAATACGATGACACAAGTGATAAACAAAATGAACAACTACTCACAACCAATGCCACGCAAGCAAAACTATCTACTCATGGGTTTACAGGGATTCCAATACAAATCAAAATCCTGTAAACCATAGATTCATGCACATACATCAATTACCATGATCGTCTATACATAGACACACTAATCATGATCAATTCCCAATTTAACAAGTTCATGTGCATCCAATCCCCATCATGAGTTTTTCATTTCATGATCAACCTCGACATCCGTGCAAATCCACATTCAAGACTAATTTCCAAAAACTAAGACAAACACTTAGTCCAAGTATTCAATCCCAACACAAGTCCAAACCATTCAAAATCATGCAAGATTGATCATAGTCAAGTCAATTTTCCAATTCAAATCAATACATGACATATGCCCCAATTTGGGGAAAAATCTCTACAATATGCATAAAGTCAAATTGCACTAAGTCATACAATTCTAACATAGGTTCAAACATTCTAAACCGGTGATTCCACTCAATTTGGGTCCAATTAGACAATTCCCAAGTCAATTTGATCAATTGACTTGGTTTAGGTCAAAAGCCCCAATTTTGAGCAAAATCTCGAAATCAAGCCTAGGCCGATTTTACACTACAACTAGGGTTTCCACTGGGTAAAAATACTGAACACCACCATCAATCAACTAGAATCAGCCATTTATTCAACATAGTTGACATGCAAGTCCAAAAGAAAACCCTAAGTTCATTTTCTAGGATTTAGGGCCTTTACACATAACTCCTCCAATTTCTTGTTAGAAATTGGGAAAAATGGTGTTTTTGGGTTCCAAATCACCTTAGGAACCCAAATCCCTAGCTCACAACTTGTCCCTAAGAGTTTCACACGAAACCCTAACTCCATGCACCACCAAAAGCGTGGTGAAATGCTTGTAAAATGCACATTGGGTGTAGATCTAGGTCATAAAAGCTCAAAAGAGCAAAAATCAGTCAACCCTAGGTTAGGGAACACCCAAAACCGTGACCCATGGAGAAAATTACACCATTAGAAAGCTTACTCTCACCTTCAATGGTGATTTCATGGAAAAAAAAATGAAGAAAAACACTTACTTTGGGGTGTAGATGGTGAAGATTTCCCTTGGAAACCCTAGTTTTCCTCCCTTCTTCCTTCTCAAATTCGTCCTTAGCTCATATGGGAAAAGTAACAACCTTTCCCCCTATTAAAACACTGAAATGGTCATTTTTCACCCAAAAACGTTCCCAGAAAATGGATCAGTCTACTCATCCTGCATAGGAACGCGCTCAATACTCATCGAAATTTCGTGTATGACCAGTCGTTTTCTATCTAAAAATGCATTCCGAACTCATTTCTAATATCTCCAGGTCCATTTGATGCACCAATAATTAATTATCATATAACCAACACATATACACACCATATTTCAATATAATTGTCATATTTACCATGTGATGAGATACAACCTTCCCATATATCAAAGGTGCATTAAATGAGAAAATTTAATGTGGTCTTTTCAACAAGTAACAAGTCAAGATGACGACTTGTTCAACAAGTTACTTATATGAAGCTTCTTTAACAAGCCACTCACAATAGTATTAATATGGCAAATGATATTAATAAAATAATAACACCACCAATAATACTTTCTTTTATATAAGCAATAATCACACATCAAACATCAAACACACAAACAAACACAACAAGGCAGACACATAGAGTTTGGGCAAAAAAAAAATGGAAAAGGGTTATGGGCTAGATGAAATGATTTCCAGGGCGCTACATCACCTCTGGGTTCAGCGTAACAACATAACACCTAATAATATATATATTTATGATAATCCATGGTCTAGCATAACGACATAGCACCCATGGTTATAAATTAAAATTTATGATAAATAGCCTCATGCATGAAGTAAAGCATGGTAACATATATGATGCACGATGCTATGTAATTCACTATTAAGCAAGTAAGAAATGCAAACCTAACCTTCATTCCCCACCTTAACTTGTGAAGTAGTTTCGCCTTGACAAACCTATTATCGAAACGCCTATCTTCCGAAAGCGCAAGAAAAGAGAGAGAGAGAGAGGAAAAACACATAAGAGGCAGAGAGGGAGAACAAGAGGGGGAGAGGGTGAGGGGAGCACCGGGTGAGCAAGGGGTGCTCCTCCCTCTCTCGCTATTTATATGGGGGGAGCACTCCCTTGCTCCCCCCTTTAAGGGGGGCGGCCCCCTCCCCCCATATATGATATATTATATATAATGTAACGCACGTACCTTAGGATGATATCATTTTGATCGGTAGAGTTTTTGTGTACGTATGCATATACATATTTGATGCTTGACACTTGTTGGTTTGAGTGTCTTTGTATGATTTTAAGTTGTTTAATGTGTGTGTAAAGTTTCGGAATGATCAAAGACCCTTTCGACGTCGAAACATGTCAAAAATAGTGTTTTGGATCAGTGGAGCTCACTCCATGGATGAAGAAATTTCTGTAACTAATTACATCAATGACATGTTCTTCTAGATCCGTGGTCCGATTGAACTGAAATTTTTTCAGCTTATTATTCTTTGATAGATCTTAATTATGAACGGTGAAGATCTTGGTCAGAGTTGTTTATTGTGAGATATAAGACTTCAAACACTATTTCACGGATTTACGAATTTTCTTGCACAGTTTTGATCAAATGGCCAGATCTCTCAATCCCACCATTGGATTGAGCTGAAATTGTACCAGAAGATTTTTAACTGAATCATAAAAGTTCTTAAAGGTTAAGATGTTAACTTAACAGTCATTTTCAAGAAATTGATTATCTAAGTGTAAGTAATTGCAGCAGAAAAACAATTGTTCCTTTTATTTAAGTGGTTTTTTCTAACTTTCATGTGTGGGCCCAAAAATACAACTAAACCTCTATATAAGCCATTTGAACGTGAGTTTCTTCATTGTTCACTTTCTAATCCATTCCGAAACCCCTTTTCCCATGAGACACATTCATACCCTACCCAATGGGTCATGTGTCCTCTTAGGATGGAAAATCTGTAAGGTTTAGAGTTTAAAATGAAATTTCATCAACCGTTCTATGAAAATCATCAATATTTGATAGCATAGCATAATAGTTAATAACATTAGTATTTAATTATAAATGCTCAAAACTTGTCATCACGTAAGCTTCTATGGTCAAGTATTCCTGGTTTCCTGGATAAATGTCCAGGAAAAAGTCTCATAATAATCAAATGAGTTTCTTTTTAATAAGGTACAACCCCGTCCGTTCATCTCCTTTCAACTGAAACAATAAAGTTTACAACAGAGGTGCGCCGCCTAGGGTTGACTCAATAAGGTGTGAATTCATGCACCACGGGTGACTCCCATGCACCCAAAAGTCAATCCACAGGCCACGAACGACTTACGTTCCTAGGTGGTTGTGTTGTCTACAAACTTCCACAGATGATATCCAATCACTTTTTTTTTTCAAAAATGATCCTTGGACTCAACTTAAAAGTTCATCTAACTATGAATGAGGGGATGACTATGTAAGCAGTTATTTAATTTCGATACGTTCAATTTTTTTTCAAGCCACCTAAGGTACATCAACCGGTGGCTGATATTTCTTGGGCTTGGTTTCTCGAACCTTGACTATTAACAATGGCCTAATTCTGATGACCCTTGAGCTTCAAGGTTTTGTATGTTATCTTGTGCCCACAAGCATCTACAACTTGCGTGGCAACCATCGATTCAATACCTCAAGTTATGGATCTTATTCCACCTCGTGACCCATAATCAATTCTTTGGTGAGATCTAGTCATGCCTTTAAATGATGTATTTACTAATTCATTTGATTTCTCAATTAGCCATGTTTTCTTCAAGGCTCATTATTCTAAGTAGACGTATCCCTACCGTTTTCCTAAAAACCTATTGTCCTTAAGGTTTATTTGCTTTCCAAAATGTAAGGTATATTTTCATCAAGGTTTATTTTCATTAAAGTTTACTTTTCTTAACTGCTTATCTACCTTAATCTAGACTCATAAATATTTTAGTGAAATAATTATCAGCACTGGACCGACTAGTAGCTAATTTCTTGACAATTGAATATTAAGCTAATGACCATATCAATCCATTTGTAGAGACTAAGCTTTCTTTGATCATCAATTCAACTTTATGTGTCTAATAAAGCTTTCTAACTATTTGGATAATCCAATCTTTACGATCACATACTAATTCGATTAGATGACCTTAACTTAAACATCATTACTTCCTTTATTCTAGGTTAATTTCCATAACCTAAGATTTTATATAGTAAGTCTACAATCACTAGTTGAGAATGTACTAAACTTATATTAATGTATGCAACCCCCAATTCCTCACATTATGATCATTAGATCAACAACCAAAATCAACATACCCAAAGTGCTCATATTACTAATATCAAGTAATGCAACCATTTGATCACCATACTACTAAAATAAAACGGGGTATGCTAATATTTATCAAGGACAATTTCTATAGTCATGATCACTCATCATATGAAATGTTAAGATAAAATAACTGATTGATATTAAAAATTTGTAAAATACATCCTCATCTGATCACACTCAATTCATCATATGAAAAATCAAAATAGTTCAGTCTTATCAAATTTTGTAAGTCTATCCTGATCTGATTAAAATAGTTCAGTCTTACCAATCGCCTAGAGCAACCCGCTGCCTCCCGTTCACTATTTAAAGTTACTGAGGACAAGACCGAGTCTAGTTGAGCCAGATTGACCACAAATCCGACATTATAGCAGTGTAATACATGAATTCCAAATATACAGGCATAAGTGCGACAGTATAAACATTGTATGACATAATGCAGTGTAAATGAACAGTAAACATAATAACAATTGAATGTAAACTTTAATAAAAGTTATAAAACAAGCAAACCTATGTTTCGTTTCCCACCTTCAGATAAGAACTTCTTCTTTTTCAGATCTGGCGCTTTCCTCCGGACAGAACTTCGTTGTATCGCACCGAGAGTCTCGAACAGACAAGAACTCAGATGAGTGAAGAGAGGAGGAAAAATCACTAGAGAAGGTGATTTGGTGTGAGAAAAATGAGGAGGATGGGCTTCCTTATATAGGAAAATTTGCGCCTTAACGTTCGGGTGGGTGCGCCCGAACTTTCAGGCGTCCTGCCCGAACGTCCGAGCATTTCTGCCCAAACAATTTTTTTTTTGTGAAATACAGGGTATTACACTACCCCCTCAAAGGGATTTCGCCCTCGAAATCAATTCAAGTAGTTATGATGGTTATCTGCTTGAGATTTACTGCCGGCGTCATCTCTTGTGATTTCAGGGTAGTGCTTGTATGGTCCCTGAATAACACTGTGGCCGGCGGAATCTTCCTCATCATAAAACCATGGAGAGCAAATGGAATCGGACTCGTCCTCTGAAGATTCCAACCTTTGCATAACATATGGTGGTGGAGGGCACAGGTTACATCGTTTGAGGGGAGGTAGGTTGAGCGGTGGAATATTTTTTCGTGTTGTTGCTCGAATCCGGCCGCCTGGCAATTTTGGTAGAAGGTCCTGCCAAGATGAGGGCACGGGATTGTTACGAAAAATCCATGCACGCTCTGGCGATAAGGATCATTGTCTGTGTGGTGATGGAGTTGATGATGCAAAGTAGTTGTGACTTGACTCTGCTTCTTGAAAAGTAGCCACAGGTTGCCAAGGAGGCCACTGCGTGTGTGCATCACTATATCCATTAATATTATTTTCAGACATCTGCATAGTTATTCAAGTGAAACAATGTATTAAGATAGGTGTAAACAAAGTTTCATCATTTTATTGATAAGTGAGAATAGTACAATATATCACATCATCAGTTGGTACTAGAAAACAATTCAGGGTATTTCTGTTTAATTGTTGCTTCTAGTTCCCATGTTGCTTCCTCTATGCCGTGGTGATCCCAGAGCACTTTCACAAGTGGTATGCTACGTCGCCGTAGTTCTTGAGTTTTCTATCTAAAATTTGTATTGCTCTCTCTTGATACTTATTTCCTTCCTCAACCCGAACCTCGACTAAAGGGATGATATGCGAAGGATCAGGACGATACTTGCGAAGCATAGATACGTGAAAAATGTCATGAACCTTAGGCATGGACGATGGAATGGACAGACGATAAGCAAGTTTGCCAATACGTTCAATGATCTGAAATGGACCGATATACCACGAGGAGAGCTTTCCTTTGATCCCAAAGCGTTTGACACCTCTTGTGGGCTGGACTTTTAGATAAACAAAGTCCCCCTTATCAAATTCTAGAAGTTGTCTCCGCTTGTCATCATAGCTCTTCTGTCGACTTTGTGCAACACAAAGTCGTTCCTTTACTAGTGTGATCTTCTCAGAAGTCTCTTGAACTAGTTCAATGCCTAACTACGGTTTATCTGCCATATCTAACCAGCATACCAGAGATCTGCAAGGCCGACCATAGAGAGCCTCGTATGGTGCCATGTCGATACTGGTTTGGTAGCTGTTGTTGTATGCAAACTCAGCTAAATGTAAATATTTTACCCATCCGTCATTAAAGTCTAAAATGCAGCATCGTAACATGTCTTCTAAGATTTGGATAAGCCGCTCAGACTGCCCATCAGTCTGAGGGTGGAAGGCTGTGCTCATAGTGATCTTAGAACCCATTCTACTCTGGAAGCTTTTCCAAAAGTTTGATATGAATCGAGGGTCTCGATCAGAGACGATTGTGAGTGGTATGCCATGAAGGCGTACGATATCTCTTTCATATAGTTCTGCAAGTTTGGCGGGGTTATTCGTGAACTTTATTGGCAAGAAGTGTGCAGACTTTGTAAGTCTGTCAATGATAACCCAGATAACATCTTGCACTTTATTGTTTCGAGGTAAGGCCGTAACAAAATTCATTGCGATGTTCTCATATTTCCATTCTCCAATAGGTAACGGCTGGAGAAGTCCATAGGGAAGTCTTCGTTCTGCCTTAACTTTCTGGCAAACGAAACATCGAGCAACAAAGTCTGCAATTGCCTTCTTCATTCCAGAAAACCAGAATTGTCACTTAACATCCTTATACATCTTGTCACCCCAGAATGCATAGTGTACCTCAAACAGTGCATCTCAATGAGCACTTCTTTCCGAACCTCAGGATCGTTCGGTAGACAGAGACGTTTTTTTATAGAAAACGGCCCTGTCTTCTGAGACCGACCAGTAAGGAAAGTCCTGTCCACTGAGTAGAAGTTCTCGTTTCTCCATTAACATAGGGTCATTTGCTTGAGTAGCTGAAATCTTTCGAACTAGCTCAGAGTTGGCTGATAATTGAGAGAGTCGTGATCTTGTTACCTCTTCGATTAGTTGTAGGTTAAAGTTCTCCATCTCTGTAGCCAACTTTCCCATTTCAAAGTTTAGAGTGCAAGCAACGTACGATTTTCTACTCAAGGCATCAGCCACAACATTGGCTTTTCCGGGATGGTACTGGAGTTGAAAGTCATAATCTTTCAAGAATTCCAACCATCGTCTTTGGCGGAGGTTTAGGTCTCTCTGAGTGTATATGTACTTAAGACTCTTGTGATCTGAGAAGACCTCGAACCGTTTACCGTATAGGTAATGACGCCATAATTTCAGTGCAAATACGACAGCTGCAAGTTCCAAGTCATGTGTTGGGTAATTACCCTCATGAATCTTCAGTTGCCTCGAGGCATATGCAACAACTTGGCCTTCTTGCATTAGTGCAACACCTAAGCCTTGGAGAGAGGCGTCGGTGTATACTGAAAATCCAATTGCATTTCTTGGAGTGATAAGTACAGGTGTCGTCGTGAGGGGTTTCTTCAATTCCTGAAATGATGCTTCATAGGCGGGATTCTAGATGAATCGCACGTCTTTTCGAGTGAGCTTGGTTATAGGTTCAGCAATCTTTGAGAAGTCCTTGATGAAGCGTCTGTAATAGCCAGCCAAACCAAGAAAACTCCTAATCTGAGTAACAGTGGCAGGCTGCTTCCAGTTTAAAACTGTTTCAACCTTATAAGAATCTACTTCAATGCCATTGCCTGAAACCACATGGCCTAGGAATTGAACACGTTTCACCCAGTATTCGCATTTACTCAACTTTGCATACAGTTGGTGGCTTCTCAAGGTCTGGAAGACTATCTTCAAATGTATCTTATGGTCTTCCTCGGTTGAGGAATATATCAAGATGTCGTCCACAAAAACCACAACAAATCGGTCTAAGTATAACCTGAAGATGTGATTCATCAAATCCATGAATGTCGCAGGTGCATTTGTTAAACCGAACGGCATGACCAAGAACTCGTAGTGACTGTACCTAGTTCTGAACACATTTTATTTAGTATCTTCCAATTTTGTTGTGTCCCATACCACTCCAAAGTTAGTGATACAAAAGAAAGAATGGTTGTAAGTCGGCCCACCAAAGATAGTCTTAAACAAAACATTTCATTCAAATATAAAAGAAAAGTTTACAATGCCAGTAATCAATCTTGATTTTCCTGCCTACTACCGCTCCTTCTAGATCTCTTGCTAGGTACAGAACGACTACTAACGGAAGGTTGAGAGTTTGCTCGCTCTGCTTCGGAGTTTTGCATACGTGTTAATATATTATTTTGAGTCTCTCCCATTTCATCAATATTTGATGCCATTTCATTTAACCGTTCAAATGGGTTAGTCGATTGTCCCATTGGTGGTTGATGGGTCGATTGTCCCATAGGTGGAGGGTAGGCCATAGGCATTGGGGGAAAGTATTGGTTGTATAGGTGACTCATAGGTGAAAGGTAGTTGTTTTGATTGTACGGGGATCCCCTAACTGGAACCCCTTGGATATTTGGATTTGTTTGAGGTGAAAAGTTTTGAAACAATGGGCTCATTGGGATGTTTTGCCCTCCAATACTATTGTTGTTGGTTCATAGCAACTTGTGGAACTGGCTGATACTGTACCTCAGGAGTTGGAAACCTTTGGTACGAAGTGTTGCCTTGAGTTGGCATGTTCCAGGTTGGTGGATTTGCTTGAGTACTTTGTCTATCATGACTTGGTTGAGGTTGATTTAGTGTGGCAAATAACTCTTAGTGGATAGTCGATCGGTTGGATTATCATTCGGGGCTGGGTTTGATGTAGGATTCTGATTTGGCTCATTATTTGGTACTTCCCTGACGGGAATCTTGTGTCGACTTCTTTGAAGGCAACGTCCATGTTCGTCTCTAATTCTTTTGGCATTTCCTAATCGTCGTGCCGAACACTTCCTCGTCAATTACCCCTCTCCTCGTGACATATATCTTGAAGATAGAAGATGTTGTAACTGGCTCAATGATTTGCTTCGAAGTCCCATCAAAAGTGTTGATGTTTGCTTCGTATAGCATCCTCATGATCAAGACTTCGTAACCTAGGAATTCCTTTCTCAAAGGGTTTTGAATCACCCTCAACATTTGTTGGATGATGATGTGTGGTAGGGAGACCTTTATTTTCTTCTTTATGCAATACAACACAAGAAGTTGGGCCCTTGACATAGTGCCTCTAGTTCCCCTCTCTGGCAAAATGTTGCCGAATATGATCTTTCCGAGGCCGGCAAGAGATGGCTTAAGATGATTGTTTGGGAGGTTGGTGAACGTCGATTGAGTGTATGGCTCTTTGGTGAGGGAATTGAACAATTGTTCATTAGACTCCGCGATTTCTGCAATTGTCTGGGGTTCATGTTGATCAATAATTCTCTCCTCAATCGGAATCTCCATAAGTCAAGAAATAATCTCGATGTTGATAGGAATTTTTATTCTCATGATTGTTGTCTCCAAAACAGGGCTGATCCCCTCTTCTTGAAGTCCCACGCAATTCATGGATTCGTAGAAGGATCTCACCAAGTTGTAAGAGAAGTGGCCCTCAACTTTTGTTATGTTCAACCAACCCAGAGTTGCGAATTTGTCATGAAGGATCGGACGGAGGCGGAGATCTCTATTGTCGATGCTCCTCATAGTCATAACCTCCCTTTTTAACAATTCCTTGAGTCTGTGAGAATTTGTTCCCTACTACTGGAAGTTGCTCCTTCACTTGAGGTCATTCTCTGAAAGGAAAATAAATTTGTGAAAGATACAAAATATATTCTTAATATTTTTAAGATTTATTTTTTGTCTGTTAGACAATATTTTATATTTTTCTCTTGATGTTTATGTCATCATCTAAATTTTTTTTCATTAGCAATATGATATATATATATATATCTCATATACATATGTACATGAATGTATAGATATATATATTTAATCATAACTATATATATAGTTTTTCATAAATCAACTATATATATATGTATATATATGAATTATATATAGTTGAGATTTATATTAAATATATATCTAGAAAATTATATAGTTTTTATATAGTGAGTTTCAAATATATATATGTATATATAGTTCTGAGGATATATATATCAAGTAAAAAAAAATTATCCAAATTTTTCATTAGTAATGAGGTATATATACATCTCATATATGCATAGATATATAGATATATATATTTAATCATAATTATATATATAGTTTTTCATAAATCATGACTATATACATTTAATTCCAAACTATATAAAAATCATATATAATTTTCTTAGATATATACAAATCTTAACTATATATAATTCATATATATATAGTTCTAAAGACATATATATCTAATAAAATTTTTTCATTCAAATTTTCCATTAATACTATGGTATATATATATCTCATATATACATAGATATATAGATATATATATTTAATCATATCCATATATATAGTTTTCACAAATCATAACTATATATATATATATATATATATATATATATATATATATATATATATATTTAAATCTAAACTATATAAAAATAATATATAGTTTTCTAGATATATATTTAATATAAATCTCACTATATATAATTGATACATATAGATATATATATCTAATAAAACTTTTTCATTCAAATTTTTCCATTAACCACATGGTATATATATATCTCATATATACATAGATATATAGATATATATATATATGTATATATATTTAATTATAACAATATATATAGTTTTCATAAATCATAACTATATATATAAATCTAAACTATATAAAACTATATAGTTTTCTTAGATATATATTTAATACAAATCTTAACTATATATAATTCATATATATAGTTCTAAATATATATATATATATATATATATATATATATATATATATATATATATATATAATAAAATTTTCTTCCCCTAATTTGGTGGACTTGGGCGGGCCGTGGACCGTACGCTCTGATACCATTAAATGTCACACCTCTCCCGGACGCGCCTAAACCGACAGTACACTCGTGGACGGGGCGCGCATTTGGAATAATAACAATGGTAATAACAGAGTGCGCAGCGAAAATATAAAACAGTGCAAGTCTAATTTCATTTAATTCAGAATTTATTTGTACATGACATAGTCAAGGGAACATACTTTCCAAAATCCCCGATGAATAATACAAAGGGTACAAAATGTGAGCCCCCTAAACCTGCACCCTGTCTACCCTAATTTTCTGTGAAAAATTGGATAATAATGGAGTGAGCTTAACGCGCTCAGTGGGTAAAATAGTTCGTGTGTATAACAATTAATAAAACATACTTCAATATCAAATATCTTAAATGCACATGAGAGCATCATAATCAATCAATATGTATGTATGCATGACACCGTCTTGTAATGGTTTGATGAACGTACATCGCCTGAGTTCAAGTACATATGTCCTTCCCCAGGCATAGCCAGGTTCTCACTGTACGTTCCTCCTCAGGAACGATGCTTTGGATTCACGTACTGATGTCCCTCTCCAGAGAAATATAATGAATAGCGAGCAATGCTCCTAACTATTCTATGAATCATAAACCACATACGTCCCTAGGTGGTGATATGTATGATGTCAATGCATGAACTAGTCTAGTCTACTGGTCTGGTCTTTTCTTGACATTTAGACTGACTTTGGCAGCGTCTAGTGATCCTGATTAGGGTTGGTATCACGACGTGCAAGGTTAGAAAATTCAGTATTACTTGTATAAACTGATAGCTTTCAATAAGACCAACTAGATCAGTCCCCAGTTGAGAGGTGAGACACAAGGTCTGCATAAATACCAATCGCCTAGAGCAGCCCGCTGCCTCCCGTTTACTATTTAAAGTTACAGGCATAAGTGCGACAGTATAAACATTATATGACATAATGCAGTGTAAATAAATAGTAGACATAATAATAATTGAATGTAAACTTTAATAAAGTTATAAAACACGCAAACCTATGTTTCATTTCCCACCTTCAGATAAGAACTTCTTATTTTTCAGATCTGGCGCTTTCCTCCGGACAGAACTTCGTTGTATCGCACCGAGAGTCTCAAACAGACAAGAACTCAGAATGAGTGAAAAGAAGAGGAAAAATCACTAGAGAAGGTGATTTGGTGTGAGAAAAATGAGGAGGAGGAGCTTCCTTATATAGGAAAATTGGCGCCTAAATGTTCGGGTGGGTGCGCCCGAACTTTCAGGCGTCCTGCCCGAACGTCCGGACATTTCTGCCCAAACAATTTTTTTTTTTTTTTTTTGTGAAATACAAGGTATTACATATATTATACACTCACTATGATGCCCTGTATGGTAATGAAAAAAATCTTCATAAATCATTGTTTGTATATATAAGATCATAAGTTTGAAATTCCCCAAGAGACCCTAACGGCAACTCAAATCATTTATTATTGTCATAAGATCCTTAAACCTTGAGTCTCAACATGTATTTATATTTATCTAGATCTGGACCTTATAGTTTTCATATAGTCATTGCCTCTTCAATTAACGATTAAAATGTTTAATCTTAAGAACGATCCTTCATCTTTTATAATATTTCATTGTTCTTTCAATAGTCTGGTTGTTACTGTGATCACCATAAGTTATATTGAAAAATATTTAACCCTAATTAATGTCTAGCTAGATCTATAGTTCATTGTAATCATCTAATCGCAATATCCGATTAAGGTCCAAACTAACCTCCAAAATTAAAATTTTCCTTGTATCTATTTTCAAGTTATCATTACACAACCTTCATGCCACAAAATATCTCTTTCTTAGGTGCCATGTGGCGGAGGGTGCCACATGTTAAAAAGAATCTTCTTTTCTTGCAGGACCTTCCTTAAGGTATTTCTCTCATATAACTTATTTTATTCGATATTATTTGTTTATTTATTTATTTATTGTCCTAAGTCTAATTCCTAGGATATTACACTATGTGTATATTAAGGCACTCCACGGGCTACCACATTGGTGATTGACCGATGCGCGTACCGAGGGATTGCTGCGCATACCAAGGTAAATGACTGATGAGCATACCAAGGGGTCGACGCCCCTGCTAAGGTGGTAACAACTAGTGCTCGTACTGAGGGATCGGCCCGCATATCGAATTACCATAAATAATATACAATTAATATAA
Source organism: Paratinospora sagittata (assembly GCA_035771175.1). Classification (NCBI taxonomy): domain Eukaryota; kingdom Viridiplantae; phylum Streptophyta; class Magnoliopsida; order Ranunculales; family Menispermaceae; genus Paratinospora; species Paratinospora sagittata. Next base: position 20,635,422 of record CM069611.1, on the reverse strand, counting down.
ATAGATTAATATAAACCCAATATTTATGGATTGCTCATGATATTAAAGTTAATATTAATATAATTATTATATTATAGATATAATAATATACATTAGTAGTATAATAATATACTAATTAATATTATAATATTAATTCCCTTATGTGGCATGCAATAATAATATATATGTTATTATTATTAGTATCATTATTTATTTTATTATTATTATTATTATTATTATTATTATTATTTTATTTTTAAACTTTTCTCTTGCAAATATCCACATATGCGGGTTGCAAGATCATTGCTCTGTTGGACACGCATATCGAAAAGGAGGCCGATATGCGTACCGTACTAATGTGATCGACGAGCGTACCAATGCGACCATTGTGTGTATTGAAGGGTCGACATATGCACCGAGGCGCAAAAATCATACCAAGGTGGTTGATACGTATATTGAAGGGGCCGATACACGTATCGGACTAACATGACCAACGCGCATACCAAGGGACCGACGCGCATATGGCACTAGTCGCAAGATCGTGCTCTGATACCATAACCATCACACCCCGATTCTTAAGAACAATCTCATACGATAGGCAGCAGACCAGAATCGAAGTGTGAGTAAAAATGGACATCAACACAGATCTTTTATTCATCCTTCCTTAATAATGGAGGGCACAAGTACAAATGTTACAATTACATGAGTATAGAGTACACAACAGAAACTACAACAATCCATAAATAACACACCTAGATCTATGTTGACATCCCGCACCCTAAGCGTCTCCTTCGTACCTAGCTCTGGTGGCTCTCACATTCTGATAACATATCTGTACTTACGCGTGTCTAAGATTCTGGGAAAAAATATCAACAGGGTGAACTTAATAACTCACTGAGGTCTAGTAGGATAAATGAAGCTTACATGGATAATAATAAGTACAAAACAACAATCATTAGAAACTTATGCCACAACAATACAATCAAACAATGATATGAATGAAACGTGGTCACACGACATCATAGGTCAGGCATGATACACTCGCAACCTGTGATCTGAGGCATCGATACAAAATCCAACAACTGAGAGGTCTCATGAGTTCCAGTGCTAACTAGTGACAGTGTCACCTCCGGGTCCAACGCAACAACATAGCACCCACTAATATATATTTATAATAATCCATGGTCCAGCGTAACGACATTGCACCCATGGTTATAAATTTAACATTTATGATAAATAGGCTCATGCATGAAGTAAAGCATAGTAACAAATATGGTGCATGATGCTATGTAATTCATTATTAAACAAGTAAGAAATGCAAACTTAGCCTTCATTTCCCACCTTAACTCGTGAAGTGGCGTCGCCTTGACAAACCTTCCGTCGAAACGTCTATCTTCTGGAAGCGCAAGAAAAGAAAGAGAGAGGGAAAAAATATGCAAGATGAGGAGAGGGAGAGCAAAAAGGAGAGAGAGGGAGAGAGGGCAGGGCGAGCAAGGGGTGCTCCCCCCTCTCTGGCTATTTATATGGGGGAAGCACTCCCTTTCTCCCCCCTCCCCCCTCCCCCCTCCCCCCATATATTGTATTATATTATATTATATTATATATTATATATATATATATTATATAATGTGGTATATATATAATATATGTACATTATTTGTATTATAATATTAACATGATGTATACTTATAATGTTAATAATACTGACATCTTTCACTGTCTATTAGTGCACGGGCTACTTCATTGGGCACGCGCTTGAGTACTTTCTTGAGCAGAACGCACATTATTCTTTGGTCTCAATTCGAAGGTCTTTTATTCAAGGTTCTAATTTTGTATTGTATTGAGTGCTTATGCGAGTACCGTTATATATAATATTATCTTATATATATCTTATATTATGCTTAAGACAATATTATATATATCTCATTTATCTTGTATATTATATATATATCAACATTAGATAAATATATCTTGTATATATCTTTTGTATTAACATTATAATATACATATATCTTATATCATATTGTAATATTAACCTTATATAATATTAACATTATATTCATATGTGATGTCAATATTATATATATATATATATATTAATAACACTATAATAATGATTTAATAGTATGAACCCTACACTGTCTGGTAGTTTTTATTGAAGAAAATGTAAAAAAATTTAGAATGTGACAGATGGCTTGTTTATAGAGGAGAATCTACCAAAGTCTGGCTTAAGCTTAACAAAAGTCTAATAGTCTTCTGGAGGATAAGATAGTTAAATTTTTGTGTCAAACAGGTAGACCTGGGATGCTTGTGAAGGGGGTTCTAACACCAGTACCGGAAAGAAGAATCTTAAATAGGGAAAAAGAGCATTAGGATGGAGACAAAAGAGGATTAGGAGATAAAAAATTTGATATTTGGGTGAATTATCAGCATTATTGTATTCTGTTATATATTATGGACATAAAAATCTTTACTTTATTTGGCGTATATTATACAACAAATAACCCTAAACAAATAGTCCGGTGGAAGGAAGAATCTTATAGAGGGAAAGAGAGCATTAGGATAGAGACAAAAAGGACTAGGAGATGACACATTTCGATATTTGGGTGAATGATTAGCATTATTGTATTGTATTGTGTTATATGTTATGAATATAAAATATTTACTTTATTTAAATCGTAAATAAGAAAATCCTGCACAATGGATCATATTATAAAATAATGATAGTTCTAATCATGCATAGTTTTATATGCACTAAATATATCGTTTCCTCATTTATAATTACGGAAAAACCATAATGTGTATATATTGTTTTAAACAAATTTAAGTTATTTCAAGGTTTGGAAACTATTATTTTTAATTCTTTGTTAATACTTCTTTAATTAATGAAACATCATTTTTCTTTACATTACATTAGTCCGAGGGCATGTGTATTGCACATGAATAAAAGAAACCATCGAACAAGATGACGAAGTGGTTAGAGCTCATACTCATGATTCATGAGGACATGAGTTCGAATCTTGTCGCCAAGTAGGGTGAATGCAGTCTTTGCTCGGAAAAAAATTCCTTTCACCGTAGACTATTTGTGGGGGCACAAAACACCCATTGAAGGGATGCCAGTGGATCTCCTCTCTTTAGGGCTTGTCCTTGGGATTAGTCGAAGTGCATCAATTGGCCCGAATACCCCAGGTTACCCAAAAAGAATAACAATAATAAAAGGGTTTGAAAGTTATCAAATAAAAAAAAGGATAAAAGGGAATTGATAATGACAAAAAAAAAAAAAAAGAATAACTCTTATATTTACTAACATTATTATGAAAGAAATCTTCTTAGCGCTTTATTACCAAATTACCGATAAATTTATTTTTTTATATAAATTTATTTGGCAGTTTTATATTAAATACCAGTGAGTAATCTACAAATTTATAATAAAAATAAGATAGTGGGAGTGGCAATTTGGCACGTGACCCGTGAGCTTGACTTAGTTCGGCTTGCTTGGGCTATCTCAAGCTCGAACTCGACTAATTCATGGGCGACTCAGCTCGATCCAATATTTTAATTGAGGGTTAGTTTGAGCCGACTTATCAAATCTTAGCTTGACCTGAAAGTTGGCCTGTAAACTCGAAAGTCAGCTTGGCCTATAGGCGCAGTTCAAAAGTGCATTTTATAATTTAAAATTTATTTGAATATTTTTTAAAAATGGGTAATGTAATTTTTAATTGAATTTAATAAGATGTATTCAATATTGTAATCATAAATGGTATTATTAGAATTTTTTAACATTATAAATCTTTTTTATTTATGATTTGTGTATTTTAATTTGTGATAAATATAAAATTACTAAAATGTTTATCTTAATATGTTCAATTTAACTCATAAACCGACCCCGCAGAGTTAGTTCATAGTTCGGTTAGCAAGCCCGATTCAAAGGCTTGACTTGCATATTAATTGGGTCATATTTAAACCATGATTTCAAATATAAATTCGGTTATGCTTGATCCACTAATAAAATAAGACTCGACTCGATTCATATATGTTAGGCTCGATTGGGCCGGGTTGAATCAGTCCAAATTGGTTGTATTATTGCCACAGAGGAGAAAGAGGAGCGCGGGGAGAAAAAACTCCAAAATTAATTACCACCTCAAAAAGAAAAAATAATAATAATTACACCTACACGTGTGACACCTGCGACCAAGCTAGCTTGCTCTTAGATTGTGACAAAATTATTATGTAAAGAAGAGGGTTTTTGAGACATATAATGTGTTTCTCAAACTTATTCGGCAAAATAGTGTGCATTACTACTTATTTTAGGTCTTAATGTGTTTTTGGTCAACGCGCTCCACGCTGGCGTAAGCATGGAGTGCATTAATTTTGTTTCTTTGTTTGTCTTAAGTGAATCACTATTTCTGGGTAAACATTTTCTTGTAGGATAAAAAAACATTTTTGGGTAGTAAGTTTTATGACTTTTGAATTTAATTAACTATTTACACTAAAAACGTATTTTCATAATACATTTTTTTCTTCTTTTTTTATACCGATTTTTTGGCACCCGGCAGATGTCTTCCTCCCCTTTGAGGCGAGACTAATCGTAAGATTTGTAGGGGCAAAGACACCTCCTTTCAACAGAAATGGACGTGGGCAGGCTCAAACTCGTGATGAGTCCATCAACCGTACCTCGTACTTCGTTCCCCGAACCAACGAACCAACCCGTTGTTGGTCATAATACATTTTCAGTTAAATGTAAGACATTTCTTAGAATACGTTTGAAAAATTTACCAAAATAACATCTTAAAAATATCATTTTACACGAACACGTTTGTTTTTAATTTATATGTATAACATGTTTGGCCTTATAAAATGTCTAAAATACCCTTATTTAATTCCAAACTATCCATCTTTATTCCACAACGTCCTTCTACCTACATACTTTAATTTCTAAACATTCATCTTAACAAAGAATCTATCTACAATGACTACAATCACTCTTCTTCACTTTAAAAATGAAAAACAATCTTGGAACTACAAAGTTTTTGCGAGTATTTTCATGGCATCCAAATATAATCCGAGCCCATCCATGTCGAAACAAAATGAAGGTTTAAATCCTTTTAATGTTTATTGTTTCTTCAAGTTTGTTATTCTACTTGTTTTTAGCAAAAATTACATAGCGACATCCGAAGCTAAACCCCCCAAAACGCAACGATTAAACGCCAAAACCCAGAGATATCAATTTCGAGTTGCAGACGCTTGGCTGATATATCAGTTCTGGCAATACCGATATATCAGTCATATCTAGCTAGTTATATCTTTATTTCGCGACAGAAATGACTGATGCATCGGTTCTAATATTACCGATATATCAGTCATATCTAGTTATATCTTTATTCCATGACATAAATGATCGATGCATCGGTTCTAATATTACCGATAGATCAGTCATTTCTAATTTTATCTTTATTCTGTGACAGAAATGATTGATGTATCGGTTTTGATATTACCGATATATCAGTCATATCTAGTTATAGAGATATGACAAATGTACCGGTTTAGACATCACTGATGTATCACTCATATCTTATACCGCAACGGAAACATGACCGATGTATCGGTTCTGATATTACTGATATATCAGTTATATTTAGTTATAGAGACATGATAAATGTATCGTTTTTGACATCACCGATGTATCACTCATATCTTTCTACCGCGACAAAAACATGATCGATGTATCGATTATGATATTATCGATATATCAGTCTTATCTATATATGCGTTACGACTGATAAATCAGTTATGATATTACCAATAGATAATAATCATAAACGTAGTAGTTATATATATATATATATATATATATACATATTGTGTGATAGTGCTATGACTGCTTTATCAACTTTGATATTACTGATATCTCTATTATGATAGTTTGAGATATGATTGATATATCAATTTCGATATGACCGAAACATCGCACATTAGTTTTTTTTATAATAAATGTACAATTGTATATAATAGAGATATGACCAATGTATTCATCAACTAATGTTTGTCACCATGACAGGAACAATGATTATCTTCATTGAGCATGGTGGAGAATGGGTCAAAGATGGATTCAACAAATATTATGTGACTAGTAAACTTGGTAAAACACTAGAGGTCACAAAAGATTGCACTTATCAGACACTTATTGATGCGGTTTATGGTTTGTTAAAGTTGGACCCATCTATTCATCATATCATTATGACATATGGCTACAAGACATAACTTGGAGTTGTGGTATTAGGTATAGAATAAGACAAGGATGTGGAAATCTTCCTAAAAATCAACCAGGAACCTCAAAATGTTATATATAAATATTACTGGTGAACCACATGATTTCCCAAATCTTCTGAAAAGTTTTAACATGAAATCATCGCACTGACAGCTTTATACAGGGGACAAAGGACATCAAATAGGGGACCATGGTTGTTTTTCATCATCTAAAGGCAACACCCAAGCTATGACAAGTAATGTTGTGGTCACGCACTTCTCTGTCCAGCTAGTAGATACTCTTCAAGAGACAACGTCACAAGCCGTTGAGGATGTTTTTGTTGATAATGCCCAACGTGTAGATGGTACTGATAAGAATTTTGACATTGATGATCTCATCGACGATGATAATGTTATTGGCCTTGATGAGGATGACGAAAGCTTTGAAGATGATCAAACCATGTCACTAAGTGTCCAAGATGACAATAACAACTCTATTCCTATTTCTAAAGGTAGTGCGAGGCATGGTTCCAATGTAGAGTCAGATTCAGCGAGTGGAGCTATAAAAAATGCGTTATTCAATGATAAGAAAGAGCTGCAAAAACACATATGCATATATGCCGTGAGAAATAACTTTGAGTTCAAAGTTGATCGATCAACCACTGTTTTGTTTATAACAAAATGTGTGAATGAAGGATGCAGCTAGCGAGTGAGGGCAATGAAATTGTCTAACTCAAGTTATTGGCGAGTAACAAAAATCAATCATACTCATTCATGTTCTTTGGATATGATTCACCACGATCACAGATAAGCAAGTAGTTGGTTGATTGGCGAGTGCATCAAATCTTAATACGAAGGGGTAGAACGCATTTATAGGCCAAATGACATTGCCCAAGATATACGCAAGGAGTTTGAGATTAATATTAGTTATCATAAGGCATGGAGAGCAATATTACCTGCATCTTGTGCAGCCTTGGTATCTAAAAATACTGGTTCGATGACACAAATAGACGTTAATGATGACAATCACTTCAAGTATTTATTTATGTCTATTGGTGCATGTATTAGAGGGTTTCGCAAAAGTATTCGCCCTGTAATTGCAGTTAATAGCACGTTCTTGAAGGCTAAATACTTAAGGACTCTGTTCATTGCAACATCTATGGATGGAAACAACCAAATATTTCCTATTGCATTTGGCATAGGGGATTCTGAAAATGACGCCTCATGGGAGTGGTTTCTTCTTAAGCTTAAAAATGTAATAGGGATGTTGAGGGGTTAGTATTTACTTTTGATCGGAACAAGAGCATTGAAAGAGGAATTTCAAAGGTGTTTTCCAAGTGCATATCATGGATTATGCATTTATCACCTTAGTCAAAATTTGAAATCAAAGTTTAAGGATAATGCTACATTGTTTCAACTATTTTACACTACAGCCAAGGTGTATTGAGAGTCAGAGTTCTCTCACTTGATGCATCAGATTGATAAGTGTGATCTAAATGCAGCTGCATACTTTAGGGCAGTTGGTGTTAAGAAATGGACACGTTCTCAATTTGATGGGAGGCGATATAGTATTATGACAACAAATATTGCAGAATCTCTTAATGCGGTTCTAAAGGATGCAAGAGAACTTCCGATTTCCATGATGCTTGAACATCTAAGGGAGATTTTTCAAGGGTGGTTTTATAAGCGTCGTAATGCAGCAACTGATATGAAATGTTACTTAACCAATTGGGCAAAAGTTGAAGTTAGAAATAAAGTAGAGAAGTCAGCGAAATATCATGTAATTCCAATTAATTGTCATGATCTTCAAGTGTTCGATGGTGGAAAAAATGCAGTGGTAAATTTATATAATAAAACTTGCACATGTCGTGAATTTGATCTTGATCAACTTCTATGTGGCCATGCAATTGCAGCTGCTCAATTTCGAGGTGCATCGATAAATGATCTATGTTCTCGGTACTACACGACTAAAAGTCTAATTACATCATATGGGCACGAAGATGATTGGCATATCACTAATGGTATTAGAAGCAATATAGTATTTCCTCCAATAACTCAGAGGTCCATAGGGAGACGAAAAAAGCAAAGGATTTTATCACAAGGAGAAGATCGCTTAAGACGAAAATGTGGGCGTTGTCATGGTATAGGCCATAATCGCCAAACTTGTAAGGAACCTATAATGTGGGCGTTGTCATGGTATAGGCCATAATCGCCAAACTTGTAAGGAACCTATTGCTCTTCATGAGAATCAGTGATATGATAATCATGCAGATGTACATGCATTTTTGTTTGTCACTGACATTTCTGTTTAGTACTTCATCATTTTTTGGCGAACAATGTATTTTTTGTTGAACTGATGAAGAATCGTTTATTTTTTTTGTTAATATGTATTGCATCAATGACGTTGGAACTTATGTAAAACAGAAAAAAAATGCATGGAGATATATCAACCAAAAACTACAACAATTAAAAAATTGATATATATATGACCAATGTATCGGTAATATCAGAACTGATACATCTGTAAAATTAAAAAACTCATTCTCAATATATGTATGACCGGTGTATCGGTAATATCAAAATCAATACATCAATAAAATTGAAAAACCCATTCTCAATATATGTATGACCGATGTATTGGTAATATCAAAACCGATATATAAAAATTGAAAATCTCATTCTCAATATATGTATGGCCGATGTATAGGTAATATCAGAGCCGATATATCAGTTGTATAAACAAACAAATCAATAATGTTTTGGCCAATTCAAAACGTTAACAAAACATCTATTGATATATACATAAGTTTTACAAAAAATAATTACTTACATTGATGCATTAAACATCAACATCATCCTTAGACCGAGAAGCCCCATTGGAAATGGGGTTGATTACGCCAATGTTAAAGAAATCCACTGCCTTTTTTAATTCAAAATTTGGAATCTTCTCTTGAGTAAGAGAACAAGGATCTTTTTCGCAACTTACGTACTCCAAGTACATCGTGGTGAATATACCACAGTCCCCACTGCAATTGTTAAATTCAAGTAAAAAGATTAATACCATACATCACATACAATACAAAATTCAAAATAGAATACTTATTATGGTCATGATAATACTAATCAATTATCTTGTTGAGGGACATTTAATACTTCTATGGTCCAATCCTTGATCTCAAAATTTTTATTTGCAACTTTTAGCATATCTTCAAATCCTTTTGTTAGGAACTCTAATTGAATGTTCCAATTTGTGGAAAATGTGGACAATGAATTATATACTCATAATTCCCTCATTAAGATCAACTTCGATTGTGACCCAATGAGTCTTTCGAAGGTTATAAGCAAATACAACCTGATATCATGAGAATCATAGAAAATTATTCATTCATGTATATTTTTTCCATTATAGTTAAAAAGAAACTAGTGGTACCTTGTTAGACTTGCGAAATGGCCTACAGGCATTGTGAATTGGAAATTCTCCATTAACATACTCTTTCAGCCTATCCCGGATTACTTCGTACTTAGAAGTTTTATATTATAACGCCCGTACCTTAGGATGATGTCATCATAACCTGTAAAGTACCCATATACGTGTATGTATACGTATTTGATGCCTGACGTGTGTTAGTTCAAATGTCTTTGCATGCTATTTTAGAGAATTATCATTATTAATATTGTCATTTATGTGGTAATGACATTGATAGTGATAATAATACACATCACTAAAGTAATATATTAATACTGACATATTAATATTAATATGTCGATTGGACCATGATAGTGGTTATTAATTGTATAATGGGGCCAATTGGACCATGTTTTAAAATGAGCATGTATTGATTAAATAAATGAAAAAAATAAAAAAAATGAAAAAAATGATGGAATTGTTGGAATTAGTGGATTGGTTAACAACTCACATGTGAGGTTGTGATTGGGTAAAGACCATGTGGCTAACAAATAAGCCCTTGAGCAAATACTTGGCATGGTGTTGGAACATGATCAACACTTGGCAAAATGGGTGTATGTGGGTGTAACATGTGTTTCAATCTCTCATTTTCTTCCTTGGGGGACATTTTTGAGAGAGTAAGGTTGAGAGAAAGACGACATGAGAAAGATAGAGGAAGTTGCTTGAAGGGAAGTCTTAACAACGTTTTGATCAGAGGTTTGATCTCTTAGATCCATGGTCGGATCAAGCTGAAAATTTGTCAGCCAGTTCATCTCTTAAGTTTCTTCATTCTGGACGGTGCAGATCTTGATTGGAGTTTTATTTTGAGAGATATAATCTCCCAAACACATCTGGTCGTAAAATCTGAATTTTTGGCACAGTTTAGATCAAATTTCTGGAGCTCCTACATCTATCGTTGGATGGATGTGATACTTCATAAGATGGTTCAAAACTGAACGTATTGCATTATGAACGGTTAAGCTTGTGACTAGATCAGTATTTTGGGAGATATAATCGTCTGACTTCAAGTATTTGCAGCAGGAGAGGAGAAATCGTTCAATTAGAGATGTCTTAATCAAAGGGTCATATCTCTTTGATCTGCCATTGGATTTAGCTCAATTTTGGACAGCAGGTTTGTCTCTTAATGTTCTAGAATCTGAACGGTTCATTTAGTTATTAGATATTTCGTTTGACAGTTTGTTACATCCAAATAGTGTGTTAAATTAGGAGTGTAATTAATGTTTAGCCATGTATTTGACCTAAACCTAAGTTATGGACTTAGGGTTTTCCATTCATCTTGCATGTGATATATGTTGAATAAATGGGTAAATGTGGATGATTGATGGTTCAATTTACTAATCTTGCTTGCTGAAAACCCTAGGTGTAGTGCAAATTTGGCCTAGGCCATGAATTTGGGGATTTGCCCAAATTTGGGGATTTTGACCTAGTTGATGTCGATTGATGAAATTAACATGAAATTAGTCTAATTAACTTTATTTAAGATTGAATGCCTTGTATTATAGTGGTTGGATCATGAGGATCAACCTATTGCATTCAATTGGGTTAAGTATGGTCTAATTTGATATTAAATGGTTGAATTGAGCAATATGGAATTAGTTCATATGTATAACCATTTTAGAATATTAATTGACTATGTAGTTGGGTTTAAACTTGGTTGTTTGACACACTTTGGACTGATTTTCAGTATTGTGTAAACCATATCGTTTGCAGGGATTTGTGAATGATCTAAGTAACCCAAATAAGTCAATTGGGGATTGAGGTGCCTTGGGGTAATTGTGGCATTCTAGTGCTTTCTTGTGGTTGAAATTGGATTGGCTAAGTCTAGCCAATTAAGTTGTGAGTATTTCTTTACTTGTGATTTCTATATGTGGCATTGTAGTATAAATGAGTCTTTAAATGCTTATCTAATGTAGTATGTATGATTTAATGGTTCATAAAATGTATTTGAGCATAGTCAGTTGGGAAAGCAATGTGGGTTGGATCTCCTAGCATGAGATTCTCTTTTAGGGAATTCCATTGAGGCTAGATGGTGATCCCCAGTTGTGGACCTTGTAGAGGGTTTTATGGTTTGTGTATATGTCTCGGTGGGGTGATCTTATCAGCTACACGACCCCAAAAGTCCTATTAGATTACGGGTAAGAGGTCGATCGGGCAAGGGGTGACGTGCACTCCGGCCTTTGGATTGACACTTATTCAGGAGGTGTTTAGGATTGCATGTGCGTGTTTATAAAATGATATGCATTGTCTTGGTTATGACATGATGCATTATATTTGACATATATGTAACCTTGTGTATCACCATGCTATTTAAACTGTTTTTAATGATCTTGTAATGTTTTATTTAAATACATATATATGTTGCCACTTGTAGAGAACATTCACTGAGCTTGTTGTAGCTCACTCCTCATCCTTATCTTTTTCAGGATCGGATAGGAAGGGAAAAGGGAAAGGGAAAGCTTAGCTGCAAAAGCGTTTCCCGTGCCTTTGTGATGTAAGTGTTAGTACGTTTATTTGTATTTTGATAAATTATACTAAATAACACCTAATATTTATACTTAACATCTAGATGAGTTTGTATTTGTGGTTAGGTATAATTTTGTACTTTTGAACATTATGGACTTTGAGAAATTTTCTGGTTGTCATTTTGGGTATGTATTATATTGATGATCTTATTTATGTCCATGTGTTTGATGTTGTTTTTGGAATTGTGGTATGTGGTTAGAAGGCTTATCAGGACGCCGTGTATATTGAGGGAGGATATACCCGGAGTTCCGTGCCGGTCACGACGTCACAGATAGTGGGTCGTGACATATATTTTCTTCCTTTGGATCTTTTCCAAGTATCATAAGAAGCCTAAAATTCTTCCTGAGGGTAGAAAACACACTTCAACACTATTATATATCAATAAATCATAACATCATGGCATCTACATGTTAATACTTACAACAAAAAGTAAGTCAACTATACCCACACGTGATTTATTTTCATTTTGTCGGCCCAATCGATGCCTAAGCCACCACGTACATGCATCAAGGAATTGATACGATAAGATATTATAAAAGAATTTGTTAGTAATGATGTTTACCACAAAACATATATAGATTAGAACAAGCTAAATATCTCCATCAATGCAATATAACACATAATTAGCATCTATTGATTACTCTATGAAAATCTTGGATGTAGTAATATATAACTTACACTATCTTCCAACCATTCACTCAGGGACACCAGCTGTGTGAACCACTCTACGTTAGCATTACAACAATCAAGGTTTACACATTCTTGTGGAATTAGAGCCAATCTAATTTAAGAAGTAAGCATAAGATTCTTGTGGAATTTCACAATCTGGATCATATGCCACTTTAGTAGGAATGACCTTCTCATGCAACATCTCAGAGGTCTTGGTTTTTTTGGAAAAAAATTAGTGTATGGTGTGCGTAGTGCAACACCTCGCTTGACCCTTCGTTCTTTAATCTTCTGCTGCAAGCCAGTTGAAAGGTTCTTTTAAAACATGATGGATGAATATATACAATTATTATTTTGTGTGATACCAACATGGCTGCATGCTAAAGGTGTCAACACCTAGAACCCATATATATCCATGTCAAGAAATCAACAAATACCACAAATTTGAAATAAAACCCAACTATTATATTCATCTCTAAATACCCAAACAACATAATCTCCACATAAACAACATTAAGAGGCAAATGAAGAAGAAGAAGAATCAGTTACCTTTTGTGATGATTGTTCTGCTTCATAATGGAAGATCGACAATTGAGGAAGAAGTAGCGTAGAGAGAGATCGAGAAATGGTTACAGATGAAGAAGAAGAAGAAGAAGAAGTGCAGAAAGAGAAAGAGAGAAATCACAGATGAAGAAGAAGAAGAATCGCAAATAGAAAGAGAGGGGGAAAATGGTTGCAGATAAAGAAGAAGAAGAAACGCAGAGAAGATCGAAGAAGAAGAAGAAGAAGAAGAAGAAGAAGAAGAAGAATAGCAGGGAGAGAGAGGGAGAAATCGAAGAAGAGGAAGAAAAACCGCAAATAGAGAGAGAGGGGGAAAATGGTTGCTGATAAAGAAGAAGAAGAAAGAGAGAGAGAGAGAGAGAGAGAGAGAGAGAGAGAGAGGGATAAATCGCAAGACAAAAAAAAGAGATTTTTGTTAAGTAATAGTGAAATGACGTAATTTTGAAATGAGTGCGAGGGAGTTATGTTTAAGTTAAAAGAAAGAGGACATTCTAAATATTTTAGAAGGTCAAACATGTTATACACATAAATTTAAAACAAACGATCTTGTTTAGATGTTGTTTTGGTAAATTTTCCACCAATACGTTTTCGGTTGAGGCAAAAAAAAAAAAAAAGAGAGAAATGGAGTCCATCGGAGTTCTATTGGTTTGCCCAACCTTCTCCTACTTAGAAGAAGAACTAGACAAGAAATTCAAGCTCTTCAAGTTCTGGAACTTCCAAGATCGGAAGGCTTTCCTCGCTGAAAACTCGAACTCGATACGAGCGGCCGTGGGTTGCGGTTTGACAGTAGTTGATGCGGAACTCATCGATTCTTTGCCGAAACTTGAGATCGTGTCGAGTTTCAGTGTCGGCTTGGATAAGATCGATTTGGCCAAGTGTAAGGAGAAGGGGATTAGGGTTACGAACACTCCTGGTGTGTTGACGGAGGATGTAGCGGATATTGCGCTCGCTCTGATGTTGGCGACGTTGCGGAGGATTTGTGAGTCTGATCGGTTTGTCAGGAATGGGTTGTGGAAGAAAGGGGAGCTCAGATTGAGTACAAAGGTCAGATTTTTTTTTGGATTATTGTTATTGGTTGCGAAGTTGTTTGCTCATCTGTCCCTGTAAGAAAATGAATTGTATTTTGAGGAAAGATAGGTATAACGTGAAGCATCTACGTAAAGAAACGGGCTTTTATGCTGTTAAGATGGCGTGCTTGATAATAAACGGATTTGGGTTTTGCATAAATATGTGTGGGTCAAAATAGGTTAAAACCGTTTAGACATGATTAAATTTTAGGTTAAAAGCAGGTCAACCTGCTAAACCCAAAATTAATCCGTTTAACACGATTTTTTGTGTTGAGACTTATGTTATGTGTAAAGACTTTTTAATATTTTATGTCATGTGTTGAGACTCTAACTTTATAATATTTTACTTGGTCTTTATTATATGGTTGTATAATTATAATTTAAAATTTTTGATTTATATGTTAATTTAAAATTTATATATGATAAATAAGTTAGAATGAACTTGTTTAAGCTTTAAGGGTTATAAACAGGTTAACCTGTTTAACCCGTTTATTAAATGTGTCGGGTTTGAGTTTACATATAATGATACGTTATTTAAACGTGTCGTGTTTGGGTTTACAATATATTTTATTATATACGATTACGACACGAACGATTATGACATGGCAACACAAATTGCCACCCCTACTTGTTGTTGATAGCAATATTTGACAATAGAACCTATTGAAACTTCAAGATTTTATTTTTTTGTTGGATTGTTAAATTTTTTTGAACTGATAACAAACTATGATGAAATTATATGCTTTTGGAATTTAGCTTTTATTGTTGATAAAATTTTTATTTAAAAGATCATCATGATCTGGTTGACTTGTGAAATTTGATATTTCATTATGTTTCTTTTTTTTATTCATCATATTTTTTTTTTCATTTTGTTGTGTCATGTTATATTCAAATGATGATCTAATTGACTTGTGAAATGTGATATTTTATTCTGTTACTTTTTTGCATTTCTTCCTATCAATAACCCATTATCTAGCCTTCTTACTTGCTATATTTTATAGGTCTTGGAAAGTCTGATACAGAGGTCTCTTTTTTGGGATTATTCTTTAGATAAATGCAACACACACTCTCCTTCTTATAAGTAGGACTACTGTCTTGTTATTAGGGCCTTATTGTCACGAAAAAGATGCTCATGGGAAAATGTCTATGAAGGTTTTTGGGGAATCCTCATGTCTATGGAGAAGGGTGACGACATCTTAGGTTGGGCATAGTGCTGAGAGTTTTGGTATTGGAGATGCATATATTGTGTGTCATTTGAGGTATTTAAAGAACATGAATACATTTGGCCATAGTTCGAAAAGTTTATTTTCTTTGACGAGTCCAGTTATTTCTGTAAGCTAGATGATATTTTAAATAATCCTATCTTTTAACTGAACATGACCTTCTTCTTACTAGGGTAAAGTTCCAATTTCCAACTGAGGTTTCTGTTTGTGTTATATGCCTTTGGATAAAATGTCCTTGGGTTTCCCATGAATAAATTGTATACTGTCTGTGATTTTTCCTATTTTTTTGTCAAATGGATAATTTTTTGTCAAAATAGCTATTAATCCAAGTATTTCAGGAATTTAAATGAGGCGTATTAATCCTTTGGTAGCATACCTTGATCAAAACTCAAGAGCATACTGAAGTAGTCTTCTATGTCCTTGTTTGATATCTGAATTTCCATAGAATAACTGGAATAGAAGTTCATGAGATACCAACTACATGCCAATGCCTGCTATGTTTATGGAACAAAATTATGAGCAACTTAGAGATTGTGTCTTCATAGACTGAATTTTGGAGATGATAAGTTTGAATTTGTCAAGGAAAACACTACAAAAGAAAAAAAGTTGGGAATGATCAAATATGAGGATTCAACAATTAGAACTGTGGGTGTTAAAACAAAGAAAAGCCAAAACCCTAGATGGTTTGGCTATCCTGGCGATAAAATTAAGGAGTTTAGGAAATTACTATTGAGTTGTGGTCTTTTTGCTCCTCCATAGATTTGCTTTTATCTGGCCTATAGAAACCTACTGTTTGAGGACTCATTGGCAAAAAACCTGTTTATCTGGAACCACATATGCTTTCCAATGAAATGTACGCCTAACTATATGATGCAAGAGAGAAAGTTACCATAGATTTCTCTTGTTTTTACTTTTATTTTCTACCTTTTTATGTAGTTTAGTGGCAAATTCGTGGGCATTGTGGGGCTGGGAAGGATTGGCTTAGCTATTGCCAAAAGAGCTGAAGCATTTGGTTGTCCCATTCGTTACTGCTCCAGAACAGAGAAACCAGAAACAAAATACAAGTACTATTCAAACATTCTAGAATTGGCAGCCAATTGTCAGATCCTTGTCATTGCATGCTCACTGACAGAAGAAACCTACCATATTGTCAACTGTGTAGTCATTAATGCACTGGGTCCCACAGGTGTGATCATCAACATTGGGCGTGGTCCACACATTGACGAACCAGAGCTTGTATCTCCACTGGTTGAAGGCCGGACTGTTTGGGCTTGATAGCGTGGTACTCCTACCTCATACAGGAAGTGACACATGGCAAACTTGCATGGACATGGCAGATCTTGTGATTGGGAATTTGGAGGCTCATTTTCTGAACAAGCCTCTATTAACTCAAGTTATTTGATTGGAAGTGATTATGGTTTGGATTGAATGCTGGTTTTATAAGGTTGAGAGATGGTGGCTTTTGGTCTTCTTTTCAGGTTTAAAATCACATGGCTGGGGTCATTTTGTTTTGAAAACTTGTGATGAATAAAAAATTCGCTATTGCAGTCATTAAGATTATGAAAATCATCATTAAAAACTTGAATACTTGTATGCGTTGTTTTTATTTTTCTTTTTCTTTTGAGGTTGGGGTAGATAACATTGCAGGTGGAAATTTACTAAGAAAGTTGGCATGGCGGGGCTACTTTGTTATTGCCAAACTGAGGTCAATCTCTAATAAGTTGATCAATAATTTGAACTGGGTTTAAGTTTTCAGAGAGAATACAAACTTTGGCTCAACAATTTGATCTTTACGCCTACACTCGTGGTATTTCCGTGCAATGGATCAGATTGCTCTCACCTAATTCTGTAAATGCATCTTTTCATTCTTATACTCCATTTCAGACCTGGGAAACCAACCATGTAATCTATATGAGTCTAAGGATTTCCCTTGGGACAGTTTTGTGTGACTTCTGGTTTTGGAAGGTTCACAAACAATTGGAGTCAGAAACTTCATTGCTTTTGCTGGGACTGGGATCATGATATTTACTTGAAAATTACGGTAACAAGTGCATTTGATTAAATGCAGGAAGGCTTTCATTTTGTTGAACATTTCTGTTGTGACCTTATTTCAGATAAGTTCCCTCATTCTGTTTCTATGGGTGGTATCTATTTCATGTGTTTTTGAAATTTTCGTTAGGATACTCTGCTGGTGTGATTTGTTGCTGTTGATAGATTGTAATTGTATCAATAGCTGCCCTATGCTTCATAGAACATCATTAAGGATATCTGAATTATCAGTAAATTTATTTGGAGAATTTTCAATCATCTCGTTATGTATTTTGATTTCAGCTTTGACAGTTGTGTACTTCTTCCATTCATTTGGGAGGAGTTGCTTCTTTCTGTAGTCATATGGTGTATTTGGTTCTGTTTTAAATTGATTTCTGTATGGATGTAGGATACAAAACTATTAATCTCCTTGACCTAAATCCCATGGACTGGTACAATGAAAGAAAAACCAGAGTCGGTGATTTTGCTCAATCTCAAACAAATGGTCAAGAGTTCTTGGACATAATCAAATTTTGTCAGATCTATATAGATCTATTATGCACCTATACAAAGACGTGCTTATGAGCAAAATTTTGTTTATGGAAAAAGTTACAAATATTCCATGGTTGCCTTGAATAAATTGTGTATTTTACATTATTTGGGCAATCTTTGATTTGTTTAAGCTAATTATTTTTCTTAGGTAAATATTTTTTAGTTATATTAAAAATTTATTTTACAGATATTAGTTATCCTGTGGTAAATATACCTTGATCAGGACTCAAGACCTCTAAACTTCCAGGCTTTTGATGTCTGCAAATCCATGTTCAATAGTACTGCATGAATTCTATCCATATATTGTGCAGAATCAGTTAGGGAAATTTGAACCAGAATCCCATGTAACACCGCTGAAGTATAATAGAGATATACATTCTTGGGATTTGAATTTCTGAAATAATTCATCCAATCTGTAGGGCAGCTTTGAGAGCTATTTGAGCTTTTTCAAACTTGAAGGTGTTGTGAATGAAGATATGGTTGTGCATTTCATTTATGGTGTTCTCAATCTGTAAAATATCTAGGAAGAGGTCATTTTTCTGATAACTATGGTTCCAGAGGTATATTTTATCTTATAGTATTCTTCAGTTGAACAAAAGTGATTAAGAAAGTTCCAGGTTGGCAATTCCTGAAGTTGGGACCTATTGATGTTGACAGTTCCAGGTTGACTCCTTTGGTATCTCTTATTTAATCAAATATTTTTTGCTTTATTGTATTGAATGGGAATAAATTTGTCAAAGATATCATAGTCATTGGGTTTGCCTTGGACTTTTCCTCAATATTATTGATGCGCTATGTTGGAGACTGGTTAGTGGGATGGAAAGATCTGCAGTGCTTGTCTCTTGTCATTTTCCATTGGAACGTTTCGAAGGAAAGTGACATGAAGATTTTGAAATCCATGTGATTGTGGGGAAGTGATGCTTTTAGTTACTGAAACCAGGTGAGGTGAGAATTACCCTTTATTCTTCCTTGTACATTTTAAAGGAATTCTCTTGATAACAATCTCAACCTCAACTCAATTCAGCTAAGCCTTTTCCTAACTACATGGGGTCAGGTGCATAAATTTGCTTCCTCCACTCCGCTCTATCGAGGGTTAAGTCGGCATTCAAATTACAAAAAGTTAGATCTTTTTTTAGGTCTATCTCTACCTCTATCTCTATTGTTCCCATGTAGGGTTAATAGGCCACTCTTCCTAACCGGTGCATCTAAGGGCCTACGTTGTATATGTCCAAACCACCTCAGTCTCTCGATACAAATATGTTTTACTTATTTTATTAGCACTTAAATGTATTGGAAAGTTTGCATACAAATGGATTATAGGCAGAAAATCAGAAATTAGGAATCATATTTATGAGGGAGGATGTAGATAAGTAGGTTGCTTGTTGACTTGTTCATTAAGAGCTATCCAATACTGTGGCTAAAGATTTTTTGGTTAGTGGAACCCATAGTTGTTGTATCTATGAGCATGTAGCCTTATTTTCAAAATCATATATCATCAAAAGTAGTTCTGAAATATGGAAACCTAGTGCATGACCAGTCCCCAAAAAAGGGGAGAAATGCAGTGTATCTTGAGAAAATTCAAAGAACAAAGACAGAACTCCACATTTCCAATCCAAAAATAAAATATAAAGGCAAAACCTCTTAAGAGACCTAAAGTGGAACTCTTCTTTGATTGTCGATTGGAAGGAGTAAGGATCCCTGTTTTTGTTGCTGAAACAGATTTTGGAGTACAAGTTTCTTGAGGAAGCTAGTGGATTGAAACCCATTGTGAAAACCTTGGTCAATATCAATGCATGGAGAATAAATCCACAGAGAGAACCTGCTAAAATGTCATGACAGCCCAAGATTTTGATGCCTTTTTCTTACAATTCAAGTTTGCTATAATGGGACAATTCAATAAATTCAAATTGCTTTGGGTATTTGGACCAAAATCCTGAATTCATTCGGGTGACACATTGGAAACCACATCCATTTGAGACTCAATTTGGTCTGGTCTTGTTGGAAGTTGGAACTTGGAGGGCCTATGTCTTGGACCAATTCCAATATTCCATTGTATCCCACGTATGGAGAGGTAAGCCTTTGTGAAAGCATTATGTGATATAGTAAAGAGATTGGAATTTTTTCAAGCTTCAACTTACTAGGATGGAACTAGAGGAGTATTTCAAAACTATAACTATATGATGATGAAACATTGGTTAAGTTGACAGGCAAGAAATTCATTAAATTGAATACTGTGGTTCAATTATCTGTAAAGACAGAATTAATGAGAATTATGGATAAAGTGGAGGGTTGTTGCGATAGAGTTTACAAAATCACACCAAGGGTGAATTTTTATAGGACAGTAGTAACGCTAATGGTTATGAGCAGGTTGTTAAGGACAACCATACATAGGTTGACCTTAGTGAAATGAAAATATTGAAATGGTTTATGTGGTGAACAAAGGGTGGGCCTTGGCATAAAGGTTGAGGTTACTCTATTGTGACCTAGAGGCCACGGGTTCAAATTTGGAAACAACTTCTTCAATGTGGAAGTAAGGTTGCGTATATCATCACTTTATCAAATCTCGCAATGGCAGGAACCTTGTGCATTGGGTAAGTCTAGTCCTTTTTTAATGCCGTGAAACTTATAAAGATAGTCGACTTCATGTAGTTGAGAAAAGGCTTAGTTGAGTTGAAACTCGGAAAGAAAAAGTAGAGTTTATACATTTCAGAAAATTCAATGAAGGTTCCAATGGGAGTTTTTTGAGCGTTGGTGCCTATTGAAACTTCTTAAAGGAAAAAAATGGGAAACCTGAAATTAATTTGATGTATTAAGAATGGACATGGAGCATGCCAAAGCCTGGGATAGAATAAAAGTTATAGTTGGAGATAAGGTGGCGTATATCGTGCCTTCTTTAGATCTTGCAATGGTGGGAGCCTTGTTTACTGTATACGTCTTTTTTTATGTGGTGAAACAAGTGAAAGTAGAGTTTATATGTTTGAGGGAATTCAATGATGGATCCAATGCAAGTTTTTTTTGAGCGTTGGTGCAGGTTGTAATCTCTTAAAAGGAAAAAAACGAAGGGTAACCTGAAATTAATTTTCTGTAGTAAGAGCAGATGCAGAGCATGCCCAAGCCTGGGGATAGAATGAACGTTATAGTTGAATGAGTGAAGGTGGCTGTGATATTTGATAGCAACTATCTAGGACCCTTTGGTACTCCTCTAGGTATATGTATATCTGGCCATGCTTTTTTCTAGTTAATTCATCAATGCCCAACTCCGGTTTGTGGCATGAGAAAATTTTTTACCCAAGTATTGATTGCATTCCAGGCAAACTTTTCAGTGAGTTATTGGATGTTTCATATCCCAGGGAAGCGAGGCTGTGCTATAAAATGATAAAGTTAAGATCATTCATATCATTTATAGTTCAATTCCCTTTTAAACTTTATTACATCTAGCATGTTGCTCTATTTTTCCTCCATATTCAGGACAATATAAAACTGAAGCTCCAATCATCGATATCCATCTCATGTCATTGCAACAAGGCACCAATCTTCTTGCTGAATTTTGTGAATTTCTGCATGCCGATTGATTTCAACTACATGTGCATTATAATTTGCTAGCAAGTGCAACTTGAGCCTGTGGACAAATTCGATCCAATTTGAATATTGCATCCAATTTTCTTTTGTTTATAATTTGTTTTATGCCTAAAAAAACCAGTTGTGTTGTTGTTTTTTGGTAGATTATTGATTGAATTATCTCCTTTATATATGCTATTTCTCTTCGATTTGTATTTTGTTGTTGGATATCTTACAACTTGGCTTTGTCCTTGGGCTGGTTTGTTAGGAGGCTACCCCAATGGGCCCTTTTTTTTTCCAAAAGGGGGAGGGGGCAGGGTGATGCTATTGTTCTCTATTCTCTTTTAAAATAAAAGATAATCCAATTCTAGATTAATGCTAATAAAAGTACCATTTTAAGAGGACTGCGATGATTCTAGGTTTAGCAATTGTCAATTCAAAATTATCAATCAGAATGAAAAAACCCAGTGAAACATTCATATTCATATAAGATCAACATTCATGATACAGCTTTTAACATGGTAAAATTCTTTTTTAGAGATTTAACCTCCACGTTATCCTTTACGGCAGTCACAAGCAAATTTCCATCATCTAGTTTCAGATTGCAATGTAGATACAATGTTAGCTCAATCCTTGTAATCCTTAAAATATCCAACAATCTTTTAGAAGAATCCTCTTCAAAGAAGAACAAGAGACGGCTTTTCTTAAGCTCATAATCTAGATCTCCCTGATAAATCATCCATCTTGTATGAAACATGAGACTACAGTGTTAGCTCATCCATTTTGCTTCATACTTTACAAATGCTTGAGACTTGAGAGCTTTGATCTTCTATGAACTTGAATTCTCTATATTTTGATCATTGAAATTTGTCAATCTATAAAATAATAGTTAACAATCTCTCCCTTTTGACAATATCAATGAAAAAATTATATCATTAATAGAAAAATCTTGCAAAAATATTCCTACTATAATTTTCTACAATGATACACAAATAAGCTTCATACCATAGTTTTTAAAATCCAATGAGGCTTATGCCCAAAGGCTCGCCTTGCCTCGAGGCTATTGAAAACCAACCTAAGGTTTAAGCCTCAATGGTACCCTCTTGAGGCTTACACCTCATCTACATGAGGCTTAAGACTAGAGATTTACACTTCAAGTCTAAATGGCTATATGAGGCTCAAGCATCACTATATGCAAACATAAGGCTCAACCGAAGCCCGTATTTCTCTTTGCATTTTTTAGTATCAACTCAGTTCAACTCAACTAAGCCTTTTTCCAACTAACTGGGTTTGACCATTTGCATTTTTCAATGTTTTCTTGAAATACATCAATTGATATTAGAATAAGCACCCTACTTTCCTTTTTTAAAGTTCTAATCTCTATTATTTAGGAGAGATATGAGGTTAAAACTTCAAATCTAATTTCTAACCCTTTTTTTCTATTTAGATTTTTCAATTTTTCCCCAAACACTTCAACTGATATTAGACTAAAAACGCTAGTTTTTTTTCTTTCTTAAAGTTTCAATATCAATTATTAGGAGAGATCCAAGTTCTTAAACTAAAAGCTTAAACTTTGCATAGACTACATATACATTACCAAGTGAACTTCTAATACTAGTTGTTTCTATTAGTTAATTTATTGCAAGGAGTCTCCTCAATTATAATAAGAAAAAAGTTTGAAGGCTTTGTTGAGTTGAGTTAAGTTGAATATTTTTATTACTTATTAACTTTTCCTTCAAAGATTTTTTTTTTTAATTTCATGATAAGGAAAGACAACTGCCTTCATCACTTGCACTAGAATCACCATTTGATACATAAAGACTATGCTCATTTTATTTTGAAGTTGAAACTTTAATTCAAATTTTATATTCTGTTGCTATTGAGGATAAAGCTTGTAGTTTTTTCAACCATTTCATTCACAGGAATAACTCTACATGGAATTTTGCATTCGAGTATATACATACGTATGTACATACATACCTTTTATGCATCATTTCTAATGTTAAGCATGGATTATGAGCTGTTTGATGTGATAAATTCTTTTAAGTTTCACTAGTTCATACAGGCATTACAATGGCATGATAGTGCCTTTGGATCAACCATCCTCAACTCATGTTCTATTTTCATGTATATAGTGTTATTTAGGTTTGTGCAGAGTGACCATCACATTTCGTAAAATAAACCAACTGCAATGGAGCATAGGTCAAGGAGAAAAAAATTAACAATGACATAAATTAGGATAGAAAACTACTTCCTGTTGCCCCATGGCATTTATGCTTCATAGGTTTGCCGTCTACTACCTCATGGCAATCTTCTTCCATTTTTTTTTATTTTTTTTATTTTTTTATTTTTTTTTGAGAGGACAAAAAATAATGATATATATTTATATATATATTAGTAAAGGTTAAGAATGCATAACGCTTGAGGAGAGCACCAGGGGACCTCATTGCAATCTATTGTATTAAGGATTTTATTAGTGGAACACTTGTTTGTATGGAATAACATTCTTTGTCAGTTTGACCTATATACAATTCAATTATGATTTTACAATCTTTATTGGAATTAATACTTGGTCTGGTAAGAATGAAAAAACTGTCAGAGGTGTTAGGGTGTTGAAACCTGTTGTTTCCTTTGATTTTGCTTGGTTTTAAAGACAGATCTTGAAACCCTTGATGAATATATGGTTTAGTACTTAGGAAGGTAGATGCAGACTCATAAGACAATTAGGAAATTTCTTTGAATTGATACTAGAATTTTTAGCAAATACTTCTGATATATTTTGAATTAATGAGGTCTTAAATGCCATATGGTGCTTTGAATGTCATTTTTTGCTTTATGTGTAGATAAAAATTAAAATAGTGAGAAAAAAGAGAGACTTTCCGTATATATAACGTCAGTTGACTCTATTTGTTTTACACAACATTAAAACACTTGATAAATTTCATTATGAATTCACTCTCATTCTACTTTCTTCCTACATTTTGTGTAGTTTAGTGGAAAACCAGTGGGTATTGTGGGGCTGGGAAGGATTGGCTTAGCAATTGCTAAGAGAGCTGAAGCATTTGGTTGCCCTATCAGTTATTATTCCAGAAAAGAGAAACCAGAAACGAAATACAAGTATTTTCCTAGCATCTTGGACTTGGCATCCAATGTTCAGATCCTTGTGGTTGCTTGTTCACTGACAGAAGAAACTTACCACATAGTCAACCGTGCAGTCATCGATGCACTTGGTCCCAAAGGTGTGATCATAAACATCGGACGTGGTCCTCATATTGATGAACCAGAGCTTGTGTCTGCACTGGTTGAAGGCCGGTTAGGTGGAGCTGGACTCGATGTTTTTGAGCATGAGCCTAATGTACCGGAAGAACTTTTTGGGCTCGACAATGTGGTCCTTCTTCCCCATGTTGGAAGTGGCACGTTGGAAACACGAACGGACATGGCAGATCTTGTGATTGGAAATTTGGAAGCTCACTTTCTGAACAAACCTCTGTTGACTCCAGTGGTATAAGAGAGCAGTTAACTGCTGGTGGTATTGGGCTTTTGGCCTTATTTCACAGGGTGGTGATGCTTTCATTATTATAGGGGAGGGGTATGTATCATTAATAATGATTTCGCATCCTCATTCACTTGTTTTCTGTGATGAGTGAGTCATGTTCAATAAACTCATGATAATTCTTACCAAAATTGTCATTGATATATGTTAGTGGTATTTTTCTTATGTGCAATTGCAGGCACAAGAAGGGGTGCCTTAGGCTAGCAGCAAGTCTAAGATGACTTTGCCAACCACCTCTTCTTGCTCCAATGGTTCACATTCTCCACCTTCCTATAAGGTGAGGGTTCAACTCTCATGTTCCTCACATAGCTTTCAACTATTCTGACATGTTAGGTGTGAAAAAATTCTATAAGATTTATTTTAAGTAAAAAATTTTAAATTTTAGTAAATATATTACGTACACATGCCCTCTAGTGCGTATGTGTATGAGTTGAAAGAGGAAGAATTACACCAAAAAAAAAGGTCTAGAGTGTCCCGCACAATGACTAATAAACCTTCAAAACCTTTAGGCCCTAGTAGAAATGTTTTGCTTTGGCTTGGGGTAATGATTTTGACAAACCCAATCCCTAAATCATTAATAAAGGTGATATATATGGTGGGTGTGTGTTTTTTGTGCTAGGTCATGAGATGCTCATGCTTTGATTAGTAGATGTTGCCATATATATATCACCGAGCAACAGGATCCTAATATAAGATTGCCATATATTATTTCCTGCATTTTGTGCAAGTTGCAAGGTACCTTGTGCAATGTGATTATTAGTAATGGTTCTTCTAGCTACTAATTAAGAATATTATCGCGATGAATATGGTTGAAAAATTGAAATTAAAGGTTAAAGTTCATCTTCATCTATTTTAAACTCCAACAGAACAATACATAATAAATCAAAGTTGACAAGAGGTGTTTAGCTCTTTTTATTAATGGAAAGTATAAGGATGGTTACTGCTATGTTCTACTTTCCATGTGGATGCTTATGATCACTTACTTTTGAGTCATTTTTGGTAATATGACAACAAACACCAAACATGATTGTGAGTGCAATATTACTTATGTTTGATGGAGAAATAATTTACTTTAGTTCTTTTGTGCCTGCCTTCCATTGTGTCTCTTCAACATCACCATTGCGTTCACAAATGTCAAGATTCTTTGTAGTTGGCTATGATTTAGTTATAGTCTTTATAGTTATTGATTAATTTCTTGCTTCACCCACCATTGTTTCACCCCTTTTCCGGTAGATGTTATTTCTCTCTCTCTCTCTCTCTCTATATATATATATATATATATATATATATATATATATATATATATATATTTTTATTTATTATTATTTTTTTTTTTTTTTTTTTTTTTGAAGTCAGTAGGTATCAGGGACTTGCGTCCCTCTTAATTTCTCTAGAGCATGGACACAAAACACTAAAGAATGTTTTTGGCTAACAAATAGTGAAATGCGATTCGAACTCGAGACTTTCAGGATAGGTGCACTTGCACCCAACCACTAAATCAACCCACCGTTGATTTTATATGCAATATATTCACCATGTCATTGATTTTGTCCAGGGAGCTATCTTTCCAAACTTATCATGTTATTGTATATCTCATGCTTTTTACAGGCTTATAACTCAGATTTTACTTCCCTACGTGAGAAAATTTGTTAACTTTTTTTTTTTCAGTAACATTCTTCTATATAATACTTCAAAATTAGAACATTTTCATTATTTATGGATTATCTTATAAGTTTTGCAGGAAGGCAACTTATATGTACAACTTGGGAACTGTTCTTTTTATATTGATTTGATGTTTTCTTACCTCTGTAATTTTTTTTTTTCAATAGTTCATATTTGCTCAATTTTACATAGCTTTTTGAGATTACTTGCAAGCATAGCTTTTTGAGGTTACTTGCAATGCTTGCAAGTAATCTATTGAGGTTATTCTGAGCCAAAATGGTTGTTTTATTGTATGGTTGAGCTAGAAGCTTGATTTGTTTTTTTTTTTTTTTTTTAATTTTTTTTTATGAACAAAAAACCCTTAAACTTCTTTTCTTGTCATATGGAGTCAAATTCAATAGTATAGACTTATGTGGCAATGTTGACTATATCATAAGGAGTTTGTTATAAAATCAAATCATGTATATATAAAGAATTCCATTTTAAACTTTTTACCTTCTAGCCAAAAAGAAATTGATACATTCCATCAAACAAGATAATCGGGTTGCATATGGCTAACTGGCGGTTGACAAGGTGGTTGAAGAGTAGGGTATGCTTTGAGGGGCCATGGGTTCGAGTTCCGGGGTGTACAAGAAATAAAAGTATTATTTGGCTTACGGGAGGGGGCTTGCTCTGGAAATGAAAGCATTGGCGGGTTCGGTGTGTGATTCGTGTGACGTTCACGTAAACTTTGATTATTGGGTCGACATGTTGGTGCAGGGATTAGTGTGTCTTGAAAGAATTTAATACCCCAAGGGTTGGGATTATAGGGTTTCGGGGACGTGTAGCCAATATCTTGTTTCTATTAAAAAAAAAAAAAAAAAAGATAATCCGGTTGCATTTGCTTTAAGTTTACACGATCGTTTTTTTTTGTTTTTTTTTTTACTTTGTGTATACCTTACTTTTTTGTTTTGACGAGTGAAAGACCTTCATGCCAATGATAAGATTTTTTTGTCATGGCATTTTTGTTGATTACCTTTTACAATATGGTAATAAGTGGCAGATCCCTCGCCCCCCTCCCACCTCCCAACATTTAAAAAAACACCTTGTATAATTATATTGATAGATTATTATTATTGCACCCCTTCCCCCTCCCCAACATTTTAAGAAATTTTTTTATAACTTTGCTATATTATATGTTTTTGCTTTACCCTTTTAAGATCAAAGGTCTAGATCTGTTACCAATGGTAATAACAATTATTTATTTCATATTCTTCTTTATACAAGCAAGTTATAATTCAAATGCAAGAATCACAAGATGGTTAGTCACTTTGGAGTTGTTAAGGTATTTATTCATGAGAAATATTTTTGGCCAAATGCTACATTTTAGGACAAATAAGCTTCTATGCCTATCCACAAAGTTCATGAGAAAGAAGTATGCTTGGAACAAGGGAGCTTGGGAATTCCACTTGTTGTGTGGGGATTGTACTTGCTCAATGTGTTGATAATCGTATTAGTGGTTCCTTAGTTTTTGTGCTTCCTTTCAGCTGCTTGATTTGGCCAAATACTCACCAACTTGCACCAACTTGCACCAACTTGAGTGGCAAAAGCCTCCCTACCCTACCCGTAAGAGGTCAAGGTTTTAGTCTCTCAATGCACACTACTCAATTGTCTCATACAATTCAACTATTATAATGGCAATTAGGGAAAAAATTTGTTTTCTATATAGTCAAACACACTCTAATGTCATTGTTTTAATTAATTACGCAATCTCATGATCGAAACATCTTTATCATATAATAATTTCCTTCCATTAATCTTCTTATAAAATAAAATAAAAAAATTCCTTGCATCCTTTGTATGTATATGATTGAGCTACTACTATACTAAAGCATAATTAGATAATTAGTATTAGGAAGTAATTAATTAACATTCTTACATTTTTATATTGCTATGAAAAGAGATATGTTTCTATTAGAATATTTACCAATTATTTTATTAGTTTAACTAAAATAAAATAATAAACACTTTAAAAATTGCATAAACTATATGTATAACACAAAGTATACATTGCAATAATATCTAATCTTAAATAGTCATTAATGATATTTAATAATAACACAAACAATATAATAGTTTATTTCTTTTACTCTTCTTTACTTATTTCTATGTGTATCATATTTTTTAGATATGGTATAATGCAGCCTTTTATAAAAATAAAAATAAAAAAGTGAAAATTCCATTCCTTTAATACAAGTTCCTATCAACATTAAATGTCCCTTAGTTTTCCTTGCCATATAAATCATCAAAGTAGTCGTTTTTTGGTGTTGTGGACCTTTGACAATTTAAATTTGGTAGGATGTGTTCAAGTAATGTTACTAATTAGAGAATAAGTTTTTTAATTCATTTTGGGAACCGTCATCCCATGTCTTATCAACTATATAAAACGACATATTTCACCTTCAAGTCCCTTAATTTGAATAAAAGCCTTTGCAATCTCTTTAAATAAGAGCATCTTCTCATGTGATCATATGAGAAACTACTAGCTAGTAGTTGTATAGTGTTGGTAATTATTATTTTATCTAATCCTTATTTCTATTGATCAAGTTGTATTTAAAAAGATTAGTGCGGTAAAGTAAAAGAAACTTGATTATAGATCAACTTGTTAATTATTGAGAGGAACTAGACACTTGAAGTACTAGCAACTTTATCTTTATCTTAATGTTTTGTTTAGCTAGGTTCATATTATTGTAACAAACAACCAACTTTATGAAGCAAAATTACTAAATTTTCCCTCAGGGGGGCTTGCATTTTTTTCCCAATCTACTTTCCATTATTGATGAAGTCAAGTTCTTAAAGGCCAAGATCATAATAAGAATATTGGCACATGTATATTTTTATGTAAAGCTTGAACCATTGATTCAATTTAAATTTTTGTATTCAATTTTAGTATGCGAAAATTGTTTATCTGAGCATGGCTTTACTGTATGGTCCATACTTGTATAGTGGTGGTAATTATTGTTTTATCTAATCTCTTATTTCACAAAAGTTAAACTAACACGATATGTTTTGTACACTTTAGTTTTTGACAGAATATGAATGGAGATGTTTTTTTTTTTTTTTTTTTTTTTTTTTCAGAGGAGGACACAACAATATTATGATGGAGATGTTCAAGATTGAGATAATG
Source organism: Paratinospora sagittata (assembly GCA_035771175.1). NCBI lineage: Eukaryota > Viridiplantae > Streptophyta > Magnoliopsida > Ranunculales > Menispermaceae > Paratinospora > Paratinospora sagittata. Next base: position 20,605,172 of record CM069611.1, on the reverse strand, counting down.
GTTCATCATAAGAAACTTGATCTTATTAAACTTTAGTTTGATACTTGTTGACATTTGAGATTGTAGAAACTTATTTTAATTGTGACTTCATTTTGATGAGAAGATAGTTGGATTTATGTTTTTATCCAACTATTTCACAAACTTTATCATATTGTGTTGATGATTTCTTGTTATCTTTTGATGAATATCAAGGATTTAGTAATCACTTCAAATAGTGTTTTCTAAGTTTTGATTTGTTTTGTGTAACAAATATTGATTTATAAGTTGTATTATAAAGTCAGGTTCTTAATCAAAAGGGGAGACCATGGATTACCCTGTAAAAAACTTTTCATCACCAATACCATTAAGTGACGACTATTTGGTCGCTAAAATTAAGCGGCGATGAAATAAAACAACAAAATAGCATTTGCAACTATAACAATATTGAATGTGATCTCAAGGAACCCCTTAATGCAAGTGTTTTGATGATTCCAAACTGCTCACCATATTCATCTAATGATCTTGTTTCAGTCAACATCAAAAGATCAAGATCAATCAACATTAAAATCATGAAAGACAGAGCAATCGAGATCAAGTCTCAAGAGGATTAAGTATTTAGAATGTAGAACTTTTATTCAAAAGTCCTCAACAAATTTTGATTATCATTTGCATGATCTCAATGTTTTTCTCATCAAGAAAATGGTTTTTGATCGATTTATCTTTGAAGAATTTTTCGATTAGTTTTGTTGAAACTTTCAATGATCAGTTTGATTCAAATCTATCAAAGTTATATTATGTTCTGATTGAGTTTCTATCAAGGTATTAAATATCAAAAAAACTCAGTTTTCTCATTGTTCCATCAGGACGCTAAAAGTGTATGGTTAGGTTATGTCAGGACACTACTCGTTTAGGAGCGCCCTCACAAAACTGACCTGATGATGTATTAGGACGCTAACTGGTTTCTGGATTTGAAGTGTTTTTAAAACGTCAATACACTACCTGCGTGTTAGCGGCCTTACAAGTTCTGGATTTTAAATATTCTATTGAGCATTAGGACGCTGACATTCCATCAGCGCTCTCATAGAATAAAGTCAGTGTGCGTTAGGCCGTTACTCTTCTATCAGGAGCTCCTGCAACTCTGTCAAAAATCTGAAAAGGTGACTGACATATTTGTTGCTGACATGTCAGATACATGAACCGTGGTTTCCAAGATTTTCCTCATTCATGTATACTGAATTAAACCAGAATATTTTAAGAAATCAAGATTACCATTTTAGTTAAAGATTATAATCGTTTTGAGTAAACGTTCAATTCAAATTTTAAATCTAAGTGTGCAACGACTTTAACATCAAGTCTATAAATATGTGATTTTCAAATCAGTAAAATACACACAAAAAATCACTATGTCAAAACTTTTGAAAGTTAATCGAATTTTGAAAGAGCTATTCAGTATCAAAAATATTTTGAAGTCACTTTCTATTCAAAAGATTTTCATTGTGCTTATACTCTATCATTTGTGAAAATCTGTTTGAAAAGAAATCTTTGAACTATTTTACTCGAATTTTTCATCACGTTTTAAATCTTATATTATTCATTGTTAAAGGAGGAATTTGAGTGAAAGTTTGTAGGATACAGTTGTGTTTTAATCTTTTATCTTTGTAATTGTATCGAGCTTTGTAACTATAGTTAAACCAATTGCAGAAACATCTATTTATTCTTGAGTTAGGATAGTGGTTTACTCCTACCCATGAAAGTCATAGTATAGGTAGTTCTCTAGCCTGAAAATCCAGAAAGTATATGTAGTTCTCTAGCTTGAAAATCGAGAAAGCATAGGTAGTCTCTAGCCTGCAAATCGAGAGGTTTAAAGGTTGTTCTCAAGCCTGGTAAATTGAGAAGTTGTAAAGGCTTGATTCTCACCTAGAAGAGAGTCGTTTAGTGAAGGTTAGAAAATCTAAACTGAGGAGGTTAAGTAGTGAACGTAGAAGAGAGTAGGCATACAGCTGAACCACTATAAATTGCTTGTGCCAATCTATTTACTTTCTTCAATTTCATTTTTTTCCATTGTTTTAAGTTTTTCTTAAAACTGTCTTAGTGTCCAATTCACCCCCCTCTTGGACACACCTGAGCCAATAAGCAATTATGCTAGAATCATAGAGTGTACATTGAGTTAGGAGTATTGTACCAATCACTGGGATTATTTCTTTTTTTTTGGTTCTTTGTATGACATTGTATATATGTGAAATTGATGTAAATGTAAGCATGTTATGTATTGAATTATTCATTGTGTTTAATTGACATTCATGAAAATGTTTTGGCATTGAAGCATGTGAGACTTGCAACGGCGAGTCGAACATGAGTTTATTTTATTAGGAATTAGTCTCGAGTGAGTGTTATAGGTAACCTCACTGTGCAATGGGTTGTCTAATTAGAGGTTGTGGCTACCTTGTAAGGCCATACAAGGGTGAGACCTATTTTATTACTTAGAAGGTGGGAGATAGTAAATTTCGTTGAAAATTATGCATGTTTTATTGAACATGTTGCAAGCATATATGTTGTATTTGAACATTGCATATGTGTTTACTAAGTGTTTGAATGATTTTAAAGTTCATGTTTACATAAATGCATATAAATGCCATGACATGAATTATTCACTGAGCTTGTTGTAGCTCACCCAATTTCCTCCAATATTTCAGGTTAAGACCCCAAAGGAAAAGGAAAGGTGAGGGAAGAGTAGTGACTCTTCTGGATCTTTTTTTTCTGTAGAGGATGTAAATAAAGGGAGTGGTTTAAACTTGTTTACTTTTGTTATGTATAATTATCATGTTATATATATAAATTATCACTAGAATGAGAAGGGTGATAACATGAATTGTAGCTTGATATTTTGGGATATGAAATACTGTTATGATAATGAGTTGGATGATGTAAATATTTTTGATAATGAACACATGAGCATAGATGAGTTTATACATAAGGAAAATGGAATGGTATTATCAATAGTGGTTGACGTTATTAGGTTATATATGTGATTTGAATTGTGGTATATCAGAAAATTCTGTGTGAGATGTCCATTTTTTGGGGACATGTTGAAGATTTTTTTTTGAAAATTGTGTATTTTGATGAGGCTGATAGTGTATGGTACGTTGTATACATGGTATGTACAATGTATAGTACTCTGTGCCGATCATGACGTCACCCTACGGAGGGGGCTTCGTGACAGTATTGGTATTAGAAAGAGGTTAGGTTTAAAAGAATGAAACAATAAAAGCCTTATTCTACTATGATTGGTTGTATGGGTATACATATGAGTAGTTAGATTATTTTATAAATAAATGATTTGACTAGTTGATTGATGATCTTCTCTCTCTATGAATGACAGAGTTGAAGAGAAGTGTTGAACCAGTCATGGATCCTCAGCAAGAGAGGATTAAAAAGTTAGAAGAAACGGTTGTTGCTCAACAGCAATAAACTGCTCAATTGTTGGAGGTTATGGCTAAGATGCAATAGTAGTTTTACAGGATACTCAAGAGGTACAAGAAAACCTAGAGGAAACCCATAGATATGAGGACATTATAAGGGCTTTCAGGAGGCATGAACCGCCTACCTTTGATGGTAGTTTGTTGTTGGTTCCACCCAAGAGGGGGGATGAATTGGGTGCGATGGTCAATTTTAAAAATGTTCTTCCAATAACTTAGGTGTTACATAAGTTAATTGGAATATGATGCAAATTAGAACACAAACTAAAATGCAAAAGTTTGAAACACAGATGTATAGTGGTTCGGCTAAGCCTACGTCCACTACCTAATCTCTCGATTAGGATGAATGGTGCATATGTACTTTTGAAATGTTTTAAATCGATTTGATATGCCATGTTTCCTAAAATGCATGCGATTGTCATGTCAAGAACTATATTCATTGAGCTGTTGTTTGCTCACCCCATTTCCTCCAATATTTCAGGTATTGAGTCGAAGGGAAAAGGAAAACTCCGTGAGTGATCATCACGTGAGCCTTCGTCTGGTATGTGTACGTATGCTTGGAGGAAATAGATTATATTTTTGTTATTTTGATATGTATACTTATCACACATTATATATATATATATGTATTATCATCTAGATGGGATGTGTGGGCATATATATATAGCTTAATATATTGGATGATGAAATGAAAATTTGATGTGTGAATGAATGGAATGATTATAGATATCTATATTGGATTTGATTTGTGATATCTCAGGAAAAACAAAAGTGAAACGTCCATTTTATGGGGAGGTGTAGTGAAAAATTTGGAAATTGTGGGCATTATTGTGAATGTTCGTTGAGGCTGACAGTGTATTGTATACTGTATATGGGTATGTACAGTGTATAATATATTGTGCCAGTCATGACGTCAGCCTACGTCAGGGGCGTCATGACAATATTAGTATCAGAGCCTAAGTTTAAAATTCGTAAAAAGATAAAAGTTTTATGATATTATGATTGTTTGTATGGGTATACATATGGGTAGTCCTATTATGTTGAGCCTAATCCAATATGTTATCTTGACTGAGAATCACCTGTGTCGGTGAATTTCAGATTTGGAAACGAATAGTCAAGATTAACCATGGAAATTGTTGATCAAGAAAGGATCAAAAGGCTGAAAGAAAAAGAACTGGATGTAATCACTAATAAATTATATAGCTTATATATGGCTAGTAACTACCCAACAACAATGAAATGCACAGCTTATGAGCTTGTGGCAAAGTTGTAATGTGAGAATGACAGAGGCTTGAACCATTGATAGCTCCAGATGTGGATGTTAATGGTGTGAGTACTTCTGTACAAACAGATATAGTTGAGACTGGAGTAAAAATAAAATAAAACAAATAGAAGGTCTCAATGATAAGCCAGATGAAATGAAAAGATATGTGAAAGTTATGGAAACTTTCAGGAGAAGAGATTTTCCTATCTTAACTGGCAGTCTGATAGTAGACGTAGTAAATAATTTGCAACTTTGAGTGGAGATCATCTTAGAAAATGATTAAGTCTCTGAAAATGATAAAGTAAGTTAGCTAAGTTTAAACTAACTGATGATAAGAGATAAGAGAAAATTGGGTTAAGGACTCTGAGATGATTTAGGCATGAGATTAATTAAAGAAGCTATTTTATAAGGGCTTCTATCATCATGCTGACATTGCTTTAAGGCATGAAAAAGTTTATCTTGTTAAAATGTAGTGACATGCCGAACCATAAATACAAACATGAATTAAATAGACTGGTATAGTTTATTTTTGGAATGATCAATATGGATACTCTGAGAAAAATAACGATCTAGAATAACTTTTGGGATCCTATACGGCAAGTTTGCTAATTGTTGGGTTATAAATATATATGCAGGTTGTGAGGCAGCCTATAAATTTTGAGTTAGCCAAAGCTGCAGTGAAATTGTTAACACCAACAATACTAGTGATATAACTTGTACTGCCATTTGAAGCAGAGTCATCAACACCAGTGTTAGGTAAAAAGAGAAACAAGTAATGTAAGGAAATGTTGGGGCAAGAATATGAAATTCAAGATAAGCGAAACATTGAGTAAGGTTGAGATTTTGGCAGTATTAGTGACTCTAATTTTGTTAGTACCTGACCCAATAATAATGGGAAAAAGGGAAGTGATGTTAACGAATTATGAAAACCAGAAGTGGTTTTCATTTCCTGAGCAGGAGTCACAGACTGCGTACATTGTATCTCGACCAATAATTATACAAAAGACGCGGAATGTGTTAATCTCCAGTTAGTAGATATGGAATGCCCTAATAGTTTTTATCAATTACCAGATTTTAGAGAAGAAATTAAAGTAAATACAAGACCAAAGCTAGATAGTAGTATGACATTGATAACAGGTATGATCAACATTTTGTTATTGTGTAGATTCTGATGTATTGTTGGATCCACCTGGTCCTTTCTGTCTGGTGATATGGTAGACACATTGTAGTATCTTCTGTTATACTAATGAATCATTGATTGTGAGTATGCCTACAAGAGAAAGAATCTACCATGATATGAATATGTGGAATAAATATGAGGGTCATCAAGTAATTATGAACTTTAGAATATGAAATTTTTGGAATTAGATGCTTTGTTGGGTATGATTGGCTGGCTACCTCTCATTCCAGGTGGAGCATCTCTCCGAAACGAAGTAATATGCTGCATAAGTGAAAAATTCTCATTTTGAATCTCGAGGACTTTATACCCTCAAAATTGTCTCTCTAAGATAGGCTAGTTATTGACGAGGACATAGAGAATATGGCTAGTACAAAGCCATTTAGAGTAATGTCATAAGGTATGCAATTGATTAAAATTCCTGTGGTGAGCTAGTATATTGGAGTATTCTCTGATGAATTATGAAAATGGCTACCTGGACAGGAGATTGATAGCATATAAAACTGATGCCAAGCACCTGAGAAATTGTGAGGATTTAAGGTGTAGGTAAATATGTTAATGAGAAAAAGATTTATTATCCTTGATATGCGACCTTGGAGAGCATTTGTAATAAGATGGAAAGAAGGTATAGTGAAATATGTTTAAGTATGAAGTACTGTTAACTGAGCAGGGTAACAATAAAGAATGAATATCCTTTACCATGAATAGATGGTCAAATTCGATTAACTAAATGGAGCCAAAAAGAATTTTAAGAGCATTTTGAGATCTAGGCACCATCAATTAAGAATTCGAGAAAAGGATGTAATGCAAACTGTTTTAAGACAAGATATGGATATTATGACATTTTGGTAACCTTGATTAATGTGTCAATCACGTTTATAGGATTGATGCAGTGGGTATATGAACCATATCTTGAGTACATAGTCTTCGATGATGATATATGAAATTGTCCCAAGAAAATGAGAAGAGCATGAATAGCACCTCGGAACTATCTTGTAGTCACTGGGAGAGCACCGATTGAGTGCCAAGCTTGGTGAATATAAGTTTTCAATATAATGAAGATGAGAATTTTTGAATCACGTGACTAGTGTAGATAGTATCTTTAAGGATGTTGGGTCGGTCAACGTGATCATAGTACTGTTAAAATTGATTTTAATGATGGAAATCAGAAGTTTCTGGTAGTAGTTGTATGTTATAGAACGTGCGTGGAAAGATCCTTGAAGCTATCTGTTCCACTCACGAAACTAAGCCAGATGAATGCTATAAAATGTGTGGACCGTTGTGCATGGGGAAGCTCTCACAGTATTAAATGTTGTGACTAGTTTCAGAACCTGGAAATAATTGTGATTGATGAATATCACGTTCAGATCTGGATTGTGCATTAATACAAAATGATAAGTTAACTACTTGTGTCCCCAGATATTTGGGAGTGCACGAGAATAACTATCCGGAGAGTGAATAGAACTTTGGTGGTAGTTATTTTGAACTAATGAGAGCATTGCCTCTATAATAAAAAAGGTCACATTATCTTCAGATTTTAAGAGTCTAACGTAATTATTTGAACGGGAAAAAACTGAAAATGAGGTAACAAATGTGGCAAGAATTCCCGAAGGATTTGATTTTATATTTAATTATTATCCTGGGAAAGGCCAATATGTTGCTGAGGCATTGAGCAGGAAACAGGCTGAAACTGGAGTAGTATCTATCAGTTAGCCATAAATGGAGATTGTTTGTGAGTGAGAGTTACAGTTATGAGTGTAATCTCTATTACTCCATATGTTGATATTTGTGCTCGGATGCATGTTCAGCTGATTGATACTCATATTCAGAGAGTAAAATTTAGGATGAGACGAGTATGATATCAGTATGAAATATTATGGAATTGGTAATATGGATTGTATTAAATGAAGATGGGATTCAAATGGTATCTTATGGGTTATGGGTAGAAATGATACCATTTGGATAACCATTAGTGGACTGATAAGTCTATGTATTCTTCCAATGAACACCAGAATTCTATTGATAGACTGAGCAGATTGTATATGTGTGAGATAGGGAGATTTTATGGGAGTACTCAGTATTTTTCATGTCGGATTAAGATCCGAAGATTTTGTTGAAATCTGATATATGATGCAGACTCGATTTGGTACTCATTTCCTTCTCAGTGTGATATTTTATTCTCAGACTGGCTGACAGACTGAGAGAGTGACTTTGATGCTTGCGAGCATGCTTGGGTCTGATATACTTGAATTTTGGTAGAAGTTGGAAGGAATATTATATGTGTGTGTAAACGTTGTGTATAAACAACTATTATAATAATATAGCGATGGCACTCTAAAGGTTTGATAGTAAGCCTTATAGATCTCCAACTTGTTGATTTGAAAGTATGGAGTTATTGTTACTGGTGCCACAGGATAGTATTAAATACACAAGGTTGGTATATAGGCCTTGAAATGTATTATGACTGACTCAGTTTTGCTAAGGGTCTTACCACAGAAAGGCCAAATGAGATATGGGATAAAAGAACAGCGTGCACCGCAATCTGTTGGACCATTTGAGATACTTGATAGGATAGGTCCATTGGCTTACCGATTTGCTCTACTGTCACAGTTGCTAGGTGTCCATACTATTTTCTATATATTGATGTTGAGGAAATATCATTCGAATTCCATATATTGTATGGATATAACTCAACTATAAGTTGGAGAGGCTACCACGTATCAAGAAGAGCAAACATGGGAGCGAAATATAAAATGCGGTGGCAGTTTTCTGGAATTGAGTATCACTTGAGGAATAGCCCTTGAATCTAAATTTCGAGGACGAAATTCCTTAAGTTGGGGAGATTGTAACATCCCGTAGTTTTAATTAACTACGTACGTTGAAGTATGCGTATATCAAAATGTATAATACACGTATAAGTACCTTTAAAGTCATGTGTACATGTGACAAAGGAACTTGAAACATGTCAAAAGTGAGTTCGGAATGTGATTTTAAATAGAAATCGATGTACACCACGTGTATGTCTCATGTGGATTGAGTGTATAGAAGAAGAAGAGGAGGAATGAAGGAAGGAAAAATAAAATAAAATAAAACACTGTTCATTTGCGGGCACTGTTCGGAACAGTACCGTAAACAGTAAAAAATAAAAAAAAGGTTAAATGAGTTGCTGAATGAAAAAAAAAATAGAGAGAAAACGAACGAAAAGGAAAGAAAGGGCAGAGAGAAGAAGGAGAAGAAGAAAAAGGGAAAACGCGGGATTCGCGCAAAATTCGGACCTGCGGTAAGTGATTTTCACTCTATTTCTTCGTAAAATTGATATCTACGCTAGATGTAACGATTCTAGCGGAGTAATTTTTACTGTAGGAGCTGTTTTACGGCGTTTTCCAAAATTAGGGTTTTGACTCAATGTGAATGAAAATCCGCTAGAAAGATAGAAAAACACTCCCTGGACTGTCGGGACCCCAAATATGTGGTTAGATTCCATTTATGTGTTCATTTGGAACTTGTATGGCTGTTGGAAGTTAGAGTGGATATTGGAAACTTTTTGAATCATACCCGATGAAACGCCAGTTTAAGGCTATAGAATGGTAGAATGCAATGTTGCGAGTGCATCGATGCTAATTTCATGATTTTTGGAGACCGTTTGACAATTTTAGTACAATTTACATCTTTCGAATAAATAGTGATGACATGAACAGTGATGTGAATAGTGAACAGTGATGTGAATAAAATGGAATTAGAATCCAATGAAACTCCGGTTTGCGATTATAGAATCGTAGAGAACTGAATTCCGGACGTTTCGATGTTAAGAACATGAAATAACCCCATCATAGCTGTTGAACCAGCTATAACATTTGAGTGTTAGTAATAGTATTTTGGTGAGTTGAAATGGTGATTCTCATGATAATCTATGGTTCATTTCAGTGTTTAAATTGAGAGCTCAAGTGCATGGATAAATACTCTTGAGGAAGCAATTATGATGGACGTTTATTGTTGCTCGGTTATATTGGCTTAGAAACCCCGTCTAACCACTGTGAGTATAGTTTTCTTGATTTGGTTCTTGTATGGCATTATACGCATATAAAATGTTTGATTGTATGCATGTTTGTGTAATGCATTGAGTTTTAGTGATCATGCAAACTGATTTTAGAAATTGGAGCTTATAATAATGTCATTTCGTTAGGAATTAGACCCGAATGAGGTTTTGCGAGTCCTCATTGTCAGTAGGTCTGTCCTAACAAGGGTTGCGATCCTTGAAATGAGTGTGAATTGGGTAATGAGAGGGAGATGGTAAAATATTTATGAATGAGCATCAACTATATATTGTGTGCACGTATATTATTTTGATGAATGGTGCATATGTGCTTTTGAAATGTTTTAAATCGATTTGACATGCCATGTTTCCTAAAATGCATGCGATTGTCATGTCAAGAACTATATTCACTGAGCTGTTGTTTGCTCACCCCATTTCCTCCAATATTTCAGGTATTGAGTCGAAGGAAAAAGGAAAACTCTGTGAGTGATCATCACGTGAGCCTTCGTCTGGTATGTGTATGTATGCTTGGAGGAAATAGATTATATTTTTGTTATTTTGATATGTATACTTATCACACATTATATATATATATATATATATATATATATATATATATATATATATATATATATGTGTGTGTGTGTGTGTGTGTGTGTGTGTGTGTGTGTGTGTGTGTGTGTGTGTGTGTGTGTGTGTGTGTGTGTGTGTGTGTGTGTGTGTGTGTATTATCATCTAGATGGGATGTGTGGGCATATATATAGCTTAATATATTGGATGATGAAATGAAAATTTGATGCGTGAATGAATGGAATGATTATAGATATCTATATTGGATTTGATTTGTGATATCTCAGGAAAAACAAAAGTGAAACGTCCATTTTATGGGGAGGTGTAGTGAAAAATTTGGAAATTGTGGGCATTATTGTGAATGTTCGTTGAGGCTGACAGTGTATTGTATATTGTATATGGGTATGTATAGTGTATAATACATTGTGTCGGTCATGACATCAGCCTATGTCAGGGGCGTCGTGACACAGCCACCGCCACACAAGGGCGTCTCTTGTACCGATTTCATTTGTCCCCACTATTCATTCATGAATAGTAAAGGGTCTCCCTATGAATCAAACTCGAGACCTCCTTTAAGGAGTCTGATTTCGCATTCCTAGTAACCACTGAGAAATGATCTCGGTACAAGAGACGTCCTTGTGTGGCGGTGGTTGTACCGGGATGGGACAATATTATGGATCCATAATGGCTGGCGTTCGCCCGAGGGGGTGCGCCCACACCTGAATAGGGGGCACACTGTGCAACCCAGGGTGTGACAGATCGGGGTGGATAATGATGAAGAAAATGTTGATGTTGAAGTTAGTGAACAAGAGCCATTTCAAATTAACATGCCCTCTGAAAGGCTAAATGTACCTTCTACGAATCTTTCTTCTCATGGTACATTACATAGGAATGATCTAGCTTCAAAGTTCGTTGCATCAACCAGTACAATCAATAGGCAAGTTGAAGAAGGGCAATCGACCGAGTTTCCCTTGGAGTCAAAAGGAGATGATGATGACACAATTTCAGACTATTATAATGAAAGTGACAATGATGTCCATGTACACATCGACAGTGATGATAACTAGTAGAGTGATAAGTGATATTAATATAGCATTCCTCATTAATGGTATACATGAGTTTCTATCTCGAATATTCAATTTTTTGGCATTTTCAATGGTTTTCGTTATGATTCATATATTAGAATTAGTTGATCATATGTTTGAGTTAATAATTTTTTTTTCCTTAGACACGTGGCTCTTGGCTCTCGTACACGTAAAGTTACTATTAACAATACTGAGAATGAGACATTTCCAGAAAGTTCAGCTTTAGGTATGAAAATCGATATATGTCAATTATGATTCATGTGTTAGAATCAATTGTAATTTGCATAAGTCAATTATATTGTTGCAAAGATTATTGACAATAACATGTAAAAATACTTAATTGAAATTCTTTTTTTTATTTCAATATAATTGATGTTGAATTTTTTTTTACCTATTTAGATTTCTTTGAAACTTTATATTGCGATTTATCTCAATTTTCAATAGCTTTATCAAATTCTCAAGATTTGTCTTATTTTTATCCACAAGTTCTACTAGCACTATTAAACCCAAGCGGAAGAAAACAAAAGGTCTTAGGCTTGAAAAAATAGTGCAAGTTAATGGTCGTGTGTGCCTTAATATAGACCCGAAGATTGGAAAGCTGATATGTAGTAACTCTTATATGTTTTCTACTAGGTGTGGGGTAATTGTACGAGCATTCGCTCCACTAAAATATGAGAAATGGAGATAAATTTCAGGTGCTGACAAAACTTCAATGTATCAACGTATAGTGGTATGAATTGTAACCTATCACCTTCTTACTTTTGTGATTGTAGTATTGACTGTTGCTCATATTATATTTTTTCATTTTTTTTTTATTATTTCATCTTTTAAATGGAACTAATCAAAATTAATAATGTATTGTACAGAACAAGTTTAACATTGACTTATCAGCTCCTCACGTGCTTAAATGTGTTGACTATAACATGGCGATGAGGTACATAAATTATCGTTATGACCTTCGACATTTGCTTTGGTTATTTGATTCGTTGGAAGATGTAGAACAATATCGTGAAGATAAAATTTCTCATATTAGTGCTAAAGATTGGAAGTGGTATTACAATTTTGTCAATGAAGAATCTTAAAAGGTATGTATTTATAACTATTTAGAAACATAAATATGTCAATAAAACATTGTTGTAGTAATAAATATCTTGATTTGTAGAAAAAGTGTGAAACAAATGAGAAAAATAGAGCTAATGCAAACACCCCACATTGTGCAGGATCAAAATCTTTCTTGTGGCTCAGAGAGTGCAATATAAGTGTGCAAGTTGTGTTTTATTTTGTTTAGAGTTCAAGTGATCTCATCCAATGTATAATATGTATTTTTTTTTTAATTAGCGCAACCTTGAGATCGAAAAGGAACAATCTCGTATTGATCTTTATGAAAAATGTTACAAAAATAAGAAGAAGAAGACCTGGATGTTAGAGAAGATTGAGGAAAACCATGTAAGGAAACTCAGTTATAACCTTGAGATCAGTAAGAACTTGGTTAAAGTTTGTTGGCATTTATTAAGTAATCTATCATACCATCTCTTGAATGACTTACTGTCTTTGATCTTGTTAAGTTTAAGTTGGATGTGGTTTTGTTCTAATATTTGCTTTAGTGTGAGGTTTTATGTTTTATTATCAAATTGCAATTCAATAAATTAGTAGTCAATTTTAGATTTTTTTTGATATGTTTTGTTTTAGTGAATTGTGTATGATACTATGAGTTTTGCGTGTAAATACGATAATGTTAACAGTTGTTACTTACATGTGTAGTTTCTTCTTCTTCTTTTTTCTCTATTTATGTGTTGGCAATCATAAATTATTAGACCAAGATATTCTTGGTTCTTGTTTGCATTTTTCAATAGAGAAAAATGCTCGAAAAAAGGAAGAACTACAAGCACACGTAGAAACTAAAGAGAGCTTCAACCTTATTAATGAAGATGTTATTGCAGAAGATGTAATTTTAATACTCATATAATTTATTGCTACTTAATTTAGTGTAATGTTTACAGTACTAATTTGATGTTAATGACAAATCTTGGGGCCAAAATCATGTTATATTAGGGGTTTAAGACATGCACTTGCATGCGCAAGCTTCTCCATATATAGCCCCACCATATGTACTACTAGTAAATGACATAAGGCAAATGTACCAAGAGTCCTAAAAAAATATGGACGAATTGATTGCTTACAATAAGGAGCTTGTCGCGATGATTACTTTTTTGAAAATTCACTACAAGGAGTTTAAGGAGACCGTAATGCATATTAAAGCAATTTTCATGCCACTAGACATTGACATGACTCAATCACCCGATTTTGATACTTGATCACTAATGGTAAGTATAATTTAGTTTTCATTACAAAGAACTTTATGTTATTATAATTGATTTAATATTTGTGATTAGTTTACTTCACTTTTATGATATATCATAACATAGTGGCATCTCATATAAATATTTCGAGTGATGGATAGTGGTTGTTGCATTACATATATAATTAATTAAATAAATGTGTTTCACGCATTATATTCATCAACTTCACTTGGTTGACACAAATTTGTTTTAGGGCCTTAGAATTGTGAGGTTATAGGTCTCCTATTAGCTCAAAATATTATTAAGGAATGTGAACTCTTTTATGATCAATAATGATTATTGTTTAATTTATTGTACTACACCAATGGCCCTTGCTTGTTAAGGGGTTTTCCTTCTAACTTTAAATAAATGTTGTTAGATATCTAATTACTTGTTGGATTTTACTTCTCTTTTAGTTAGAATGATATTTGAGTACTGTTTATAATAAATATAAAATTTATTGGCATATAATGTTTTTTATTTTATTAAAGTCAAGTTCTTAAAGTTTAAGAGAAAGAGTTGGAAACATTGACAAATTTATGTTTTAATTGTCATATGCATTATTGATTTAATGAAAATTATTAGTATTATAATTTATTATATCCTACTTACTAATTTGAGTATAACTTTAGTTTTATTTTATTTAATTAGGATTATTTTTTATTTTTTTTAAAAAAAATTGATCTTTATGTATTTAGTCTCATTTTTTTCATATGTTATAATTTGAAGTATTTGTTATTTAAACTATATGATAATGAAAACTAAAATGTTTGTTTTGTAATTTTTTTTTTCCAGAAAGCAAAAATTCATAAATGTCTATCTTTTTGCTGGAGGTGGAGTTTATTTGATATGGTTCTCATTAAGAAGATGATTCATTTAAAAAATGATAATTTGTTAATTTTATTTGGGATGTTATGTACTTGTTGAACATGGTAGTTGGTATTTACTATTAACTAGTTGGATTTGTGACAGATGATTTTATTATAGGATTTATGATAAGATTTGTTGTACTAACTTTATTATATTTTATAATTATTTTTTCTTTATATATTGTTATAAGATTTGTGATGGATGATTTACAGATTTTGATATTATGTTTGACATATTCATATTTATCCAGGTTGTAATAAAATAAAAAGAATATAATGATTGTCAAGATAGGATTTTTGTTGATCATAACATATAGCAACAAAATTTCTCGTCACTAAAATTACTATTTACCAACAAATTTATTATGTCACAAATGACATTTTTAGACTAAAAGATTTTTGGTGGTTAATAGGAAATGACGGTCAATTTTTTGTCTTTAAATATTTATAGGAACAAAACTTTCATTTTTAAATAACATTTGTATCCAAAATTTGTTAGTAAATGTCATTAGTAACGATTTTTTATTAGAGCTATTAATCTTATTTTTGGTGGCCAAATGTTTCTAATGATAAAACGATTTGTCATTAATTATTTATAATTTTTGACGAATGTGATTTGTTGTTAAATATATTTATAAACTAACTAACCATTCGTTGCAAATAGAAAACAGTGACAAGTGATAAAGTATCGTCAACTCTTCGGTGACGATTTGGATGTCGTTGCTAAGATATATAACATTTGTTGTAAAATTTCTTAATTGGTGATGAAAAATTTTATTCATCGCCATTGAAAAATAATAACAGGTATACGGCGAAGGAATTAGGATGACACTTTTTGTCGTTAAATAATTATAACAATAAAAAAGTTTGTTTTTGACGATAAAAGCCTTTGTTATTAAAGACCCTTTTTTCTTTTTTAATGAACTTGGACAAACCCCGAGCCGTAGAGGCAAGCTTCAAAAAGGTCCTATTCAACATAAAAACATTAATTACAGGCGTACTATATTCTTGTAATCCATTGACACTCTTTTATATGTTCAAAGCATATGATTATGAAGTCCACATTAGAGAAAGAAAAAGTCATGCATTTAATGTCAACATTAAAGAAAGAAAAAGGGTATCAAAATACCAATGAAATGATTAGGCACAGTTTCATTAATGGTCACATACAATGCGTGCATGTTGAGCAAATAATAGTATCCTCAAATACACCTTTCATCTACCTTCCAATACTCCACTTGATAAATATATATATAGTTGCTTGCTCAAACTTTGAATATATATGAAATTAAATTATCATGACAATATGTAAATAAAGGGAGATCACTTGAATACTCCAATATAATTGTTGACCATGACATTGTGTGCCTCTGGTCATAATTGAAAATGACAAATTAGAAAGTTAGATGCCTGTACGTAATTGCCAATGGCAAATTTGAAAGAATATGGAATTAAAAGAATAAAATTAAAATATGTGAATTAAGTAAGGTTCTAAATTATTTTATGACCTTTTATATTTTACAATTTTAAAATATATATGAGCTATTTTAAGAATTGTTTTAGATAAGAAGGCTAAAGAGATGAGAACAAGCAGCAATTAAGTACAAACAAGTTTTAGATAATCATCACGCGTTGAATAATGGATGGGAGCTGACGTGGAATTGTGATAAGGGTTGGAAATGTCGTGATAATTCATATGAGTGAGATATTGCTATAAGTGTTGGAAATTTCCTGATAATTGATAAGAGAGAGAGAGAGACTTTATAATTTCTCAAAAAAGTGATAAGCCATTCATTTCATTGGAATTTTGTCCCCATTTGCATTTTGTAGTACTGGCCCCATGTTTCACCTCTCAAATTTTACTCTCCGCCATTCATACAAGGGAACCAAAAATAATAGTTTACCAAAATAATAATAATAATAATTTAATTGTTCTTGCATCTGCACCACACGCTTCATCCTTTTTCAGATAAAACTGATCCTTTAAACTCAGACGACATTACAGAGACATTTGGATTGATCCTTCCAATAGGAGCAAATAAATAAAAACAAGTTTAAACCCGAAACTCAAGACCTAAATCTAAACTCCACTCATCTTCTTTAATATTTGATAAAAGAGGAATATATCTATACTAATTTACCAAAAAATGAGTTCATTCATTTTCTTTTTTTTCTTTTTTTTTTTGGGTTACATAGTTCATTTATATTCACTTAAATGAGTATTCACTACACCATTCTTAAGTCATTAATTTTATTAAATCCTATTTTCAAAAAATAAAAAATATTTTTTTTTTAAATCCAAACATAGTCAAATACTTAAAATATTACAACTTCATGAAGCATTTTTTCAACTATACGGGATAAGTTATTACATGAATCCGCCTTTTTCATTTTGCTCAGTCAATAGCTAAGTTAATTACAAGAATAACTAAAGATTGCTAAGGTTGCGTTTAGTTTATGATTCAGATATAATTTTCTGTATTCAAAATTTTATAAATATAAAAAAATGCATTTGATTTGTTGAAACCCGAAAACTGTTTTTTAAAATTTACAAAAAAAAACCAAGTTGTTTCTTTTCATGTATTCTACTTTTTGGCTAACGAACCAAATGCAGCTAAGATACTTGTAGGGATTGAGGCATGGAATGCTTATATATTAAGTTAATTAAATTCCTGATATAGTGATGGAATCTACTACTGTATCCTTTAAAGGTGAAGTAGGAGTTAAAAAGTGACCAAGCAAGAGTACCATAAAGCCAAAATTCAATTTCTAGCAAAGAAGAAAAAGAGTAGAAATAATCTTAAGCTTCCAACAATCCATAAAAATTCATAGATTGCATTGACATAGGCATATATTTATTCTTCTATGTCTTACAATTTTCTTGCCAGGCTGATTCATGAACAATTTTAGACCAAATTAGAACATAAAAGAAGAAACAGCTAGCCTACATCAAAGCAATAAAGAAAAAAAAGACTAAAAAAAAAACTACTTTCACAATAAAGATCCAAAGAATGACTTGGAACATGAAGAACACATCTAGAATAGGTAAAAGGTTCATTATCCTAAGGATCATACTTGCAGAGGTTTTCGAATCCCATGTACTCCTTGTGCTCTATCTTCACGATCATATTCGATATGCCAACTCCACCTGTTAAAGAGAACAGACGCATTCATTACCAAAAGAAGAAAAAAAAAAAAAAATGTATTTTAGTAAATTGCTAAGCCAAGATCACAAAAAATACTGGCTAATGATTTAAAACAAAAGGGGAAAAAACATAGATGATCTTGTTCAACCTATCCTACAGAAAGAGTTAATTATCAGTCCTTTTGAAATGAGACTCACCCAATGAGACTGCGCTCACAAATATCGTGAAGGCAAGAATGAAGATGATAAGAGATGCCCTTCCTAATATGATAATCAGCTTTCTTACCACATGTTGCCCAATGAAAGCGGCAATGGTTGCAACAGCAACAAAATACAGAGCTGCGTAAATTGAAAGAGTATGAGTTAAGAGTTCAATCAACAAATATCTTACTGAGGTGACATTATGAAATAAAATACTCATACGTAAGAAGGAGAGTGCATAATTTACATAAAAACCAAAGACAAAATAGGGAATTAAGAGAGCAACTGCTTACCATAAGGAACGGGAAAACGTTTCAGAAGGTAATATTCCACAACAGACATGGATGAGGAGAAGGTCATGGCAAAGGTAGCTGTAGCGCTAGATACCTGCATAAATTTTTATCAAATGTATAGTCTCTTCCCTCATCAATTGACATAGGAAAACTGGGAAAGTAGGTCAACTCAGCTAACCTTTCAAGCAAAGATGTGCATATGGTGTAAGCGCATTGCGATATTAAGTTATAACATAAGGAATTATGAAAGTCAAGCAAAACAGCACATTGATATAGAATGGTAGTCGTTTTTTATGACAGTCGAGGGTTTAGCAGAATCTGAGGAAAAAGGACAATACATACCTGAGGAGGAATGCCTAGCTCCAAGAAAAGTGGACCCAAAATAAAACCTCCCCCTAAACCAAGCAATCCACCAACTACGCCAGCAAGTATACCACAAGAGCAGTAGAGAACCAGCTGATGTATCCTCCAGTTAGTGCCGGCTTCCCCCTTTGATGCAATCACTCTCCTGCCTTTATACAAGCTAATTGCCTCATACAAAGTTACACCTAAAGAAACAGGGATCTGGAAGACATGAAAAGGGACAACATTGATGCTTCAAACCGATGTGCCACAAGATTCTTAAGAGTTAAAGTAATAAAATTGCACAAGTGAACATGATAGATGCAGGTTCACCCACTTGAAAAAAAATAGACACAACTCATTTTGTGACCGCAATAAAACATACCTGCAGCAAGTTCACCACCCAGTATGTTGTTGTACACGTTGCTGTATGGGTCTGTCTCGAACATACAAAAGACGGGATTTTTTAATCAGCAACTCTATTGCGTGTTACAAGCATTATATAAATCCTAAGGTGCAGTAAACAATGACAAACAGACCTTAGCAATCTGCAGCACAAGGAATGCGACCCAGACAAAGACAAGAAGGCCAAGTTCCTTCCAGCAAACATTCTCAATAAGAGGGACCTACAACAATTACAAAAATTAGAAGGACAATCTTAGAGGCAGGGAAAACTGCTTATAGAACATTCTCACCTCTTGTTCTCTAGACCCCTTCGTCTCTTTTGTGTTACCATTGCTTGGCCCACTTGGTAGAGGCTTGTATTCCACTTCTTCGTTACCTGAACCACATCAATCAGAATACTGTAGTGTGAACATTTTACACACAAAATAGAATTATAACACAAGGGATTTTAATAGATGAAATAGGCCACCCACCACCGAGCTCTGCGTGTTTAGCTAACTCCTGAAAAAAGAAATATAGATGGATTAAACAAAACAAGTTCTAGGAGACCTTTTTTTCCTATACAAAAGTTTAGAAACAGAAAATCAATGAAGCTAAATTACCTTCTTTATTAATGTTTCTTTTTTCCATGTTTCAACACCCTTGAAGAATGCCTTAGTCGATGTGCCTGCATGATCACCAATGCTAAGCAAGGATGGGTTGGAACATGATAGAAATTACAATTTACAAGTAATATATCAAACATTACCAAGGAAAAGAATAATGAGAAGAACCGTGACCATCCAATCAGCAAAGACCACATTGAAGGCAACTCCAATACTAATTCCCAGCATAAGCATGGGTTGGAAGAGCAGCGCCAGATCATAATCAATTATGGGCATATCAAGGGTCGGATGCCTCAACCTAAGGTTGTAGTAAACAGTCGAACCAGCCGCACCCATTATCATACCTGAATGAACAAACAAGTAAAAAAGCTTCACCCTTAGCATCCACACTATGCACATGTCTAAAAGAACAGTAAACACTGAATTTTCTGAAGAAGCACATGTATATTTCATTAATGACTAATGATGAAATACTAGAAAAAAAAATAAAAAAAATCATTTACAAACCAAAATCAGGTAGAACAAGCTTGTAAATTTTGATACTATTTCCTAATTCTTAAGCCTTCACATGCAAAACCAGATGAAACAGCTCTCCCCATACTCTCAACTCAATTCAACTCAACTAAGCATTTTCACAACTATATGGGATCGACTACATGAATCTGCTTCCTCTGCTCCGCTCTATCAAGGGCTAAATTGACTAAGTCCTAGCACTTTTGCATAGCCTGATTTAATAGATTCATGAAACAATTCTCCCCAAAATGTTCTCAGAAGTATCAAATTTTAATTGTCTAACAAAATAAATTATACTACAGACAGTACAACTTTTCTTTAGTTCCTTACATTTTGATATTGCAGTTGAAGATTTTGGATCAAATCCTACTATCAGGGTAAGCATAGGAACAAAAATTCCTCCACCACCAACACCTCCTACACTCCCAAATGCTGCTCCAAAGAATCCAATAATTGAACCCACAATAATTTTCCAGCCAAACCTCATTTCCTGCAATATCAAACCAACATTCAATCATTATCATACATATATATAGATATATATATATATATATATATATATACATAAACTAGTCAAAATTAGAAAACTGACCGGCCAAACATGATGGTAACCAGATTTATCCGATTGCCAGAAGAAATTTACAATCTTGGGAAGCAAATCAGCTTCACCATCTTCAATACTTGCAATATTCCCCATCCAAACATCGTTTTTCAACCTCCTTTCAGCAGAAACGAACGCAAAAGCCAGAAAATAGCTTAACGCCACCATTGCTACCGATCTCAAACCCCTCCATCTTGCACCGAATACCGCCATTAAAGACCTTTTTCCCCTTCTTCCACTCACTTTCACTACTGAAATGAAATTCTTCAACTATTCACACTTATTAACTCAACTTTCCTCAATTTCTCGTCCAAAAACTCTCACTTTTCCAAAAAAGCTCCAAACTTTGAGACCTTCCGGCGGAATCCGAGGGCCAGGAAAAACCCTAGCCGGATACTTCCGTTTCCTGCCGTTGATCCACGGATTCCGGCGATACGACCGGCGATTTGGAGCCCGGAGAGCGCCGGAATGGGTAAACCGGGCCGGAAATCGGAGAAATTACGACCAGAAGCTGAAAAAATCGAAACTTTCTTTTCCTCTCCAATGTATCGGAAAACTAACACCAATCTTTGTGTGTAGTTGGAGAGAAATTTGGTTAAGAATGAGCGTCGTTTTGTAGCAGAGCTGAGAGCTCCACGACTAGTTGAGTTGCAGAGGATTTTTGGCGCTTTCGTGATAAGCGAAGACACAGACGCACATAGAGACACGGTGAGAGCAGCACTATAATATACTACAACTTCTAGTGTCACATCATGCCACGTGTCACATCGAATTCCCTATTAAGGAGCTTTTGCTACTTCCATATTCGTTTTGATTCAGTAAGATTCGAATGTGGTGATTATATTAATTCTAAGAGCTTAAGTTTAGTTTGTATAAAATAGATTAAAATTCAATAATCTATCCATTTATTTATCTATATCAAGCCAAAAATTACTTTAACACACGGTATACTGTTTTTATCATAAATTTTTAAATTATTTATTATTTTTTTACAACTTACATTTTAGGCCTTTTTTTTTATTATTTTCTTCCTAATTTATATTTTTATGTTCTAAAGTTTCAGTCTTCATTACTCTCGTTTATATTTTTGAATAATTTTAATTATTTTGATCATATCAAAAAATAAAAAAACATATAATTCTTTTTTGATAAAAATTATTTTATTTTAATTATTTTTTAATAAAAATCACGTGCCTTAGTAATAATAATAGTAATATCTTTTTATTTCTAATTTTAGATAAAATTTTTAAATCGTTAATTAATAAAAAAAAATGAAAAAAAAATCATGCAGCGTCACGTGCATGCAAGTAGTAGCAATAAAATAAGTTTTTTTTTTTTTTTGCTCACTTGTTACATCATTTTAATTTCAAGGAGATTCCAGTTAGAATAGTATATATATGTCTTTAATTAGGCAGATTAGTTGAGAATGACGTGGCACTTGCGTGTAAAGGTTGATGTATATATAGCTTGATGAATCTTCTCTATTTGTCGCTTTTTTTGTTCTTTAAACGAATTTAGGACCCACTAGGTAGTTGAATTTGAGTTCTATTTGGAAAAAATTTTGAAAAATGTAAAAAACAATTAATGATTTCAAAAAAAAAATGGAGACCTAACTCATCCAAATGAAGAAAATTCAAAGCTTATCTTCAATTGCCCATTGATGTCAACTTCACCATACCAAACTGTGCGAACACCTTAATGTAGAATTTTATTACGTTGAGGGCACTTATATTTTTTATTATCTAAATATCAAATTAATATATATACATAACTTCTCTCTTAACATATTCAACCTAACTAATATCACTACTCTTGGTCATTATTATTCTTTTTAAAAAAATTTTAAAAAGTAATGTTAAAGATATGTTGGGTGTCAATGTCATTTTTTGATTGGATATTAGAAATATTGTGTAATACATATGCATTCTTAAAACATCTAATAAAATTGAGTGTGAATGTCGAAAAATAGCGTTGATATAACCATCATACATAAAATATTTTTCTTTTTTAAAATAATTAAACGATGTGGACTAAGCTTTCCATTATTTTATCTTCACTTATTACTTATAACTAGTTGTTAGTGCTGTTTAAAAGGAAATCATGAGTTTATTATTAATTATTTTTCATTTATAGTTTCATATTCATTAGCTTCCATGTTATGTATATAATTCTTCCTTGTATATAATAATAATCTAATGAAATCTTATATATATATATATATATTATTTGATTTGATTCAATTTGAATGGTCTTCATTATTTGATCACAGAAAAAATGTCAAGCTTTATTGCCCAAAGTTCATTTTAAAGAACAAAAAGGCATCAGGGAAGCCTCCTTAATTAATTAATTAATTAATTAATTAATTAATGCTTTTCAATTTAAATAAATATTTCGTAAAGTACATTTTTTAAGTTAAAGGTAGCAGGTGAAACATGATGATCATAATTGCTTTTTTGCATTGAATATATAAGAAATTTGCTGATCAAAATGTTCTTTTCATGAAATACATCAAAGTAGATAGAGCCAATTGACTATAGACTATTCCTACCATGCCCTACCAAGTCTACCATGTGCAATTAATTCTATGAACTGTGCTTTATATATATATTTGTGATTTTGAATGATATATATCGTCACCTCGACTCAATTAAACTTTTTTTGGACTATGTTTCTTTTTAATAATACATATGTGGATGTTATTTAGTTGAGTGAGAGTTTAAGTTGGTGAATTATCTGAAGATCTAAATGGTTATCAAAGTTAAAATATATAAAATAAAATAAAAATATTATTTTTAAAAATTGTTAAATCGTCTTAAATTATATATCAATACGTAATTTAATGTGACCTAATAATTTTAAAAAGTAATATTAATAAAATATATTTATAAATTAATGTGGTAGACAAATATTACTTTTATTAAATTATTTTATATCATATAATAATTACTATTTAAAATAATTTTATGAACGTATATACGAATGGAGTACGGATGGTAAACAAATAATAATAATAATAATATTTTTTATTTGGAGAGAATGTGTGGCGTTAGGGTAAAAATTGAAGGGGGGTGGGTGGCAATGTAAATGTAAAGGAGAGTAGTTTAAAGAAGACGTCCGTACGTACAGGACAGAGCAGTGGGCCACCCTTAATTTGAGGGTACCGTGGTTGTGATTGTGATTTGTGAATCAGTGGGTGTGTCGTCGTTATGTTAGAAACACGTGACCCTCATTTTCAATTGTTTCTTTCATCAACCACTCCCCAATCTTACACGTCTTAGATTCTTTCAACCTTTTTCCTCTCAAGCATATAATATTTAAGTGATATATATATTTAAGTAGTGTATGTATTCAAGTTATATATATATATCTCATATGAATTATATATAACCAGATATATTTTACAAAAGGTCTTCTTTACACATGAGCTACGGAAGACTGACAAATAAGATCGAACAACTTATTTATCAATGTTTTACCTATTACAAAGAAGATTATATACAATATTGAGATGTATCAACTCAAAGATATTCCAGACAAAGAAACAAAACTGAATTCCCCTATGTCATCTTGAGGGAGAGAATTAAAAGGGAGTTATTGTTTAGTGCACTGTACTCTTTTTTTCTTCGCTATGATTTTATCCCACTGGATTTTTCTGCAAAGGTTTTTAACGAGACAATCATAACAATATAAGACTCCAATAGAATATTATACTTTTTTCTCTCACTAGACTTTTTCTTACTGGGTTTTTCTTTAGTAAGGTTTTAACGAGGCATATTCTATAATAATGGATAGTCAAAGGGGAAGTGTTGTAATATGTTGAATATCCAAATAGTAGGGGTGTAAGCAACCCGACCCGATCCGACCAAACTTGACCATTTCGGGTTGGGTCGGGTCAAGTTTGATTGATATGTCGAATTGGTTGGGTTAATTTTTTAGCAACTCGATCAAACCCAACCCGACTCGACCTCTTAAAATTTATATATATATATATATATATATATATATATATATATATATATATATATATATATATATATATATATATATATGTATGTATGAGTTCATCCTCATTCTCGTAAGTCAAGTTTGAGAGTAACTTAACTTGTACATATATGAGTTCTCGCAAAAAACAGAAATCTCATTTTTTAAAGCTTAAATAGTAGTTCAATAAGTTAGATACATGATAATTCAACATATTTTATTACTAATATAAACTTAAATAGTAGTTATTAAGTTTTAAAAAAATTAGGTTATTTAATGGGAGCCAACCTGACCCGACCTCATCGGGTCGGGTGGGTTAGGGCGCAAAAACCCGACCCGACCCGATTTCACCCCTACCAAATAGTACTTACATGTATTATACAAATATCTCAAGCGGTATGATATCCAAGTGGTATACGTATCCAAATAGTATATGTATTTAAGTGGTACATGTATCCAAGTTGTATAAATACGTATATATATATATCCCACATGAATAATGTAGAAGCATGGTTACCCAACCATATGAGAGCATAGTTACCTATCATGTGAGTTGGTGATCTTTGATGTAAATCTATTCCTATAAATATGAGAGAGATCATGAAGAGAAGTTGTAAGAAATGGTGTAAGAAATGGTGTAGAGAAAATAGAAAGAAAATGAATGAGAAGAGAAAATGGAGAATGGAAAGCCAGTTTATAATTTCGAGCATTCTCTTTGATTATTTTGATTCGGTTTACAACATTTAGAACATTTTAAAATTTTTAGGGATTTTTAGAGATAGGGTACTGTAGCTATTAGTATATAAAGCAAAGGTCCTATAGTTTCTAAAATTAAAGTTTGGGTCCTCAACCATTCAACTCGTCACCTGTTAATCAAATTACGATAGGTCAGGGTTCACTTGACCATTTTGTCCTTCTTCCAATTAGCAATCATCTCATCCATTGATCAAAATATTTATCAATTGGTTACTTTTTCAAAAGGTATAACATTTTCATCTTGACTCCAATTTGAGTAATTCAAAGAGTGTTGGAAAAATATTTTCTTCCTCTTTCCAACACATTTTGAATCATTTAAATTGGAGTTAAAACGAAAAAATTATGGTCATTTGAAATATACTTACGATTGATAAATCGATATCCTAATCGGTTAACAGATATACTGATCAAACAATGACTTTTAAACTTCAAATAGTCATAACTTTTTCATTCAAACTCCGATTTTAATGATTCAAAATGAGTTGGAAAGAGGAAGAAAAGATATACAAAATCATGTGTTTTAAGTGACTTTCTGATCATCGGTGACCGATTTGATGACTGTTGCATACATTGAACATTTAACAGCCACCGGACCTCTATTTTTTTTCTTACATATTGAAATGTATCTTTTTTAAATTCTATCGATCTCTCTCTTAAGTGTGTTGTTTTTTTGTTGCCCATTGAAATACACCTTTTTAAAATTGGAAAAGAACAATGTTAGAGGGATTGAAAACACTATATCATTTGCTACAAATTACTGTCACATCAACTTTTAACTTTAATAAATAAAAATAACACACTTTTTAATGAAATTACAAATCTAATATGGATGCTTAACACATTAGATTTGTAGCAATTGGAGTGGAGATTTCAATCTCTTTAACATTTTTCATTAAAAAATGCTAATTTAACTATAATAAATGTAACTCCAAGTGCAGCTACATATGCATATCCATTAGATATGTGTGTGTTACATATCTCAAGATGTGTAATAATTGATCTAATGAACATACATGTGTGTAATTACACTTGAAGTTATATTTTATTATAGTTAGATTAGCATCTCTTTTAAATTTGTCAACCAAATCCATAAGACCGTAATGGTTCTATATTGGAATAAAGACACCATTTTATAAAGTAAAGAAAAACCATCTTATTTGTTGCTTCTAAAATCAGGGAAATAAAATTAAAGAAAAAAAAAATGAAAAGATAAAATACATATGTGTCTGTGGGAATTGGAATCAGATATGTTCAAATAATTAATCAGTTCCGGACTTTGGCTTCTTTTCACCAAGAACTTGGGCTCCCACAAGAATGGTATGATGTCCGTTGTTGGTTTAATAGTACAAATGATAGGGAAGCTTTCTAATGAGTTGTCCGAACAATAAATAAAGGACAAAGAAAGGGCAAAAGTCATGAGACATGGAAGATGCTTGTGAGGCATCTGCACGCACTTATCTTCATACACACACATATATATATATATACATATATGGCTCCTGGTTCTGGAGCATGTTGGGAGATTAGGCGGCAGTTGAAAGAGCTACTCGAAAGCTTGAAGAACAAGCAAAAAAAGCCCCAACTCTTTTCTTAGTTTGAGGCTTTTCCCTTACTAGTCAAGTGGTAAGGAGCTGGGTCTGCTGTCGGGAGAAGCATAAACCTCGAATCCTGCCGGAATGAATAGGTATAGGGGCAACTTCCCCTTTGACTACATGTTTCAATAGGCACGGTCCGGAATGTGACCCCATGTTGAACAGGGAGAAAATTAGGGTTTACAGGCTGAAAGCGCTTATCCTTCTCCAAGCGGCCCTCTTGGTCCTATTTATTTCAATATGAAGAAGCAGTTGGTTAGCCTGGCAGACATCTCTGTCATATACTGGTATCCTCTTGGTCCCCTGCTTAATCCCAAGCCTATTCTCGAAGCTGTGAGGGATGTGCAGAAACCTGGAGCACCCGCCAGTTCCACTTCCGTGTAGGAGGAAGTGGGATCCTGGCAGTTCCTGTGGCTGTTAGGCTCATCTTCTTTGTTTCGTTATGCTATGGAGGAAAGAAAACCAATATATTAATTTCTTAATTATTAGACTTCACATTTCATTATATTTTTGGTAACTTTTAAATAAAGTGCTTGATAAGGACCCTTACAAGACAAGATTAAGAAACAAGGGGACACTGTATAGATATATTTATTTTTAAAGTGATTTATGTAGAAAATTCATACGATTAAGAAGGAAGATAATGTATCTATGTAGACTATAAAATAACCAAAAGAATGTAGCTAGATGTAGTTGAACTCCAAGTTGATAAGATTTTTTTTTCTTCGTGAGCTTTTCATAATTTTCAAAGTATATTCAATTAGGCTCACTTTGAAGGTTACTGAGTTATGTTTAAATCAGATGTAGGTTGTTGTAAAAGTACTCAATTAATAAGTTGATTTTAATCTTATTGTAATGCATTAATTTGGATATTCCATTATTGTATTTTAGTGATCTAATTCAAAAGTCACTCATTTTTAAAAAGATTGTTAGTTGAAGAATATTTCAAGGGCCGTGAGTATGATTATCACTATAAAAAAACGGGTCTTTCAGTTTTTGGGACAAATGCTTTCATTGTCAAAGACAAACATTTTTATCCTTATAATTATTCTGCAACGAAAAGTATGTCGTCCTCATTCCGTCGCCTTATACCCGTCATTGATTCTATACAGCGATGAATAAAAATTTTCATCACCAATTAAAAAATTTTGTTATAAATGTTATATATTTTCACGAGGACATCCGAATCGTCACCGAAGAGTTGACAACACTTTAGCCACTTGTCGTTGTTTTCTATTTGTGGCGAATGGTTATTTAATTTATAAATATATTTGACAACAAATTATATTTGTCTAGTGATGATTTCATTAATCCTCTTAATATAACAAAACATAGATTTCTTTTCTTCTAATTCTACTTTTATATATAAACAAAAAAAATGAAAACGCTAGAGGAAATTTGATATGAATAAGTAAATAAACCAAAAACAAAGATGAAAAGTGGAAAAAATGCAATAATAGTAATGGCAGTTAAACTTCTTGGTAAAAAGGGCCTGTGGATGAACAAAAAAAAAAAAAGGCTTGTGATAAGTAGTACTACTAAGTATGGTAAAAGTATTAGGATCGAAACTTGTGCTCATTTTAGTTGTGTCAACTTGGGGAGAGCCGCCTAATGCCTCTACAATGCTTGAACGTGGATTAATCTTGTCCGAAGGGCGGGGACACCAAGTGAAAAACCAAAAAAAAAAAAACTAGGAGATGTAGAGAGAACACTTGAATACAAGTAAATGTAGGGAGATTAATGCCAACAAATTAAACGACTCTAATTAGATATATATCTCATCAATAAACACAGCTAGATGTCATATGAAAAGGACTCAACCAATTACAAATGAAAAAAAGAAAAGAAAAGAATATAATAGAAACAAAATTATAAACTATATATCCCTCAGAATTACAAGTAAGTGTCAACGATTTTGGTTGAGTCAATTTGATGCTCAAACATAACCCAAACTAAATATAAATGGGTTTAGTTTGGTTTAGACTTATTAGTTTAGTTCAAATTACCAACCCAAATCAAATATAATCAACTTGGTTTAATTTATATTGATCGGTTTGAGATTTTAAATACACATACATTAAATAAAGAAAATAAATTAGTTATGTAAATATATATAAGAAAAAAATTTAAATTTTCTAATTGTTTAAGAGCAAATAAAAAGAGATTCTTTAACTACTAAAAATCCAATTCAGATGTAGGATACCTATCCAAAAGGCCTGAATCACACTCTATAGGATTTGAACCTACGACACGAGTTTTTGGAGACCGGCTTTCTATCGAACTTAAATTTTAAAACAATCTTTACTATATAAGATAATTATATAATTTTTAGAAAAATATTAAAATCATAAAATAATATTAGACATTGAAAAATCAATGTCAATATATACTTTTACTTATACAATAACTTCAGTTAGGTTTGGATCGAGTTTCAAAAATTCAAATTGTAACCTGAACCAAACGTATTGAGTTATATTTTTTTCGAATCTAATTCAAATCGAACTTATTAAAAACTAAACCAAATTGAATTGAACATACTGGTTCGATTTGATTTTATGGTTTGAGTCAATCCATTGACACCCCTTACGAACATGCATTTTTACTTCGGTATAAAAACCATATTGGAAGCTTTTTAGAAGTAATCTTTTGCTTTATAATTAATTACTGATTACTGGAGATCAAATTCGCTCCCACAAGGAACAGACTAAAGGCGTAGTAGAAGAGATGAGATAATTTAGGAGTGATAATAATAATAATAATAATAATAATAATAATAATAATAATAATAATAATAATAATAAATTAATAACTTCTGGCCATATCATGCCCTAACGCAAAGAGCAGTTGGCAATATCTTTACATAAAGAACTGGGCGGTCATAGCTACAGAAGCCAGCAGCAATTAACTCCGTGAATCACGTGTTGCGTTTTTCATATTAAACTTTTTACAGTGTTATAATATTTACTTTTTTCTTTTGTGTACTAATAATAGTTGAGTAATGGTGGGTTTAAACAATATTGTTTGCTAGGTTAGATATAATGATATTTGTTAAAGTACTTAGTCCCATTTTTGTAATATAAATTACAATATAATATTGACTCTCTTATACCATGTGATGTATTATATGAATGCCCATTTAAAATAGTAAGGGAAAAGATTTAGTATCTTTTCTTATTTTTTTCTTTTTGTTTTTTTTTAAAGGCCCATCACAATAGAAAAACAACATTTAGAGAGAGAAAATCAAAACATATAATACTACAATTACCACTTTGTACAACATTTGAAGCCCATCTTAAGCATTTTATTCAGGAAGCTTCTATTTTTGCTGTCACCAAAAACATTCATTCTATCCACCTACTTTATTTACCTTAGCTAAATAAAAAAATAAAAAAATAAAAAAAGAAGAAGAAGAAGAGAGATAAAGATACATGAAATATTTAAAAAAATTTATAACCATGAATAAAAAAATAAAACAAAAAGCATGTTGGATTACCATTTATAACTCAGTGAATGCCTTTTAATTAGGGCAATGAACTTTTTTTTTTTGAGTGTTGATATAAGATCAAAGGATGCTGATATTAAGGTCAGAAGAAGTTGAAACTCCTCAGTACGGCCAAGAAAGCGGTACAACAATGAGAAGCATAAGGGGCCTGAATAAAGACCATGCGAACCAACTACTATAGTTCCGTTTTTATTTTTATTAGGAGATGAAAAATTTTTACTTATTTATAAGAAAAGAGAATTGAACTCCCGACTTCGAGTGAAAGGGTCAAAATGCATACCGTTAAAACTAGCCAACGTTTGGATGACAATGGTCATTATATATAAACAATGTTGACTAGACACAAAAAGAAATTAAGGAGGGATGACAGATAACTAAAATTAACACAAAAAACAAGAGCTATATATTGAGCTTTCAATCAAAAAGAACTTTCCAATAATATATATTCATGTCAAGTGTGTCTTGATTTGGTTACAAGTTTCAGTACAGGGACGAAGGAAGCTTCCTGCTCAACTTACATATCTTTTCTTTGGTTAGTTCAACTGACATATATTTTCATCCATTGAAAACATATCTCAAACATTAGTTATTATTTTGTCCAAAAAACAAGAGCTATAAATTGAGCTTTCAATCAAAAAGCACTTTCCAATAATATATATTCATGTCAAGTGTGTCTTCATTTGGGTACAAGTTTCAGTACATGGACGAAGGAAGCTTCCTGCTCAACTTACATGTCTTTTCATCCATTGAAAACTTATCTCAAACATTACTTATTATTTTTGTCTTCCTCTGCGCAATTCAGCCAAGTTTTATCTTTTTTTAATGTTTTTATATGACAATATATATATATATATATATATATATATTAAAAAGACAAAAAGAAAAAAAATAGAATATTTTGCTCCATCAAATCAAATAAGAAACGTACACAAAAGGGGCCACTGTAGTAAAAAATAAAATTAATTAATGGGATGAGAAACAGAAAAATACAAATCTATAAATGATATATAAATGACATATGCCAAAAGGAAATTTGTTGAACAAGAGCACCATTAAAATTGAAAAGATGTTCAATTAATACTGTGCACGACCTTTAATTAACAACTCCAATCATTTCTTTATTGGTAAGGCTCTTGCAGAAAGAGAAAGCGCTGAAAGTGAAAGGAACAAAGTAATAATGACTACAATACTAACAAGAAAGCAAAAGTGAGAAGAGAACAAAACCAATCCTTTAATAAAGATAGAAAATGTTAATTTAACTGTAAAAATTTATAATTACGTGTATTTATTTATTAAATTATTTATTACACATTTTAAAATATATAAATTATTAATATTTAATAGATAGACATGTATAGTTATATATACAGTTAAACTACAGATGCAGTTAGATTAGTATTTTCTAATAAAGTTAATGTTAGTTTTTTATAGGTGGTACATGATAATTAATATATCATAAAGGTTCTATTTAAGAGTGTTTATCTTATTGGCCAACATGAAAAAATTAATAAACAACTTGATTGAATCATGTAAATCGGGTGGTTAAGCTTATAAAATCAAACTGAATTGAATTGGTTATGGGAGAATTTGTAAATAAATCAATTTAGGCGTATCCATCTATTTAAGAAAGAAAGAAAGAGAGCTACATGAACCAGCTGGCTTAATTAGGGATGTTAGCTGTTACTTTATCCACCATTTTAGAGTCACTAATCGAAAGTAAATTACTTAATATTTTCAGATGAAGAATAATATTATATTAAGCTATTATTGCATGTGTTTTGATTTAACTTAGAAATAAATTTATGATATGAGATTTTAGAGTCCATGACTAAAACTATACCAACTCTACCAAAACTAATTAACCAAAATGTTTATTATTAAGTTGGGTTGATTGATTAATTTGAAACTTGTTTTGGTCCAATTTGATTGAGTTAAGTTTGAGTGTTTTTTCTTTTTTAATCAAAAACTAAAACAAGCCATGCACTGAATTAATATCTTTTTTTATTTTATTTTTTATGGTAGCCTAAGGTATCCGGGCTAGCTTATGTGCACCGATTAATTTTTAAAGGCAAGTCTCAATGAAGTAAGAGAGTGACATCTCTCAATGGGTGTGTAGGAGCCTCCACAAATAGTTTATGGTGCAAAGAATTTTTCTTTAGACAAAGGCCGCGTCCACCCTACCTGTCGACAAGATTTAAACTCATGTCCTCATGAATCATGAGTACAAACTTTAACTACTTCAACATCGGTGAAAGAATATCACTAGTTCTAATGGGCATTGAAAAATATATTTATATTTGCGAAGTAAGAAGAAATTGGAACTAGAGTACTATATGTGCACACACAATATTATATAGAATAACATTGTTGATTATAATTGAACACTAGAGTCCAATAGAAAGATAACCTCTTTTATTTGTCTCTAGTGAAATTTTATCCTTGCCACTAGTGTGGGCAAGGGGGAGGTTACCACCAAAGGCAAAAGGGTTTTTTAGAGGAAACCTGCCTTTCTCAATATCATGTGAAATTAGTAATGAAATGGAAATTAATATAGATAAGAGTACCAGCCATTGCATCTACTATTAGGGCCATTGCAGTACCACTAAAAGACTATACCATTATTGTTGCCTATGAATACATGTAAAAATACAAAGTGGACAAAGTTAGATGGATTGTCTCTTAAAAAGATTGCAAACATATAATTAATAGTTCACATCCAAGTAACAATTAAAATAAATAAATACATAAATAAGAAGAGAAAAGAAATAGAAATGATAAGAAGATTAAAAAAAAAAAAAACAGATCTACCAGCTTGGTGAGTAAGGGATCTGACACTAGCTAATGAGACTAGTATTTGTTGTGCAAAACTAAACTTTTTGAAATAATGATTTGTAACTTGTTTTAAAACTTATGAGAATTAAGAATGTGTTATATGTTATAACTTGTTTTAGCAATAATGAACATCACAATGATACATATTAACAATGTCGATCCATAAAGATCAGACAAATAAGTTTAGTTCTTTAGAAAATAAATTAAGTAAAAAAAAAAATAGTGGTTTGATTTCTAAGGCATAAAAGCAATTAATAATAATAATAATAATAATAATGATAATCTAAAATTGAATTACATCTATCCAACCAAACCATCAGCTTTAATACAACTTGTTGAATTTTTTTTTTTTTTTATCAAACGACTTGTTGAAATATTACATGAACCGAAATAATAATAAAGTTGCAGAAACATCCAAATTCCATATTCCAAGAACCTCCTCTGACTCAACGAAGATAATTCACACCAACATAGACTTCTAGATAAACTAAAACACTTACCAAACTTGATTTAACACACCAAAACATAAAAACGTCTCTTTTGGTATTCTCTTTCAATTGTAATCTTTGAGAGCACTCAGGCCGTGTTTGGTGAGTGATCGAAAACGTAGAATACAACTTAAGAAATGAAAACTCAAAAAATAATATTTTGTCGATCATTTTCTGAAAACAGATTGTTTTTTTTTTGTAAATTTTGTGAAATTATTTTCGGATTTCAACAAACCAAAGATGTATTTCATATTTTTAAAATCTTAGATACAAAAAATTGTAATCGAATCATAAACCAAATACAACCTTAATTTTTTTTTTCGTATATAAAACACCTTAGAAAAATACCCATATAACCCGTTCATGTATTGGTGATTATAAAAACTACCATGCAATTATCTTGAGGCCAATTGGCTGCTTATGTGGCAGCCAACACAAATCATATTTTGCTTTCCAACAATAACCGTGCATGTAGAGCCTTATCAAATGAAAATACATTAAAAACACACTCTAGCCTGGGCACTCACTTTTAACACTATACCCTTAGTGTGGTTCCGTCGTCACCTTGAACCATGTAACCAACAAGTAATTCAAAGTAATCCAATAACACTTTGAGCATATATAATGTCGAAAATAAGTGGCCTTAAATGTGTTTTTATGGCACTATTGACCTTTCAAGACTTTGGCCTTCTTTGGGATATTTTTTTAAAATACTTTTAGAGCAACAATACTTTTAAAGGTATTTGATAACACCTGCTTCTAATTAAACTACAGTAAAAAAAGACAGTTTTCAGCTTTTAAAAGAAGTTAGAAGGGACACTTTTTTCAAAAACACTTTTAGTAGAAGTATTTCACGAAAAAATACTTTTAAAAAGTTCTCCCAAACGGGGCTTAGATACAACAAGGAAGGAGAAACGAGCGATTGTATCAAATATTAAGCTAAGTAGAAAAACAATTGACCTTTCAATCAAAGCATGCTTCATTCATAAGTAAAATAAGTGTCCACAAGAAAAAAATTATCAATGAGCTTTTTCCCAAATCCACTTCCTTTGAAACTTCCACTCTACATGTCGCTGCAGTTCAATATACTGAGGAAGCTTCCTCATCAGCATGTCTGTCTTTTCTTCCTTTGAAACTTCATCTCAAACACTACTTCTTTTTGTCATGTTTTGCCATTTATAAATCCTTTTCAAAACAATGTAGAAGAAAATTATATAAATCCAACCCCATTTCAATCCAACTTTAATCTTATTTAGCTATTTGATGTAATATGATTTGTACTATATATAAATTAAACTAACCAACCAACAGGCCGGGACCACACAATATTTATTGTATGGCTGGCTATCTTAATATATAGGAAAATGGTGATATTTCTAACATGTGGGTATGTGCAATGCACAAGTTTTTTTTTTTTTTTTTCATTTTTTATTAATTATATGTATATAACTAAGAAAACAAGCATTCACTACCATGTGTTTTAGACATGGAAAAAATAAAAAAAGAATATATATATATATATATATATGTGTGTGTGTGTGTGTGTGTGTGTGTGTGTTTTAGATATTGCTACATTAAATAAACACAACTATACAAGGGCTACCCAAGAAAAAAATAAAAATGAATTAACGGGTAGTAGGTAAAATTGGTAGGTGAAGCATTAGAAGAAATTTCATTTCATCATATTTATAATTTTAATTAAATCTAGAAAATGGAAATTGATGCTAATACATGATACAAAAAGGTAGTTAATTTGTTGATTAAGAGTATTGGTAATGAAATTAAGTCCAATATTGTGCACGTTCTTTATCATGTCTAATCATTTTCTTTATTAATTGTAAGGCCCTTGAAAAAACATAAAGCTAAAAGCCAAGGAAACAAAGTAATACTATGATGAATTAGGAATGTTAAATGTTGTTTTATTCACCATAGTTTTAATACTAGAGCCACTTGTCAGAGTTCAATTGTACAGTATTTCCTAATGGCATGAAGGAAAGCTATTATATTACTATGTTTTCATTTAACTTAAAAATAAATTTATAAGATGAGATTTTAGGATCTATGACTAAAATATACCAATTTGATTAAAACTAACCCAAAATATATGTCATTAGTTCAAAAAAAAAAAAAAAAAGGTTGGGTGAGATTAGTTTGAAACT
Organism: Paratinospora sagittata; assembly: GCA_035771175.1. Classification (NCBI taxonomy): domain Eukaryota; kingdom Viridiplantae; phylum Streptophyta; class Magnoliopsida; order Ranunculales; family Menispermaceae; genus Paratinospora; species Paratinospora sagittata. The sequence continues at coordinate 20,568,965 of CM069611.1, read as the reverse complement.
TGTTCTGGCCCAATCTGATAGGGTACTTGAGTTTGTATATATATTTGGCCTAAACCAACCAAAAGTAATGAATATATATAGCTAGTTCCATTGGATATATATATATATATATATATATATTGATTAATATATATATTTTTTCATAGTAAGAAGAAATTGGAGTTAAACTATATATATGTGGGTGACAAACTATGAAAATAATATAATATAGGATAATATACAGTTCATGAAATCAGGCATCTAGATCACAAGTATTGTAGAGGGACGAAAGGGCAGTCTTACCCTAAAATAATGCGTGAAATTATGTAATGAAAAGAAAATAATATATCAGTCATATATTATTAGGGCCATTGGTTTAAGTGTAATGGTGTGTTAATTAGAATGTATATATCATGTAGTGCAGCCTTTGTCTGGGGTCAAGCACTTATGTCATAATCACTTCTGATGAAGCTCACTCACCATTGAGTAAGGTGGCGTTTGGTAACTCTGCTTAACCTCTACTTCTTTTTTAAAACTAACATCTAATTGTAGTAAAAGTTTAAGCTCTACTAAAATAAACAAAGGTTTTTTGTTTATTCTTGTAGAGGTTATACCTCTACTTTAATTAGAGGTAAAAAAAATTAAAAATTATTTTTTTTAGAGGTTGTAAATAGAGTTACCAAACATCAGCTAAGATGTCTCTTGTCCTATTAATTAGTGATATTTATTTCAGGCGAATTAGTCTCTGTGACACGCATATAATAGCTTAATTAGGAACAACACCTAAATTATTCAAAATAATAATAATAATAATAATAATAGAAACTAATTATGTAAATACTATTCAATATTAGGACTATAAAATATTCTTGGTAGCTATAAATACAAAAAACAAATGCGAGTGGACAAGGCAGATGGCTTGTCTCCTATAAAGAATACAAACATATAAATAGTAGTTCACATCTTGTCTTTGACCCAGATCTAACAACTTGCTGGGCGAGGGATTTCGCATTATAATAGTAAGGTGGTAGTGGTTTGAATACACTAATACTTCTGGACCAAAACTAAGCTTTTTGAAGTAATTAAGTATTGATAACTTGTTCTAAAACTCATGAGAATTAGAAATGTATTGTTGGAAATGTGTTGACCGAAAGGAATAGTTTCACATTGAAAGGTGAAGAGTTCATCATATGCGATATAAGGTAGATCTCCTCCTTTAGCATCAATGATTTTAGGAGTAAAACTTCACACGTGGACCCAATAATGTGCCTAGTGGTAGTTAAGTGGGGAGAATATTGGTATTATTTGAGATACAGACCTACCTATAATATTGTTATTAGAACTAGCATTCAGTTCGAACACACATTCAAATGGAGTTAGTGTTGGCTCTAATGGAACTCATATAATTGGTGTTGAGTGGAGTGGGCTCATTAGGAGCCCTGCTTGCTCATAATGATGAATGACATCTTAGATTTTAGTTTAAGGTGAAGATTGTGGATCAAAAGGAATAGTCCTACATTTAAAAGTAAAGAGTTCATCAAATGAGATATAAAGTAGATCTCATCCTTCAAAGGTATCGAGGCTTTTGAAATAAAACTCTACACTTAGGCCTAATAGAGGGCCCGGAGGTTGTTAAGAGGGGACAATATCGATATTAGTTACGGTCCAGGGCCACCTACATGTGGTTTACATTTTAAAGTGTTTTAATATAAGTGGCTGTTAAAATCACTCACCATTTACTCTCTGTCCACCCAGCTAAGTTAAAAAATAAAAAGAAAAATAGTCGTATGTGAAATTACCAAAATAGACACATAAAAACTATCCTAAACCCTCTCCTCACTCCTTACCCACCCATCATTCTGTTAACTTATGTGGTTCATCGCTTAGCTCGTCCCTAAATATACTGTGATAAAATATATTTTGATGATCACAAACAAAGTACTTTTCGATGCTAAACATGCGTGTATCAAGATTACATCAAAGCACCTAAGGAAAGTAAAAAGTCAAAGAATGACTCGATCGAGGAACTCAAAGATCACATCCAACGGTCAAGTTCGTCTCAACCAAAGAACTTCAACTATCACATCATGATTTCAAGATCACTTCACCCGAACAATTCGATCAAGCTTCAAGACTACATCTCTCGATCAACGTTCAAGTCATTCAACTCCGCAAAGCTCTTATTGAAGATTTCATAATGAAGAGTTGGATTTAACAGTTATGAGAAAAGAGAAATACACAAAGTATTTAAGGTATATATTTCTCTAATCGTTATTGCTCAAAATGTTTTTCAAAACCATTCATAAATCATCTACACATGTTTTTCTAATATGTATGTGTTTGATTTCATGTTTTTACGGTATTTCAAATAATCTAATACTATATATTTAATTTGAAATCTACCGAGTTTTTATTCGCATTTATCGTATATTTTATCGCGAGTCAAAATTGTTTTCAAAGAGTCTTTCAGGACGCTAATGAAATAGCAGTGCTCTCCTGAACTTGATAAGTCAGGACGCTGATAACGTTCAAGGTTGAATTGAACTGATTTATCAGGACGCTTACTTATATAGTAGCGGCCTCATTTATTAGTCAACCTCTGAAGTTGTCAGGAAGCTGACTTAGCATCAGCTCACTGAAAGATGTCTTAAGTTCTTCAAAGAATGTTTCTTTGAGGACGCTGATAGTTATAAGTTGAACAATCTATCAGGACGCTATCTGGATAGAAGCGTCCTCACCTCTAGGAATCAACTTAGTAACTTTCAGGACGTTGATTTTCCTTTAGCGTGCTTGTGTCTTTGTTTAAAATGTTTTTAACTGGTAGGGCGCGTACATAGTTGTAACGCCCTCATATTTTATTTTATGTTTTAAAGGCAGAACGCTTACTTAGATAGTAGCGCCCTTATGCACTTAGTTGTTTTAAAACATAGCAGGACGCTAACTGTGCATTAGCGCCCTCAAATTTAAGTTGTCTAAGTAACAAAGTCAGTCAGGATGCTTACGAGTTAGTAGTGCCCTCACTTAAGTGTTCAGCAGAACGCTTATACATAATAACCGCCCTCAAGGAACAAAATGATATTGTTGATATTATGCTTTAGGACACTGATTACGGAATCAGGACGCTAATTCAACAACGGTCACTATTCGAATAAGTACATTACATCAGTATACTTTTTCAGAACAGACCTTTGCACAAAGTCCTTTTCAGACTTATCAGAGATTGTCTCCGATACATGAAATAAGTTTTTCTAAAACTTTCGTTTTTCATGAAATCTGAAAAGAACTAGAATGTTAGTGAAAATTGCAATTACCATTTTCATATAACATTCTAGCCGTTGTGTGTAAACGTTTATATTATTTGAACTTCAAATGTCTAACGGCTTTGTCCCACTAAGTCTATAAATACCAGCACTTAGGATCAAACAACTTGCCAATCACCTTGTGTTGTGCTAATACTTTTTGAAAGTTAGTCTGTGTCAAAATGAATTTCATTTTTTTAATCTTTCAAAGTATTTTTCACTGATACCTTTACGATTACAATAGATTTTCATATTGAGCTTCAATTATACTTTATCTTTGAAAATCTATCTTTATTGATATCTACTCAAATTTTCAGCACCGATTCATATTTGGTATCATTCTTGCTGGAGATAGAATTTAAGAAATAGTTCAAGATATACAATTGTACTTAATTTCATATCTTAAGTACTGTATTGAACTATATTAGTAGTTGGTTAACTACTGATCAAAGAACCAAAAATTTTCATACTTATATTTTATATCTACTTTGAAAACTATTTGTGTCTATGTATATACTAGTCCTTCAATTTTCAACTTCAATGTTTTATGGTATTATATTATTTTCAAAGAAGCACTAATCTTTATAACACATCATTCATGCTTTTCGAAATTGCACTTGAGCAATATCGAACATTAGAAGGTAAAGGACTGTAGGTATTTCAACTTAGCATTACATGCGCTTCATTTCTATATCTTGTAATGCTATGTAATGTGCTTAATTGTGAAGTGTTCTACTTTGTTAGAACCAACATTATTTGAATTGTAATTTGCTGGTGTGTTTCAGTGTGAAACAACCAGGACAAGTGGACGTGGTTCACTTAAGTGATTTCAGGTTTGAAATCACAACGGTTCTTCCTGATCCCGTAAAAGGAACATGAGTTCTTCCTCAGCCAGAAAAAAAGGAAACCGGTTCATTCTCATCCCGTAAAAGGATAGGTGTGTCCTTAACCTTAAAAATGATAGGTTATCTCTCATCCTTTAAAAGAGAACTAGTTCATCCTGATCCCATAGAAGGATAGGCTATCTCTTGCCTGTAAAAGAGAAACGGTTCATCCTTAGCCCGTAAAAAGATAGGTTTGCCTTTAACCTGTAAAAGGGCAGCTGTAACGGTTTGGTTCTCACCAGTAAGAGAATCCCTCAGTGATAAGGTTAAAATCCTAACTGAGGAGGTTAGGTAGTGGACGTAGGCGCAACCGAACCACTATAAATCGTGTATCTCACTTTTACAATTTAGTTTGTGTTCTATTTTGCATCCAATTCCAATACACTCATATTAATTACTAAGTTATTGAAAGATAATTTTAAAATTGACCATCACACCCAATTCACCTTCCTCTTGGGTGGACCAACACCTTCAACCTAAAGCCCTTAAATCCTTCCACCCTTTCAATCTTCAATCTTACCATTTTTTTTTATTTTTTCGGAGTTAAATCATCTTCTTCCATCAAATTGTTGTTTGGCTTGGGAAGTGTGTGAAGTATTGAAAGTGATTTTTCTTCAATCAAGCTATTTGATCGACAATGGGAAGAAAAACAAATGTAACGGGAAGTTCTTCACTCCTTATGGTATGTCTATTTGTTTCGTAGAATTTTTTTTGTTGAAAAATACTTTTAAATCGAAAAAATGGCGTCGAAAATGACATTGTTTTTTTTTTTTTTAATTCCATTCCATGCATTCATTATAAAAAAATAGAAATTTTATACATCATCTCATTTATGTTTGTCTTCTTCGAACCCGTGATCGAACATGGCTTTAATCAACAAATGTCTCATTTCGACCAAAATTTCTTGATTGAGTTGTCGAGGGCTCTCCACGCTATGTTCGAAGTGCACAACTAGTGTGAAAGCTGGATCTTCATGTTCATCGTTAATGCTAGCACCAGTTAGAGCCACAATGATGTCATCGACTACCGTGTACATAACATCAACTATTTGTTCTTCCCCCCTCCTTGTTTTCAATTACATCAACATTTTCAGAGCTCGTTTATGCGTTCCTAAGAAAACCAGAAAATCGATTAATACCAAACATATTACATTCATACACATTTATAATTACTGTGGAGTTTGATGTATTACCTATGCAACATCGTTGTCAGTGTGTCGACTTGACCCTTGAGTGAAAGCTCGAAATTCAGGATTTTGGACTATTGAGTGTGAAGTTAAGTGGAACCAATCCAAATATCCTGATATTGCATCCCATGGATTACATATTGGCTGTCGTGCTTGGCTCGATAACAAATGGTAGTCCGAATTTTGTCACATTTGATTAATGAACATATGATGAACCATGTAGTTACGTGCCTTAGCACCCCTTTCGATTCAAACTGGGTGCATAGGATCACGTGGGATCAGTTGTACAAATTCAAGTTGACGAAGAAATCTATTGAGGTGATAAGGCTCCATCACATCAAAATACTTAAGGCATGAGGTTTAGAATACCATTTCCTATAAAGGATTTAGGTCCCTACAATCTGTATAAAGGTCTCATATAACCTAAACAAAATAATGTACAACCATTTTAAATATACGCAAAGATGTTTATATATGACATTTAATTTAAACGATTAGCACTTACCTTGTTCGGTTGAAGATCATCAATAGCCTCACACAGTGTTTCTAGATACTATTGCTTTAATCTCATTTCTTTTCGCAGTTTCCACTTTCAAGCAAATGGGTAGTTATTAGTATAAGCACGATTAACATGCGGTTGAACCAACGGTATATGCTCGTACACCCATGCCTACCAAATATGAGAAAAAAATTATTAGACATGAAAGAAAATGAAAAAAGTTAGAACAACAAATATGCTCTTGCAAATTTACATGAAAGAAAATAAATAAGATAGTTATATCTCTAACAATGTCGTATACCTCGCAATCTGTTGCACACCATATCTTGTACACATCCTAATTGGCTATATAAAACAACAAGACAAGCAGAACCCCATGAGTATGTGCTAACCTCGTCCAAGTTCAACAACAAATGTAAATAATTTACATTCACCCTTGTAGCAAGCACTCTTGTCTGTGAAAATGGTACAACATAATATGAACAATAGATATATTTTTGTTGTATACTAAGCCGAAAGATATTGTTTTTTAAGTTTCGACCCAAATCTTTGTTGTAACCAATCTAATCGAACCGATTTCCCTCCGTGCAAGGTGATGAGGTTGCCTCTTTACCCTAATACTTCTTACAGTAGTAGGACTGCTTTTGCATTGTCTAATGCTTTGCTATTCACTGTCTTGCCCAAAGTTGGAATATGAAGTAAAACCATGACATTATCGACTATGATGCTCATTTCACTGAAAGATAAGTGAAATGTGTTCGTCTCTGGATGCCACTTCTCCATGAAAGAAGAAATTAAAACTTTACTCGCATTCTCGTACGTGCACTTCAGTAGAGGATTAAGATTGAATTCTTTAATAATTTCCATCACTCTTTGTCTCTCGAGGTGTTCACTGATATTCTAAAATGCCAATTTAGGGTCATGATTAATGCACTTAATTATTTTGCGTTTCTGCATGAGTAAACAAAATATATAAATATATGAAATAAATTCATTAGATGTAATCATTAAAAAATGAATAAAAAAAATGATATACCATGTTTTGCCAAATGAAATATGCCACATGTGTTTTGAAGTGAGTGAGCATCGAAAGGTCTGCCAAGGCAAGGACCAGTTAGCACTTATGAACCAGAATCCTCCTCTTTGTCCACTTCTTCTCCTTCGTCTTCATTTATGATGGGCGGTGGTAATTCATCTTGAATTGCACGTCTTCTTCTTATGAAGGTTGTCGACCGAGTTCTTTGGGAGCTTTGCCCCTCAGTAGTAGGGACATTGGTTATCCTTTGTCTTGGCGGCATATCTAAATAAGAAGAAAATACAAAAAACATGTTTGTACCATAAATTAGTGTAAATAATAACAAAAAAACAAGTCATTTGGAAACCAATTCTCTGCCCCCATTTTCGTTGATTTTTTGCAATATCTTTACATAAATAGGTAGAAATGAACAAATAACACAAAAAAAAATCCAACTTATAACTTTTAAAAATCAAGTTTTTCTTACCAATTTAAGATTGAATCTTTCCTCAACAATGATTTAAGTATAACATGAAATCTTTTGATTTTACCGCAATATCTGGTCCTTTTGTTGCTAAAGAGCCTTGTAATGTTGTTCTAACTTGTTGAATGCTTGAAAACTTGTAAGAAATAAAAAATGAAAGGAAAAGAAAGGAGATGAAAGGAAAAGAGAGGAAGAGGGGCGTTGGAAAATGAGGGAAAAAATGAGAATGTGGGTGGGTGGAGAAAGAGTGTTTAATTGATTTTAAATTTTAGGGTGGTTTAAGAGAGTGGGTGGGTAGACATAGAGTAAATGGTGGGTGATTTTAGCTATATTTTATTCGAGTCTTCTTAACTTCTAGAAAAAAGGTAAGACGTGGTTGTGGCATTATTGGGCCTAATTGTGGCTTTGTGGCCTTATTGTCTAGCTATTTAATTTCTTTTGATTCATGAGTCGAGGTGTAATATGATCCAATGCACGTTTTAAGAAAGGACAAAAGAAAAGAAAAAAATTAAAACTTCTTTTTCTTAAGGTCCTCAACTTTGGAAATTGAGAAATACACCACCTAAGTAGATCAAATACTTTTTTTGGCACAAAAACCAAGAACCTATAACCCATTATATCAATCCATAAAGAAAAATTAGACTCTTGGATAAGTGGGCTTCTAAGTCCAAAAGGGCTTATTGGCCCATACCATATTGCTGTATAAGGATTTGATCTTGGGTGCCTAAACCACAACATAACCACCACTTGTGAAGCCGAAATTGGTTTGAATGTTTAAGTAATCATATTGCTTCTTAAAGCATTAAAACTAATTTTTTAAATCAAAGATGAGAAAAATAAAATAAAATAAAATATATATATATATATATATATATAGGGACAATATTGAAACAATGACAAAATGGTTGTTTTACATTTAAGTTGTCAATCAGCACTTGATTTGGGTAAATGTATCCTCTCTCAACCATGAGGTTGAGCATTTGAGTTGTTGTCCTGTGAGTGCTGACTTAATATTCATGGTATTCTACAGGTCCTTGACCCCCATTTTGTCTAGGCTTTTATAAGCCTTTGAGTGATATTACAAGGGTCCAATTTTCCTTGACGAAGCTCCCACCTATGAAAGGTGGGGCCTTGGGAAACAAAAACAAAACATTAAGTTGGATCTGTTCGCCTACCATGACCATTTTCATTAAACTTTCAAAATTAACCTTCTAAACTTATATTTATTATTTATTTTAAAAAATTGTTGCGATGTTAACTTAGGGTACCTGAATCAGTTTACGCGCACCGACTAATTTTCAAGGGCAAAACCTAATGAAGGGAGAGAGTGGTGTCCCCTGGTAGATGTGCAGGTGCCCTTACATGTAATTTATGGCAAAAAGGGTTTTTTTCCCTAACAAAGGCCACGTAGACCCCACTTGATTCGAACTCATGTCTTTGAGTCATAAGTACAAGCTTCAACCACTTCGTCATTTTATTCGGTTGGTTGTTTTCCTTCTTTCATGATCAAATTGACCAAACCATTTGTTGATGACACTATGATCATAAAGAGAAATACTCAAAAATGTCCATATCTTTAGATTCCTAAATAAAGTATATTACAACAAACGGAGTTGATGATACAATTCTGATCTCTTATATAACAGAAGTATAACGTACTTTGAACTTGAATTCAATCAGAAAAAGGTTCAGTAAACCATTATAGGCTAATGGTTTCCATCATAAAACATTTCATGGATAAATTAGAGAGAAAAAAAAAGTCTTTTATATGGCTTGTCAGCTAGCATTCTTGTCAAAAACATCTTGATAACTTTTTGATACATCTTCAAATTGTATCAACCTCTAGGAAATTGGAGATTTCCTTCCAAGGCATGCTTTACCTTAGCAAGATCTTGTTTCACTTTGATACTGAAAGATTACAAGGAATGAAATCCCCTCTGTAAAGAGCAAAATCACACTTGCAATCACATGGTTTTTAAGATATCAAAATGAAAAATTAAGGCTGTGTTTAGTATACAATTTTAAAAAAAGTTTTTCTAAATCTTAAAATTCATTCTCAATTTTTAATTGATTTACAGTTTCTAGATAAATGTTTGGTATTGTGTTTAAAAAATGTTTTTGAGATATAAAAAAAATGAAAATTTGTTTGGTAAGTTCTTTTTTTAAGTGAAAAAGATCCCTCAAAATAACAAAAAAGTAAAAAGTGAGAATTAGAAAACACAAAAAATGATTTCTCCTTGTTTTTTAAAAATGGGTTATTTTCTAGATTTGATCCAAAAAACTGTTTTTAAATTTTATCAAACCAAACAAGTTTTTCTCACCTTTTTTCACTTTTTGTTTTTAAATATGAAAAACTAGATTTAAATTTAATACCAAACGCAGCCTAAAGAAAAGGGCTCCAATTCCATGGCCTTCATTTGCAGGAGACAAATGAAATAAGAATCAGAAGAAAATGAACAAGAGCTTAATCAAGTGGTCAAACTAAGTTGACTAAGCTTGGTCTTCTTCTTGTCATATACATCCATGAAATCAAGTGCAATTTGTTCTACATCAGTCCTGATAGATGGAAAAGCTTTTACCATGATCTCCAAAGTTCAGAGGCTGTAATAACACACCAAGTATTCGATTTTAAGAAGGTATAATCATCTATCCTAGGTCAAAATTTCTCTGCTCCTGAGAATCTTATGATGAGAAAGAATGTTATATTGCAGCTTTGATTATTCTCTCCTACAAGTTTCTCATTCAGCCATCAGACACATCAAGAATTAAAAGTATGCAGTGTAGTGTAAAGCAAATTCAATATCAATATTTTTGAGAAGATATAATGTTAGTTGTTAGTAGTTGTATAACCAGCTCTCTCACCAACCCGCATTCTCTGGGAGGTATCAGGATCATTGCTGACCCATAAACCCTACAAGTTTGTGATTCTCTCCTACAAGGTTCTCAGTCAGCCATCAGAAACATCAAGAATTAAAAGTATGCAGTGTAGTATAAAGCAAATTCAATATCAATATGAACATGAACCCTTATCCCAGCTGCAATGTAAGCAAGTGTAACTAACAAATTTCTATGCACAATTAGCAAATGCCAGAGGAAGAAAACCTTGTATATGGGGATACCAGAGAGCAGGGAAATGGAAATCGAATCTACCATATGATCAGTTAGAGATGAGGGCCTCCAAAGAAATCAGATAAAAATGCCATGAACCAGACTAATTGTTACTGATATCAAGATATTTGCAGGATTGGAGCTCTTTGAAACTGTGAAACATGGTTGATGCATCGATTGCCCAGCCACCGAGAGCCTTAGCTTAGGAAAACCAACCTACATGAACTCACAAGCTGCCCACATATTCCAACCTGCATATATGACTGCTTCTGGCATATCATTGGATATTTCACACCAAACCTACATGTACGAGTGAGAAGCATAGATTTGGTAGAAGCATAAAGGCCCTTCGGTGAAATCTCACCATCTCTAAAACCCATCCGGCTTTTTGGTGCAGTGGATATCCCGTGTTGATCACCCAAAGCCAGCCCCGGTATCTGCAGTGTGCTGGAACTAGAAGTTGACAAGTTCGGTTCCTCGTAAATCCTCACCAAGCTTTCCTTTGACATCTCATCCTCCCCTATTTTTGATGGATGACTTAGTTCCCAGTCTTTTATACCATTCATGATTCTATTTGCCTCATTTGTTACACCAATGGAATGCCAGGCCTCTGCAACAAGCCGGAAGGTACTCTCGTCAGGAGTAATACCTATTTCTTCCATGGTTTGGAGCATTTCTTCAGCTTTCCAAGGCTGCTTGGCTTCTCCATAGCCCCATATGAGGGTATTAAATGTCTTCAAATTTGGAGAAACTCGGTATTCTATCATCTTCTCATAAACCATCACAGCGTGTTCCATTTTGGCTGCACTGCACCATCCACTGATGATGGTTGTGAAGACTACGACATTTGGTCGGATACCAGAACTGATCATGTTTGTCAGAAGAGCTTCAGCCTTCTCGGGTTCTTGTGCACGCACATACCCTTTTGCAAGAATACTGTATGCATGGATATCAGGTTCTATGCCTGCCTCTACCATGTCATTGAAGACCTCCTGACATTTTTCCATGAGCCCTGCCGTGCTCCACGTGTTCATGATTGTGCTAAATGTTATTACATCTGGTTTGACTCTAAATTCTTCCATCAATGCCAGAACCTGTAAATGTAGTGTTCATTTTAGTGCTGAGGAAAAATTAGTCAGCAACAACAATTGTGACTGTCAATGAGATAAAGTTTTAGCAAAAGAGCACTGACGCTCTCTGAAAGGCATATGCATAAGCTGTACATGACTAACAATTTGAGGCATGCATCACTTGACATTTCTTGATATATATATATTTCCTACACTATAACAGCAGGCCTGGTTATACCTGATCACTCAAGACATGTTGCCTCATGCGACATGAGAACCCGTTCTCTTGCCCCAAGTCTCTTCCCTTCACTAAAAGAAATAATTTATCGGCAAAAAACTAAAAACAATTTTCCCATATCTGAAAGGGAACAAAATCCAGAAGCCAAGCAACAAGCCATTGTAAAGCACTAAAAGTTCAAATTTCTTAAGAAGTAAGCAACTCACCCTCATCACCACACGTATTCCTCATCAAAACCACAGAGTCAGCTTCATGAATTTGATTTAGCAATTACACTCAATCAAAGTTATATAGAGTCTTCTTTTATTAAGTGCCTCTTCAAGTCACTAAAAAGCAGCTAATGTTTGCCTGCCTTCTCTGTTACTTTTACCCCTCTCCTTGCACTAAAAGCACTCTCATGGTCCTCATTCCAAACATTTAACTACTGGGATATCTGTTTTCTTTTTTCTTGCAGAGGGGGGCTAAAGTGAATATATTAAGAAAACAAGGGAAATTCCAACCTAAGGAAGGCAAACCAGAGGAAGGATCAATAATTTCAACTAATTCAATTGAAAAATGAACAGGGGGCAAGAGCATATCTATATCAGTCAAGCTGGAGCTAGCCAAGAAACCAGCTAGAAATGGAAAATGAATATTCGGGTATCTGTTTTGCTCAGCCTAGACATAGAAGTTTTCTGTAAATGTATCATGATCAATCTAGAGAACAATAAATTTTCAGAGACAATGAAGTTTGGATCAAAATGTAACTAAATTGCAGTTTCAATAAAGTTCAATTTTTTTTAAGAAAACCATATGCCCTAAATAGCCAATAACCATCTTCATTTTTGTAGGTCAAGATGAAAATTCATTTAAAGGAAAAGGTGACCAACCCAAAAATAGAAGTCATTAGATGTGCCAAATGAAAAAAAAAAAAAAAAAAAAAAACAATGTAGCACTAGAATAGAACATTTTCACTAAACATATCTTCTTTTCATCTAACTATTGTCCATCTGAAAGGCAAATTCTTGCATGCCTTATAAGCCCTCAAACTCAACTCAAGTTCTTTTTCCAACTACATCCCCTCTGCTATATCAACGGACAAATCCAAACCTATATTACAAGTAGTTATATCTTTCTTAATTATGTTTATTCATATTATTTTAGGCTTCCCCTACTTCTATCATTACCATTAATTGTCAATAGGTCATTTTTTTCTAACTTAAGCATCTAATAGTCTTCATTGTATGTGTCCCAACTCCTAAGTGGAGGCCCACCAATCAATATTAAGCCATCACTACTCCCTTTCACATCAACCTCATCCTACACATGGATGGCTAGATGGGAGATAGGAATAAACAAATATCAAACATGTGAAACGAGAAATATGGAAATGCCAACAAAGATTCTTGGACACACGACCTCTCTTAAAACAAAAGCTCTAATACCATGTAAGAAGCTACCAAAAGCAAAAGCTCTAGCCATCAGATGAAGGTCCAACAATATATATCAAGCTATCACAGACACCATGCAATTCTGAAGCCTTTGCAAATTTTTTTTTTCTTGATGCATTTTTTACCTCAATTGCCCTAATTCAATGAAATAATTTCCTTTTCCATAGTTATTCCTAAGTCCTAAGTTATTATGTTTTTCTAAAACAAACATTCTCCAAATTATTTTCATTATATCATTTTTTAAAATAAGTTTTTCACCTTTCTTTGATCTCTCCTTTCACCAAGATTCTTTCAGTCTATCTTTTAATACACTTACTATGGTTAAGATATTTTTGTTTTTCTTCCCCTTAATTTTGCAAAGTTTACATATATCAAACCTAGTCTTAATTCATCATATGCTTTGAGGTTAACATTACTTACAGCTTTTTTAGCCTCTTTCTTTACATACATCTGTCTAATTTCAACATTGTCCTCATCCCTAATTTTTTGTCAAGTTCTATAAATTGTTGTTTTAAGTTCTATAATTTTTTGAACTTCTTCATTCGACTACTAAGTTTTTTTTGCTAATAGTCTTTTTCCATTTGATTCTCTAAGAACCTATTTGGCTAAGTTTTCTTTCCTTTTTTTTTTTTTTTTGTGCATTTAGTTATCATACCCCACATTATGTGAGGTTCATCTATTTCATTCCTAGTCTTTGCCAAGTTTTATAGCTTACTAATTTTTCTCCTTTTTTTGAATTCCACCAATCAGTCCTTGGACTTTTTCCTTGTTAACCTAGATTTCATTTCTCCTCATATACCTACTACCACCACCTTATGTTATGACTTGTGAGGTTAAACTCTCTCCTAAAATAACCGTACAATCTTTACATATTAATTTATTTTAACCTTTTCAGTTAGGAAAAGTCTATTTGATCATTATTGGGTCCACTTCAAAGGTTATTGAGTGTTTGTCTCTCTTTTTATTGATAAGAAGTGTTCATCACTCTTTTAAAATATTTATTTTCAATCTCATAAGAACATAGCCTATTGAGAAATCTAGTATACTCACTCTAACTTCATTCTTCTCCAAAATCTGTATCCCTAATGCATCATTCATACCCTACCCTCATTGCCTATATGTCATTTCTCCTTACATCTTCAGGTATTCCTTCGGTTTCCTCATCCATATCTGCTCAAATTGGTGTTTTAGCATGTTTATTTAATATAATTAAAAGAAAGTTTTGTTTTTAATATACACAAATATTTCTAGTTCTGATCTATGTATTCACAAGGAAAGAAGAAATATTGCAGCTTGGAACTTAAAAATTTACAGAGAAGCCCTTTTATCTACCTAGAGAACCACCAGGGAAATATGCGTGAAAAAGCCAAGGTAATGGTGATAGTTTTAATGATATCTGATCTCACAAAAAAAGAAAAAAAAAATCAGTTGGCATCAAAATACTAATTGCAACTTTCATACAGATTATTTCGACTCTGCGAACATAGTGTGGAACAATTTTCCCACCCATCTCTCCTACATTCATGAAGAAAACATCCAAGCCTCATAAAATCCAGACATCTACAATTGAACAATTTTTTCATCCATGGATAGGTGAGAGATACACAGCTTTAGAGAAGCTGTGGAAAACCCAGCAATCTTTAGATTAAATAAATTTGGGTATCATCACAAAAGTAGAAACTTACCTCATCAACCCCATTTGTGTCTGTGGTGTCTAGAAAACCTTTGATCAGGGAATTGAAAACAACAAGATTTGGACGAACTCCGAGATTCTTCATCCTGTACACAAATCTCAATGCATCCTTTGTATAACCTTCTTTGCAATACCCACCAATTATGATGCCACAGGTACGCTCATTAGGCTGCACATTTCCATCCTGCATCTCCACTATCATCCTTTCAGCTTTACCTGTCTCCCCATTCTGAGTGTATGCTCTTGCCAACGTGTTGTATGTGACCACATCAGGCTGCAAACCAGAAGCCTCCATCTTATATACCACATTCCATGCTTCCATGATATTCTTCTTATTACACCAAGCTCTGATAAGAATGTTATATGTCCTATGATTGGGCTTTGCTTTTTCTTCATGGGACATTAGCTCTAGTACTTTCAGAGATTCTTCAGGCTTACTTGCGATTCCATAGCCTTTGATTAAAGTATTGAAAGTGCTAGTAGTGGGATGGCATCCACTTTCCTTCATCTTCAGCAAGGATTTCATAGCTTCCTCCATATTTCCAGATTCTGAGAAAGCATTGATAACAGCATTGAAGAATATTGAATCTGGCTTCATTCCATTAGCTTCCACCTGAGAGATGATTGAAGGAACGGCATTGAAGCGCTTCTGGATGGTCAGGGAAGCTAAGAGAGTTGTGTAAGTAATCAGGGATGGCCTATGTCCCTCTTTGATCAAACTTTCGAAAATAGACTGGACTTCAAAGGACTTCCCTTGTTCTATCAAGCTGTTCATTAGTTTTGTTCTTGAGCGAACTGTTTTGCAGCTGCCTTTGCCCGAACAGATGAAGCAGGAGGATTTACTCTGCGTATCTGAGGAGCTTGAAAATGGATGTACTTGGTTGTCCATATGTATATATCGTTCCTATGCAGTTGAAGAACCAGAAATTTAAGAGAAAGAACAGAGAATTTTATGCAGATTACATATATTAACCATTTCAACTTTTCAAATTCATATAAGACTCAGTGAGGCCCATCATGGGATTATTTTAAGACAAAGCAAAGCTTTCAATTTGGGTCTGACTGGGCATGGACAACTAAGTTTCCACCAATTTCCTATCATTGAGGATTTTTTTAGTTTTCAAGTCCCATAGAAAATGAGTGTACTCTGCTGAATTTGAAATCTTTTCAGCAAGAGTTTAAATAACATTAGCTCAAACCAGACAAAGGTTCCAACAAATGCATCAAAAAATGAAACATATACAATAAATAAAATAAGTCAGTCTAGTTGGGAAAATAATAACCTTGCTAGATGATGCTAGAACCCACTTATTCTTTCTTAGACTTAGACTTATTCCTCCTTCATCCTCAGCTACAATACTTGCATGGACCTTCTCTTTACCAAGCTCTGTCATATGTTTCTCTCAATGAGCTTTTGTGATCATTCACTTGTTTGCCAACTTTACCACCTGGATAAGGATGTCAACTTAGAACTAAACAGATAAGAAGATAGTTGGCCTCTGCCTCAGCCGTAGAAATAAAAAGACTCAGTCCATTAACGGTTTTCCCTCCAATGCAAGAGCCTCATACGTAAGATACATCCTTTATTCTTTTTTTATTAAAAGTTTCATCATGATAATCATACTCCCCAGAGGAGCTCAAATATAATACAATTAAAAATAAAAAATAAAAAATAAAAACCCTTAGAAACCAATAGGTAGATTGTATTGAAATGACACATAATGACCAAGAAAATTTTCAATATTTCTTGTCCAATACTCCTAGGAACAAGATACAGGAGATATTCAAAAGAACAATGTAAATGTGTCTCATAGATTTGCATGCCAAAGCTCTAATTGATATAATCATCAAGAAAACCTCTTGCCCAATTTTAAGAAACTTTGGAGAATCACATGTAGCTTCCAGGATAGAGAAGACCAATTCAGCCGACACATTAGTAAATCTGTGTAACTTTTCAGGAAAGCAAATGTGTGCCCCTGAGGATATTCCACATTCCACTAAAGAGCCATGAATATTCCAAGTTTTGTAACTTCTCATTCTAGCTTTATAACTTCCAATCCTTGATATTTTTCTCTATTTTGGGGCCAAATTGCTTAATTATACCAAAAAGGAATGTAATAGGAAAATGGTGAAAGAAGAGAAGACAAATGGGAATAGTTATTCACCTAGTAAAAAAAAATGAGGAGCAAACCAGATAAAAAAAAATGGAGTGAAAAAGAAAGCTTGGAACTGTTGCTCAAGTAAGTCAGATCAACTTAAATTTAGTGACAAATTTTTGTTGGCACAAAAGGAGTTGATGGGAGAAAAATGAACCAAACTTTTTGAGTAAATGAAAAATTTTAAAAGAAAAAAAAAACTAAAAATAAGTGATGATGTTAATAATGTTATTGAAATTTGCAAAGAAGCAATAAGAAATCTTCGCAAACAGGGACATGAGTAAGAAAAGTATGCACCAAATATCAACATGTTATAAGTTACGGTGATACATAAATGAACAATTCAAGAGTGTAATATTAAACAAAAGGACATCAAAGTACATATGAGAGCACAATATAAACGGGTAATTGAACACTAACACTTATAATCTAAGGGCATAACTACACACAAGCACATTACAAGTTCTACATTTCTAAGCAAAAGAAAATCTCAAGGGATGTAGAGGGTGACAAGCATCGGAGAAGCTTGTAGGAAAATATGTGATACAAACAGCAGAGGACTAAGTTACTCTAGATGGTGAAAAATGGATTCTAGCCTAACGATGCTAGATTGCAAATAAAAGCAATGAGGAACCTCAGACTTAAGAAAGGTAGAAACAAAAGCTAGGTTCACATTCACAATCAAGTAGAATGAAGTTGCCCTATGGCATCCAATGATTTAAATCTTGGTCTCTGAGTCCACAAGCATGAGACTTCACACACTAGTGTCAAACCATACTTGATGCCTAGAGCAAAATTCACGAATGTGGAATACAAGTATCATAATTTGTGTGGTGCATTGAAGCATAACAGAGTATATGAAATTACCAGTAAACCCAACACTCCCAAATCCAAATGTCCCTGCCACTCACTCACTCTCCTTGTCTCCCCAACCTCCCATCTCCCTCTTTCTTCACAGTGAAAAGAAAAACTATGGCAAAACCATTTAATAATTCAAACATAACAAAAGAATTCTGATCTTCTAGTTTCAAGCATGAAACAAGAAGGACCAAAAAGCTGTAATTAGTATTTCGACCTTATAAACAAAAGCCTACTTGTAACTCAAAACCAAATGGCAAAAGAAGAAGCAGAAAATGTAATTAGGTAGGTCTAAAGAACTCGAAGATTGACTTGAGACATGGATGAAACCCAGAATCAATATTAACTAATTACAGATGCAAGAAAATGTAACTGAAACGATGCAATGAAGTTGATGAAGAAAGCATTAATTGTACCCTTTCTTGCTTGCTTGCTTTCTCTCTGATTGTGTTTTGGTTGTTTCACAGACACCCAGGACCGGAGGTGTTGCAGACAACACATCTCGTTTCACTTCATTTCAAGTAGCTTCTTTCACTTCCACCCGATCCATACATAACCAAATCTTATCCACAAATATTTAGCTTCTTTCATATTTCTACACCATGGAATACGTGGCTAATGAAGAGAGATGGGAGTTGGACATGTTTAGTAGGAAAGAAGCAAATGATGTCCATTGCTCTGCTACATATTTACCTAGTTGCTTAATTCCTGGCCTCTCCTTTTATTTATTTATATTTATATAAAAGAAAATTGAATGTTTTATTAGGAAGGTTTCGTTTTTTAGGGCAGTTAAAGTTAAAGGAACCCCACTTATGAACTATCTACACTTTAGTCACTAACACAACTCAACTCTAAAACATATATATTCTATTTATTCCAGTCAAAAATACAAAAAATCCTAAATTACCCTTCACCCTAAAGTACCCCCCACCCCTCCCCAAACCCCTCTCGGTTTTTTCTTCTTTTCCACCAATTCTTCTCTTCCAAAACTCTTTCGAAACCTTAGCTTTTAACTTCAAAGCCCACTATTTTTATCTTTTTATCTTAGTTTGAAGAATATTAGTTGTAGGGGAGCATCATTTTGACCCCATTTGGAGCAAATCACCACTCTCCGTTTTCGTGTGTTTTTCAACGATTGATCCTTTGAATCGATAAGAAATGCATGGTTTAATAGTTATTTTTGTTTCTATTCACTTTTATTCATGAAATGTGAAATGCAATATGTATGAGTGTTTTTTGATGTATTTTGCACAAAAAATAGGCAAGAACGAATGTCGTCATCATAGACGACCTTCATTCTAGGGTCGCCCACAGAAGACCGACCCTACTTTGTACAAGTTGGTCTATCAAGGCTGACTCTGCATGATTTTTTTTTAAAATAAATAGTGATTAACTATTTTATTGTGTACAGATATGTCAAGGACACGCAACACTACTTCTAGTGAGCAAAGTGAGTCACGCACTCGACCTACAGCATCAAAGAGAAGAAGTAGGTGCACTGAAACTAATTTTTCGGCCATTGCAGATGCTGCACAACAAGAAGAACAAGAAGTAGAGCAAATAGACGAGACAAGCACGCAACACACTGGCCAAAAGAGTCAATCCACTGAAGAAGATAATAGTGCCTCTGTCTCATTTCCGGGAGGCCCTACCGATCCCTCTGTCCTTACTACTTTCAAGAATCATATTGTTGCAGCTATATGGGTTGGCAAAATAAGTCTTCATCCCTAGTGTATAGTAAATTTGTTGTTGACGGTTATATCTTGTTAATATTTACCATTCATATTTGTTTGGTTGGTTTTCTTTTTTGTTTATAGCATCGACCCCTACTTAGGTGCAAAAATCATGGAGCACAGATGGCTGAGTAGGATCTAGAATGCCACCCCGAGCAAGAAAAACTTAAAGAAATCATAGATGGATCTGGGTTGAGTCTCATGATCGGTTGCTCGTACACGCACGCCAACAAGACACTGATTACTGCGTCTGTGGAGAGATGACAACCAACAACAAACACATTTCACCTTCCTTTGGGTGAAATGACAATTACCCTCGATGATGTTGCGATACTTCTCAACATTCCTGTCACGGGCAGATCCTTCTCAGTCATACCAATGGTTAACGATGCAGCCGAATTATTGGTGCAAGGGTTGAGAGTTTCATTCGGTGATGTGAAGGAGGAGGTCAATAAGGGGAAAGGGAAATCCATGGCAAAGCACTGGTTGAAAGCCCGATTTGATACCCCCAAGCACGCAGGCACCCCTACCCCCCAATAGAGTGCACAACAAGGGCATTTCTATTATACCTGCTAGGGTGCACATTGTTCTGTGACAAGACATCGACACGGTGTTGGCTTAATGACCCTCACCCTTTGCACTTTTGATGATCCCAAATGATATTTTATGTTATCTAACTTATATGTTGAGCATGTTTCAGTTTAATGTGTTATAAGTCTTAAAGTTAGAAACAAAAACAGTACACTCATCAAGCATAGAAGTTCCAAAAGCAAGACCTAAAGCACAAATACCAAAGATCTTTAAAGTGTAAACAAAGCAAGTCAACTGAAGTCAAGATAAAGCTCAACTAAAGTCAACCAAAGATCAAAACACAAAAACGGAACGATTCAAAATGTTGTAACTGCTTTAGATCTTTTTAGGATGTAAGTTTCTTTCAGTAATTGATCAGCCACTTCTCTTTATCGTGTGTTTAATCGAATCGAATCTTATTTCTCAAAGGTTTTTAACCATTCAATCTTATTTGAAGATTTAACTTGGTTTCCATCATTCTATCTCTTATAAAACTTAAGCGATATTCTGGATATGTACATGATTCCCAAGAACCAATGGAATGCATTCATACTATGTGGAACACACTCCTATAGCAAAAACATGTCTTATTTGCCTCGGACTAGCTTAAACACACTCTAGTAAGGAGAAACACGTTTTAGGTACAAGGCAAAGAGTGTGCATAAATCTCGGGTCTGGTGAAACGCGTTTCAGTTGAGTGAAAAGCGTTCCAGCTGTCCGTTTTAGTGTGTTTTTGTCTCGAGCTCACTGAAACGCGTTTCAGCTGGGTTGACAAAAATTACTCAATGGGGAAGATGAGAATGAACGCTGCTGCTGGTTAATTAACGATGCCATCGGAAGACATTTTCACCTAAGTTTCTTATTTTTTATATCTTATATATATTTAAATGTTTGGAAAGCTCGTTATCGTGTGCATAAAAAAGATTCTTTCTTTATTTCTTTAAGAATAGTTTATTTAAAAATTTGATTCTAAAATAATGTAGCTTTTGTCTCCCTCTGCTCACTTCCTTCTACAATTTGAAACTCGCATTTATTTAATGTGCAAAGACATATGTTACCATTTTTTGAATAATAGATGTAGAATTCTTACATTTAATATGCAGAGGAATGCTATTTGAACAAAAAATTAAGTCAACACCAAATGGTACAAATCTAATGTGGCATCCGCTAGGTCAAATTCATACCTTTGTGACAAGATGTTTTACTTGTTGACCTAGCAAGTAATTAATACTAGTACTTTTAACCTAGGTTAGCCTGTGATATTTAATGGTAACTTTTAGGTTCTAAGGCTTTTTGAAGGCTTTTTATGTTCCCTTAAACACAACCACACCATCAAGTGAGATAGCCAAATGGAGACGTCGATGATGGGATGTTTATAATGATGAAAATTTTAATAGGAAATATACCCTATAACACATATAATTTTAAGGTCTACCCTGGTTAGACCGGTTAATGGTTGTTGACCGTATCCAACAGGGTAGATCTCTTTTTTTTGCTCTTGTTTTCGTTTAGAAACACATTTTCAAAAGCAACTCTAGGCCAAACAAACTTAACAAGTGCTTTTATAGGAATCGCCTTTTGAAAAGGCGTCTCTCCCAAACATTTTAAAAAAAAACCCTTCGTCCACATACAAGGGGACCATGCTTAAAACTTGTTACGACCAATAATATACTTGTGACTGATCATATGAATTACTTCAAAAAAAATCTTTAAGTAAAATGATTACAACAAAACTAGATGTTCATATACATTAATAATTTGACAAGTTTCAAGACTTATCTATGGTCTACAAAAAGTTTGAAAGTAAATTAACACAAAATGAAAACAAAAATAACCTAGAAAATACTTCATTCATCATGTTCCACACCAAGGTTTCTTTCTAACATGACAAGGCCTATCTACTCATTGTTGTACCATAATTGTCGGTTCTTGTGTCACTTAGCTTGCTTGGGAAGGACCATCAAAGTCAACTGCTTCAACCACATGTTCTACAACTTGCAGTGGATCGAAGAAACCATGATCTACACGCTCAACAATATGTTGATCAATATGTCCTTTGGCCCTACCACATCCTCTTCCTCTCCCAAGAGGCCTCCCTTTTCCACGTCCACATCTCCATGCTCTCTCCGCAACATTAACATCAACTTGTTCATCATGGACTGCAATCTCATCTCGTTCATCGTGTACATGTGTCTCATCACCAACAGGAGAAAGGACATATCCATGTGCCTCATTAGGTACGCGTGCCTCATCATGTACATGTATCTCATCAACAACAGGAGAAGGGACAGATCCATCGAATGGATTATATGCATCAAATGGCGAAGGTGGCAACTGTAGTGACGAAGCAACTATATCAACATGTAAGTTGAGAGCATGATATTCTTCTTGCAAATTTCGTAGTGCATCCGCACTAATCATGTATATGGGATATCATCGAGGTAAAAACATCTGAAGTAGTCATGCAGTTGACTTGATTCCATTTATCTTGCTATAAAGATAAAATAACATGCAAATATCAAATAAATGCAATTATTTATTATAATATGATATTAAAAGTCTAAAAAGAGCTTTGCATCGACTAAACGTACCACGTCTTGGAATAGCACCCCACATCTACTAATGCACCGTCTAGTAATAAATCGATACCATTATATATACTCATTATGACGACCCATGGACTGCTCACCAACTGCTAATGTATCATGCCTTCGAATATCCCAATAACCAATATACCGCAAATGATGAGCATGCTAATCATAACCCCTCAACCTTTCGAGTTCATCTTAAGAAGTGTCACTTCATGATTACATGCTTTGGTATTGTTTGTTGTATGTCAAACTGTGGCAATACTCAATTAGGAAGATGTCATTCTATTATATGAAAACATATCAATGGTGCAATTGTCCGCCATATAGCTTGACCACTTACACAATACAAAGGCAATGATGATATGATTTCTTGAGTATATGGTTGCCAATTAACCTATAATTATAATTTTGACAAGTTAGTCCTTCAAAAAATGCCACATAATTTTTAGAAAGTTGTTCAATGGGATATTAAATGGTCCCATCTTTCCATGTTGAAAGTCTCACGATACTGTAACAAAACATGAATAGATACCTCAGTATTACACAATGCAGTTCTCCATCTACACATTAAACTACATAATATAAGATAAATGTGCACAATTGATGATAGAAATTGATCATTATAAAAAATAATGCATATTTCTATCTACACATAAAATCACATAATATAAGATCAATGTACGCAATTGACAGAATATGATAATTATAAAAAATAATGCATTTCTCAATCTACACATTAAGTCTCATTTTTGTTTGTCCATACTAGATTTCAAGCGAGGGTAATGGAACTTCATCCCCACTGGGATTGAGCTCCGCTTTTCAACCTCGGCGCGATGCAATGAATAGGATGCGATCCCAAGCCCATAACTGAAGCAATAATAGTGGCCCAAATATCTAACAAGCATAAAGATGAGACGCCTTATTTAACTCTCTATATAGCTACGCTAAACAAGAACTACCCCAGCTACACTGACCAACAACGTCAAAGTCCTCCAATAATGGCAAAAACATCAAATTCGTTTTATTATTTAACTTATCTTAGAACAAAGATCTGCACATCAATTGCAATATGTAAGCACGTGCATACTGCTCCACATCAACATCATTAGCATCCTCATCCAACCCTCTAAACTAGGATGCAAAAGCATTAAGCCATAAGCAACACCCTTTCAAATAACTTCTCCTCGGCATAAAACTCAATAAACGCTCACATACATCTTCCCATTGAAAATCTACAATTCCTGTGACGGGTTTGCCTTTCACTAGTGGCAATCCTAGTTATATTACTACATCCTCCAAAGTGATTGTACATTCTCCCACTTGCGTATGAAAGGTGTGTGTCTCAGGTTGCCATCTTTCAACTAAGATTGTTACCAAATGTCAATGCAATGCAATAAATCCAACCCTTGCAATACCATAAAACCCTGATCACATGAAATAAGGTACAATCCTCGCATGAAGTGACAGTAGAATTAGGGTTGTAAGCGGGTCTTGTCGGGTCAGGTTTGGCCCTAAAAATCACCAACCCGAGCTTATTGGGTGAGAAAATTTCCCACCCCGAGCCCGAGCAGCTCATTTTTTTTATTATAACTCGGTCGATCTGAAACATAATCAGGTCAATCGGGTTGATCGAGTTTGATTAATAACTCAAACCTAACTACAATTAATAAATCAAAAGCTAACTTGAAAATTAAATAGTTAATTAAAACAATAAAACTAAAAAAGAAAGAAAAGTAAAACATAAACAAATCAATCAAAATAAATAAATAAAAACAAAGAAAACGATAGAAAGGAAAAACAAATTTATAGCAAAAAAAAGCTTATTTTTGGTGGGGCCTCTCACGAAGAAAGGCCCGAACTTCACGCCCTTAGGAGCCCTTAGGTCTAGAGCATTAGAGTTGGAATAGGTTGGAATGGGTGGTGAAGGAGGGTTGTTGTTGGACACCCCAAAAGGGGTTGAATTAAGTGTTTCGGGCAATTAAGTTAATTTTAAAAACTATTTTGTGGAATCCTTAAATTTGTTCAAGCTATTTACCAAATAGATGGTGTGCAAATATAATGTACATAAATTAAATGCAAAAACACAAGAGTTTTTACGTGGTTTAAAAAACCTTTTCCTACATCCAAGCCTAGAGAAAAACCTTTATAGAATTCCATTATCTCAGATTTACTTCAAGGGTGTGAATCAAGCCTTTATCAATGCCTTTTTATAGGTTTAAGGTGAATCTATCCTTTTACAGGCTAAAGATGAACCAACTACTTCCTTTTCCGGGCTAAGGAAGAACCTAAAATCTTTCTTACGGGTTGAGAATGAACCATTTGACCCTTTTCAAGACAAAGGGTGAAACTAATCTAATGATTCCAATTTTGGAATCGCAAGTGATACTCTATCACTTGACTTGGCTTGTTTCAACTATAAACAGTCCAGAAATACTAAATACAAAGATTAAGGTGTTTGTTTTACGTAAATAGAATAATTACAATGAAGCTCAAGATACTACAATTTCAATCAATACAAGATATAAAAATGAAGCTTAAGGATTGAGAAAAACTTACAACCATATACCTTTCTTTGAACCAATATTGCTCAATTGAATGCTTTGAAAACCATGAATGAAAGATGCACAAGTTGAAGCTCCAAAATCTAGAATGTTTTCTCATTCGAATCCCCTCTCTTCATGTTTTGAAAATGAGGAGAAAAGAAGGATAAAATTTAGGCTCATTCTCTCATTTTCTCACAAAAACCTTTTTATTAAAGGGGGTTTTTGGGTTCAAAGATGATGCATTCATTTTCCACAAGAACTCAAAACCTCTCTCAAGAACAAAACATGAGAACTTTTTAAAATCAAAATCTGAAATTTTTGTATTGTGTAGAGAGTGAGAGAGAGTGGGAGAGAACGATAGAGAAATGATCTCAAGAAGGCTTAAATACTTCTCTGATTTGAAAACCCTAACCCTAGATGTGTGGTTGAGATTCAATGGATTAGAGATGGAAAAAGGTGAAATCAATGGTTGAGATTTGAAGATCAAAAAATATTTTTCGTACACAAAAAAAAAAACCCAAAAGGTAGTGTGCTCCATGAAAAGTGAAAAATGGGGGGATCACTAACAGGAGCGCATTCCGTAACTGTGGGAGCACGTTACCCTTGTTCAGAATGTTTCTGAACTGAGGGAGCGCATTCACACAAAGAGGGAGCACGCTCCCCAAATTGAGAAAAACATATTTCCCAAAAACACACCAAGGGAGCGCCTTTCCTCAGTCCACACTCACCAATTTTGTGACTTTCGACGATTTTGACGCTTTTGATGTTCATGCAACATTTCTACTGAACTTGGGGCGCAAACGTCACAAGAAATGACGTTCAGTTGGGTCGAAAACAATGTTTGAAACAAAGTCTAAGTCCAACCACGTATGGGTGTACTAGGTTCCCTTAGGGGAATTAGGTTCCTTCGCTTGGGTACGCATGAAATGATGATTCAAATCATTTAGTTTAGCATTATGTAACTTAGAAACATATTGAAGATTTAAACCATGTTTATAGGAATTTGAAAACTCTAAAAACTAATCAAAATCATGATTTTATGTGAAATTCATGAGAGGGAGTGAATTCCCCGAGGGAGTTTGGTTCCCGAAAATGCAAAATATATCAATTTTGATTTCAAATCAAGTTGAAAAACATTCATATGATAAAAGCAAATGTGTTTGATTTTTCAAAGATTGTTTTAAAGCATTTTATGATTTTATAAAATTGAAAACCAAAAAACCGATCGAATGAAGAAATTTAAAATTTGAAAACCAGTCAAAGGAACTTTAAAAACCAACCAAGTGCATGCAAGTATGATTTAGAAAAGTAATTGGGCAATATGGAATCAAAGAAAGAATACAACCTAAATCTAAATTATACCTGTAAACTCTCATCCTTTTATCTTCAAGTTAACTTGTCCAAGCTTTTGACTTTGACCTTGTATGCTCCACTTGATTGAACTTCTTCGACTTGAAGTATTATAATCTTGTATCTTCCTTAGGTGTTGAAATATACTAAATGAACTCATTAGCATCATTTGTTATATTGTTTGTTAGCATCAAAATATTAAAAAGAATTTAAGTCAAAAACGACTTAGGTCAACAGTTGTGGGGTATTTATAGGAAAACCTCCTTTAAATGTGGGATGGAAAAGGGGGTATTTTCTTTATTAATAGCCCTCATTCTTTCAAATCTTACTTCAAGTTTGAAGTGGGTGCTCCAATCTTGGTTTGGTGCCTTGGGTTTTCTCCTTGGAGAAGCCTCTTGAAAAATAATTTTTTTTGTATATTTATCATGTATTGTATACATATATGTATATATATTAAATATATTAATATTTATAAGTAGTTGTTGGGGCAGGTCTGGTTGAAGTCGAGCTTAATATGTTAAACCCAAAAATCAACCCGACCTATCGGGTTAGGTGTTTTATCACCCGACCCACTAGATGAAACCCCCCAGATCCCTACCGGGAAGCTTCGGAAGGATTATGTGACACTTGCAAAGATTGACTAAATATGTGTTAAATGACTATAAAAACATAAAAGAACATAAAAAGTGTATACTTAAGTGCAAATATTAATAAAGTTCATTACTTCATATGTTGTTGATATTGTTGGAAAATATTATTTAAATAAGTTTTTTTTTTGGTGAAAAGGTGTGAATAGTTACTTAGGTTCAAATATATTGAATCTTAATGTGTCTATTGGTAGAGATCAAATATATTGAATCTAGACATTTTTAGAGTGTTCTTGGTTGAGTTGAAGTGAACACAATCCATATTCAACATCTTTGAGTGAGGCTTCATTGTATCCTAAAGGCAATTTTCTACATACCGACTATGTTCTCGCGATTTTGCGAAAAGGAAGAAATATTGCTTAAAAGACACCATCTTTTAGAACGTGCCTTGAAGCCAATAGAACAATTTCCTTCCGTTCTCTCTACACCAATACACCTATTGCATCGACAAATACAACTATATTTTCATTAGCCTTTATGCTAGAATATTGATTGTTCTAGCTATTGATTGTTTGAGTCCAATATGAGGGTTGACGAGAACCGAGTGACACCTATATAAATGAACCATAACATAGATAAGTATCAATTTAAAAAGGAAAAAGTAGAAAATATGACTAATTGGTGTACTTTTTACATACTGGTTGTTCCATTGACATAGTTATATGTTCATGAGACTCCATTGCAGGCTTACTTCTTTGACATCTCAAGGAATTGACTTTATCATTTTTGTTTCGCACCTTGTAAAGAAGAAAAGCAAAAACTATATGAATAGAATAGAAATGATTTAATTTGTCTATAAGAAGGTATGAACTATTCATACCTTAAGGAATCCCAAAACTTTACCAAAGCTCACCCAAAAGTGCATTTTGCCAGGTTGAGCTTCATGTGATACTTTCTTAATATAGCAAACATGTCAATCAGGTCGGTAGGATGAGCTGCCGCCTCCATGCTTTTGACTAACATGTCGTCAACGTAAACATCCATGTTGATTCTAATTTTCTCTCCGAACATGCTATTGATCAGCCTCTGGTAAGTAGCACCGGCATTTTTCAGGCCGAAGGGCATTACCTTGTAACAATACAGACCTCGGTTTGTAATGAAAATTGTATTTTCTTCATCTTTACGACTCAACACAATCTGGTTGTACACTGAATGTGCGTCCATGAAGCTCAGCAGCTCATGACCTGTTGTTGCGTCCACCGGTTGATCAATGCGGGGCAACGAGAAATTGTCTTTTGGGCAGGCTTTGTTCAGATCGGTGAAGTCAACACATGTTCTCCATTTTCCATTGGGTTTTTTAACCATCTGTACATTGGCCAACCAATCTAGATAAAGCACTTCCCTGATGAAGCCTGTCGTTAGTAGCTTGTCTACCTCTTCCCGCAGGCCTTGAGCTCTGTCGGAATTGAGAGTTCTTATCTTTTGTCGAACTGATCTGGCTTCTAGGTCGACATTAAGACTATGTACCATGACGCTGGTCGATATGTTAGACATGTCTTGAGGGACAAGGCAAAAATATCCTTATGCTCTCATAGGAGGCCGACCAGCTGGTCGGTGAGGGAGGGACTATTCCTGTACCGACCTTAATCGTCCTCACTGGATCTTCGCCAATCTGTACCTCAGCCTATTCATCTTGGGGTTCAAGCCTCGACACCTCTTCTTTGGGGTCGAAATCAAGGTTGGCTGGGTGTTCTAGCAAAATTAATTGCTCCTCTGTAGTTTTATGATTTTCCTCATGCCCCATCTTTTTCTTCACGACTGTCACATAACAGTCCCTAAATTCTTTTTGGTTGCCCCGTACCACTCTGACACCTCGCTCTACTGGGAACTTCAGAGTTAGGTGATAGGTTGATACCACAACCCTCAGACTATTGAAAAGTGGTCTCCCTATAATGGCATTGTAGACAGTAGGGCACCTTACGACCAAAAAGTTGGTCATGACCGTGACCTTGTGCTCTGAGTCCCCTATTGTCACTGGTAAAGTTAGTTTTCCTTCCAGCATAATGTTATTTTCAGTGAAGCCGATCAGAGGGACATCCACCGAGCTCAGTTGATCCTTGGTCAGTCCCAATTTCTCGAAGGCTAACCAGTAAAGGATATTTGTCGAGTTGTCGTTGTCGACTAGCATCCGACGGATTTTGTAGTTAGCCACAGTCATTGTGACCACTAAGGCATCAGCGTGCGAACAGAGTATGTCTTGGGCCTCCTCTTCGGTGAAAGTAATCGCAAAATCTGATCGTTTCTGCTTCTCAGGTCGGTACCCTAGGTTCATGACTTCCGACCTGAATTCTCGGACATAAGCCTTCATAGCCCGGTTAGAGGTACCAATCTGGTTTCCACCAAAGATGGTTATGATTTCGCCCACTGGCTCGGCTTGGTCATTTTTTGGAGTCCTGTGCCGGTTGGAGTCCTTCACGAACTCCTTCAGATGACCTTTGCGAATTAACGTCTAGATCTCCTGCTTGAGGTCGTAACAATAGTCAGTATCGTGACTGTGGTCTCGATGATACCGACAATACTTTTTCTTATCCCTCTGCTCTACAAGTGTTTTCAGATTTTTGGGCCATCGGACATAGTCTCTGTTCCGAATCTCAAGGAGAACCTGCTCTCGTGAGGTAGTAAGAAGCGTGTAGTTGGAGTAAACATTCTGGGGTACTTTGTTACTCCTCTGCTCTCGGCCGCTAGCGTCCGATATCTTTCTGTCCTGGTTGTCCTCCTTCGATTCATGTTCCCTTTTTCGCTTCTTGTCTTTCTTCAAGCTCTTCGGGGACCCATCTTTTCCTTGCTTTGCATTGTTCTGCTCATCGACATTGATGTACTTTTCTGCTCGGTCCAAGATTTCTTCATAGGTACGGGCTTTCTTTTTTCCAAGGGAATAATAGAACTTCTCGGGCCTTAATCCTGCGAGAAAGGCAGTTATCGTCATCTTGTCGTCACAATTGTCTACCTGAACTCGTATATCATCTAAACGACCGAGGTATTCCTTCAGAGTTTCACCTTTCTTTTGCCTGATAGCAAGCAAGCTATTCACAAGTTTTCTCTCTCATTTTTTCCTGCAAAGTGATTCATGAACTTGTGAGCTAAGTGCCTAAAAGAGCATATAGAATCGGTTCTGAGCTTCTAGCACCACTTCCGAGCTGGTCCGCCAGGGGTGATCTGGAAACCCTTGCACATGGTGGCGTCGTCATAGCCCTTGAATTCCATCTAGGACTTGTAGTTCTCGATGTGCTCTCTTGGGTCCACCTTCCCTTTGTACGTCCTGACTTCTGCAATCTTAACATTCTTTGGTAGCGGTGTTTGGAATATATCTTGGATAAAGGAAAAAATGAGTACCTTATACTCGTGGTAGTGTCGAGATGTGGATCTAGTAGTCTCAGAACGCTCTGATCCGTACGACTTTCATGACACCAACCTGACAAGGCTAGGCTTTCCTGTTGCAGCTCTTTTTGATGATACCGACCTGTATGAAGTAGGTTTCCTAGATCTCGGCTTTTTCGGAAGAGTTGACCTGATCCGGGAGAATATCGAGCTGTGCCTTTCCTTGGCACTAATGAGTAACGCAAGTCATTAACAGATAAAAACTTACGATTTGAGTTCGGAGGTGGTTTCCCCGATACCGACCTTTTCTTTGAGGTTGCACTTCAACACCTACTCTCTTCCCCCTTCTAAAGTCGAAGGCTAGGATGTGGTAGGTGGCTATGAAGTGGTCGTAGGGGGAGTACCTCCCTTAACACTCGTTGCTGCTCCAAGACATTTTGAGACATTTTCTTCAAGTTCCTCTCTATGGCAGTCAACCTTGATTTCTGAGCAAAGTTCTTTAACTGGTTTTTTGGTGGTCTTCCCCTTTATTTTTTGGGTACCACCGGTGTGACGACGAGCTCCACTTCAACTGGTATTTCTGTCTGCTGACTCATAACGGAAGAGTTGTTTTTGATTTACAATGTTGATCCCCACAGATGGCTCCAAATGTTGGTGCAAGATTTGACCAACACCTGTAGACGATGAGGTGGAAGGAAGATGTTGATCTGGAACTCGACGAAGTGCTGAAGAGATCACTGGAGGTTGATTATTTGAGAGAGGAAAAACAAGAGAAAATAGGCTATCGTGAGAAGCATCGGTATGGTGCCGGCCAAAAATCCTTCGATGCCTAAGTTAGTTCAAAGCTCCGTAGAGTTAATGGTACTGAACTGGGTCAAAAGTTGCTTACCTTCCTCTTAGGGGTTATGGTATTTTTATAGAGAGGGCTTGAGGTCTTTGGTCTTGTAGTAGAGTTGTTATAGAATCATGAATCAATCTTGTGCTAGAAGAGCACATTTGATTCCTAGTAGAATTAGGAAGATCTTGTGCGATCCTTACTGGATTAGGATGACTTAGTAGCCTCCTAGTCGAACTAGTAGAGCTTTAGGCCTTATCACAGTCGGATAAGGAGTAAATCTCGAACTTATCACAGTGAATCACGTCTTATCCTTATCTAAACTTGCGTTTAGTCGTCATCCGTTTCGAAGTCATAGACCTCGTCAGATCGGTATGTCGATCTAGAGTCTTTCATTTTGTCTGCTGTTTAGCAAAGATATAGTCTGTAAAAGAGGTCGGTAGTTTTTGGTCGGTAGGACATGATGTGTCCTACCAAGCTGATGTTGTCGTTTTATAGTAGCTGACCTGTCATCCAGGTCGGTAACCCAAACTGTCAACCTGGAGCTCTCCCATGTTGACCTGATCATTATGACGAATAATATGTCGTCCAGAACAGGTCGTTATACCTACATGGTCTGTATTACATCTTACTGGGCGAGACTAGCGTGGCCGACATGTCTTATGTTCGGTATATGGTCCAACAATATTTATACTATATATAAGCCAAAACTTTTTAGCAACGATTTGCAGCTTTTGTTAATAATACCAAAACTACCCATTATTTATTATTGTTCAACTAAAAAATTACAATTAGCTTAAAATAAAAATATAAGGGCATCTTTGTGAAAAGCCATTGCAAATCTCAACATAAACCGCTTTCTAAAAGGTTGCCCATGTTGCCCAAACGACACCTCCTGCACTTCACGACCTTTCCTAATCTTAAATTAAACCAAAGCCTTTACTGGTAATTCTATAAATATTTTTGTAAATTTGGGGGCATTAATGTAATTCTATAGACGGTTGTTACGTGAATAGTTGCAATGTTATCAACATCCTCAACCTTCACCATTTTTAATTAAAAAATAATAATAAAAATTCATTCTTCCTCAAGCATAAAAAACACGGCATTAAAGTTTTCACTTTGATTTTGCTCCAACAATTTCATCATCCTATATTTTGTTATTTGTGTCGTGTACTCTTCTTAGTCACAGTATAGGATTCTCATCTCTTCAGGTAATAAACTCTTTCGTTTTGCATTCCCATTCTACATTAAATCACACTTTATGTTGTTTGGTTCATTCAATTCTTAGACAAATGCCATATTTCTTTATATCATTAATAATCATTTGCTCACAAAAACCAGAGAGATCTATGACCTGCAAAGGGAATCTATAGCGCAAAATTACAATTTCCAGATGATGCATGTTACTTTAGTTTTGTGTGTTGATTTTACTTAATTACTATTTCAATAATTTATCATAAATTTTCAAATTATTTACTATTTTTTAGTATAAAATTATCAAATAAAATTATATAAAAAATATATTTATGAATAATTTGGTAATAAGACACAAAAAGATCTTTTTTTGTAATTTTAATAAACATAAAATATATTTTAAGAATTATTTTTTTTGTTATTTTTTACCCCCTTTTATTTATATACAACACACGCACGTACTCATGAACTAGTTGAGAACAAAAAGGATCTAATTAGTTAAATCACAATAGATTAAAAACTAAACCAAAAATGCATGATCAAGACATCAACTAATTGAGGTATTATTTACTTAATTTGGTCATAGAATGGTAGAGTACCCACACATTTCAACTCCACACACTTTGAAAATAAAATATAAAAAAATGCTAGTGTGTGATTATAATATATATTGCCAATTATCAACTTGATTTGTGATCTTAAGTAATTAAAATTTGATAAAATTGAAAAAAAATTTGCTGATGCATTCATATGAAGGATATGGCATTTAATGATTTTAGAAAGATTTTTGTAGAGATTTTATAACTTTATTTTGGAAAATAAAAAACAGAGATATCCCTTGAATTAATGGGAACCAATAATTTATTTTATTGATTTGACCAGCTATATGTTTTTAAATATATTCATTATTAAATAAGTTGAAAAGCAACATTTCATTAAAGCACGTGTCAAAAACAGCAAATGGGTCAACATTGACTTGAAAAAACTTACAAGGTGCCTTCAAAAAGTTGAAATAGAAGGAACTTTTGTTTCTGAGTTTGTTGGACTATATACAGAGCATAAGACATGTTACTTATGCTTGTTTCACCCGGTAGGATGTAATACAGACCAAACAGATATATCAACTTGTTTTGAATAAAGAATACAGATCTACTCAACCATGCACACAGCTTGAGATATGGTCGGTCCTACCGACTTGTACGACATATTATTCGCCATAATGACCATACTAACATGATAGGGCTCTAGGTCGGTGGTTTGGGATACCGACTTAGATGATAGGTCAGCAACTATAAAACGATAACATTAGCCCGGTAGGACTGATGTGTCCTACCAACCTCATTTTTGACTATATCTTTGCTGACAAGCGACAAAATGGAAGACTACAGATCGGCGTACCAATCTAAATATATCTACGACTCCAAAATGGATGACAACTAAACGTAGGTTCTGATAAGGATAAGGCGTGATTCGCTGCGATAAGTTCAGGATTTACTCCTTATTAGACAGTGATAAGGTCTGAAGCTCTACTAGTTCGACTAGGAGGTTGCTAAGTCATCCTAATCCCATAAAGATCACACCAGATCTTCCTAATTCTACTAGAAATCAAATTTGCTCTTCTAGCACAAGAGTGATTCATAATTCTACAACAACTCTACTACAATGCCAAAGACCTCAAGCCCTCTATATAAAAAGGCCATAATCCCTAAAGAGGAGGTAAGCAACTCTCGACTTGGTTCAGTACTATTAACTCTACGGAGCTTTAAACTAACTTAGGCATCGGAGGGTCTTTGGCCGACACCACACCAGTGTTCTTTACGATAGTCTGCTTTCTCTTGTTTGCCCTCTCTCAGATAACCAACTTCCAACTATTTCTCCAGCACTCCAACGAGTTCCAAATCAGCATCCTCCCTCCACCTCATCGTCTAATGGTGTTGGTCAAATCTTGCACCAACATTTAGTGTCGTCTGTGAGGACTGACATTGCAAGTTTGAAACACCAGTTGAGGTGGAGCTCGTTGCCACACCGGTGGCACCCCAAAAACAGAGAGGAAGACCACCAAAAAAGCAGTCAAAGAGCTCTGCTCAGAAATCAAGGTTGACTGCTATAGAGATAAACTTGGAGAAAATGTCTCAAAATGTCTTGGAACAACAACTAGTGTTAAGGGAGGTACTCCCCCTACGACCACTTCATAGCCACCTACCACCTCCTAGTCTTCGACCTCAAATCGTAAGTTTTTATCTGCTAAAGACTTGTGTCACTCGTTAGACGCCAAGAAAAGTCACAGCTCGGTGTTCTCCAGGACCAAGTCGGCTTTTCCAGAAAAGCCGAGATCTACGAAACCTACAACATAAAGAGCAGGAAATCCTGGCCCTGTCAGGTCGGTGCCGCGAAAGTCGTACGAATCAGAGCATTCTGAGACTACTAGATCCGCACCTCGACATTACCACGAGTATAAGGATATCCCTTCTCCCTTCATTGAAGATATACTCCAGACACCACTACCAAAGAACGTCAAGACCACAAAAGTTAGGACGTACAAAGGGAAGGTGGACCCAAGAGAACACATCTAGAACTACAAGTCCTGGATAAAATTTAAGGGCTACGACGACAACACCATGTGTAAGGGTTTCTAGATCACCCTTGGCTAACCAACTCGGAAGTGGTACCGAAAACTCAGAATCGGGTCTATATGTTCTTTTGGGCACTTGGCTCACAAGTTCATGAATCACTTTGCCGGGAAAAAGGAGAGAGAAAAACATGTGAGCAGCTTGCTTGCTATCAAGCAAAAGAAAGGTGAAACTCTGAAAGAATACCTCGGTCGTTTCGATGGTGTACGAATTTAGGTAAACGATTGTGACTACAAGACGACAGTAACCGCCTTCATCGCAGGATTAAGGCCCAGGAAGTTCCACTATTCCTTTGGAAAAAAAAAGCCCGAACCTACGAAGAAATCCTGGACCGAGCAGAGAAGTACATCAATGCTGATGAGCAGAATGATGCAACGCAAGGGGAAGATGGGTCTTCGAAAAGCTCGAAGAAAGATAAGAAGCGAAAAAGGGAATACGACTCGAAGAAGGATAATCGAGGAGGAAAAAGATCGGACGCTGGAGGCCGAGAGCAAAGGAGTAACAAAGTACTCGAGCATGTTTACTCCAACTACACGCCTCTTACTGCCTCGCGAGAGCAGGTTCTCCTTGAGATTCAAAACAGAGATTACATCTGATGGCCCAGAAAGCTGAAAACACATGCAGAGCAGAGGGATAAGAAAAAGTATTGTCGGTATCATTGAGACCACGGTCATGATACCAACAAGTGCTACGACCTCAAGCAGGAGATCGAGACGTTAATTCGTAAAGGTTGCCTGAAGGAGTTCGTGAAGGACTCCAATCGGCAGAGGACTCCGAAAAATGACCAAGTCAGGCCGATGGACGAAATCAGAACGATTTTTGGTGGAGACCAGATCGATGCATCTAACCGGACTATAAAGGCTTATGTCCGAGAATCCAGGTAGGAATTTATGAACCTAGGATACCGACCTGAGAAGCAAAAGCGATCAGATTTCACGATTACCTTCACCGAAGAGGAGGCCCAAGACATACTTCGTCCGCACGCCGATGCCTTAGTGGTCACGATTACCGTGGCAAACTACAAAATTCCTCGGATGTTGGTCGACAATGGTAGCTCGACAAATATCCTTTACTGGTCAGCGTTCGAGAAATTGGGACTGACCAAGGATCAGTTAAGCCTGGTAGATGTCCCTTTGATCACCTTCACTGAAAATAACATCATGCCGGAAAGAAGAATAAGCTTACAAGTGACAGCAGGGGACTCAGAGCACAAAGTTACGGTCATGAGCAACTTTTTGGTGGTAAGGTGCCCTACTGTCTACAACACCATTATAAGGAAACCACTTTTTAATAGTTTGAGGGTTGTGGTATCAACCTATCACCTAGCTCTGAAGTTCCCAACAGAGCGAGGTGTCGAAGTGGTACGTGGCAGCCTAAAAGAATCTCGGAACTGCTATGTCACGACCGTGAAGAAAAAGACGAGGCACGAGGAAAGTCTTAAGATCACAGAAAAGCAATTAATGTTGTTGGAACACCCAGCCAGCCCTGATCATGACCCCATAGAAGAGGTGTTTGGGTTTGAACCCCAAGATGAATGGGTTGAGGTACAGATCAAAGAAGATCTAGCAAGGACTGTTAAGGTCGGTACAGGTATGAGCCCCTTCTTCACAGACCAGTTGATCGGCCTCCTACAGTAGCATAAAGATATTTTTTCCTGGTCCCATGAAGACATGCCTGGCATACCGACCAGCGTCATGGTACATCATCTCAATGTCTACTCAGTGGCCAGACCAGTTCGACAGAAAATAAAGGATCTCAGTTCCGACAGGGCTCAAGGTCTACGAGAAGTGGTAGACAAACTACTAACGGCAGGCTTCATCAGAAAAGTGTTTTATCTAGACTGGTTGGCCATTGTGATGATGGTAAAAAAAACCTAATAGAAAATGGAGAACATGCGTTGACTTCACTGATCTGAACAAAGCCTGCCTAAAAGACAGTTTTCCATTACCCCGCATTAATCAAATGGTGGACGCAACAACAGTTCATGAGCTGCTGAGCTTCATGGACGCATGTTGGTCCCACCCAAGAGGGGGTGAATTGGGTGCGATGGTCAATTTTAAAATTATCTTCCAATAACGGCCTGAATGCTGGAGGATAAGGAATCACTAAGTTTGACAAATTGATCCTCGAGAGACCCTGCAGCAGGAAGCGATGACAGAGGTTCTTCGGCACGAAGTGGAGACGCATGGTTTTCCCTGGGAGCAATTTTCCAAGATTAGAAAAATAAAATTCATTTTGACACAGACTATCTTTCAAAAAGTATTAGCACAACACAAAGTGATTGGCGAGTTGTTTGGTCCTAAGTGCTAGTATATATAGACTTAGTGAGACATAGCCGTTAGACATTTAAAGTTCAAATAATATGAACGTTTACACACAATGACTAGAATGTTACATGAAAATAGCAACTGCAATTTTCACCAACATGCTGGTTCTTTTCAAATTTCATGAAATAAGAAAGTTTTGGAAAAACTTATTTCATGTATCAGAGACGATTTCTAATAAGTTTGAAAATGACTCCGAGCAAAAGTCTGTTTCGAAGAGTAAACTACCGTAGTGTACTTGTTCGTACAGTGACGGTAGTTGAATTAGCATCCTGATTCCTTAATCAGTGTCCTAACGCATAATATAAACTTTGTCGTTTTGTTCTGTGAGGGCGCTTATTACGTATAAGCATCCTACTGAACACTTAAGTAAGGGCGCTACTAACTCATAATCGTCTTAACTTACTTTGACACTTGAACAATTTAACCTTGAGGGCGTTAATGCACATTTAGCGTCCTGCTTTGTTTTAAAACAACTAGGTGCATGAGGGTGCTACTATCCGAGTAAGTGTCCTACCTTTTTAAAATATAAGACAACACATGAGGGCGCTACATTACGTGATCGTCTTACTAGTTAAGAACATAAAAACATAACAGAAGGGCGCTACTACTATGTAAGCGTCCTACTAGTTAAGAACATTTTAAATAAGACATAAACACGTTGAAGGACAATCAACGTCCTGAAAGTTACTAAGTTGATTCCCAAAGGTGAGGGTGTTTCTATCCAGAAAGTGTCCTGATAGTTTATTCAACTT
This sequence comes from Paratinospora sagittata, assembly GCA_035771175.1. NCBI lineage: Eukaryota > Viridiplantae > Streptophyta > Magnoliopsida > Ranunculales > Menispermaceae > Paratinospora > Paratinospora sagittata. Next base: position 20,530,573 of record CM069611.1, on the reverse strand, counting down.
ATAAGCATCAACGTCCTCAAAAAAACATTCTTTGAAGAACTTAAGAAATCTTTCGGTTAGCTGATGCTGAGTCAGCTTCTTGATAACTTCAAAGGTTGACTAATAGAGGAGGCCGCTACTATACAAGTAAGCGTCCTGATTAATCAATTCAATTTAACCTAGAACGTTATCAACGTCGTAATGAGTCATCAGTGTCCTGACTTAACAAGTTCAGGATAGCGCTGCTATTTCATTAGCATTCTGAAAGACTCTTTAAAAATAATCTTGACTCGCGATAAAATATACGATAAATGCGAATAAAAACTCAGTAGATTTTAAATTAAATATATAGTATTAAATCATTTGAAATACCGTAAAAACATGAAATCAAAACATGCATATTAGAAAAACATATGTAGATGATTTATGCATGGTTTTGAAAAGCATTTTGAGCAATAACGATTAGAGAAAGATATACCTTAAATACTTTGTGTATTTCACTTTTCTCATAACCATTAAATTCAACTCTTCATTATGAGATCTTCAATAAGAGCTTTGCGGAGTTGAATGACTTGAACGTTGATCGAGAGATGTAGTCTTGAAGCTTGATCGAATCGTTCGAGTAAAGTGATCTTTGAATCATGATGTGATCATTGAAGTTCTTTGGTTGAAACGAATTTGACCGTTGGATGTGATCTTTAAGTTCCTCGATCAAGTCGTTCCTTGACTTTTTGCTTTCCTCGAGTGCTTTGATGAAATCTTGATAAACGCATGTTTAACACCGAAAAGAACTTTGCTTGTGATCATCAAAATATACTTTATCGCAGTATATTTAGGGACAAGCTAAGTGATGAACCGCATAGGTTAACAATCTCCCCCTTTTTTTACGATAACAAACAAATCGAAAAATTAAATGCATAAGCAAAAAGATTAATGTTAATTTCTTTTCCCCCATCTATTCCTCTTATTTTTCTTCTCCCCCTTTGATATCATCAAAAAGTGAAGAAAAGAGACTAAGATCTCCTCTTGTGACTTAGTAGAATAGCGAAGCTCCCCTTTACATGGAGACTTCCCCTTACTTTGTGCATTTACCCTCAAGATGATTTATGACGACGTGTCATAGTTACGTGCGTGAGAATGAGTAAGGTCTACTATACTGAAATCACGTGATAAACAGATCTTATTTTTAGCACATAGAGAAATAGTTTGACTAATTCATAGTCTAAAATATTTGAAATAATAGCAAAATCGAGAATCGTAGTCAGAGGGAATGAGAAAGAATTGCCGAAAGATGAATTCATAAAAAAATTTTAATCGTGGACAGTTATTCTCTTTAGTGTTTGGCATAAATATAAATTTGATAATTAAACCAGACCAAACACAGAGTATGCTTTAAGATATGTAAATAAAACACGCATAAGCATAAGCAGAGAGATTTATGATTAAGCAGGCCTAGCTATTATTATTCTAATACGATGCAAAGTATATAGTTGAAGTACATGACATCTATTAGATATCAAAAATCACAGTCAATTGATGTATACGAAATATAATATTAAAGAGCAACATCAATGGCATGTGAGATGAAAAATTATAAACTTTACATAGTTTAGCATGTGAACATATATATGATAAACATGCTGATACCACGTATCAAAGTCTAAACATGCTGAATATATGCTAAGTTTCATAGAAGACATTTGAGCAATAACATACATTCATTGAACCAAAACTAGGCAAGTAATTTCAATTAAAGCATGGCCTAGACTGTTTGATTCACTGATTCTAATGAGAAAGCATTTGGAAGGGTATGTACTCATTAGAAATCAGATATCCATGAGTTTGATGCAAACATGACATGGTATAAAACAGATGCATCAAAATAAAAAAATCATTGAAAGAATAATGCCAAAAGATAATAATCATGAGTGTAGGCAATATTCTGTTCAAGATATAGGCGAATGATAAAGAGTTGTGTACATGGCTTATATATAAACATGAATCATACATAGATGTGGTTTTCTAAGTTCAGAGCAAGCATGATCATGATTCGAACTAGCATAGGCAGAAATAAATTATTGAATCACAGCCTAGCTATTGTGTTACCTAATCATTAGATAATCATATATCACAAGTTCAAGATTAGCATAAATAATCATGATATTATAAGATACAAGATAAGTCTAATCATGATATTTATCAGACAGTCACAGATAATCATATCAGGAATACTCAAAATAGATGTGACTAGTCAGGAAAATTGTCACCAATAAACTGATAATTGCATTAGACATAGTAGGATTTCATCATGATGCAGTTTATCAGGATATATGAACAAGATAACATTAGTATGATGACAGATAATCATGTTCATGAAAGCAGCATACATATGCAACAAAAATATTCGAGAATTTTACAAACATAGAAACAGGTATATCAAAGCATAAATCAAGCAGATTGCGAATGGTGACTAGTGTGTGCAGCATATGAATATGAAATATAGTATTCACACAAATTCAAGCAGATCAATCATTCAAATATAGTAACGCATCAAAATATGAATGAAAGATGGAAAGACAGCTAAGCATACACAAGCAAGCATCAAAGTAGTAAGATGTGCAGAACTCAATTGAACGGAGTATACACATGCACGATAACTTGTGATATGGATTATGCTTAAACATTGAAGGTAAGTATTGTAAGAGAGTTTTAATAATAAAAAATACAAAAGATAGCTTAAACAAAATTTGACAATTTTGGCATAACGTGACAAGGGCTGGCAGAGAGGTTTCTAGATTTTCCTAGAAGATTCTGCACCGAAATCTTCGAAGTGAGGACAAGGACATCCATGAAGGCTATTGGTTTTGTGAGCCATGGGAGTGGCGGTGCTCACATGAACAACCTTTTCAATTAACGCTCGGGATTCCTCATTTTCCTCAAATAGTGCCATCATCAAATCTCTCTGATGTTTGGCCTTGGCTTCAAGCTCTTTCAGTCGGTTCTCGTGCTAGTTTAGCATGTCCAGAATGGCCCGAACGCTGGAGGATAAAGATTCACTAAGTTTGGCAAATTGATCCTCGAGAGACGTTGCAGCAAGAAGCGTTGGCGAAATGCACTTTTGGGATGAGCTCTGGTAAATTTTTGGGATTCCTTATTAATCAAAGAGGAATCGAGGCTAACCCTGACAAGATTTTGGCTTTGGTCGACATAAGGTTACCCCGAACCATGAAAGAAGTCCAGAGGCTCACCGGGTGGCAGCTACACTGAGCATGTTCATCTCTAAGTCCAAAGACAAATGCCTTCCGTTCTTCAAGCTGATTAAGAAGAAGGCAGTGGAATGGACCTCGGAGTATGAGAAGGCTTTTCAGGAGCTAAAAGCTGACCTAGGCCAGACTCATTTGCTCTCGAAACCCTTTCATGGAGAACAACTCTTTCTGTACCTAGCAATTTCAGAAGCAACAGCCAGTTCTGCCTTGGTCAGGGAAGAGCTAGGAAACCAGAAGGTGGTATACTACATCAGCAAGTCTCTACTCGACGCAAAGACGAGATATCTGGAGATTGAAAAACTTACCCTCGCACTTGTCACTTCAGCTCAAAAATTGAGACCCTATTTCCAGGCCCACACCATAGTCGTCCTCACCAATCACCTATTGAGACAGGTGCTCTTGAGGCAAAAGACATCCGGACGATTGACTAAGTGGGCCATTGAGTTAAGTGAATTCGACATTGATTACTAACCTCGTACGGCTACGAAAGGTCAGGTGCTGGCAGATTTTCTATCTGAGTTGCCTCAGATAGATCGACCTACCAACCTTGGCCCTTAGGAAGCCTGGAAGTTGTTCGTCGATGGCTCTTCTTGCAAGCAGGGATGTGGAGCAAGAATAATACTCATCTCCCCCAGAGGTGAGAAACATTTGTATGTTTTTTGCTTTGATTTCCTAGAATCCAATAACGAAGTAGAGTACGAAGCACTTTTGGCTAGCTTACGAATCACTCTCAGTTGGGGGTGAGTAAACTGGTCATCCACTGCAATTCTCAGCTCGTCGCGAAGCAAGTTACATCAAAATATCAGGCCAAGGATGACAGAATGCAAGCATATCTGAAAGAAGCCCTGGCCCTGCTAGGAAGGTTCAAGGAGTATGAACTGACGCAGGTGCCCAGAACAGAAAATACCTTGGCCGATACCCTTTCTAAACTGGCCTCCTCATCCGAGGTCGAGCTCATGATTCAAGTTCTGGTGGAGTTTCTACCAAAAAGCAGTATTGGTAAAACTGGTACTGACCAACAGGTCGGTAGCCTCAGCCAAAATCAATCGTGAATGGACCCGATTGAAAATTTCGTACGAAGTGGCAACCTCCATGTGGACAAGCTCAAAGAAAGAAAAGTGCGAAGGCAAGCTGCTAGGTACTCTATAATAGATGATCAGCTTTATAGGCACAGCTTCACGATGCCCTACTTAAGATGCCTACGGGAAGAGTAGGCACAACTACTCTTGGAGGAGATTCATGCAGGCGTATATGGCAACTATTTTGACGAAAGGACTCTCGCACACAAGGTTTTTCGCCAGGGATATTATTGGCCAATGATCCACAAGGGCGGTTGTTAGAAATATGGAACAAACATCCGAGCTCTAGTAGAGAATCTTTCGCCAATCCAGAGCCCATGGCCTTTTACTCAGTGGGGGGTGGATCTGATATGATCCCTACCGACCTGTAAGGGACAAGTCAAGTTCACAATTGTCGTTGTTGACTACTTTACCAAGTGGGCAGAGGCTGAACCTTTAACACAGATTACTGAACAGAAGACAACGCGCTTCATCTGGCAGACAATTGTGTGCTGTTTTGGTGTCTCATATGCTATCATATCTTATAACGGCAAACAATTCGACAACGCCAAGTTCGGTCATTTTGTGAAGACCTCGGTATTCGACACTTCTTTTCTGTTCCAGCCCATTCTCAAGCCAATGGTCAGGTAGAAGCCGTGAACAAAATTATCAAACATACATTGAAGGTCAGGCTTGAGGCAAAAAAAGGAATGTGGGCTGAAGATATGCCGAAAGTCCTATGGTCATGCCGCAAATCCTATGGTTATACCGCACCACTTCTCGAACAGCGACAGGAGAAACACCATTCTCCTTAGCTTTCGAGATGAAGGCCATCATACCAGTAGAACTCGGGATACCGACCTTGAGGACCTCTTACTTTGACGAATCTAGGAATATGGAGGCTCAACGTACCAACCTGGATCTACTCGAAGAAAAAAGAGAATAGGCTCAGCTCAAACTAGCAGCATACCAACAGAGGGTCTCTAAATACTACAAGGCCACGGTGAAACACAAAAGCTTCATAGTTGGCGACTTAGTACTAAGAAAGGTCATGCTGAGCACACGCGAACCTGGAGCAAGTGCCCTCGGTCCCAACTGGGAAGGGCCTTACAAGATCACTGCAGTACCTCGCACGAGTGTGTATGTTACACCCTAGGTTGCACAACGTGCCCCCTACCCAGGTGTGGGCGCACCCCCTCGGGGCGAACGCCAGCCATTATGGATCCACAATATTGTCTCATCCCGGTACAGCCACCGCCACACAAGGACGTCTCTTGTACACGGGATCATTTGTCTGCCACTATTTATGAATAGTGCAGGGCCTCCCCCAAGATCGAACTCGCAACCTCCCTTAAGAAGTTAGATTTCGCACCTTGAGTAGCCACTGAGTGTCCTTGTGTGGCGGTGGCTGTACCGGGATGAGACAATATTGTGGATCCATAATGGTTGGCGTTCGCCCCGAGGGGGTGCGCCCACACCTGGGTAGGGGGCACGCTGTGCAACCCAGGGTGCGATAAAAAGGCCTCATGTATACATATATGGTGCAGCGCACCGCCGTACCACACAATATTGTCCTATCGGCCTGCCTCTGCAGTCACCGATTATTTGTCCACGTAGGGGGCCTCCCCCAGAATCGAACTCGAGACCTCCCTCTAGGAGTCTAATTTCGCATTCTGAGTAACCACTGAATTGGCTCAGTGGTTACTCAGAATGCGAAATTAGACTCGGTAAGGGGAGGTCTCGAGTTCGATTATGGGGGAGGCCCTGCACTATTCATGAATAGTGTAGCCCAGGTGTGGGCGCACCCCCTGGGGGCGAACGCCAACCATTATGGATTTATAATATTTTCCCATCCCGGTATAGCCACCGCCACACAAGGACGTCTCTTGTACCGATATCATTTGTCCCCACTATTCATGAATAGTAAAGAGCCTCCCTAGGAATCGAACTCGAGACCTCCCTTAAGGAGTCTGATTTCGCATTCCTAGTAGCCACTGAACCATTGGCTCAGTGGTTACTCAGAATGCGAAATTAGACTCCTTAAGGGGAGGTCTCAAGTTCGATTCTGGGGGAGGCCCTGCACTATTCATGAATAGTGGTAGACAAATGATCTCGATACAAGAGACGTCCTTGTGTGGCGGTGGTTGTACCGGGATGGGACAATATTATGGATCCATAATGGCTGGCGTTCGCCCCGAGGGGGTGCGCCCACACCTGGGTAGGGGGCACGCTGTGCAACCCAGGGTGTAACAGTGTACGAGCTCGAAGATCTATCAAGAAGAATAATTCTTAAGCCTTAGAATGTAGAGCACATCAAGAAATACTAGCAATAGGCAATAGCAGTAGCAGTAGTAGCTCAAAAGTTAGTTTTTAGTATCTACAGAGGTGTTGGTTGCCTCTAGTATTATTTTCTAGTTTTTACAACAAGTGTTTACTCAAGATTTTTCTACAATAAGCAAGAAGTTTATTTCTACAAATCTATGCCTATGATCCACAGTTAAAGCGTCTTGGGACTACCGAACAAATCGGAAGCCACCGAGAAAAAGGGCCCGAGCCCTAGAATGCCTTGGAGGTACCAAGCTTTAGCTATGTACCAACCGAGAAGATGACTACAGTCAAGAGTGCCTTGGGGTATTGACCCAGAGGGGTAGATGGCACCGAGAAGGAGGGGTGATCTACCCTTGAAGTGCCTTGGAGCGGCGAACAAGCCTCTACCAAGAGGAGAACGTTGGGGTTCAGAACTCCTTAGGGGGTTGAATAGTCTCTACCGAGGTGAAGTATCCACCAACCCCGTATTTCAACAAATACTTGGAAAAAACCAAGTAAGGAGCTCAGCAAGTACCTACTACCCACCGACCTCATCTCTTGATAAATACTTGGAAAAAACAAGTAAAACAGCTCGGGTACGACAAAAACTAAGAAAACAAGAAAGGTAAATAATTACACCAAGTAAAAAGCTCGGAGTGCATGAAAAATAGATCTGGAAAAAAAAGATATGTCATTTAGATTGTAGCAGAATACAAGGGAGAGCAGAAAAGGAGAAACCATCAAGGCACGCAAGCCCATAACAAAAAAAACGAAATACAACCAACACCGAGGAGATCCTCTACAACCCCGGAGCAGTATAACGGTGCAGATCTCAGTCAGACTGACCGGCTCTCGTTACCTGCTCAACGCGTCTCCTCCTCGGAGTCTATGGTTTGTGGCAGATCGGATGAAGTCCCTGGAATTGCAGAAGTAGTACCCTGTGTTGGTCGACCCAAGAGGGGGGAGAATTGGGTGAAATGGTCAATTTTAAATATCTCTTCCAATAACTTGGTGATATACATAAGTGTATTGGAATTGGATGCAAAACTAGAACACATACTAAATTGCAAACGTGAGACACACAAGATTTATAGTGGTTCGGCCAAGCCCTACGTCCACTGCCTAATCTCCCGATTAGGATTTTCTCAATCCACTAACTGATTCTCTTACAAGTGAGAACTAAACTGTTACAACTGCCCTTTTACATGTTAAAGGCAAACCTATCCTTTCATGGGCTAAGGATGAACCAAATTTCTTTTTTCCAGGATGAGGAGAAACCCATGTTCTTTTTACGGGATAAGGAAGAACCGTGATCCTTTTACGGGTTAAGGAACAACCGTTTCTCTTTTACAGGTTAAGAGAAAACCTATCATTTTACAGGTTAAGGGGCGCACCTATCCTTTTACGGGATTAGGATGAATCGGATTCCAATTTGCAGGTGAGGATGGACAGTTTTCTCTTTTACAGGTTCAGAGATAACCTTACATGATTTCAATCCTGAAAATCATTAAGTGAACTACATTCACTTGTCCTGGTTGTTTCAGTCCAGAAACACACCAGCATTACAACACAATAATGTTGGTTTTAACTAAGTAGAACACTTTACAATTAAGCTCGTTACATAACATTACACAGATATGAAATGAAATAAGTAATGCTAAGTTGAAATACACTTACAGTCTTTTACCTTTCAATATTCGGTATTTCTTAAGTGCAGTTTTGAAAAGTATGAGTGATGTAATATGAAAATCAGTGCTTCTTTAAAAATAATATGATACCAAGTAAAACATTGACTTGGAAAATGAAAGAACCAGTGTAAATCAAAGACACATACAATTTTCAAAATAGATAAAATATAAGTATGAAAACTTCTGGTTCAGTGATTAGTAGTTAACGTAACTACTGATATAGTTCAATACAATACTTAAGATATGAAATCAAGTACAACTGTATATCTTAAACTATTTCTCAAATTTTATCTTCAGCAAGAATGAAATCAAGTATGAATCAGTGCTGAGAATTTGAGTTGATACCAAATCAAATAGATTTTCAAAGATAGAATGAAAATAAGCTCAGTATGAAAATCATTTGAATACGTAAAGGTATCAGTGAAAAAATACTTTGAAAGTTTAGATAATGAAAAAGCATTTTGACACATACTAACTTTCAAAAAGTATTGGCATAATACAAAATGATTGGCAAGTTGTTTGGTCCTAAGTGCTGGTATTTATAAACTTAGTAGGACATAGCCGTTAGACATTTGAAGTTCAAATAATATGAATGTTTACACACAACGACTAGAATGTTATATGAAAATGGCAACTGCAATTTTCAGTAATATTCTGGTTCTTTTCAAATTTCATGATAAAAGAAAGTTATAGAAAAACTTAATTCATGTATCAGAGAAGATCTCTGATAAGTCTAAAAATGACTTTGTGCAAAGGTCCGTTCTAAAAATGTAAACTGATGCAGTGTACTTGTTCGAATAGTGACGGTTGTTGAATTAATGTCTTGATTTCGTAATCACTGTCCTGACACACAATATCAACTTTGTCGTTTTGGTTCCTTGAGGGGGCTCATTTCGTATAAGTGTCCTGCAGAACATTTAAGTGAGAGCGCTACTAACTCGTAAGGGTCTTGACTTACTTTGACACTTTAAACAACTTAACCTTGAGGGCGCTAATGCATAGTTAGAGTCCTACTATATTTTAAAACAAGTGCATGAGGGCGCTACTTTCCGAGTAAGCGTCCTACAAGTTTAAAACATAAGACATAATACAAGTGCACTACAACAATGTAAGCGTCCTAGTCCTTAAAGTTACTAAGTTGACTCCCAAAGGTGAGGGTGTTTTTATCCAGGTAGCGTCCTAATAGATTATTCAACTTATAACTTAAGAAATCTTTCAGTGAGCTTATGCTGAACCAGCGCCTGACAACTTCAAAGGTTGACTAAAAAAGAAGGCCACTATTATACAAGTAAGCGTCCTAATAAATCAGTTTGATTCAACCTTGAATGTTATCAACGTCCTAATGAGTCATCAGCGTCCTGACTTAACAAGTTCAGGAGAGCGTTGCTAAGTCATTAGAGTCCTGAAAGACTCTTTAAAAACAGTTTTGACTCGCGATTAAATAATCGATAAATGCGAATAAAAACTCGGTAAATTTTAAATTAAATATATAAAATTAAATCATTTGAAATACTGTAAAACGTATGATCAAAAACATGCAAGTATGCAAGAGGTTTGTGCATGGTTTTGGAAAACGTTTGAGCAATAACGATTAGAGAAAGATATATCTTAAATACCGTGTATTTCTTATTTCTCATAATCGTTAAATCCAACTCTTCATTATGAGATCTTCGATGTGAACTTCGAGTTGAGTTGAATGTCTTGAACGTTGATCGAAAGATGAAGACTTAAAGCTTGATCGAATCGTTCAAGTGAGGTGATCTTGAAATCCAAATATGATCGTTGAAGTCCTTTTGATTGAAATGATCTTGATCGTTGGATATGTCTTTGAGTTCCTTGATCGAGTCGTTCCTTGATTTTTTACTTTTCCTTAGGTGCTGAGATAAGTTCTTGATAAACGCACGTTTAGCACCGAAAAGTACTTTGTTTGTGATCATCAAAATATACTTTATCACAGTAAATTTTGGGATGAGCTAAGTGATGAACCGTATAGATTAACACCCTGATCGGCAAGAGAGTCCTCTGTCCCGGCCTCCTCCTCTGCTCTTCCATCTCCAGCATTGGCTAACCTGGCCCACTCTTCGAAGCCCTTCCAGTCTACCGAGTTGCCAAAAAATTCTTCCAAGTCTGCTCGGTACAGGGTCACTGCATCGACACATGCCGCTTCCACTCAGGCTTAGCAGACTTCTTCAATCTTGGGATCAACAGTGGCCTCAAATTGTGCTCGGAACCTAGTCAGCTCATCCTGGATTGATTCCACCTCAATCTCTTTTAGTTTCAACTGCTCCTTAACCTTGCTCAGCTCGGTGTCTCGAGCCTCAACCTTGGACTCCCAGATCACCGAGTTGGTCTGAGCTTATTTCACTACCTCCTGGAATCTGCAATAATCCCCTTGGAGGCGGTGGAGGTTATAGGCAGTCTGAGCAGCAGCGTACGAAGCCAAAAAGAACAAAGTCAAAAACAACAAGGGAAGAATACATAAACCACAAAGGAAATTTGTATACAGACTCACCTCAACTGATTTCATGAAGGCATCAGCCAAGCCTTCAAACATATTCCCGTCCTTCATCAAGGACGTGACACAGTTGGGGACGTCGACCTGATAAGAATTGAGATTCAGGTTGATGTCCCCAATTTTGCTTGTGAGGCGCTCGACTTCCCCAAACCTTGCATTCTTTTTCAGGCCTTTGGTCTGTAGAAGCAGGGGACTTTGACTTTTCCTCGACCGACCTGGTTTCCCAGGGCAAGTGAACCTTTTTGCTAAGAAGAAGTTGGAGGAGCTTTCCCCTTGGAAGCAAGAGTCTTCTTTGGGGCGTTGCTCGAAGACCTTACTGCAGACCCTTAGGCGGCAGGTGCCCATTCAGCAGCAATGTTCTTCAGTTTGGACGGGTTGGCAACATACTTGCTCGCTTGGGTGTCATTTCCTTTGGCTTATCCTTCTTCTTCTTTTTTCCCCTTTGGTCAGTGGAATTTCTAGCAACAAAACCTACACCACAACACAACATCAACTCGAAATTTTCACACAGGTCGATATAAGAAAATCAAGAAATTCCAAGAAGAACTTACGGCCTAAGAAGGCTTTTTTCTCGGTAATAACGCCCACCTTATATAGTCTCTCGGGCGTCAGAATGACCTTGTATCGTCGATCTGTGAAGGGTAGTTGGTAGATTTTGTTTACTCTAGAGAAGTCAAGACCTTCTTCCCGGCTCTGTTTGTCCCAGGTACCTGTTAAGTAAGGCGAAAAACATGAGTCTCCACCAAGCAGAAATAAGATTAGAAATAAAGATAAGGGATAGAGGGAAGCTCGGTACCTGGTATCCCGAATGTGGTCGGTACTTCAGCTTCCTCTGCCCACTCCCCAGAGGCGAAAAACCACTTGTCTTTCCACGACTTGTTAGAAGTGGGGTTCTCTGTAATCAAGGGTTGGATTTCCTCAGCACCCTGGTGAGCTGATGCATAGTACCACCCGTTACATCTCGGGTGGGACTTTAGTCGGTATACCAGGCCGAAGTCTTCAAAATCGAACTTCGGCCACCCTTTCTCCTTCCAAAGCACAAGACAACTCAGAATTGCCCTCCAGACATTCGGGTTGAGCTGAGCAGGAGCTACTCGAATTTGGCTGAGCAGGCGACAAAGGGGAAATTTTCTGGGTAGGGTTAACCCATCCTCGAAAAGGTTGGTGTCCAGAGCAACCTCCCCTTTCCTAAGATTGCTAGAACGGTCCCCCGGAGTAGGTACCCTCAACCCAACAGAGTTAGGTATGCCGACCTCTTTCCTCAATTGAGCAAGATGGTGCTCTTTTATCTTTGAGGGGACACGGTCGACCTAGTAGAATACCTCACCTACACCGGACGCAGAAGGACGTCCCGAGGTACTGGGCTCAGTACTGCCGAGCACACTCTGTGACCTATCAACTAAGAGGGGCGACACTTCAAGTACCTCCTCATCTTGTTGGGTAGCCTCAGAGTCCTCCTCGGAACCTTCTTCGTCGGAGGACAGAACTACGACATCCCCTCCAACCCGAGGGTCAGCCCTAACTTCTTCTTCTCCTTCAGGAAAGAGGTCCTCATAGGAAACATCCTTAGAGGAAAGAGGAAAAGAAACGTTCTGGTTTGTGGGTGGTTTTACGTTAGAAGAAGCCATTAAAATAACCTAAGGATTATACTGAATGGCTGCCTAGCAGAAAGATAAAAGGAAAAACTGAAAGTAAGAAGTTACCGCTCAAGTATGGAAGACCAGAAAATGTCGAGCAAACGACTATCGATCTCTTTAGGGTGCAATAGATGAATGAAGAGCAAGTGACAAGTTCTCTATTTACAGGTGAACGACCTGCAGGGTGTAATGATGAGTACGAATCTCGAGGCAAAATCAATGACAAGTATTCAAATGACATGCAAAAGTGGTCGGTCTGTCAGACGGCTCGCATCCGCACAGTTTTCGGAACACAATTGTCATGAGCATTAAATAGCTTGATATCTAACGTTTCATCTCTAACCTCCAAGCAGTTTGTATTGCTCATAGCTTGGGGGTAACTGTTGGACCATATACCAACCATAAGACATGTCAGCCACGCTTGTTTCACCAGGTAGGATGTAATACAGACCAGGTAGATATATAGACTTGTTCTGAACAAAGAATACAAATCTACTCAACCATGCACACAACTCAAGACATGGTCGGTCCTACAGACCTGTATGACATATTATTCGCCATAATGACCAGACCAACATGAGAGAACTCTAGGTCGACGGGTTGGGATACTGACCTGGATGACAGGTCAGCAACTATAAAATGATAACATCAGCCCGGTAGGACTGATGTGTCCTGCCGACCTCAATCTACCGACCTCATTTCCCACTATATCTTTGTTGACAAGCTAACAGAATGGAAGACTACAGATCGGCATACCGATTTGAATATATCTACGACTCTGAAATGGGTGACGACTAAACGTAGGTTCTGATAGGGATAAGGCATGATTCACTACAATAAGTTCGAGATTTACTCCTTATTCGACTGTGATAAGGTCTGAAGCTCTACTAGGAGGCTGCTAAGTCATCATAATTCGCACCAGATCTTCCTAATTCTACTAAGAATCAAATGTTCTCTTCTAGCTCAAGAGTGGTTTCTAATTCTACAACAATTCTACTATAAGGCTAAAGACCTCAAGCCCTCTATATAAAAAGAGGATAATCCCTAAAAGGTAGGTAAGCAACTCTCGACTCAGTTCAGTACTATTAACTCTACGGAGCTTTGAACTAACGTAGGCATCGAAGGGTTTTTGGCCGACACCACACCGATGTTCCTTATGATAGTCTACTTTCTCTTGTTTTCTCTCTCTCAGATAATCAACTTCTGACGATTTCTCCAGCACTCCAACGAGTTCCAGATCAGCATCATCCCTCCACTTTATCATCTACTGGTGTTTGTCAAATCTTGCACCAACAGAGTTCATTAATTTTGATTGTATAACTTGTATTGAGCATAAGAAGAGATCACACATGATTTATGTTTTTTTTTAAGAATTATTAAAAAAAAATAAAAAAAAATCTTGAAAAGATGAAACACCTCCAATTAACTACAACCTAGGGGTGTAAGTCAACCTTAGTGAACCAAACAAAACCCGATAGATTGGGTTGGGTTGACGCAATGTTTGGAATGAGTTAGGCTGACAAATCCTCAACCCGACTTGGTTTGGGTTGGGTTGAGGTTTGACCCCAAATCAACCTAATCCAACCCGATTCAACCCTAATACACTTAATGATATTCATAAATTTTAGTAATTACTTAAAACTAAATTAAAAAACATAACTTTTATTTATATGATAAAATATATTATTAATGAAGTGATTTCAATTACTTTACTCTCATATTATTTAAGTTAATTTATACAAATTTTTTTATAAAACCTAAAGCTAACCCGAACTAATTTAAGTTCAATTTGATTAGATTTAAGGAGCATTTTGGATTGAGTTGGATTGAGATTTGACTCTAACCCAACCCATTACACCCCGCTACAACCTGTTACTTAGAGTGACTTTTTTTCTTCATTGGATGTAATTAAAAAAAAGTTGAACATTACACCCCTGCTACAACCTATTACTTGAGTGACTTTTTTTCTTCATTGGATGTAATTAAAAAAAAGTTGAAGTATGCAGAGGTCATAAATTTCATATTTTCATGGCATCGAATCTTAAATTGGTGGGTCAATATCTCGAGATGAAGGTCCTCCTAAGTTATCAACAATGTACAAATATTCCTACTTATCTATTCACATTCAAACCGATTTCTTTTCACCTTATTGTTATTGTAGTTTGGTAGAGAAAGGACCACCTTGGCCCCCATCAGAGAAAAAAATAAAACAAAAAAAGAAAAGAAAAAAAAGAGAGGAAAATCCCACGGCTCCTATATGTGTATATATATATTTTTGACAAACTCAAGGAACCAAGAGATCATCCCAATAGATGATTGAAAACTTCTATTACCTAATAAAAGATTTCAATAACTTACCTCATGTCTAAATTTGGTATCATAATTTATTTGTTCATATTATATTTTTGGAATTTTTTTTAGTTAAACCTACTCCTTGTCAGTCAAATACCATACAAGTGAGGGGACATGATTTGTCAAGGCAAAACCATTTGTGCGGTAGCTAGGAGTGTTCGGGTTAGGTTGAGTAAGTCAAATATCAATTCAACTTAATTAAATTAAATTATAAAAGTTTTAAACTAACCAAATCCATTAGACCCCTAAATCCAATCTAAACTTGGGGTTAGTTCGAATTAGATTGATCTGATTGGTCTACTTTAACGTATTAATTTTAAATTCTTATTTTTTTAAGTTAATTTTAAGTTAAATATAAATATAAATATAATTTTAAATAATATTTTATGTAATCTAATATTGTTAATAAATTTAAATTGATTCAGGTTTACTTATAAAATCTTGCTCTAATTCAAACTTAATTGAGTTGATAATGTCTAACTCAATCCACCTCAATTTAATATAAAACCCAACAGCTGATAAGGTTTGGGAGGGTTGGTCTGTTTGGATGAACACCCATTAGTAGCCATGAGGGACAGAATGCTCAAATGCCATTACGTCCTTTTTAGCCTGTAATAAATAAGAAAAGCTAAAATAAATTTAAAAAAAAGAAAAAGAAAAAGAAAAGTACTTTAGGGCTTTACAGAAGAAGCTACGATTTAACTAATTAAGCCGTAATAAGTTAATAACTAACAAGATTCAAAGAAGAAGAAAATGAAATAAAAAAATAAAGCCTTAACAAGACTGCCTCGACAAGAGCGCTGACTGGCGATGGCCCGTCATAGCTGACCCTTACTTTACTTGACATTTGACAACACCATAAAAGAACACGAAGATGATTTGATGAAGTACATAGAGATGCTTCTCTATATATTCGTGTAAAATAAATAAGAACAACTAGTAGTACGGTGTTGTTCTTTTCTTTCTCTTTCTTTCATTCTGTTTGGAATTGTTTCAGGCTCTCTTACATGATGCTGAAGCTGTGGAAATGGTATCAGGGTTGCTTGACAAATCACCCAGTGAAAACCCAGATCATAAGTTCTGGAATACTGTGGGGAGCTGGAGATATTGCTGCCCAATCCATCACCCACTCCACCATTAAAAAACGCCTTCCAAATCCTGTAATTTCTTCATCTATTATATATCTTTCTTTCTTTTTTTCATTCTGTTCACTTCTTGAGTCAATTAATAATC
Source organism: Paratinospora sagittata (assembly GCA_035771175.1). Lineage (NCBI taxonomy): Eukaryota > Viridiplantae > Streptophyta > Magnoliopsida > Ranunculales > Menispermaceae > Paratinospora > Paratinospora sagittata. Next base: position 20,514,538 of record CM069611.1, on the reverse strand, counting down.
ATCATTGAACCACTATTGGTTAATGTCTTGGGTCTTCTTACCCTTTTCTCTTTTGAGTAATGGGTATATGTTAATTTTTCATCTTAATTCGGAAAATTTGGTTTTTGTTCTTTTCTTTTGATGGGTATTGTTTTTATCCTCTTTTTTCTTTAATTTCTGTCCTGGTCAGGACTGATTTTGGGATAAGATGATGTTGTTACTGCAAGAATTACAGGGATGAAGATTGTCTTCGTCTTTATTAGTTACATTTTTCTTTATATGGTTTTATAAATTATGCTTTGGCTTCCTTTTTCAATTACTCTATAAATCCATTAGTTTGTAATGTTACTGCTAGTCATGTGAACTTTCTGAATTACCCTCTTAGTGAAATAAGCATTTGTGCTTTGCTTATGTTTTTTGTGATGCTTGTCTCATTGACGGCAAAGGATGGCTTTGGATGAGTATGATTGCAGAGCTTTTGTGTGTTTCAAGTTGTTATTGTTGATCTTTTTTTTTTTTTTTATTCTTTTTATTATTTTTTTTCCTGTTTGTAAGAACCTGCCTCCTTTCAATTTTTGAGTATTGATATCGTGGTTTCTTTTTTTCTATGATGATGCTTTATTGCCTTTATTCCCTGGAAATATTTGAAAGACATTCCACATGGGTAAAATTAATGTTATTTCTTTCTTTTTCCCCCTTTTGTATTTAGATCTGTTGATTGCTTGCTTGCTTCTCCATCTTGTTCTTCTTCGTCTTCTTCTTTTTTTGAGAACCAAGGGTATTCGGGCTTTGCCCGACTAATCCCTTCCCTTGGGCCCCCAGTTACTCGAGTGGGAGACGCCTCCAATGGCCATCCAAGTCCCAGCTTAACATCAAGCCTTCTCCCTGATGTGGGTAGTGAGACTTGAACCTAAGGCTTCTAGGGCTAGAGTTGATCTTAATAACCACCACATCATCACTTGGATGGTTCTGTTGATTGCTTTCTTGTGTGCTTCCAGTGGATAGATGGCTTGGTGCTATGTGGAATTATCTAAAAGTCTATTTTCTCTTTGTATTCACGATTAAACTTTGAGAATAGGGATGGATTTTGGCACAAGAGTTACTTATAACTTATTTCTGGAAGTTATGTAGTTTTTGCTTATTTAATTTTTAAGATATTGTGCTTCAGAAGAAGCTTATCTTGTTGTTTTAGAATATGTTTAAATTCCAATGTTAGTTTCTTTTTCTTTTTCTTTTTCCTTTTTTAGGGGAGGGTACGTTGGCCCAGTTTTCTTTGTGGTAGATTCTTTGAGACTCCTTAGCTCAACACTCTAGCACCTTTAAAGCTCAAAGGTTAATGTCTCATTATTCCAAATGAAGCTCGAAAATTCAGGTTAATATATTTTTTTTCTCAAAGAAAAAAAAGGGAAATTACTTATTAGATTTAGGGTTAAGGAGTTTATTTATATATTGCATGTTTAATATAAAAACCTATACTTGTTACCTATAAAGGCTAATTGAATTATAATTAATGCAAGAAACAATAATATTATAAACCTACTTTGCGTCCCTAAAGGTTATCATTAGTTAAAATTGAATATCTTTTTTTGAAGGTTGATGTTGAAATCAGAGGGTTAAAATGGGCTTCTCATGATTGGAGATGTAAAGTGATGGAAGAAGTAAAAGATGGATAGATAGAAGAGATCCCTCTAGCATTAAATTGTAAATGCTTCTATGTTCGTGATTATCGAGCTGATGGAATTCAAAAGGACTTGTCAAGTTAGCCATCATAGCAAATTCACAAAATGATTTAAATATCTTTTGAAGCCCAAAGGCTAAAATTATTCATTATCTAGAAAGACGCCATATTGTTCAACTATTATGTGAAACCACACTAATTGAGTCTCCTCCCAATCTCTTGATCTGAGGTGTGATTTGTGTCCTTGAAATGCATGAATTCTACAACTGGAGCCTTTGGGAGATATATACTGTTCCAATACTTCCATGTCATAGAGATGAAATTCATGAAAATCAATGGATCTGCCAATAACCTCTCTTCACTTATTCTAGCTTTGGGCTAAGTGCGTGGGAATAGAAAAGAGAGAAATTATGTTAGAAGCTTCAAAAAGATCTCTTAAAAAGGACGGGTTTACCTCCTTTGAATGTGTATAACAAAACCATCAAAAGTTTGAAGGATTTCTCAAACCATTGGATTTCAGATTTATTTGATTTAGTACATTTCAATTCTAGTATTCTACTGGTTTGCCCCATAGTAGTAGCTTAAGCAGATTTAACAGTATGCTCAACTTCTTAGTTGCTTGCTTACAAACAAACAGAAAAGGGAAGGGGAAGGTCACTAATTTGTGAGAGACGACAAAATATGTTGAGCATAATCTTACTTGTTACTTTCCCCTCCTTTCATCATTGAACTTGTCAAAATCAACTTTGGGATCCTGCAACTTGATGGCTTTCTTCAAATAATGAATAGGTCATATTACATTGATGCTTTGGGTGAAGTACTCTCTTGCACCACTCCAAAAGTAGACTACATCCTTTTACTTAACAAGCTAGGACTTGATATCCACCTTGATTTCTGTTATTAACTTTCCTATGAGTATTGTTGCTGGAAACAACCTCTATTTTCCATCATCCTTTCAAAAAAAAAAAATGTTGATCCATTACCACATTTGGTAGTAACCAGACAATGCTATTTACTATAGTTAGAGCTTTGCCAGGTCTACCCCTAGTAGATTATGATTGCTTGAAGGTGCTTTGATGTTTGAGTTTTCTTCTAAGAATTGTCTGCAACTTAATATTATTTGTTTGTTGTGGAATAGTGGAAGACTCACAACTTCTTGTAGACTAGAGATGGTTATATTTTTGGGTTTTTATAAATTATTTTCATTCATGTTTTGAAGGGCAGGTCTTGGCGCAGTGGTTGAAGTTGCTCCATTATGACCTAGAGGTCACAGATTTGCATTTGAAAACAACCTCTCTAATGTAGAGGTAAGGTTGTGTACATCGTCTACCCAAAGTCGGGTAGCCTCGTTGGATGAGGGATGAAGTATAAGTCGTGGTTGAGGGGCGAGGTCTCGATTCGAGTCTGAATTCGTGCCCACACTTGTCTGCTTACTTTGGGGAGGGACACCTAACAACCTCTACAGCTTCCGACTCCGGAATAGTCTCGCCCCCACAAAGGGGTTAGCGGGGACACCGGGGTGTCATACACCAAAAAAAAAAGGAAAGGTTGTGTACATCGTCCCCTCCCCAGATGTCGTAATAGCAAGAGCCGTGTGCACTGGGTACGACCTTTATTATTCTCGTTCATGTTTTTTTTCTTTTGTTTTTGTGGAATTTTACTTTTCATCTTTCTCCCCCAGTCAACATTGTTTTACTTGTTTGATTCACTACCATCTTGGAATGGATTGCACCTCTCTCTCTCTTTAGGAGTATGAGCACATATGTACCATCTTGGAATAGATTGCACTTCTCTTTCTTTCTTTAAGAGTATGAGCACATATGCAGCATATAAAGCTGCCTCCTTTGGTCCTTCCTTGTATAGGATAAAGAAGCTTTTAATAAAGGAGTCATGATGTGACAAAGGGTGTATGAGAAAGGTAATGTTGCAAAACAAATTATATATATCATAATTCTTGACAAAAGTACTAGGGTTAGGACATTCCTTTCTTGTAGGTTCACATGGATCACCAAGATCAATATAGTTATATGAGAAAAAACTATTAGATTTTGTTACTAAAAAAAGCTATCTTCTTTGTGTTATCAGACCCAAATTATATAAAACCCTAAACTAATAAAAAAGTGAAGATTATTATATTTCCAAATTTAGTAGCATGTGATGTAGCTTGAGTGTGTATTTTAGTAGTCTAGAGCTTCTTGATTTGGCATCAACTCCAATGCAATTATAAGTGCCACATCAAGTCTTTACTCTCTATTCTCCTTCTATGTTCATCTCTCCCTTCTAAGTTTAGTTAAGTGGTTGATGTGAAATGAAAATTCCTTTTTCTTCTTTTTATACCTTTTTTTTCATTTTTCTTTATCTTTATTTTTCTCCATTATATTTATATTTTTCTTTTTTTAGGCTTTTTTTCCTAGTGTGACCTAGTTTTTTGCCTCAGGCTTTCATGTTTTGTTTTTTTTTTCTTTATTTTGCTCAATTATATAATTGTTCAGTTTTTACATTCTTTTTATTCATTATATATGGTATATATTAAGTAAATTGTTTGGTATCACAAATTTTTTGAAACCAAAATGTCCCTTTATTTAGTTAAATAATCATTTGAAAGTTATAACATCTTTAAGGAACAAGCAAAGGTTTGAAGCCCTATTTTGTTTTTGAAAATAAAAAATCTCTAGGTAACTTTTTGGTTGAGGTATTTTTGAAAATCTCAAAAATATTTTTTGAATACAACTTTAAAATTTGTGAAGGAAACAAGAAAACAACAGAAAGTTGTTTTTTAAAATAAAACTCGATAAACTGTTTTCAAAAATTATATTCATAAACTATTTTTGAATCATAAACCAAACAGGTAATAACTTTGAAAGAGTTTGGATGCAATACTAGAAGTAGTCTAGTTCGCCAAAAACTAATGATACATGGATTCAGCTTGCACAGACTATAAAAGAACGGTGCAGTCTAAGCATGTGAAAATGGTAAGAGGAAGATCAAAATGGACATCAATTACCTTTTTCTTTCAATAAAAAAATGATAGGGTTTGAACCAATGACTGCTTATCATACGTCCAACCTCTCGAGCTTTGGGTTCAACCTCAAAAGGCATTGCCTTCATTTGCTCCTTCGCGTATCGTTCACAACATCTTTAACGAGTTGCATATATATACCTCTTTTTCCATTGTCTTTACTATTTTATTTAATGCCAATTAACTAAGGAAGCTGAATTTATGTTGGGAATGACATGTCTTCCTTCTCATCTAATAAAATCCTCTAATTCCTTAACAAGATTTGTTTTTGGTTGGGGGATGAGACTTGGGAAGTTGGTGGAGGGAACTAAATACAAGCAAAGATTAGCCCTTAAACTTTGTTTTTAGGGAAAACTTAATCTTTTTAGTCTTTCCACAGAAAGGGCTTCAAGCATCCAGTGATTGGATACTACAAGGTAAAAGTTATAGCATGTTCAACAGACTTTGATGTGCTAGTATGAGACATCCCTAACATGATCTTTTGTCTTCATTGCATCCTTAGATAATGATTTGTCTCATTACACACAACTACAGAAGGGCAAAAACACATCTCTTGCATCTATGTCTATGAGTTAGTACTTTGAAAAACTTTGTTTTAATATGGTGCAAGTTTATGAATTTGATGGTTTATCTGTTAGATAACCACTTTAAGTAAAAAGCTATAGTTATTACTAACACTTTTACTCACTTGCAACCCCATCTTGTACATGAAGAGCCAACAAACACTAAAGCCCTGAGGGAGAGTGAGGAATAGAGAAATACCAAATATGTAAATTGAAATATGTAAATGCTAACAAAGAACCTGAACCTAGACTTGTGCAAAACCTTTACATCATGTTGGATAACCACTGGAGCTAAAAGCTATAATTGATTGGTAGAAGCCAACAATGTGCATCAAGCTATCAATAATACCATCAAATTCTCTATAATTGCCTTGTTTAGTGGTGTACATGGGCCAAATTTATGCCAAAGACTAAACCAAACCTAAGGTAGTTGGTTTTTAAATTTTATGGACCAAACATATCCTATTTATTCTATCTAACTGAGCCTAATCTAAGTTGAATTATTTGGTTTATCGAGAATCATATACATGTCTCACCAAATCTTTCCAATTTTTATTACAACTTTTAGTAAAACCCCACTTTCCTTATAAAAATTGATTCAAAAATTCTAAGTCTATTCGTAAATCCTCTTTAAGCTTAAGTAGTTCTAGGGTCTACAATACTTTCATCAGCTGTTAAAAATTTTAGGAATTAGGGTGAGCTTATGTTTGATAGGCCATTTCATCAACTGTTATATGATTCAATGTATTCTCAAAAATGCGAGTAATGCATTACTTGGACTTCAATCTAAGAGCTCTAGTTATTAAAATAACCTTGGTATATCACCACGAAGACCTCTCATGATTAACACCAAAGGATGAAAATTGTAATATTTAGGGTTCTCACCCAAGGTTGATTAGTGCTCTGATCTTTCAGTTACACCATGGATATCACCATCCCTTTGTCTACCTATGATCCAACAATTGAAAATAAAGATGCAACACACAATAATCATATTCAAAAGTAGCACAATAATTTTTAAAAAACTGTGGAGCATGCAACAATTCAACAATTCTCGTCATGATCAAACTAATACCACTTTAAAGCAAAATAAAAAATTTCCCCCTTGACCCCAAAAATGTTAAATCTTGATCACAAGCAATTACACATTTTTAATGTTGATAAACCATAGAGTTTTGGTTAGTATTGGCAATTTTAGGAGAATAAAGTAATGGCTGTCGCCCTCTCCCTTTGAGCTCTTTAATTGATGTATTTTAGGACTGCCAAATTCCTTGTTGGTTTAGGGTTCCACTTTCTAATCTTATTTAGGTGAGTTTTCATATTAATTTTAAGAAAATTTTTGGGTTAAGTTAGATGCTTTAAATGCACATGTAGTGTTCCCTAGTGGATGTCAAAGGGTCGTTGATTTTTTGGTTGAAATTAAATTGCTCAATCACGAAAGAATCCCTTCTTAAATCAAGTTAGAATTGAGCTTCCAATTGGATAGAGTTTCCAAATTAACTAACTATTTTGGATGCCAAATTATGAGCGGAGCCATGCCCTCCAACATCCCCAATTTATCTTCGAAAACAACCTAAAACCTCACACCAAAAAATAAATAAATAACCACATAAAACATGTTACCTAGACTCGGGTGTAGGTGTCAAATACAAGTACATATTTAGAGGTCCTACTTGTTCATTTTCAAATTCTAAGATACGGGGGCTCGGCTAAAAAGTGTCTCGAAATTTGGATCTAGGTACTTGGACAATGTTGTCCACTATGAAGCCTATAACAAGGATTGCATTTGGTGTGACATTCTCCTGATAGATGTTGCGCATGTGTTATGAGGATGCCTGATGTCCTTGGTTGAATGACCTTTGACATTGCTCATTATGGTAGGGAAACATATATGTTTAAGAACAAGGGAAAGACTATCAAATAGCTTCAACTAATTCGATGGATAGTAAACCTAAATCCAAGCCCTTTTCCTAGTCCAATGCATCCAACCCATGTATGCTTCTCGTACTCACTCAACAAAAACACTTCATATCTTGACCTGTGGTGAACTCAAGAAAGAGAGTCAAGCATCTATGTGTTATGTTAGCTTTGTATAGTTGTGAAGTTCATGCCAATGACCCTAAGCCTACCTTTGAGTTTTTCTCATGAGGTTAAGAGCGGTGTTTTCAAGGCCTTGAATAGTCCATTTCCTATGCCATTTTGAACTAAATCACCTATGCCATACTTAAGGCAGACCATGGGGCTCTTTGAAATATTTTATAAGTATAAGGAGGCCATTGTAAATATATAAATCGTAAGGTTCTTTGTCGCTATATACTTACAATATGATTGTATGGCTAATAATAACATAACTTTTGACTCAAGTGGTATACTAATATTTCCATTATGATAGTTGCCTTTTTTTCTTCTTGTTTTTTTCTAATTGATTTTTTTTTAAAATTTTTATTGCTGCTAATATTTTCCATTTTTTATGCTTATATGTAAGTGTATATCAAACATGACTCTTCAAATCATTTTGCTTTCACTATATCTGACTTTTCATATTTGGTAATATGTTTTTTTGGTTTTTAGTTTGTGGATAAAAAAAATTGAAGAGTGTAAAATACAGTTAATCTTGTGTAATAAAGATTTGACTTCTATATCATGGAATATGTGTGTAATTATAGACAAGTGGTTTTTAATGTAAAACTAGTTCAATATTTATGGAGCTGTAACTAAATATTATTTACAACGTCTAGGCCTAGACTAGTCCACGCCTAGGCACCACCTTGCTTAGATGGAAATAATTGCCAAGGTATCGTCTTGACGCCTTTAAAATATTGGTTAAGAATTTGTTAGATGAGTTTTAAGATGTAGTCCTTGATGAGCTTCCAAATGAAATCTCACCTATGAGAAATGTGCAACATGTTATTGATCTTGTACTAGGTTCTCAATTACTAAACTTTTCATATTATAGGATGAACCCTAAGAAGTATACTGAGCTCACTCAACAAGTCAATGACCTATTGGCTAAGGGTTTCATTAGGCATAGTTTAGTCCATGTGCAATCTTGCATAATTGCATTGTTGACCCCAAAGAAGGATTAATCTTGGAAGATGTGTTGACAATGATGTTACTAACAAAATAATTATCAAATACCATTTCCTTATTTCTCTGTTGGATGACATGTTAGGTTTAGTAGTATTAGGTGCTAAGTGATTCTCTAAGATCAACCCTCGTAGTGGATACCATCAAATTTGTATTAGGCTAGGTGATGAGTGGAAAATTGCATTCAAAACCCAAAATGGCTTTTATGAGTGGATAGTTAATCCTTTTGGGTTATCTAATACACCTAGTACATTCATGTTGGTTATTATTTAAAAAAAAAAAAAAAACTAGAAAGTATTATATATGTGTGTGTGTATAATTGTATAGTCTGTACAAACTGGGCCCATATCAAACCTCATTACAATCTATTACACAGAGTTTCCCCATCCTCTAAGCCAATCGCTCAAAGAATACCCATTGCATAACTTGCTATTGGCTACCCAAAAAGAGGCCAAAAGATGAGATTGCTCCCACATTTTAGCCACCGAATTCATCACTTCATCAAACACCCTTCTATTCCTCTCCTTCCATACCAACCATAGTATCACTAAGCACGCTACATTCCAGTGGTCTCACCAAGCTGGAGGGATACTCTCCATAGAAGGGAAAATATTTATGGAGGCCCCTCCTCCATCCCTACTACTCATGATTGGGAAGTGATCACACCATCTACACCCATATCTCCCTAGAAAAGGGACAGCTCCAGCATTAATGCTCGGCTGACTCCGTATCCTGTCGACATAGATAGCACCAAAATGGGGATAAAACACATACTTGGGAATCTTCTTTGCATAATATCTCCTGTGTTAATCTTCCCTAGGGCAGTTACCCATCCCAAGAACTTTAACCTTTGATGGCACCTTTCTATATTAGGTTATGATAGAAGAAAAAGAGGGAGGGGGCATTTAGAGACATCAATAATAGTTGCATAGAAGGACTTCAATAATAGTTGCATAGAAGGACTTAGTAGAGAAAAAACTCGAAGAATCCCAAGGCCAAAGAATTCTATCATTGTTGCTTGATAAATGACAATCTGCAAGAATACTAAGCATGGACGCCAAATCCTGCTCATCCCTATAAGCTATATGACCCCTTAAATGCAAATCCCAAGATAGAGGGCGCCCACCCTCTGCTAAATCACTCATCACAAACTCAGAGATAGGCCTATTATGGAGGGAGGAAAGACGAAAAAGGTTAGGAAAGAGAGATTGGAAACTATCACTCCTACACCACGAATCTTCCCAAAAACGAATCAAGCTTCCACTCACCAACTTTAGCCTGGTTAAGGGTAGGAAAGAAGAATAAACAAAAGAAATGAATTTCTAGGGGCTCTTATAGGTTGACCTATTGGTCACACCAACATCCCGTAGATTATCCCATAATCCGTGCCTGCTTCTTATCACCTTCGCCCACAACTGCTCCTGCTCAGTAGGGAATCTCCACAACCATTTTCCTACCAAGGCTTTATTTTTGGCTAAGATGTTTCCAATTCCCAATCCACCCTGTTCCACCTTTCTTTGAACAATACTCCATGCCACTAAATGGGATCCATGCACCATATCCAGGGGCTCCTATGGGTAGACCTATTGGCCACACCATACATTCATGTTGGTTATGAATCACATTGTTTGTCCCTTTTTTGGTTGGTTCTTAGTGGTTTACTTTCATGATATCGTAATCTTTGGTTTTTTGGACACTCATCTATTTCATCTTCTTTAGGTTCTAGGTGTCCTCAAGGTAGAAAAGTTTTTCATTAATATTAAAAAGTGTACTTCCTCCAATTGAGTGTCCTCTTCCTTGGTGGTGTTGTTTTCTCCAATGATCTCTTGGGCAATCCTGGTAAGGTAAAAACCATCTGTGGGTGGCCTGAACCCAAAACTATTATGAGGTTCGTAGTTTTCACGGGTTAGCTACATTCTATAGACTTTTCATCAAGAGTTTTAATGCTATCATGGCTCCCCTTATTGATTGCATGAAGAAAAAGGCATTTAAGTGACCAACATCAGCTTGTAGAGATTTTGAGGAGATCAAATGTGAAATGGCTGAGGCCCCCCTGCGGTACATCATCTTGATTTTTCTAATGTCATTGAGGTATATTGTGTCTACTATAGGTATAGGTGGTTATTTTTAGTCAAGAGGGTCATCCTACTTTAGTGAAAAATGCAATGATGTTAAACAATAATATTCCACCTAGGATAAGGAGTTCTAAGCTATTATAATTGTTGAGTCATTTCATTGGTGGCACTACTTATTACCTTAGGAATATTTCTTGTGCTTAGATCATGAGGCTTTAAAGTTGATCAATTCCCACAATTCCCAACATAAATGGAGTGCAAGACATGGCCAATTAGTTGCCTTTTACTGGAGTATGCTTTCGTCCTTGACCATCGTGCTTCCCTTTCATATAAACTTGTTGATGCTATGAGTTGTATCTTAAGAGTTTTACAATCTTTAAGTGTTGTGTTGTTAGGTTCAACAGGATCAAGGATAACTATCGCACTTGTCCTGATTAAGGTTTAAAAAAGTGTGAGGTGTAATTAAAGCAGTTTGGCTTCATGAGGCGAGGCGTAAGCCTTGAGGCGGTCTAAGGCTTAAGCCTCACATTTTTAAAAATTATATATATAAAATTACTCATGAAAAATCTCAACAATTACAAGTATCAATGATAAATGAAGAAACATCTAAAATAAGCAAATGATAAACTAGTTTTGCATATGAATGGAGATATCGAGTTATTTCTCTTACTATATTAACTGCCATTAACATCATTAAGAACTAAATGAGCACATAACATATGTCAAGCTTTCTAACTTTCAAGTTTAAATTATTAAAAGCATAAAGAAATAAGAAGTTAGCAAATACATTGTAGAAATATTAAGTCTTTGCCACTTTTCACCATTTTTTAGTTACTACATGTTGTACTTAGAATAATTGCTAAAAGTTATCAAATTTCTAGGTTTGTATTTGTACAATTGTTTCTAAAATTAAAGATATAGTACTATACGGGAGCCTTTGCAAAGATGGCCTTGGTTAATAGTAAAAGCTTTAATTTATCTCAAATGAAAGAGAATTAATTCTTAAAAACTAAAACAATTAGTTATACTAATCTAAAAACTATTATGATATATTTATTTTTAAAATAATATTTTTAAAAATTTGAATTTTGGCATGAAAAATTAAGCCATAAGCCTCACTGTGCCTTGAGGCGTACACCTCAACAGTGTGAGGTGTAAACCTCACTGCGTGAGATTTGAGGCTTAAGCCTCTAGGCCTTTTTTGAGCAACTTGCCATGATGCACACCTTGAGGCGTATGCCTCAAGCGATTTTTAAAACAATGGTCCTGATTTTGGTCTTACACAACTCTTATGGATGGGAACCATTCCAAACCTGTCAATTTTGTTCTTCAAGAAAGTTACCTATTAAGGGGTTCTTATTTGTGTATTTTCCATACATCCCTTTGCAAGTTCTTGGGTTTGGGAGTTACATGATGATGATCTCGTTGGCCATTTGGTCACGATAGGTCTATGGACTCTGTAGACCTGATTTGAAAAGGGAAGTTGCTCGGATTATGTCACGGTGTCACACTTGTCAAGTTTCTAAGGCTAAAAACCAAAATATTGGCTTATATACACCTTTACTTATCCACATGCACCATGGCTTGACCTTAATATGGAATTTGTCCTCAGGTTGCTCAAAACTGCTTGAGGATACGATTCCATCCTGGTTGTTTTTGACAGTTCTATGAAATGACACACTTCATCCCTTTCATCAAGACCATTAATGTTTCACATATGGCTAAGTTGTCCTTTTGGAGGTCATTAGGATTCATGGTTTGCTCACTTTCATTTTGTTTGATAGGGGTATTAAGTTTGTTAGTTATTTTTAGAAAACTCTTTGGCACTCACCTAAAGTATGTTTAGCTTTTCACCCAAATTGATGGTCACACAAAAGTTGTTAGTAGAAGTTTGAGAAATTTACTTAGATGTCTAGTGTGTAAGAAACCAAGTAATTTGGATTTTTGGTTACCTATTGCAAATTTGCTATAATAGGTTAGATAATCGTTCTACTGGCAAGTCCTTCAGTCAACATATTTAGACCTTCATGATATTATGTGTAAATTACAATTTCTAATGTGAATGATACAGTTTCTGTAGATATTCATGACAAGGAGCTCAAACTTATTGAAAACAATTATGTTATGGTTCACATTTGTCTAAATGTTACCCTAGAAATTCTTTTAAGAAATTGCATGCCCTTGCCTTTGGCCCTTTTGTGTCCTTCAGAAACTTGGATCCAATGTATATTTACTTGGAGTATTTATTTCCATATCGAAGAAATTTTGATCCTTCTGTGCCTTTTAGCATTTGATGGGTACCATAATACCATATCTAATACTTCTATTTTATTCTAAGGCTACCTCTAGTGCCACAGCCTTGCAGTGAGCAGGTTGATAATCCCTTGGAGGATGAGATTGTTTTTACTATTAATGGTGATTTTCATTTTTATTGGTCATTTGGAAGAATAACCTGTTAGAAATCACTGAACCTGTAGCTAATTGGTAGAGGCCCAACACAATGCATATCAAGCTATCATTTATACTACCCCTCACATGCAACCCCATTCCGCATGTGAAGAAATAGAAGAAGAGACAAATATCAATCATGCAAATGGGGAACATGCAAATGCCAACAATAAGACTTGAACACAAGATTTCTTACAAAACCAACACTTTGATATCATGTTAAAAACCACTAAACCCAAAAGATATAGCTAACATAGTAACTAAGTGGAAGCCCAACAATGCATATCAAGCTATCATTAACATCATCCAACTTTTGATGCTACTTGGATTACTAAACAAGTTCTTTTGCTTTGATCCCAATCTTCTAGAGGTATATTCATCATCTCTTGTCGGAATCGAATTCTTCCAAGTGGGGGAGAATTGATGTAGCATGCATAATATCGTTTACCAAGTTTTACAGTTTACCAGTGCGACTGATTTAGAAAGTGATCAGATTTTATCATCTTTCCTTATTTTAGTTGTTTCTTTATTTAGTATCTTAATTTTAGAAGTTTAGTTGGGCCAAATTAGGTAACTGATCAAAGTGTCCTTGTTTTGACTAGAAAGTTTGCCATACACAAGTGGGTATTTTGTAATTGAAGGGCAGTTGAATGGATACACATTATTATCTCTCTTGCCTCTCTCACGCTTTTCTTCTTCGCCATCACCTACTAAATAAGAAAATTAATGTCCTACTAAAATAAAACTCGATTCCTTCTATAATTTGGAAATTGAATTCCTATTAAATAAGGAAATTAGATTCCTAACAAAATAAAACTACTAGACTTAAAATAGAAATAAAATCATCCTAAAAGAATCACAATAATTAAAATCCTAAAATGAAATATCTAACATTATTATTTAATTTATTTTCTACTCTCCTGCTGCATTAGTATGGCTTAAGATTTTAATGGTTCTTCTAAGATTTGTTTATATGTTGCCTCCTTATTCTTTGGGTACAACTATATATCTTCATAATGTCTTGATTTCTATCCCATACACATTAATCCAATCATTAAGGGATTCTGCATTGATATTGTGATACTATCTGTTTTTTCAACAGGATGATGCTGAACCATTCAAGATTGATTGGAAAAGAGTGGCCATCACAAGCTCTTTTGGGTTTGCATTTGTTGGTACTATTGGGCATTTCTGGTTAGTATTTTTGCTTTAAATGCAGGAGCACATCTTTTTATGAGACTCTGGGAAAAATTGAGCATCTGCCTAATTTCCACATCTTCACTAACCTAAATATTCTTATGATTTTCTTGGAAATATGTTGGCTGAAACAAAGAACCAGATCATGCCTAACCTAAATATACAAAGCGTCTTGAAAGTAAAATCTTTTTCAAGTGGACATCTTATGCTTCTTTTTTTGAGCAAGAAAAATCTTTTAAAGATGTTTTTCAGAATCTTTGAAAGTGATGGATTTTTCTGGAAGACCAGATTTACTGGAATGTTCTAAATTGAGATCAAATGATCCTAGTACCTTGTATGTGCTAGTGCATAGAGATAAGCTTTCATTTCTGGGCCTTAATAGTTATTGTTTAAGTACCCTAGAGTTCGGGAACTAGATGCCCCGCGTTGAGGTGGCTGCAGGATTATGTTCATCACTGATTAGATGGTTAGATTACTTGTACACATTTTGTAAGCTTCAACTTTTTCATTTGCAACTAAGGAAATATCAAGAAATAACCCAAATTTAGATGTTTCAGTGGTGTTAATTCATTTTATTCAAAATTTTAGATTATCCATTTATAGTGATGATAAAAGATTAGAACATAAGTTACAACCAATGTTACCAGAAAGCAAAATGGGACTATTTGCCAAAGTTTAACTGAGCAAGTAATTTTTATTTTGTAGTTAGGACGATTTCTACTTATTTTTCAAAGCGAACTTTTCAAATCAATCCTAGAGCAGCCATTAACTTTATACCTGACTGATAAAAGAGCAGTGAATATTCCAGAAGTTTCTACTCAGATGAAGTCAATTAGAAATAAAAAATGAAAAAATTCTGTAATACGCTGTTCCGTTGGATACGCATTACAGCTTTACACACGTATGATTTTGTTTGGAGCACTTACACGCATGTGTTGAGAATTTCTTTGTTAAAAACCAGCAAAAAATCATATTAGGAAATGACCAAAGATTGCTTGTTTCTATCTTTCTCATAAACTCTATTCCAGGTATGAAGGCTTGGACCGATTAATACGAAGGCGATCACAGCCAGGATCATTACGCTTTATTGCTTCCAAGGTTGCACTTGATGGACTCATATTTGGGCCCCTGGATTTGCTTGCTTTTTTCACTTATATGGGAATTTGCTCCGGCAAGAGCATAGACCAAGTGAAGAAAGACGTTAAGAGGGATTTCCTCCCGGCCTTAGCAGTGCAAGGAGGGGCATGGCCACTTCTTCAGATCGCCAACTTCAGGTATGTCCCAGTAAGGTACCAACTCCTCTATGTTAATGTCTTCTGCTTGGTGGACAGTGCCTTTTTGTCATGGGTCGAGCAGCAACACGATGCTCCTTGGAAGCAGTGGTTCACCTCTCTTTTAGATTCTCACAAAAAGGAAAAGGAAGCTCTTATGGATTCTGAAAAAAAGGAAGTATAGGGGTGACCAGTTCTTCTGTTCTACAATTATTTTATATTTCTCTTTCAGTTTTTGGTGATTGAGATGCTGCACACACCCAAAGATTTTCATGTACAATTGAAATGATTGTTAAGACACTTACATGGGCAACTTGGGTTTACCACAGTTGGGTCATGGGAAGTGATTCAAGGTTTGCAAGAGATGAACTTGTGTTGGAATGGAATAAGTGATTTTTGCCTGTTTGAACATAGAAAACCACATGTCAAAATGCAATTATTTTGTTAAAAATGAGATTTTGAGAATTTGTAGCATTGGGTGCCAAGGGTGTTTGAGATTTCATAAAAATATTATTTGTCCATTTTTTTGTTTCTTTTATCAAATTCTCAACCTTAAATAGAGAATTTCCAGAATAAATAAAAAGTGGCCAATATATATATATTTGTTTGTTGAAAAGGACTAGTTTAACAAAATTCACATGCCAGTGACCTGAATCAAGAGTTGTTCATTTTCTCCTTACAAAGTTGGTCATCTTGAGGGGTTTGCTTGTAAAAAGAATGAGAGTGGCTTTGAAGTTTAAGTGAGAATGGTTAAGCACTCCAATAATTTATTGTATTCTCTTGCTTATTTGGAAGATTGCTACCTGTAGAAGTAAGTGTATCTGGGTGAATTGGAATTGGACACCAAACTCAGATTTGCACGAGGCAATTGTAAAGACAATGATAGCAAGTGGATACTCCATTCGGCTTCCCCTCCTTTTTTCAAGAGGATGTTTTCCACTGGCATCTTCAGCTAATGGTCTTTAAGAAAAGGGTTATCATAATCGTCTTCTTATGGCCATTTGCTGAATGCACCTATCGACCTTTTGAGACATTCAGCTCTTTTTGGAGGGATTACCACAATTACAAAATCAGCACTCTTAACATTTCTTGATCGAATACACCTTTTTTTTTTTTTTTATATATGTTACACTAAATCAATGCACAAAGGGCTTTGCGAAAAATAGTATTAGCTAAAATAAGAGGCAACAGGCAAAGATAGTTTCCCACATTAAGGCAGAGAAGCCCGTGGTACGCGACGCAACTCGTTTGATGTACTAAACAAAAACACTGAAGAGACTCGCAGATGAACAAAAAAAACAAAAAAACAAAAAATAACCGTAAAACCGTTATGCATTTGACATACCCACTGCTCCTAACATTGGGAATTCACTTGAAATAGAGATACTCTATGGAACAAGAAGAGGAAATCATGGGTTCAAACCCAGTTGCATTGGAGACTACTTCAACCAATTTTCTGCAGATCCATGTTTTGTGACTGTAAACCCTCTTAATAGTGTAAGGTAGATGATGAAGGCCTTTAGAAACCATGAACTACTTTTATATGAACGTCGTATGACCGCCTCCAAGAGGTACTCTTGGCTTGAATACAGCTGAAGCTGATACGTAGGGGCAGTACTCGAAGCAAATGCTCTGAAATGAAGGTTGAACAGCTTGTCAGTACGCAAAGGCATCTCATCTAACAGTATTTAGAAACAGACTTTCAAAAGCCACTAGATTTCACAAGGATAGATTTCAGTAACATGCATATCTTTTTAGAAAGAAAAAAAAAAAAGGAAAATTACAGGTAACAAAATATAGGAGAAAATTAGGACCCATTTGGTTTGCAATCCGGATATAGTTTTTTATATTTAAAATTTCAGAAACATGAAAAATGTGTTTGGTTGAGTAAATCCGAAACTTTTTGTTAAAAAACAAGTTGTTTCTAAAAAACGATAAAATAACATTTTCTAAATTTTCTATTTTTGGATCAATCCTTATTTTCAAATCACCAACCAAACGCAGCCTTAGAAATTTCAAGGGAGGAAATAAAATGTAGAAGGAATGCCTTCTGATTGAAGTCTACGGATGATTTGAATATCACGTCTGAAGAGGAAAAAGGCTGTTAGGGAAAAGGGAGGGCTGTGGTTACCATTAAAGAGAGGTTTCAAAGTAATTTCCCAAAGAGAATACCAATTAGTACCATAATTAACTCTTCTACTTCCACCAAAACAAAAAGATATTTAGTAGGGCAAAACAATTATTCACAGCTACTGGGCCTATCGCCCCAAAGCCTGTCACTACCCACCATCGGTAGGGGACCCCTAGTCTCTTTTCACTTAGGTATGTGAACCTATCTGAAATCTAGATTAATTTGAAGCTTGATGTAACAGAAGTAGGATGCTTGAACTGAAAATAGGGTCTAGTAGGAAAGCAAAGTCCACGAGCATAAGGAGGAAAACTATGGTGTGTGTAAGTAAAGCATGAATAAAAAATTGACATCAGAGAGTAGTTTTAAGAAAAACAGTCACTCCTGCCTGTCCTTGACAATGCGTACTAGAGCATAAATCCCCATAGATTACAAAGAGGTCAGAGCTTATTGTAGTCTTGACTCCAAGTTTCAAGGAGCTTTCACACGTACAAGGAAGGGCATCAGAGTAATTGGGTCTGAAATTTAAAATTATATTCTTACGATAGATAAATGATTCACTTAGCTAATCAACCATTTAAGAAAAAGGGAAATGTAAAGAGGCCAACATACCGGAATGCTCAGCAATAGACCTTTAGAGTTGACCAGAACAGGCAAGCCTCTTCTTGCGGATAGCGGAATAGGCTTCAAGGCTTTGAGAGCTCTCTGAGCTGATAATTTTGCATATATTGAACATGGGACAGTCTTTTCTCTATTTTCTACCTTGCCAGCTACTGACATGCAATGCTCTTCACATTCTCTAAAACTTGGACCCTTCGAAAGGTTTGCAATAAATAGCCAATCTGCATCAATCATGTGACGCACTGCAGCCACACTATCTTGGCCAACTACACAAGACCTGCAAAAATAGTCAATCTCCTTCGAAAGAAGTGTAACATTTGTAATCCTCTCGTGAAATCTCCAGGTGACTATGAACCTATTCCTGAAATTATAAAGCTGTCCAGATTGAAGTGGTTCTGAAGTACTCGCAGATCTTCTTTCATGCCTAAGCTCATTCTCAGATGTATCCTCATTTTTTGTCTTGAACTGGTTAGCTTCCTCATTTTGCAGCGAAAGAATATACTTGTAAGTAGATTCACTGAGAATATTGAGCCTCTTCCCTTCATTTAGAATAGACTCCGTAGATGTTGCATGCAGAAAGGGCACAACTGAGGCATCTGGGACCAAACTATCTGAATGTGATTTCCCATCCAAAATAATCTGCTCAATGTCACTTCTCAAAGAATGCTCCTTTTCATCAGAAGAAAACTTGTGAGGCAATTTCATCCCCGACGAAAGAGGTGAATAAGGAGAACAGCAAACCAGGATTTTTGTGCCCTTGGACTGGGGAGCTGCACACAGATAGCACCCAGCAGCAGTAAGGGAAGTCTGCAAAGTTATCAACAATTGGAATTATGAAGCTTGAAATTAACACGTATTATATATATGTGGAGCACGTAAAACTTTCTATTATTGGGGCATGATGAATAATGCAACAAATAAAATTCAAGGCCGTTATTGCTATTAAGAATGAAATCAAGTAATGGGGTGAAGCTAAGTGGACCTTGCATGGTAGGTTACGTATGTAATCCAAAAGCAACTTTGAAGTTCTGCCACGAACTGGCCTGTGCCTTTGCGAGATGAACTGGCAAACAAAAGTTTAAAAAAAAATTATCAGCTTGTTAACAATGAATAGAACTGTAAAACTGTGTCCCTCAATTCACCAAATCTCCTTTTTTTTTACTCCATCTTTTATGGCAACTGGTTTACTCCTGACGACTGTATGCACAATAAAGATCCAAAGGGTTCAGATGTTCAAGTATTTTGTGTACCACAATCCAAACCCTCAACGGAACATATAGTCACCTCAGTGGAATACATGTGAAAAATCAATGTGCAAGACAGCCAGAGGAGTACCTGCAAAACCAATGCAACAAACTTTGACAGACATATATCTTCAACATTCAAAGGATCCAGCTTCTGCAGATCAATAATAGCATACCCATGCTGCAACAAATAAAAAGAACAAGTAAAGGGTTAGGTTTTATCTTGTTTATTATAACTGTAACTTCCTCAAACTTCTCAGCAATAAAGAATAAGCAAAACATTCAGCTACAGTTGCATTATCAAGTAGCACGACAAGAACAGCATTGGTCCTAAAGAACTCCAAGAAATTCCTAAGCATGTTTTCTTTAATCCAATTCTTAACATGTAACCTGCTTAATCAGAAAAATATCATATAAATCAGTTAAAAATAACAAAAACATGTTTTATAGAATTAAAGAAGAGCATACAGTAAGTAAATCTTTATCAACACAATTAATAACATCAAATCACCCAAGCAAAGGATCATTACAATATTTCAGTTTAAATACAGATAATGTATAAAGGACAATGGCCACAGATTTGAGTGTTGAGCACAACCCTGTCAAGGCAGAAGCCACAGGTTCATGCTCCAACTGTCCTGACCTAGGATGAACTAGATCCTTCAATTCCTCCTATTTTTTGTGAATTTCAAGGACCAAAAGTAGGATCTATTCGCTAGGTGGGAATTCAAAAATACTCGAGTTGAATTACTTCTACCTCAAGTGGTACCAACATCCCAACGCAAAGAATGGAAAGAGATGGAGGGTTCACCTAAGTAACTATCAGTGTAGATTCAAATCACTAAGTGATGTCAAGGCAGAAAGACAATAATGATTGTTTGTTGGCAACTGAATAGTTTAATAAATAAACTATTGGTATTTAATTAATTGTCTTGCTATGAATTCATAGAATCTATAAGAGTTATTTTAAGAGATTGGTAGTTGCCCCCGATTGCACAATGTTGCAAATGCACTATGAATTCAAGAGTCATTATTAATGACTCATCGTCAACGATTGCACAATGTTGCAAATGCAGCCAGAATATAAAAGACTTCACCCACTTTTTATGTTTTGAAAATATATATCAAAAAAATAATTAAGTCATATTATTAATGGCAATTTTTTCTCAATTAAGCATCAATTTAGTATTTGAAAGCTAATTAAACAAATATCATGACTTAAGAAAGAAAAGGGTCTGTCCAATGCACAAGACTTCCACCATCATAAGGTCTAAATAAGGATTGATGTTCACAACCTTACGTCCAAACTGTAGAGGGGTTGCTTCTAAATTTGAACCTGTGACCTCAAGGTTACAATGGAAAACCTTTACTGCTATACCAAGGCCTGCCCTTCAAGACTAAAGAAAGAAAGAAAGACAAAAGAAAAAAAATAGATGTAGCTACATAGGTTAAAACTCTTTAGAACCTCTAATCTCTCCAGTGAAGCTCATCATATACTAAAAATAAAAATGGAGGACTACTCGGTTTGGACTTCTCCATTTTTAAGAGGGTTTCTTTTAAGGTAGTTTTAAAGTTTTATCTTCATTGTCTATCTTCTCTATTTTTGTTCCGGTTCTCTTCTTCCAATTTTTTATTTATTTTTTTCATTTCCTCCTTTTTAAGCCAAAGAATTGTTGGTTTGAATTTCAATTCAAGTTATAAATATATATTTTTTATAGCTTAGTTTATTTATTTTCATATTCTATTAGTGCAAGTTTATTTAGTTTAACGGGTTGATCATTGTTAGTAAATTAGTAATTAAATGCACTCTTATGCAGTTTTTATAGGTTGATAGATTAAAGTACATAACTACATATTTTATTTTGTAAGTTAGTCTATTTTATTTTTATTTATTTTAAAGCCTTTTAATGGGTAATTTTATAAATATGCTAGCTAGAGCTTTTTTCCAAAATCTATAAGAGTTATTTTAATTAATTGGTATTTATTGTGCATAATAAATTAATTTTAGTCGTAATTTTCATTGGGTGTTTATAAATGTAAAAGACTTTGACTTATAATTTATTGATATAGAAACTTTAATTGTTCATTTGTCTTCTAGTTGTGCTTTTTTTTTCTTCTCTTTTTTTTGTTATGAACAATATGTGTTATTATAAAACGAAGTTGAAAGCTTGTTTCATACTAATTATAAGATTTCTTATGTTAAGAGAAATAGGAGAAAAAGGACAAGGTTCCTTATTATAGCTCCCTCTAAAATTGATTCAAAAACTACAATAAGTTTTAAAGGAAATTCAAGAAAGATCAAACTTTTTTAAGAATTTCAAAAACCCTACCACTTGGAATTGCCTGTCCTTCAGCGACAGCTTGACTACATTGATCACCAAACCAGTCCAAATATAGCAATAATATTAAGAAATGACCAAATAGTGAAACGATATTGCAAGGAAGAGATATGGATTTAGCAGCTTTATAGATCCTTCTTGCTTTTCCATACTAGGAGGCCCCCCACCCCTATAATGCAGAACAGCTTGGGGCCATAACACAAACAGGGAATTCCCCATGTCACAAAACTTTAGCAGCCAA
Organism: Paratinospora sagittata; assembly: GCA_035771175.1. NCBI lineage: Eukaryota > Viridiplantae > Streptophyta > Magnoliopsida > Ranunculales > Menispermaceae > Paratinospora > Paratinospora sagittata. Next base: position 20,492,648 of record CM069611.1, on the reverse strand, counting down.
AAGACTCCCAAACTGTATTACAACATAGGTAACTCCTAGCAATCCTGTTCACCTCCAAAACATATTCCATTTTAGCTTGGACCTGCCTCTAGATAAGCCAATCTTAGGTGGTGCAAAGGCAATCTTAGCTTGCCAACAGATAACTTCAGATACTGAAAGGATATGTGGAGAACTGTGGCAGCCCAGAAAAAATAAGAATAAAAAATATAAATACTTCTTTAAATACCAGTAATAACCTAAGAATTATAAATTATCAAAGAAAGGAAGAATTACTCTACCATTAAATACTTACATCATTTATAGTTACAGACTGACTTATCAAGCATAAGCAAACTTTGTCAATAAAAGAACGTGCTTTTCGACACACTGAAATAACTCCCTGGTGTTCAGATTTGATAATGCCTGAAACATCCAATGTGAGCCAATGAGGTAACTTTATTAAGATGTCAAAGCTGGACATGAGGTTGTGATCTGTTAATCTGGTAACATTATATATCTAACTTCTAAAATATTTCCATGATAGAGTAAATGGGGAACATAGATGAACCCAAGGGTCTATGTTTTTTTTTTAATTGATTATACTTAGCAATGTTTAACATTTCCTAAATCAACGTTGCCAACACAGAGAAAGCCACCTTTTCCGTATTAAATCAATCTAACATGTAGGATGAAATAGCAAAATATTAGTAGACAATCTGAACCACACGACTGCTCAAAGAAGTATCACTGACATAAGATAGTAACATTCATAAGGACACTCACATGATGATAAGTTGTTTAATGACATACGAATCCTGTTACGAGCAAACAATGGGCTTTGATTTGTTGGATCTTCCACCCATTCTTGCTTCGCTCCTTCACATATCTATAAAATTCAATTAGATAAGTATTATAGCAATAATCTGTAACAAGTCAACAATTAACAGAAAAAGGCCAGTGAATAAACCATATAGAAGGTCCAACCTAAAATCATAATAGAGTAAACTAAATCGTGCTAATCTTCAAGGATTAGAGTTCACCAAGGAGAATTTTGAGGCATTATAATTAGGATTAGATAATCGGTTAATTCTTAATTTGACATATTTCAAAATTTAACATCCAAAATGGGAGACCTCTTTCAAAAACTAGAGTCACTCGATCCTTAAATATGTGCTAGACAACGTGCCCTAAAACCCTCCATGTTCTATTTGGAGTTTGTGCTAATTACAAAGTCAAACAAAATCTTCAGCTTCATTTTAACATGCACATTGCACACCTTCCAGGCTTCCAAATCATTTGCACATTTGTTTTGAGTCATCTATATGATTTTCTTCCATTATACGACTTTGTCAGGGCATCCTTGGTTATATGATCTTGATGTCACTAATCATGACTCCCCTTATTGATTGCATGAAAAAGGACGAGTTCTAGTGGACTTCTGTAGCACGTAAGGCCTTTGAGGAGATCAAGTGTAAAATGACCGAGGCCCCTATGTTGCAACACCCTAAATTTTCTAAAGTCTTTGAGATATTATGTGATTCCCAAAGGTGAGATAACTCAAATCTGAAACTTTGTTCAATGACCCGAAAAGAAGATTACAATCCTATTTATAGACTCTTACAATATAAAAGACTAAAAATCATCGATGATTCTTGGAAAATACAAGCATTAGAACTCTAGAAAATCTAAAAACCCCTAGGAATTCTAAGTATTCCATGGAAAAATCTAAGAACTTCATAGGAACACTAAAAACAGTTATGACTACTATTTATTTTATCTAGGAAAATTAATGACACTTAATACTTTCTGGTGAAAGAACCAGCTCTTTTGACTTTCTTCTTGACCAACTCCTTGGTTGCACAACTTCATTAACAAGGTGACCTATAAAAGGTCACAAATAACTCCACCATCTTTTAGAGAATTCCCAATCAGAATTTGTGCCTTAGAACTTTTCTTCCTCTCCTTTGATAAGCCTTTTTTTATTTATGTCACTTGTCTACTTCAATTTTGTTTCCACAAGAGGTGGTAGTTATCAAAATTATCTTGTTAAATGGAAGGCACAACCACTTTCAGATTGTACTTGGATCACAAATGATGAATTCCAGCAACTTGATCATGACCTTTATGATAGATTCCATGCTCAAGGCCCGGGGGAATTGAAGTAGACAAATTTACATTCGTCCTTTTCTTCTTCCTTTATACCTAACTTAGTATTTAAATTTAACATTACTCATCACTTTTTTAGCCTCTTTCCTTGCATTTTTATAGTTTTGGAAATTTTCCTTATCCTCAATCTTTTGCTTGGGTTTTAATTTTTATCGTGTTCTTTTTTATTTTTGTAGTAATTTTAAGTTTGAATTTTTCATTCTAACACCAACTTAGTATTTAAATTTAACATTACTCATCACTTTTTTAGCCTCTTTCCTTGCATTTTTATAGTTTTGGAAATTTTCCTTATCCTCAATCTTTTGCTTGGGTTTTAATTTTTATCGTGTTCTTTTTTATTTTTGTAGTAATTTTAAGTTTGAACTTTTCATTCTAACACCAACTTTCTTCAACTAATAAATAGTCCATTGTCCCTTGATTTCCACCAAAATCCTCTTTTGCTATTGTTTATGCTTAATACACTAAGTCATCTTATTTTACATCATGCTAGGTTCATTTTCTTCATTAAAATCAATTCTTTTGCTAGTTTTTTTTTTTTAATATTTTCAAATTCCCTCATTAAATTCCACAATCTCGATCTCATGTTGACAATCCCCCTTTTCAATATTGACTTCATTTTCATGCATATATCTAACGTAATTAATCTAGGCTGTGAGGTCAAACTCTCTCTTGGAATAACCTTACAAATACAATTTTTGAGCAAAGGTCTATTTGACTCTTATTAGGTCCACATCCAAAGATTACTAGGCCTTCATCTCTCATTTTGAAACATGCATTTACTATCGTAAAGTAATGAACTCGTGGCAAAGATAATTATAGGTTAAAACTTAATAAAAATATACTAAAAGATGAACTTCAAATTAGATTCCAAGCACAAATGAGGTTTTCACCTTGTACATATCTTCTTTACAAAACTCCAAAAGTGGCCGCACTAATAAAATCCCATGATTGCACAAGTTTTCACCAGAGTCATTCATATACATAGGTAACAGTTGTGAAGTAAATGCCATCCCAGCAAGTCCAATAACACCACTGTTACGTGATAGTCGAAGAATGAATAATTCAGACTGCAAAATTGACACATCATCACAAGAGGAATTTCAAAATCAATTAAAACCATAACAAAAAGTAACCGTTCTTAACAACCAAACAAGACATAGAACCTTTTACGTTCCATGACCCAAATGTGATCAATAATGGGATTTTTATTTAAATATAGGGCCATACTTTTATAGCAATTTTCACTCACAATACTAAGTATGATTTAGAAATAGTAATTCATACCTGGTCATCTGCATGGTGAGCAATGAGCAAAACGCCTATCTGGTTTTCCATGCACACATTCTGCAATATCTGATACCTAAAAATCAGAACAAATCACTCGGCGAACAAACTTCCTATAAATTGAAGGCGTTTCATTTATTTCAGTTGAAATGTGAAAGTAGTTGCACAGAAGCAAAAACAGTAAAATCACTAACAGATAACAACAACTAATAGCAGAATACAAAAAGAAAATTGGCGCTAATCACCTCATGTCACGAGCCGCTTCTTGCACATGACCCAGCTTCGGCCTACCTTCGGACCACTCGCAGCGGTCAATTTTGCATTTGATTCCTACAAAAATTCACCACTAATCACTATGGCTGCGTTTGGTTTGTGACTCAAAAACAAGAATACAAATCTAAAACCAAAATTTAAAAAACAACTTTTTAACGTTTTCTGAAAACAAGTTGTTTTCTTAATAAAATTCCCAAAAACTGTTTTTGAGTACGACTAACCCAATCGCGTTTTCTTTGTTTTTGAATCTCCAGATACATAATTTACCCAATAAAACCTCCACAGCACAAGTAAAAAATCCAAAGAATAGGTAAAGGAAACAACGATACCCAATTTAGATACCCTATGGCAGACACTAAAGGCTTCATCTTTGCTCTCTTGCCGTAATCCATGATCAACAACGATTGCCATAAGCCCTTCGATGCATCCATCAGCTTCACTCGTCCCAATCTGAGCGTCGGCCTTCCAAGCAGCTGCTAAAACACACAGAGCCATGCTATCTGGTCCTCCAGAAACTCCCATGGCTGCAAAATCCGCACTCAAATTCATTCAACAACAAAAGCAACAGGTGACAAAGCAAAATTAAAAAGAGAGAAATTTGAGTAAAAGACCGATTCGGTGGTGGGGTTTGAGGCCCGCCATGGCCATTCTTCTGGAGAACGCTTCTTTGTATCTCGCCATGTTAACCTTAATAATAACATCTGGTTGATCCGAACACTTGCAGGAGAAGAAACGATTTGAAGGTAAGTAGTGGGAGAAATTGAGAGCACTTAGCATGGAGCGTTTCTTGTTTTGGAAACGAAACCCTAGCAATTGCGAGGGAAGAAGATGAAGATGATGATGACACGTCCTCGCGCCCATTTGTTTGAATTGCTCGTGTCTGAATAACACCTCCTGCTAGTGTGATATGTTATCCGCTCTTGTAGATGTATTTTTTCCTCAAAACATCAAGATTTGATATTTTATAAATTGAAAGATGGTTTCAGAATTTTAACTTATTAACAAACCCAACCAGTATAAATAGCTTCTTCTTCTTTTTTGGTTTTACGGCTAAGCCGCGTGACCTCGCCTTTAGGAACTTATGTCAAGCCATCCAAATTAATTAAATATTGATATAAATTACTTTTTTTATATATATTCACTAGTGTTTGTATTTAAGTGTTGCTCGTGATTTTTATTAAAAATAATTAAAATAAAATAAATTTTATTAAAAAATATATATATATATATATTATCTTTTATTAGGTTTAATATGACTATAATCATTCAAAAATATGGACATGAAAAATTACGTGTAAAACTTAGACCTTAAAAGGATAAACTCTATTTTGATTACCTTTCTCTCAGCATGAGAGTTTGCTTCTAATGGTCTTCTTTCTCGAGAGTAATCATTCTCCATTTTTGACGGGATGGCTAGGTTAGAAAGGGAGGTAACAAGTTTATGGAAAACATTCTCCATAACATATGGGTTGAATCAGAGGTGGTGAACATACTAGGCAAAGAACAAAACAAAGAGGAGGAGTTGAAATAGTGTTTGTATGCAAGGGTCATAACAACCAAATGTTTCAAGAGGGAAGCTTGTAAAAACACAATGATGCAAGTCTGGTCTCCTCACAAGAAGCTTTCCATCATGGAAGTTGGACCCGACTTGTTCATTGTAAAGTTTGGGCACCCTGTCGACAAAAGGAGGGTTCTTGAAAATGAACCATGGCACTTCAACAATGCTCTGGTGGCGACAGCGGAGGTTGATGGAACAAAATGCCCAAGGAAGGTAAATCTTGATAAAGCAAATTTTTGGATTCATGTTTGTAATCTCCCATTAATCCACATGACGAGGGAAGTGGGAATGGCCATTGGGAATAGTATCGGTTCCTTTATTGAAATGGGGAATAGCCATGAGGGGAGATTTTGGGGAAAAGCTTTTAAGATTATAGCTTTGATCGACATCACAAAGCCGCTAAGAAAAGGCACAATGTTAAGGTTGAATCAAGAAGAAAAACCAATTTGTGTTGACTTTAAATACGAGAAACTTCCAATCTTTTGCTTCATTTGCGGAAAAAATGATTACAGCCAAAGATTCTGTAAACCCAATGAAGAGAATGGGAGTCCCATGCATATCAAGGAGCAAACTACAGTGGATGGTTTCGGGTGCAAGAGGTTCTGGAGGGAAGGAGGAGATGGAACTGAAAAAATCCAAACGAAATCTAGAGAATTAGTCAACTCGGCCAATGAGGTTTGCAGTTCTTCTAGCAATGGCCGACAAGGTCCAAAGGCGATGGTAGTGGAAGCAGAAGCAGTCGAGCACATGCGTGGTATGGTCACTATCAGGATGAGTGATAGGGGTCAGTTGGAGGTGACGCAAGTGGCGGTTGGTGGAAAAGTGTCGACTGAAACTCAGAAGACGATAATAGACTTGATAAGGCTGAGAAATTTAGGGAAAAAATCCGAAGGAGAGGATGTAATCATAGCTGTAAAAGAGAGAGAAATGACGATCCATAAGCCAACCCAACCAAAGAAACACGTGGAGCTCAACAAGGGCCCTATTCTAAACAACCAAACAATACAACAGGTAGAGGATATTGGACGAAAGCAAATATTGAAGAGTGGGCCATCCCAACCCATGACAGAGCAAGTGGCTGAAACCGAGAAAAATAATCTGAAAATGTGACGCTATGAAAATCATTTCATCTAGCCCATAACTCAATTACATGCTCAAACTCTATGTGTTTGCCTTGTATGTGGTTGATGTTTGTTTTGTGTGTTTTTGCGTTGATTTTACGATAACCTTATTTTGGGTGCGTCAAATGGACTCGGGGATGTTAGAATCAAGTCCGACACACATTTTTACATAGAAAACGCCTATCTAAACGCGAAAATCCGATGTGTATCGAGCATTCCGCGGCCAAATTGCCCTGAAAACTTTTTTTGACATGTGTGCCCAAAATTGCCTATTTAAGCCAATGAAACCCATTTTGAGCTCATTTGCACGAATTTGAGATTGGAAAGAAGAGAAAGAGGAGGATAGGAGAAGAAAAAGAGGAAAAGCTAAGGTTCTTGGTGTTCTTGAGGATCTTGCTCAAATCCCACCCAAAGTAAGTGCATTTCTCTATTTTCTTCCTAGTTTCTCTTTGTATATGGGTTTTTGTGCTTGATTTTGACCTAAGGGAGGGTGTTGACCATGGTTTTGAAGTGACCCTAACCTAGGGTTTGCTGATTTTCGGCCATTAATGATTGTTTATAGTTGATCCTGCCCTCTAATACCTAGATCTACACTTGGAATGCATTTTGCATAATCTTCACCTCGTTTTTTATGGTGTAAAAGGTTAGGGTTTCGTGTGAAACTCTTAAGGTCGTGGTGTGTGGCATCGATTTGGGTTCCTTGGTGGTTTTGGAACCCAATAACACCATTTTTCCCAATTTTTAGCAAGAAATGGATAGATCTAGTGTAAAATCGGCCTAGAGCTTGACTTTAGGGATTTTGCCCAAATTGGGGCTTTTGACCTAAACCAAGTCAATTGATCAAATTGACTTGGGGATTTTCTAATTGGAACTAATTGAATAGAATCATGGGTTTAAAATGTGTGAACCTATGTCAATTTGGTATGACTTAGTGCAATTTGGCTCTATGCCTATTGTAGAGATTTTTCCCAAATTGGATCATATGTCATATTTTGATTTGATTTGAGGAATTTACTTGTTTATAATTAATCTTGCATGGTTTTGAATGGTTCAATCTTATGTTAGGATTGATTGACCTAGACTAAGTAATTGTCTTAATTTTTGGAAATTAGCCTTATCCGTGGCTTGGCATGGATGTCGAGGTTGATCATGAGATGGGAGACTCATAGTGGGAATTAGATGCACATGGACTTGTTGGATTAGAAATTGATAATGATTAGTATGTCTATGAATGGATGGTCATGATAATTGATACATGTGCATGAATCTATGTTTCAGGACCTTGATTTGGTTGTTTCGATTTTGGTTATCGTGAGTGGTTAACTACTCTCACGAGGCTTGGTTGTGAGTAGACTTCAATTATGTTTAAATCTTTTATGTCATCATATTACTTATATCTTGTATGTTTGAATGATGCATGTTTTTGAATAAAACCTTATGACCTTGGTTTGGCTCATCTATCTGACTAATAGGGAGACTTAACCTTGTCATAAGACGGTGCGGTGAAATAGACACACACTATAATTGGGCATGGGAAAGGTACGGTGAGATAGACATGCACTAGTAACTCCAATGCATATGGAATGAGAATCAAAATGATAGTCTTTTACTTGCATCGAACTATTATAAATGAATAATATTTATATGTTATGAGCTTTTAATCATTCTACACATTGACATGCATACATGATGTTTATTGATGAATATAGATGGCATGTTTTGAATTCTATTCACTGGGCACCGTTGGCTCACACTCTCACTCTCCTTTCAGGTCCTTCAGATAAGGGCAAGGGCGTTGTGATCGCTTGAGAGATAGCCACTGCCAAACTAGGACTCTTATGTATGGTTTGATGTCTTTAATTACATATGTCTATAGTTTTGATTATTTTGATACATATGTAGTTAATATAACCTTGTTAAACCTAGATGGCGAGAGGGATTGTGGTTGTGTGATGTATATTGGCTATGTGGCCTTAGATTTGATGTATTTGGTTGTACATTTTGGATTTGGATTTGATGAGGGGTCTAGGCATGTTGCCTTAGACCATTTTGGGTTTATGTTGAGGACTTTATGATTATTGTCTTGATGTTTATGGGAGACTATATCTTTTGATTTATGGATGTGTATGTGATGAATTTATAATTGTTAGGTTTATCAAGTTTGATGTGTTTCAAAAAAAAACCTTAAGGGACTCTATGTGAGAGTTTGTCTGAGGCTCGTAGGGTCTCAACCGCTTCACCCGGGTTGAGGGTGGTTGGAGATGCCTACATCGGGCACCCATGCATTCTGCACGGCGTCCCAAGGGGATGGTTGTCAGGGGTCTAGGGGTCATCACAGAAAATCTCTCTAACATGCCAAAATTGGATCCTAAAATGACAAAGGATGGAGTAGCACGTGCCCCTATACCCGTCAATATAAATACAAAAGTTAACGTTGAGGATGAATCAAATGATGAACTACCCAACTTTTGTCGTACAACCCCAACCTGTAAAATCTCCCAGAGCGACCCTCAGGTTGGGGTTAATGGACAGGAGGGCGAGCAAAAATCTGTAACGGCAATCCAAAATCGTAAGGTAGTTGCAAAGAGATGAGAGTACCAATAGCTAGGAAGAGTCAAAAGAACCAGCAAAAGATGAAGACTTGAGGAATAAGAAATGCAGTTCATCAAACTATAGCAATGAAAACAAAAGATTGGCGGGGTTGGTTAGTCAGCCCTGCCCCACACAATGAAAATCTTGAGTTGGAATGTTCGAGGGTTGGGGAACCCCCAGGCTTTCTAGGACCCCCATTCAATTGTGTGACAAAATTCCCCAAATATAGTGTTTCTTATGAAAACCAGTGTATCTAAGGCAAAAGCTGATAGACTTAAGGTAAAGCTAGGATTTTCCAATTGCATAGTGGGTCTGAGGTTGGGATCCGGCGGTGGTTTGCTCATGATGTGGAAAGACCCCTTCAAACTCATCTTAAGATCGATGTCGACAAATCATATGTATTTTTGGGTTGAAGACATTTAAAGATGGAGATTTACTGGCTTTTATGGAGAACTAGACCTGCAGAAAAGACACTTATTGTGGGAACTATTAAGAAGGCTACAAGACCACTCGTGTGTAGAATGGATGGTGGTAGGTGACTTCAACGAAATTATGTCCAACCAAGAGAAGATAGGTGGCTCCAACAAACTGTTTCAAGCAATTGGAAGATTTTTAGAAGACCATCAGCAACTGCGAACTTGTAGATTTAGGCTTTAGAGGCTCTTCTTTTACTTGGAACAATAAAATGGTGGGTGAGGGAAATATTTGAGAAAGATTGGATAGGGCCTTCTGTTCTATTGACTGGAAAACCAGATTTTGCTTCATGGTATGCAACCATTTGTTGTTCACGAAATCGAACCACTGCCCATTTTGATAATAGATCAGGCAACAAATACTATAAATGATTCTGGTCGCGGAAGGAGAGTGCACTATGAAAGACTTTGGATGGGAGAAAGTGAGGCTGAGGAGCTCATCCAATCTGTATGGTTTCCCAATGGGCATAGTTCAGACAATTCACAGATGCATGAGGGATCTAAGCAGATGGGGGAAACAAAGTTTGGCGGAATTCCTAAAGAAATCAGGCTCTTAAGGGAAAAACTAAATAGACTTTATAATGGTCCTCTAGGTTACCGACATTAGCAAGAAATCAGAAGGCTTGAAGCAAATCTCGAGAAGCTTGACATGAAGGAGAAAATCTATTGGAATCAGAGAACAAAGACCAAATGGTTGATACATGGGGATAAAAACACCTCCTTCTTTCATGTGAAAACAAAAGCGCACCATCAGGAAATTGTTGAAAGAGGATGAAGCATGGGAGTTAGATTGTTGCGACCCCTTCTCAGGTGACGTCATGACCGACACAAAATACCACATACGCCATACACAGACCTACATGATACTCTGTCAGCCTTCCAATACATCAAATTTTTGAAAAGTTCGACAGAGTATCCCCATAAAATGAATAAAAATCACAAGTCCAAATGCCAGCTAATCAAACAATATTCAATTTCCACAAAACATAATTCACATTCATCAACCATACACATCATGATTCATGCATAGATATATATCTATATCCAACATTTTATCATCCATAACCACAACCACATCATTTATTATCATAATATTCATCCCACACCCCACTAAATGATACATGTACATAAAGTAAAGTGTGATATATATATAAGATAACTAAAAAATAAACAGGCATCTTCTCAACACGTACACAGGAGTCTGCTACTCCTCACATGTTTTTCCTTTTCCTTTTGGTCTTTTCCTGAAATATTGAAAAAGATAGAGTGAGCCAACCACAAGCTCAGTGAATACTTCTTACAATGACATAATATACGCATTGATAAAGAACATGCTTAATTTAAACAATTAAAACAATCGTATGTAGTGATCAAATAATACAATACATGTTCAACATATAATGATTCAATGCAATTCATTTTCGAAATATGCAATATTCTTTGAAAATCATATACATCTCCCTCCTTCCAAGTAATTGAAGTAGTCTGCTCTTCATGTACGCCTGTAATACTCCAAAGTTTTCATAACCTTACAACATATATAGCCAATAAATAAATAAGTAAATGTCAATATTATCACTACCATTATTATCTATGTTAAAAATATGATATGTATGTCACAAAATGAGAAGATTAGTATAACATAAACTTGTTTTGAGTTAATGTTCATGATCAAGTCCAAAGGCCAAGCCTAACATCAATTTTAAGAAGTATAGTTGTTTTGATTCCATAATCAAGTTCAAAGGCAGCTCAACATCAATTTTATGAAGTATAGTTGTTTTGAGCCCATGAACAAGTCCAATATTTAAAAGATTTCAAGCCTAAGTCAAAGCACAACACTATGTGTAAATTAATGGTGGAAAAGTAGTCAAAAAGTAAAATACATGTATAAGGCCATGTTTTTTTGTGAATTTTAAAATGTGTGGCTGTGATGTGTTGTAAATTAGTATAAATAGATGTGCTTAGCATTCATTCCAAACTATCCAAATGAGAGTGAGAACTCAAGTCTAGAGAGTTTAAGTGAGAGCTAGAAGTATTCTAGCAAATATTGTGAGAGTTATAGTAGTTTGTAGTATAAAAGCTAGTAGTAATTGAGTGATACATAGTATGCTCTGTACTTGCCCTTTTGTGGATCTTGTACATTAAAAATGATCACCATTTACTATTACTTGTATTGAGTGATATATTAGTAAGGTGTGACCCCTATCCCAATTTTTTCCAAACATCCAACCCAAGTCAACACTTCAAGGGGGGAGATTTAGACGTGGCAAGGAACCCGAGCGACAGATTTCGCGTGTTCATGTGGATGTGATCTTTAACTTTTTTCCTTTATTCTTATTTATTTCTAGCATGTTATATCTTATCTAGATAAATGGGTGTATGTGGATTACCTTCTTAAATTATTTACATGTTAGTCATTATTGTGATGCATGTATTATGTCTTTTCATAAAGTTATTATGCACTTTTCATTATATCTGATATTCACTTACATCATACCATTTATGTATGTACCTTGGTATATGAAATCCATGCGCCATATCATTACCCTGTTGAATTAGTAATTGATTTAATTAGTCAAACACAGTCTTGTCCCAAGTACCTTTAAATAGTGAACGGGAGGCAACTTGCTACTCTAGAAGAGTTGTATTTAAGCATGACCATTGTGACTCCACCACTCAGCCTAGAGACTAGTCTGGTTGATTTTATTGAGAACTATTTTTTTTGGTACAGCCTTGAGATATGGTATTATTCACGTATACAATACTATTCACATATATGGTACTATTCATATATATGAAATGACCATTGTTGAATTATGACATGATATGAGTTGTTGGGTGTTATTTAGTAATAGTTTTATAATGACATGATATGTTAATATATTACATTAATAATGTTGGTATGTTAGTCATATTATTTGCCTCACTAAAGACATACTAAAAAGATAACAATACATTAAAAGGTGTCTTGGCCTAGCATGAGGAGTTCCAAAAGGCCAAGGTTATGTGTCACAATGACCAGTGATTTCGCATTCCATTCAAGAGGAGTTCCGAGAGAAAGGTGATTCCGCCTGGGTGGTCCACAACCTAAATGGATGGTTAGCGACAATACTTAAAACCAATTAATGTTGCAACACAATGTATATACTTGTTTGAATATCTAATTAGATTTGATGTATTATGTTATTAATAAATAAGAGTTTAGGAATATTATTTAAGGTGATCCACTAGGCATTAGCTCACCCCTATTTTTTTTTTAGGAATTAATAATGCTGTGTAAGGAACAATTGTAACGGGTGCTGCTGGCAGTTTAATTTTGATTTTACGTCATCAATATTTTACTTAGAAGAAAGAGTAATAGTTTCGATAAGAGTGGTATTGTTATCTTAGTTGATTTTGGTATGTCCAATATTATGTTAGAATATGTCAATTGAGTACAATGTTATTTGATTATGTCATCACATGGTGGACAAATGTATAATTTTAATTAATCCAATGTCATGTGAATTATTAAATGTTTATTAATAAATTTGTTTCTATTTGATGAATTGTATTAATATAGAAAATGGATCTAGTCTTGTGATGCCTGCATGATTTAAAATATCAGTGTATTTGGTATTTTAGGATGATTTAATCTTGCGACCATGATATGGTCCATGATGGAACCAAGGTAAATATTGAGACGTCTGCCTCAAGTGATTTGAAATTGCAGGCACAGTAAGACTAGAGTTAAGCAATGTCCTTAGACACGTATTTTTATTAATTATAAAAACTCTCATATTAATTATAAGGGTATTGGAAGGACATGATAGACACTCACTGTAATACCCTGTATTTCAATATATATATATATATATATATATATTACTATTTGGGCAACGCCTGAATGTTCATGGTTCAATGGCTACTCAGATTGCGAAATCAAACCTTATGAGGTTGTGAGTTCGAATCTGGGGGAGGCCCTACACTATTCATCAATGAATAGTGTGGACAAATGATCCCAGGGGTACTAGACACTGCAGTGGGCTGTGTACTAGGATGTGATAATATTATGTGGGATCACCACGGCATCGAAGAAGCAACATGGGAACTAGAAGCAACAATTAAACAGAAATACCCTGAATTGTTTTCTAGTACCAACTGATGATGTGATATATTGTACTCTTTTCACTTATCAACAAAATGATGAAACATTGTTTACATTTATCTCAATACATTGTTTCACTTAAATAACTACGCCGATGTCTGAACATCATATCAATGGATATAGTGATGCACACACGCGGTGGCCTCCTTGGCAACCTGTGGCTACTTCTCAAGAAGCAGAGTCACGTCACAACTACCTTGCATCACCAACTCCATCACCACACAACGATCCATATCGCCAGAGCGTGCATGGCTTTTTCGTAACAATCCCATGCCATCATCTTGGCAGGACCCTCTACCAAAATTGTCATGCGGCCGGATTCGAGCCACAACACGAAAAGGTATTCCACCGCTCAACTTACCCTTCTATTCAGGGATCATCCAACCACTACCCTGAACTCGCAAGAGATGACACCGGCAGTGAATCTAAAGCAAATAACCATCATAACTACTTCACTTGATTTCGAGGGCGAAATTCCTTTAAGGGGGTAGAGTGTAATACCCTGTATTTCAATATATATATATATTACTATTTGGGCAACGCTCGAACGTTCAGGCCCATGCCAGAACGTTCAGGCGCAATGCATGCCCGAACGTTCAGGCGCCAAAAATCTCTATATAAGGAACCCTCCTCATTTCTCATTCCTCACACCAAATCACCTCCTCTTGTGAATTTCTTCTCCTTTCCACTCATTCTAAGTTTTTATTTTTGAGACTCTCTGTTCGAGACTCTCGGTGCGGTGCAACGAAGTTCTGTTCGGAGGAAAGCGCCAGATCTGAAAGAAGAAGTTTTTATCTGAAGGTGGGGAACGAAACATAGGTTTGCGTGTTTCATAACTTTTATTAAAGTTTACATTCAATTATTATTATGTCTACTATTCATTTACACTACATTATGTCATATAATGTTTATATTGCCGCACTTATGCCTGTATATTTGAAATTCATGTATTGCACTGTTATAATGCGGGATTTGTGGTCAATCTCACTCAACTAGACTCGGTCTTGTCCTCGGTAACTTTAAATAGTGAACGGGAGGCAGCGGGCTGCTCTAGGCGATTGGTATTTAAGCAGACCTTGTGTCTCACCTCTCAATTGGAGACTGATCTAGTTGGTCTTATTGAAAGCTATCAGCTTATACAAGTAATACTGAATGTCCTAACCTTGCACGTCGTGATATCGACCCTAATAAGGATCACCAGACGTTGCCAAAGTCAGTCTAAATGTCAAGAAAAGACCAGACCAGTAGACTAGACCAGTTCATACATTGACATCATACATATCACCACCTAGGAACGTATATGGTTTATGACTCATAGAATAGTTAGGAGCATTGCTCGCTATTCATTACATTTCTCTGGAGATGGCGTACATGAGAACCCGTCTACACCCGGGGAGGGACATCAGTACGTGAATCCAGAGCATCGTTCCTGTACGTGAACTCAGGCGATGTACGTTCATCAAACCATTACGAGACGGTGTCATGCATACATACATATTGATTGATTATGATGCTCACATGTGTATTTAAGATATTTGATATTGAAGTATGCCTTATTAATTGTTATACTCACGAACTATTTACCCATTGAGCGCGTTAAGCTCACTCCATTATTATCCAATCTTTCACAGGAAATTAGGGTGGACTGGGTGCAGGTTATGGGACCCACATTTTGTACCCCTTGTATAATTCATTGAAAATTTTGGGAGTATGTTCCCTTGACCATTTTATGTACAAAAGTATTCTGAATTAAATGAAATCAGATTTGTACTGTGTGTACTGTATTTTCGCTGCGTACTCTGTTGTTACCATTATTATTGTTCCAAATGCGTGCCCCGTCCGAGAGTGTACAGCCGGTTTAGGTGCGTCCGGGTGGGGTGTGACACTCACACCCCAATTAGGTTACTCAAGTCAGTCGCTTTCCATAATAACGCACGTGACCAGGTTAGAAAATTTGGGGTGTGATAGTCCCAATGAAAAGTGCACCGACCTCACAATTATGTCATTTCTACGTCTTTTAACTCATGTCGAGAATGCACCGACCAGAATTACTAAAACTGTCAATCCTATTAGTCTGTTCCCTGAGATTTAGACCCATAGAAATGTTTCCCATGTCACTGACCTACTTAGGTACATCAATTGACATGCTCCTATGCATCAAAATTATTTCATGATTTTAAATCAAATGATTATATCATGACATGCATATAATTTCAAATCAATTTCATATAATACAATGCAATAAAAGAAGACCAAAGTAAAGAAATAGTCATAGTACAAGACTTTCTAAACCTAAGTCTTATTACCATCGCTATGATCTAGATCCACTTTAATCAATCCAAATCTTACTATTTCAATCTGTCACATTCAATCCATATAATATATGTCAATTTCATATATTCTTATTCATTTCACAAATTAATATTAACTTTTCAATTCACATATTTAATTTTTCAGCCCAATTTGAGTCTCATGCACACGTGAGGACTCTTCAATACTATTTCTTTAATTAGTCTAATTACCTCCATGGCAAAGAATAGTGAAAAAAATTATTTCATATCACCATAATCAATTATCAAATCGTCATATTCATTTTCTATTTAATTCTAGCTTCCAAATTCACTCAATTAATTTTCCATAATTCCACTTTGGTCTCACATTCATATGAGCGCGTTTCAAATAATTTCTACAACCCTCAAGAATATTTCTAAGGTTAAAGAATAGTAAAAATAAGTTTTCCAGCCACGTTTCCACTAATTTCCATATTCACCATATTTATCGAACTCATTCAGTCACTTATTAAAAATACTAATCAATATCCCAAAATCACAATCTTGGTATCGAAATGTCCAAAATTTAGTTCTCTACAATTCTATGACCACAAATCAGAGTTTCACCGGAGTTTAACATAGTTCCAAAGGCCTCCAATGTCAAATTTGGCTTCCGGCAGCTGTACTAGTGCCAATAATACACATAGAGACAAACAAATTACATATATGTAGTCTACACAACTATAAAAGTCAAAATATGTCATTTTTACATGTTTCCACTCAAGTTGGTTAAAACCCTATTTTTGGAAACACCACAAAACACCTTCTATAGCAAAATTTATACGAGTAAAATCGTTACACGTAGCTTAAATATCAATTTTTGTAATGAAATAGAGTTAAAATGGCTTACTAGAGTGTCGATTTTGTCGCGAAATCATTTTTCTCTCTTCTTTCTCCTCTCCCCCTTCGTTATTCTTTTTTCTTTTCTTTTTTTTTTGTCTTCTTAAAGTCGTTGCAGAGAGAAAGAGTGACATGAGAGATTTTTTTTTCTTATGATTCCATGCACCCTAAGGTCATATAGTAATCCAACTTCCCCTAATTTAACTAAAATTTTGTTTTTCTCTTTTTTTTGTTAATACTTTAATTTGCACCCACTAAACATATTTGACATATTATAAACACACATGCATACATAATTCACATACATACACATGACTTTTACGAACTTATATACGTATTATATACCTTAGTATACGTATAAGTCAATATAGAATTTTGACCAAAAGTATGGAGTATTACATCGATAACTAGAAGATGGGGGAGATTATGGCAAACTACTTCTTGGAGCTGATCATTTCAAACAACCCACCAAATCAAAGAAGCTATTGCAAGTGTTTGACCAGTAATCACTAGTGAAAATGAACCAGGAACTTCTTAAGCCATTCAAATCAGATGAGGTAAAATCTACACTTTTTGTATGGCTCCTTTAAAAAGTCCAAGTCCATATGGTTTAACAACACAAGTTTTTCAACACTACTAGAACATTGTCAGTAAATCTTTGTGTATTGTGTGCTTATGTTGTCTCAATGGGTAGGAGGACTTATCTATCTTTAATCAAACATACATTGTTTTTATTCTAAAGATTAAGGACCTCTCTAACCCAAAAGACTTTTGAACAATTAGTTTATGTAATGTAGTCTACAAAGTCATGACCAAAATGCTAGCTAATAGACTAAATTGTATTATGAATGTTTTGATTTCTGAAAACCAAAGTGTTTTCATCAAAGGTCGATTAATTTCGGATGACATCATCCTAGCCTTTGAACATATTCGATATATGAAATCACTTAGGAAGGGAAACAAGGATTTGCAGCTATTAAGGTAGATATGAATAAGGCCTACGATAGAGTCGAATGGTCATTCCATCGAGCCATGATGGATAAACTAGGTTTTGACTCCCATTAGACCAATTTAATCATGAAATGTGTTTCCACAGTCTCTTTGGTTGTTGTTGTGAATGGTCACACTTATGGGCCTATCCGTCCCACTTGGGGATTGAAGCAAGGTGACCCAATCTCCCCATTCCTATTCCTAATTTGTGCGGAAGGACAATAGGCTTCTGTAAAGAATGCCGAGAACTCACAAATATTAGAAGGGATGAAAATAGGTCGGGGTTGCCCCAAGCTATCTCACCAGTTGTTTGCTGACGATTTGTGATTATATGTAGATCAAATTCTATTTCTAGTTATGCAATTCAATCAATTCTCTGCTCCTATCAAGAGGCATCGGGACAAGGAGTCAACTATAATAAGTCATCACTTTTCTTTAGCTCAAATGTCCCAGAAGAAGTAAGGAATTGGTTCAAGAAAAGGCTCAACATTCATCAGATAGTTAATCACTCGGTACTTAGGGCTCCCATCAATGGGCCAAAAGAACACCCACTTAGATATTTTACTTTATCAAAGAAAAAAAATCTAGAAATCCTTGCAACATTGGAACTCAAATCTTTTTTCAGTTGGTAGAAAGGAGATCCTAATAAAAGCAATGGCTTGGGCGCAACAGTTTATTCGATTAGTTGTTTTAGGATCCCTAAAAGCCTCTATAAAAAATCAATTCGATGGTTGCTAGATTCTAGTGAGGGCATTCACCTAATGGTCCAAAAACTCAATGAAAAAGCTGGGGGAGCCTATGCAAATCCAAATTAGTAGGAGGGATGAGGTTCAAAAGACTTTAATAAAGCCCTCTTAGCCAAACAAGGGTGGAGGCTCATAAGTAATCCTTCATATCTTTTGGCCCGAGTTTTGAAAGGAAAATACTTTCCTCAAGTTTCATTTTTGGATGCCCCAATAATAAGAGGGGCATCAAAAATTTGGAGGAGTATCCTATGGGACCGTGAACTATTGGAAAAAGGCACTCACTGGAGGGTTGGCAATGGAGCTAAGATCAACATTCAAGAGAAGTGATACCGAGACCAAACTCTTTCAAGATTATATCTCTTACCACTAATATCCAAAAAACAAGTATTGCAGAGTTTATCTGTGGCGACCCCGGGCCCCGGACCACCAACCCCGCAGGGAATGGACGCCCGACGTAGGCATCTCCGACCGCTCCTCAACTCCCGTGAGGTGGTTGAGACCCTACGAGCCTTATCTCAAACAACGACATAATATCAAAAGGTACTAAACAAAACTACCCACTGTATTAATCATCCAAGACAAGAGATAGTCCATAAAAATGAACCACAAATAAAATCATAATCCCTACAGTCCATTAAAATTGACATACACATAAAGTCCAAAATTGTGGGTACAAATAAAAACCGTCATATGCCCACATGGTCTATCTAACAAGTCCCAACTCACCCATACTACAATGTGGTAAGTATTATAATTACATAATCCAAAATATAATACTTCATAATTTAAAACACAGTTCAATCAAAATGCCTCTCAACTCACATCGAGGCTTTAGATTCTCTCGCAGGCAAGGCCCTCAAGATATAACTACTCCTTTGCCCTTATTCGGGACAGAAGGACCTGAAAGAGGAAAATGAGGGTGAGCCAACGGTGCCCAGTGAATAGAATTCAAATATGCTATCAATACTCATCAATAAATATCATGTATGCATGTCAATGTGTATCATGATTAAAAGCTCATAACATATAGATATCAAGCATTTATAATAAGTTCGATACAAGTAAAAGCTTATCAATTTGGATCTACATTCCACATGCATTGGGTTACTAGTGCACGTCTATTTCACCGTACCGTTGACCCCAATCTCTTCCTTTCCTAAAACCCTCCTATGACAAGGTTAAGTCCCCTTATTAGCCAGATAGATGGGCCCAACCAAAGTCATAAGGTTTTCTCAAATCAATGCATCATTCAAAACATTAGAACACATTCATGCTTTCAACATACAATATATAAGTGATATGATGACATAAAAGATATAATCATAAATGAAGTCTACTCACAACCAAGCCTCGCGAGAGTATTTAACCACACACGACCACCAAACCGAATCAACCCAATCAAGATCCTGAAACATACATCAATATCCTACCATATATCAATTTCTATGCTCAATCACATAGACATTACACATCAACCCTAAATCAGCCCACATATAAACAATATGCCTAAATCCCATCTAATCCCATCATTCAACTCAAATCACATGACTTAGGCCTCTAATGCATAGTTCTCATACATAAACCATTCTATTAATCAAAAATACTGATTTTCAATTCCTTTAGGCATAAACATGCCCAAATTGGGTCACTTAATTACAAGTAGGCCTAACCCATGATATGGTCACAACCACCAAATCAGTAACATAATCAACCCTAATCATGCTTAATTAAACATAAGTTGCATCAATTCAATGATTCTAGGCCAAAAGCATCAAAAGCCCTAAAATATGAAATTTTCCATACTTAGGCCATATTGTCGATTTATACTAGGTCACCATGTTCAGCCATGTATATCACTGATTTTGCATCATGGGTTCATCAACAATGACAACTAGGTCAACATAGTTGACATGCAAGCTATTTGGAAAGGTCTAAGTTTATATTCTAAATTTAGGTCTAATACAAGCAACCCTACCAATTCTTCATTTAATATTCTGTTCAGATGTATCAATCTACCAACAGAAATATGTAATCACAAAATCAACCGTACAAATTGAAGTATGTGAAGAAACAAACCTTCTGTCCAAATATCAGCCCAATCCAACGGTGGACCAAAAAGGTAAGTATATTTGATGAACAAGTCTCTAATCAGACAATTTCTCCTTTCCTGCTTCAAATACTCAAACTTAGATGACTATATCATACAAAATACTAAACGAATAAACATCTCCACTACATAAGTATCAGTTATAAACTACATACCCAAATTTTATATCCATCCAACGGTATATTGAGGAGATATATAAGTTTGACCGAAATGGCACGAGAAATCCAGACTTTCCGACCAGATTTGTTTCAGAGGTTAGATCTCTCAGAAAAAACCTCTAATCAAGATCTTCACCGTCCGAATGCAGAAATATCAGTTGTACACTAGGTAACCAAATTTTATATCCATCCAACGGTAGATTAAAGAGATCTAGAAGTTTGAGCGAAACGGCGCGAGAAATCTAGACTTTTCGACCAGCTTTGTTTGAGAGGTTAGATCTCTTAGACGAAACCTCTGATCAAGATCTCCACCGACCAGAATGAATAACCATAAGCTAAGAACTTGCTGACAAATTTTGAGCTCAATCTGACCCTTAATACCAAAGATATAGCTCTTTGATGAAAATGTCGCAGAGATCTTCCTCCTTCAACTCTCTCCTTCTTTCTCTTCTTCTTTCCTTTCTCTTCTTTTCTTTCTCTTCTTTTTTCCTCTCTCGCCACTCACCTCTTTCTAGCACTTCCTTGATTCCCTCCTTGATTCTTTCCTTGATTTCCTCATTGATTCTCTCCTTGATTCCCTCCTTGATTCCCTCCACTCATTCTAGCACTTCCTTGAGGGCATGGGACACTTGTCCACTTTCATGCACCAACCTTCACATGTGTTGGTCTCATACTACCCATACCAACTACATGTACTTTAACCAATTTCATGCTTCCATGTATTTTAGATGTCCAATCCATTTAATACACCAAATTTTCATTCTCATTTATCCTTTTATTCAATCAATCCTAACTCATATCAATTCATGGTTTAATGGGTCCATGCATAAATAATAACATATGCATTATAATTTAATTTAACATGACCCATATACAATTTATGATACACATATTTATATACATTATCAAGCATCAAGCATCAACTATACAAACATTAAACAACCATCAAACAAACACCAAACATATCAAGGCAACGCATAGAGTTTGGGCAAAGTGCAATTGGGTTATGGGCTAGATTAAATAATTTTCAAGGCGTCACATTATCATAGAAGAAAATGAATGAAACCCGAGGAAACTACAAGAAGCCTTACTTCCAATTGATGTAGAGGAGATCATAAAAATTCCCTTAAGTGTTAGGCGACCACCTGACATAATGGTTTGCACTATGCGAAGAGTGGACAATACAATGTCAAAAGTGTTGACCTAAGTGGTTTTTCGTTTAATTTTCTCCTAAGTGTTTTGATACTAACAAACAATATAACACATGGTGCTAATGATTTCATCTAGTATAATTCAACACCTAAAGTGAAGAAGAGTCAATGCAAGATCCAAGTCTTGAAGGTCAAAAAGTCCCTTAAGCAAAATATCAAAGGAAATGTTCAAGTACACTTAAAGCTTGAACAATTGGACATCTTGAAGGAAAAAAGACAAAGAGGTTGAGAATCTTTGTGTCTAAAATTAGGATGTAACTTACTTGCTTTCTTCTTTACTCAATCATTCTTAAATCATGCATACATACTTCTCATTTGCATAGTTTCGTCAAAATCATATATGCATTGAGTTTTGTCTTTAAAATGACTTTAAATTGCTCAAACATGTTTGGTTTAAGTTTTTAAACTATTTCAAACTTGTTTGAATCATATTTGCATTAATTTTAGTCAAAATGACATTTTCACAATTTTACTAAAGCCTTATTGGTTTAAGTTTTCAAACTTAACTTTATTTTGAACTTAGACTTCAAATCTTTGTTTGAAATGTTTTCTAAGGTTTTTGTTCATCAAACTTCATGCGTTTTAATCATATTTCATTATTCAAAAGTGTTAATAAAGTTTAAAATCCAAAAATCCAAGTTTTACATGTTTTTGGTCAAGACCTATAAGTTGTCTAGGTGAGCAGTTCACTCATCTAATTGTGCAGCTTGCTCCTCCAATGAGCATCTCGCTCCTCCAAATGGGCAGCACTCTCCTGCCTTAGAGTAGCGTGCTCCCACCTTGGAGCAAGGCTCTCCTGCCTGGTTTTTGGGTTCTGGGCTTGCGGGTCAGCAATGCAACTCATTCTTGCCTTTGAGCAGCGCGCTAGTGACTGTTTAGGCACGATTCCAACGGTCATATTTTGGGTTTTTTTAGCCCCCAACGACTATATTCTTGTGTCTAAGTGCTCCATTTTATAAAATACATGCACTTAGGCCATTTTAAACACAATAGAGACAACCATGTGTTTCTAGGGAGTGTTCTTCAAAATCAAACCATTTCTACATTTCAAAAACCACTAGGAGATGATGATTTAAAGAGTTGATTTCAAGTTTTCACTTGTGCATTATTTCAAGCATCATCAAAACAAGTTTCTTGAGCAATCTTGATGCAAGGAAGGTAAAATATGGTTATAAGATCTCGCTTCCATTGAACTTAAATTTCCATATCTTGTATTTGGGTATTTGTATTTTGAGCTTCATTTGTAATCATTCTATTTACTTATAACAAATATTTTAATCATTGTACTTGACCTTTTTGGTTTATTTCTAATTGAGATAAACCAAGTAAAGTGATTCAAGATCACTTGTGATTCCAAGGTTGAAATTAAGGTCTAGTTTTACCCTTTATCTTGAAAAGGGTCAAGTGGTTCATCATTTGCTCGCAGATAGGATTTTGACTTTCCTTTGCATTCAAAAAAAGAACTAGTGGTTTGTCCTTAGCCCTAAAAAAGGATAAATTTGTCTTGAACGTTGAAAAAAATATTGTAACCATTTGGTTCACACCCTCGAAGTGAACCCGCTATAGTGAAATCCTAGAAAAGGTTTTTTTAGGCACGTAGGAAAAAGATTTCCAATCCACATAAAAATCTTTGTGCCTTCTCTTATTTAGTTTTGCACTTTTAATTTATGCACATTGATTTTTAGAGCATTAAACATATCTTTTAAAGAATTCCGCTTAAGGACTTAAAATTTGTCAAAATTGGCCATAACACCCAATTCACCCCCTCTTTTGAGTGTCCAACAAAAAGTGGGTATTGGCTGCAAACCAGAGGGATGAACCTGGCAGAAAGTTCACAAATGGACAACAACAAGAAAATGTGGAGTAAGGTTTGGAATCTAAGCATCCCTCCAAAAGTCAAAATCTTTTGTTGGAGGTTGATCTACAATGCCCTCCCAACTTGTGAAAATTTAAGAAAAATGAACAATATTAAGCAAGTTGTGTGTGAAGAATGTATGGAAGAATTAGAATCAGGGATCCATGTCATCGCTAATTGCAGGAAAGCTTGGGAAGTATGGGAAATAACATCACTTGACAACGTTACACATGATTATCTGATGCTTTTGAGAGAGACAAGGATTGTGGAAAGAATTACTGCTATCAACTAAAAAGAGTGAAATGGAAAAAATTGTGATAATTTGTTGAATTCTTTGGGAAGAAAGGAACAAACGAAAAGTAGGGGAACTTGGTCTGTCGTGGAGGCTGTCATGAGTAAAGCAAAATCTGTTCGGACAAAATATTAACATGCTACAACATTTCTCCCCCCATCTAGGATGAACAGATCAGGAAGATGTCCTCCTCTCCCCACGGAAAGCTAAAGCTCAACGTTGACGCCATCATATCCACAAACACAAAAGCAATTGGAGTTGCAACAGTGATCAAAGATTTCCAAGGCCAGTTTATTGTAGCAATGACAAAAGGAATCGAAGGGATCATGAGAGTTTTTGCGATTCAATTGATGGCCATAAGAGTAGGGATCAAGATGGCCCACGAGGTCGGGATTCCAATTGATGTTGTGGAAGGAGATTCATCTTCAGTTATAGCAGCCCTCCATCCATCTGAATATGTTCATACAAAAGAGGGGGAGATAGTGGAAGACTGCAAAATGTTTTTAAGAGAATGACCAAATGTTGTTATTTAGTCCACTCTTAGGGAAAGAAATGTAGTAGCCTATAGGCTTAGTAAATATTTTGTCTCTCTTGCCCATAACTTGGTTTGGTTAGATGAGGTTATACCTATAATCACAAATATTGTGTTTTATTTTCAGTTATAGTGGCCCTTCGTCCATCTGAATATGTGTAATACCCTGTATTTCAAATAAAAAATAAATAAAAAAAATTACTATTTGGGCAACGCTCGAACGTTCAGGCGCATGCCCGAACGTTCCGGCGCATGCCAGAACGTTCAGGCGCATGCCAGAACGTTCAGGCGCATGCCAGAACGTTCAGGCGCATGCCAGAACGTTCAGGAGCATTACAGAACGTTCAGGCGCATTCTAAGTTTTTGAGACTCTCTGTCCGAGACTCTCGGTGCGGTGCAACAAAGTTCCTTCCGTAGGAAAGCGCCAGATTCGAAAGAAGAAGTTTTATCTGAAGGTGGGAAACAAAACATAGGTTTGCGTGTTTCATAACTTTTATTAAAGTTTACATTCAATTATTATTATGTCTACTATTCATTTACACTGCATTATGTCATATACTGTTTATACTGCCGCACTTATGCCTATATATTTGGAATTCATGTATTGCACTATTATAATGCCGGATTTGTGGTCAATCTCACTCAACTAGACTCGGTCTTGTCCTCAGTAACTTTAAATAGTGAACGGGAGGCAGCAGGCTGCTCTAGGCGATTGGTATTTAAGTAGACCTTGTGTCTCACCTCTCAACTGGGGACTGATCTAGTTGGTCTTATTGAAAGCTATCAGCTTATACAGTAATATTGAATGTCATAATCTTGCACGTCGTGATACCGACCCTGATGAGGATCACCCGACGTTGCCAAAGTCAGTCTAAATGACAAGAAAAGACTAGACCAGTAGACTAGACCAGTTCATGCATTGGCATCATACATATCACCACCTAGGGACGTATATGGTTTATGACTCATAGAATAGTTAGGAGCATTGCTCGCTATTCATTACATTTCTCTGGAGAGGGACGTACATGAGAACCCGGCTACACCCGGGGAGGGACATTAGTACGTGAATCCAGAGCATCGTTCCTGTTTGTGAATTCAGGCGATGTACGTTAATCAAACCATTACGAGACGGTGTCATGCATACATTCATATTGATTGATTATGATGCTCACATGTGTGTTTAAGATATTTGATATTGAAGTATGCTTTATTAATTGTTATACTCATGCACTATTTACCCACTGAGCGCGTTAAGCTCACTCCATTATTATCCAATCTTTCACAGGAAATTAGGGTGGACTGGGTGCAGGTTATGGGGCCCACAATTTATACCCTATGTTTAATTCATTGGGGATTTTGGGAATATGTTCCCTTGACCATTTTATGTACAAAAATATTCTGAATTAAATGAAATCAGATTTGTACTGTGTGTACCGTATATCCGTTGCGCACTCTGTTGTTACTATTGTAATTGTTCCAAATGCGCGCCCCGTCCGAGAGTGTACCGCCGGTTTGGGCGCGTCCGGGTGGGGTGTGAAATTTAAATGGTATCAGAGCGTACGGTCCACGACCCGCCCCCAAGTCCACCAAATTAGGGGAAGAAAAATTTTATTAGATATATATATCTCTAGAACTATATATACATATGTCAATTATATATAATTGAGATTTGTGTTAAATATATATATCTAGAAAACTATATGATTTTTATATAGTTTGATTTAAATATACATATAGTCATGATTTATTAGAAACTATATGTGTAGTTATGATTGAATATATGTATCTATATACCTTAGTGTATATGAGGTACGTATAAAAAAAAAAAATTCGAAAATTTCGACAAAAAAAAAAAAATTAAAAACTTTATTTGATATATCTAGAACTATATATATATATATATATATATGAATTATATATATAGTTAAGATTTGGATTAAAAACAACTATATATGATTTTTATATAGTTTAATTTCAAATATATATGTAGTTGATTTATGGAAACTATATATATAGTTATGATTAAATATGTCTATACATTCATAGGTGAATACGACATATATACATCAAATCACTAATGAAGAAATTTTCATGATGACATAAACATCAAAAGAAAACTCGAAAATAATGTCTACCAGACAAACCATAAATCTTAAAAATGTTAGGAATATATTTTGTCTTTCACACAAATTTATTTTCCTTTCAGCAAAAGAATGGCCTCCAGAGAAGGAACAACTTCCATTAGCAGGGAACCAATCCCCACTAGACTAACGGAATTGTCCAAAAGAGAGGTTAAACGTTCTAGCATGCGCCGGAACGTTCTGGCATGTGCCTGAACGTTCGGGCATGCGCTTGAACGTTCGGGCATGCGCCGGAACGTTCGGGCGTTGCCCAAATAGTAATTTTTTTTTCTTTTGTTTGAAATACAGGGTATTACAATATGTTCATACAAAAGAGGAGGAGATAGTGGAAGACTGCAAAATGTTTTTAAGAGAATGACTAAATGTTGTTATTTAGTCCACTCTTAGGGAAAGAAATGTAGTAGCCTATAGGCTTAGTAAATATTTTGTCTCTCTTGCCCAAAACTTGGTTTGGTTAGATGAGGTTCTACCTATAATCACAAATATTGTGTTTTAGGAGGCATGTCCTCTCTCATCTTCCTTGTAAATTAGGAAATTTTTTTTTTTTAAAAAAAAAAGCCTAAAATATAAGATGTAGGAAAAAACTGAAAATTAGTTAATTACAAAATTATTATTTTAGCCCTATTGATAATAAAATTATTTTTTTAGAAATAATAATCTTTTCAAGGATATATTGGATAGAAAAAAAGGTATCATCTTCAATTACTCCAAGTATTCTTATTATAATAGTAAATAGATTAGAAGGTACTGTTAGTATACAAACACATGTTTATTAAATAAAATTAAGAAGAGTGCTGCACGACCCAAGATATATACTCAAGTTGATTTGGCAATACATTACATCACCACCTCATCATCAGAGAGAAAAATGAAAAAAGAAGCTTCACTCACCATACACCACATCAGTATGAGTATAGTTTTGAGCATAATTTTTGGGTCGTAAAAATATTTCTCTAAAATTAAAAGCATGATGAATACACTTTTATATCAATTGTGGGAGAGAGGCAAGGTAAATATATCTAATTTTAAGAAAAAAACAAGAATAAAAATAAAAGTAAGTAAAATGTTAGAATTTAAAAAGGCAAAATATTTAAAACTTTGAAAAAATCCATACAAGGGATGGTGCAAAAAAAAAGTTTTTTTTAAATTGAAAAATAAAAAACTTAAGATTAGTTGAAAAAAACTAAAAATTAATTTTTAATTGCAGCATTAAAATTAACTATTTTTAATGTATAAAATACAAAAAAATTGTATATTATCCTTCTTTAGTTATAGCTAGTCCATGAATATTGCACGTGAATAAAAAAAAGTTAAAAGTTGCCACAAAAATAAAATAAAAAATAAAAAAGGGCGATAACTTACCAAAAAAATACAAAAATAAAAGGAGGTTGAAAATGACCAAAAAAAAAGGTTTCCTTTGTTATGTTAGTGATATAAGGAGGTTGAAAATGGCCAAAAGATGTTCTCTGAGGACACTGATTCCTCTTGTGCCCTTGAGCTCCGCAACCAAAACAAACTATCAGTCTCGGTGCTTTAGGTGTTGAAGATACAGCTTGCGACTCTGCCCCGGCTGTCTGCTGTGCACCAAATCTCATTGTGCTCTACTGCTTGGGTTGACCCGAAATATGAACACTTTGGCCCGCAATTGGTGGTGCCACTGCCACTGGAGTGGAGGCTACAGATGCCTCATATCCACTGCCACTGAATCTCTGCCTCTTGTTACGTCGGCCCCTCCTATCACCAAAATATTGAGTCTCTAACCCTGCCCGTTGTGTCTGAACTGGAGGAGCTGCAGGTGCCTGGACTAAGACAATTAACCTCGTCCAAGAATTAGCCTTTGCGGCCTCAAAATCTGCGGCCTGCCTTATCGCCTGAGCGTACGTCTGTATGTCAGCCAGTTCCAAGCCCTGACGAATACGACTCGGAAACCATCCCGTATCCTCTGCATCCTCAGCTCATCAGTAGACACCATCAAGAGTGCCAACATGTTAAACTCTTGCTCATACTTTCTGACAGACATGCTACCCTGGGTCAAATGTAGAAACTGGATCCGACGCTGATCCCTCTCGGCTCGTGGATAAAACTTGTCATAGAAGAATTCCTTAAATCTGGCCCAAGTCTGGATCTGACCCTCGATACGCTCCAATCTTTCCCACCATTTGTTTGCCTTATCAATTAGCTTGAACATTGCAAGCTTGACCTTATCGTGCTCAAGAGTCCGCATGTCACTGAAAATGGTCTCCATCCGAGTCAATCATCCCTCAGCTAGCTCCAAGTCCAAACCCCCTAGAAACTCAACCGGATTCCGATTCTTGAAGGCTTTCATAACCTTCTCACAGCGGTCTTTCTTCGCCCTCTCAGCCACAATGTCCCCCTCTACAACATACTGGACTGCAGCGGGTCCTGCCTGATCCCCTACTGTTGTTGCTACACTACTGTGCTCTGCAGCTGCTGCTACGTCACCCTGCGGTGGTGGCCTAACACCCTGCGTACAACCTAGCAACTCAAAGATCTGGGCATGTTGCTGCTGAGTGGCCTCTAAGGCTGCCTCTATACGCCAAAGGCATTCCTCTGAGTCCATGGCTGATCCTGTTCTTCCCTCTTTTGTAAATATTTGAAATTCACAAATAAGGGAAAGCTCGATCAGAATCATAATCCATGGGAGTTGTTATCCCTAAGACAACTACCCATAATCATACCAATAAGAGCAAATATAACATCATATAAGTCTTTTATTATTTTTAAGGTTTTTAAACCTAAACACTCTCTCTGATACCAAAGTTGTCACAACCGATGACGAGTGACGTCATGACCGACACGGAACCCCCGGGTATATCCTCATTTGATACATTCGGTGTCCCATCAGCCTAATATAAACAGCCTAATAATCATAAATCCCATATAGACATCCCAAAACATATGAACATAATCAATTCATTAAAATAAATCACATTCCAAAAAAGTCAACCATAAAATTTCATAAGTCCATAATAAACAAAACCAAAACTAACCATAGGCACAACCCATCTATGTGTTAATTATAAATACATAGGTGTTATTAAGTACATATTTACCAAAATACAAAAATGTACAAAACACTTACGTCACCAAAAATACGGGAAATGCTGTCACGACGCCCCTGACGTAGGCTGACGTCATGACCAGCACAATGTATTATACACTGTACATACCCAAATACAGTATACAATACACTGTCAGCCTCAACGGACATTCACAATCATTCCCAAAATCTACAAAAATTTTGACAGCATGTCCCCATAAAATGACATTTCACAACACCTGATATATCACAAATCAAATCATCTCCATATATATATATATATACTCATTCCATCCATGTATACCATAATCCAAAATAACTATTGATATCTTATTCTCCCAAAATAACCCCTCTAGATTGTAATACATATAAGATGTGTGATAATTATATATATATACACACACGTAACCACTTATTCTAAAACATACGTACATCAACAATGCTACATCCTAGTCACGTGCTGATTACGCTCAAAGTTTTCCTTTTCCTTTTGCTTCTGGACCTGAAATGGTGAGGAAAATGGGGTGAGCAAACAACAGCTCAATGAATATAGTTCTTGACATGACAATCACATGCATTTTAGGAAACATGGCATATCAAATCGTTTAAATTAAAACACTTCAAAAGCACATATGCACCATTCATCAAAATAATATACGTGCGCACAATATATAGTTTATGCTCATTCATAAAAATTTTACCATCTCCCTCCTTATCAGAGAATACTCCAATATACCAGCTCACCACGGAATTTTAATCAACTGCATGCCTTATTACGTTACTCTAAATGGCTTTGTACTAGCCATATTCTCCATGTCCTCGTCAATAATTATCTTATCTTAGATAGAAGATTTTGAGGGTATAAATTTCCTCGAGATTCAAAATAAGAATTTTCCACTTATTCAGAATATTACTTCTTTTCGGAGAGACGCTCCACCTGGCATGAGAGGTAACTAGCCAATCATACCCAACAAAGCATCTAATTCCAAAAATTTCATATTTTAAAGTCCATACTTACTTCATGACCCTCATATTTACTCCACATAATATTTGCTGACCATATGAAGGTAGATTCTTTCTCCTCTAGGCATACTCACAATCAATGATGCATTATTATAACAGAAGATAATACAATTTGTCTACCATATCCAAGGAACGAAAATTCGATTTCGCCATAAACTTCGACCTTCAAAAATCAGAATTAATTCGGAGAAGTTTAATTCGACGTGGAGAATTTTTGTAAAAATTCACCAACTTAGAGAAGTTTAACGAATTTGTATATAAATGCTAAAATATGCATAATTACTATTAGAAATGATGGAAACAAGACATAAAAGTATAAATATAATCATTTGAAACATGTGTTTTTACTTTAACAATGTTTATGCGCATCGCGCATACTATGAATTTTATATTGTTTACTTGTATCTAACAATTTCTTTCTTTTTTCAGGTCAAAAGATTTATGAAGGATTTAAATTGAATTCAATATGCTTCAATTTCAAAGTGTTGAGACTTGATTGACCATTCTTAAAAGGATGAAGCAGCATTTTTGAAATTTAACTAGTATAGTTAGTATAGTTAGTAGCTTTCATAGACTTATTTAAGTTGTAATCTAAATGTTTGTCTATTGTTTAAAATTAAGATTTATTTATTTTCCGTGAATAACTTTTTTTTTTAATATGAAAGATTTCATGCATATTTTGATTAATTGTCCATTAATTCTATACATTTAAAATTTAAATGTAGTTTTTTTGTATTGTTATTATACTATTATATGTTATTGAAGAAATTGAATGCAAATTAATTGACTAAAATGAGTTGAAACATAATGCATTTTCATTGTCAAGGCAAAATATCATTAAAATGTTACAAAAGACTTGTCAAGTCTTTTAAAATACAAAACTATAAATACATTGACCGACGTCCTTCTTCCTTTCGACTTTTAGTTGAACCTCCTTTGAAATATTGATGTTCAATATAATTACAGTATTGAGGCCATGACATGATGCTGTAATAAGAATTTTTGTAATCCTCAACAAACTTCTCGTACATTTGTGTCTCAACTGTAGTTAATTAATATGTTTAATTAATATTAATAAAATACTTCCTTTACATTAATAGTCTATGTTTTTTTTGGTTAGATGTATAACATTAATTTAGAACAGGTTGATATAGATCAACACTATTAGAAACAACATTATAAAAATAATTTTAAAATTTTTTAATGTAAGTATTTTATTAAGGTAACATTAATATTAAGGATGTTAATATGACATTATTTGTATTAATCTTATTAAACTATTTCATTTACTTTACTGGTATATTTATTTTTATAAGATGTATAATATTAATTTAGAACAAGTTAATATAGGTCAACATTATAAAAATTAACTTTATCAAAATATTTTATGAGTGTAAGTATTTTTATTAAGGTAATATTAATTTTAATTTATGTTAATATAAATTAACATTATTCGCATTATACGTACTATTTTTTTATTTTACTAATCTATTTATTTTAGTAAGATGTACAATATTAATAAAAAACATGTTAATAGAGATTAACATTATTAAAATTAACATAACGTATTTTATTGATACATTTAATATACACTAAGAGATGAATTAAATGGATATCCAATATATGTAAAAAACTTAATATGGGGCAGATTGGTTGATAAAACAAATTAACATCAGAAACTGTCACTTGCTGATTGTTCGTATATACATACGAATGTACTAACTTTTACTCATTTTTATCCCTTTCCATTGTCAAAAAAAAAATACATGTATAAAAAAATAAAAAAATACTCAGAATTTTAAACTTTGTTTTTAATCAAAAAATTAATTTTTTAGTTTGCATGTAACAAAAATCATGTACAGTGCACATTTAAGCCCACTGTGTATATAGATATTTGTCCAACTAATCCACTTTGCTAAAATAATATAAATAAACTGCTTGTTACAGCTGTCAAAAAAATTTGTAATAAACATGTCACACCCCGCCCGGACGCGCCTAAACCGGCGGTACACTCTCGGACGGGGCGTGCATTTGGAACAATCATAATGGTAATAACAGAGTGCGCAGCGGAAATACAATATACAGTACAAATCTGATTTCATATAATTCAGAATACTTTTGTACATAAAATGGTCAAGGGAACATACTCCCAAAATCCCCAATGATTCATACAAAGGGTACAAAATGTGGGCCCCATAACCTGCACCCAGTCCACCCTAATTTCCTGTGAAAGATTTGATAATATTGGAGTGAGCTTAACGCGCTCAGTGGGTAAATAGTGCATGAGTATAACAATTAATAAAGCCTACTTCAATATCAAATATCTTAAATTACACATGTGAGCATCATAATCAATCAATATGAATGTATGCATGACACCGTCACGTATTAATGGTTTGATGAGCGTACATCGCCTGAATTCATGTACAGGAACGATGCTCTGAATTCACGTACTGATGTCCCTCCCCGGGTGTAGCCGGGTTCTCATGTACGTCCTTCTCCAGAGAAATATAATGAATAGTGAGCAATGCTTCTAACTATTCTATGAGTCATAAACCATATACGTCCTTAGGTGGTGATATGTATGATGCCAATGCATGAACTGGTCTAGTTTACTGGTCTGGTCTTTCTTGACATTTAGACTGACTTTGGCAACGTCTTGTGAACCTTATCAGGGTCGGTATCACGACGTGCAAAGTTATAACATTCAGGTCATAACATTATTGACATAATGCAGTGTAAATGAATAGTAGACATAATAATAATTGAATGTAAACTTTAATAAAAGTTATAAAACACGCAAACCTATGTTTCGTTCCCCACCTTCAGATCTGGTGCTTTTCTCCGGACAGAACTTCGTTGCACCGCTTTCAGATCTGGCGCTTTCCTCCGGACAGAACTTTGTTGCACCGCACCGGGAGTCTCAAAGACTAAAAACTTAGAATGCGTAGAAAGGAGAAGGAAAATCACAAGAGAAGGTGATTTGGTGTGAGAAATGAGAAATGAGGAGGTTTCTTATATAGAGATTTTGTGCGCCCGAACGTTCTGGCAGGCGCCTGAACGTTCTGGCATGGCGCCTGAACGTTCTGGCAGGCGCCTGAACGTTCTGGCAGGCGCCTGAACGTTCTGGCATGGCGCCTGAACGTTCTGGCATGGCGCCTGAACGTTCTGGCAGGCGCCTGAACGTTCTGGCAGGCGCCTGAACGTTCTGGCATGCCGCCTGAACGTTCTGGCAGGCGCCTGAACGTTCTGGCATGCGCCTGAACGTTCTGGCATGCGCCTGAACGTTCGGGCGTTGCCCAAATAGTAAAAATTTCAAATATTAATTTTTTTTTTTTTTTTTTTTTTTTTGTGAAATACAGGGTATTA
Source organism: Paratinospora sagittata (assembly GCA_035771175.1). NCBI lineage: Eukaryota > Viridiplantae > Streptophyta > Magnoliopsida > Ranunculales > Menispermaceae > Paratinospora > Paratinospora sagittata. The sequence continues at coordinate 20,458,400 of CM069611.1, read as the reverse complement.
CACTCTACCCCCCTTAAAGGGATTTCGCCCTCGAAATCAAGTCAAGTAGTGATGGGGGTTGGCGGTTTGAGAAGTAGCCGCAGGCTGTGAATGAGGCCACTGCATGTGTGCAAGACTCTATCCATTGATATTATTTTCAGATATCGGGTAGTTCCTGAAGTGAAACAATGTATTAAGATAGGTGTAAACAATGTTTCATCCTGATATTGATAAGTGAAGATAATACAACGTATCACTTCATCAGTTGGTGCTAGAAAACAATTCAGGGTATTTTTGTTTAATTGTTGATTCTAGTTCCCATGTTGCTTCCTCTACGCCGTGGTGATCCCAGAGCACTTTCACAAGTGGTATGCTACGGCGCCGTAGTTCTTGAGTTTTTCTATCTAAAATCTGGATTGCTTTCTCCTGGTACGTATTTCCTTCCTCAACTCGAACCTCGACCAAAGGGATGGTATGCGAAGGATCAGGACGATACTTGCGAAGCATAGATACGTGAAAAACGTCATGAACCATAGGCATGGATGATGGAAGGGACAGACGATAAGCAAGTTTGCCAATACGTTCAATGATCGGAAATGGACCGATATATCGCGAGGAGAGCTTGCCTTTGATCCCAAAGCGTTTGACACCTCTTGTGGGCTGGACTTTCAGAAAAACAAAGTCCCCCTTATCAAATTCTAGAGGTTGTCGCCGCTTGTCAGCATAGCTCTTCTGTCGACTTTGTGCAACACGAAGCCGTTCCTTTACGAGTGTGATCTTTTCAGAAGTCTCTTGTACTAGTTCAGGGCCTAACTGCGGTCGATCTGCCATATCTAACCAGCATATCGGAGATCTGCAAGGCCGACCATAGAGAGCCTCGTATGGTGCCATGCCGATACTAGTTTGGTAGCTGTTGTTGTATGCAAACTCGGCTAGATGCAAATACTTTGCCCATCCGTCATGAAAGTCCAAAATGCAGCATCGTAACATGTCTTCTAAGATTTGGATAAGCCGCTCTGACTGCCCATCAGTCTGAGGGTGGAAGGCTGTGCTCATAGTGATCTTAGAACCCATTCTATGTTGGAAACTTTGCCAAAAGTTGGATGTGAATCGAGGGTCTCGATCAGAGACGATCGTGAGTGGTATTCCATGGAGGCGTACGATCTCTCTTTCATAGAGTTCGGCAAGTTTGGCGGGATTATCCGTGAACTTTATTGGCAAGAAGTGTGCCGACTTTGTAAGTCGGTCAATGATAACCCAGATAGCATCTTGTCCTTTATTATTTCGAGGTAAGGCTGTAACAAAATCCATTGCGATGTTCTCCCATTTCCATTCCCCAATAGATAACGGTTGGAGAAGGCCAGAGGGAAGTCTTCGTTCTGCCGTAACTTGCTGGCAAACAAGACATCGAGCAACGAAGTCTGCAATGGCCGTCTACATTCCAGAAAACCAGAATTGTCGCTTGACATCCTGGTACATCTTGTCACCCCCAGGATGCATAGCGTATCTCGAACAGTGCATCTCAGTAAGCACGTCTTTCCGAACCTCGGGATCGTTCGGAAGACAAAGACGTTTTTTATAGAAAACGGCTCCGTCGTCAGAGACTGACCAATGAGGAAGGTCGTGCCCGCTGAGTAGAAGTTCTCGTTTCTCCATTAACATAGGGTCATTGGCTTGAGTAGCTGAAATCTTGCGAACAAGGTCAGAGGTAGCTGATAATTGAGAGAGTCGTGGTCTTGGTCCCTCTATGTTCAGTTGTAGGTTAAAGTTCTCCAACTCTGTAGCCAACTTTCCCATTTCATAGTTAAGAGTGCAAGCAACATAAGATTTTCTACTCAGGGCATCAGCCACAACATTGGCCTTTCCGGGATGGTACTGGAGTTGAAAGTCATAATCTTTCAAGAATTCCAACCATCGTCGTTGGCGGAGGTTAAGGTCTCGCTGAGTGTATATGTACTTAAGACTCTTGTGATCCGAGAAGACCTCAAAGCGTTCACCGTATAGGTAATGACGCCATAACTTTAGTGCAAATACGACAGCGGCAAGTTCCAAGTCATGCGTTGGGTAATTACCCTCATGAATCTTCAGTTGTCTGGACGCATATGCAACCACTTGGCCTTCTTGCATTAGCACGGCACCTAAGCCTTGGAGAGAGGCGTCGGTGTATAATGAAAATCCAATTGCATTTCGTGGAGTGATAAGTACAGGTGCTGTCGTGAGGCGTTTTTTCAATTCCTGAAATGATGCTTCACAGGCGGAATTCCAGATAAAGCGCACGTCTTTTCGAGTGAGTTTGGTCATAGGTTCAGCAATCTTGGAGAAATCCTTGATGAAGCGTCTGTAATAGCCAGCCAAACCAAGAAAACTCCTAATCTGAGTAACAGTGGTAGGCTGCTTCCAGTTTAAGACGGCTTCAACCTTAGAAGGATCGACCTCAATGCCATTGCCTGAAACCACATGGCCGAGGAATTGAACTCTCTGCGCCCAAAATTCGCACTTACTCAACTTGGCATACAGTTGGTGTCTTTGTAAGGTCTGGAGGACGATCTTCAAATGTAGTTTATGGTCGTCTTCGGTTGAGGAATAGATCAAGATGTCGTCCACAAAAACCACCACAAATCGGTCTAAGTATAACCTGAATATGCGATTCATCAAATCCATGAATGCTGCAGGGGCATTTGTTAGGCCGAATGGCATAACTAAGAACTCGTAATGTCCGTACCGAGTTCTGAACGCTGTTTTGGTGATGTCCGACGCTCGGATCCGGAGTTGGTGATAACCGGACCGTAAATCAATCTTAGAGAAGTATTTGGCATCTCTAAGTTGGTCGAACAAGTCATCGATCCTGGGTAACGAATATCTGTTCTTGATGGTGACGTTATTCAACTTGCGATAGTCGATGCAAAGTCGTAACGAACCATCCTTTTTGCGAACAAACAGAACTGGAGCGCCCCAGGGTGAAGAACTCTTTCGGATGAAGCCATTACTCTCTAATTCCTTAAGTTGTTTGTCTAATTCGACCAGTTCAACATTTGACATTCTGTATGGTGGAATTGAGATAGGTCCTGTCCCAGGTATGAGGTTGATCTCAAAATCGAATTCCCTAACTGGAGGTAGACCAGGAAGGTCATTAAGAAAAACTGTTGGGAATTCAGATACGACTGGAACATCGCGTACTTCGGGAGGGTACAGAGCTGGTGATTCATTGTCGTTACCAAGAGACAACGCTCAAAGTTGTGACTTGAGAAGGGCAACTGTTGATTTGTGTATCCCTTGCCTTGTCCCCTGAATCTTAACAAACTCTCCTGTAGGCAAAGTTAACTGAACTTGCTTGTTCATACAGTCGATCTTTGCATTCAGTGGTGCCAGCCAGTCCATGCCGAGGATGATGTCGAAGTCTTCAAAATCCATTACAAAAAGATCGGCATATATTATCTGGTCAGACATTCGAAGCTCACATCGAGAGCACAGCAAAGTCACGTCAGTACCCGATCCGAATGGTGATGTGACATGGAGTGTGATGTTTGTGGGTTCAGGATGCAGGCCTAAATGTCTTACCAATGCTGATGAGATAAAAGAATGCGTAGCACCTGAATCAAACAAAACATGCACCAATGTATTGAACAAAGGAAAGGTACCTTTGACGACATTATTGTCTGGGAGGGGTTGGTGAGCGATGGCATATGCTCTGCCCTGATTCCGTGGACCCTGGTTCTGCTGGGTCTGCCTGGGTTGGGCATTAGCAGCAGGTGGTGCTTGTTGGACTGGAATAGCAGGAATAGGTTGCTGAAGGTGCGGACAAAGATGTTTCACATGGCCCTTCTGGCCGCAGTTGTAACAAGTCGGCCTGTACGGCTGATGGTTTTGCTGGCCATTCTGATTATTGTGCTGGCCTTGTTGATTGTGGTGTCGGCCACCACCTCTGCCATTGCCGTTGCTACGGCCACCTCGTCCATAACGACCGCCACGGCCATGATTTCGGAAACCCTGGTGGTTAGAGTTAAAAGGTTCAGCCGCAGGTGTTGTGGCTTCATTCGTCGAAACCGGGGCTGGGAGGGCTGGGTTGTGATTGTAGTAGGGCTTTTTCCTGTTGCCCTGTTGTGTGCCTTGTTGGAAAAATGTGGCAGGCCGTTTGCCCTTATTCAGTCGCTGTTCTTGTAAGAGCTTCTCTTGTTCAAAGCTCATGGCCTTGTCAACAACCTCCTTGTAAATCTTGATGTCCAAGATCGATAAGGCTTGCCGAATGTCATGGCGAAGGCCATTATAAAATTTCTCGGACTTATCTCGCTCCGTTGAGATGGTGGAGAGAGAGTAGACAGATAATTCTTTGAATTTTCCAGCATATTCTCTGACGGTCATGGTGCCCTGATATAACTTAGCAAAGTCCTGGCGCTTCTGCTTTGTCACCGCGCTGGGAAAATATTCATCAATAAACATTGACTCAAACTGTTGCCAAGTCATATCTGCTATATTAACCCGTGGGTCTTCTTTCACTGTGAGCCACCATTTGTTTGCTCCACCAACAAGTTGGTAAGTTGCTAGTGGAATTTTGCGAGTCTCATCGACTCCCATTGCATCAAGAGCCTTCTTTGACTCATCTAGCCACTTTTGCACCTCATCAGGATCAATGGTGCCATCGAAAGTAAGAGGTTGTAGTCGCTTGTATTTAGTAATCTGATCGGTTTGAGCTTCCGACCCAAATTTTATAGGTGCTTGTACCGTGGCAACCTGACTGGCTGCAGTCTCACGAACGGCAGTTTGAACAGTGACCTTCATCGCCTCAATAAATCCAGCGAAGAAGGTTTCAATGCTTGAAGGCATGGCAAAGGGTGCGGGTGGTGGTGGTATTGCCTGCCCAGATGTAGTGGCAGTGTCGGGGGTGGCCTGTGCTGTTGTCGGAGGCGGCGGTTCCTGAATCTCAGGAGGTGCCTCAACTGTGGGACGAACAGTACGTGGTCTTCCTCTCTTCCTGGTTTGCATTTTCTCACTGGCAAGGAGAAAAGAAAACCAAGATTAAGAAACTGTAGGCAAGTATAATGTTATAGTATGCTCAGCAACAATTTCGAGAGTACTGCAATAGTAAAATCACCTATTTTTCTAAGTATAGTGTAAGGTTTTTGTTGAGGAGTCAAAGAATCTTAAATAACTCGTATGTTTGGCCATGGTGTAAAAACAAACAAGGTTAGAATGTCTATATAATAAGTAGAAAACTTTGCAAGTATTTAAAATGATTTTGTTTTGGTGTTCGTGAACATACATATATTTCATTGAAAATCCATACGAGTCATAAGAATTCTAAGATTTGCCTCGGTAAATAGCCTGAGCGAACGTTCTATCGCAATCTTATGCATTCATAGGCTTACGCTTAGTCTGTTCAATTATTATCCAAGTTCATATGTCCCATACCACATGAAGTCAGTAATAAGGGTGGAAACCAAGTTAAGTTGTATGAACACGGTCTCTAAAAACATTGGTTGAATAGAAGTTCACTAATAGTATCGTCCAAATTTACTCGTCCCATACCGTGTAAACTTAGTGATAATATTAGTAATGCAACTTTCTCCAAATGTTTCTTGTCACACAAGGTCATGGGTTTTCTTACTTCCACATTTTATTTAGTATCATCCAATTTTGTTGTGTCCCATACCACTCCAAAGTTAGTGATACAAAAGAAAGAATGGTTGTAAGTCGGCCCACCAAAGATAGTCTTAAACAAAACATTTCATTCATATATAATAGAAAAATTTACATTGCCAGTAATCAATTTTGACGTTCTTGCGTACCACCATTTCTTCGAGATCTACTGTTATGTACAGAATGACGACTAACAGAAGGTTGAGAGTTTGCGCGCTCTGCGTTGGAGTTTTGCAAACGAGTTAATACATGATTGTGGCTCGCTTTCAGAGCAGCAATATTGGATGCCATTTCATCTAACCGTTCAAGTAGGTTAGTCGGTTGTCCCATTGGTGGTTGATGGGTTGGTTGTCTCGTAGGTGAAGGGTAGGCCATAGGCATTGGAGGAAAGTATTGGTTGTATGGGTGATTCATAGGTGGAACGTAGTTGTATTGATTGTGCGGAGATCCCCTAACCGGAACCCCGTGGATAATTTGGTTTGTTTGAGATGAAAAAGTTGGGAACAATGGGCTCATTGGAATGTTGGGTCCTCCAAGATTTGGTGAGGCCCAGTACGGTTGTTGTTGGTTTACAGCAACTTGTGGAACGGGCTGATACTGTACCGCAGAAGGTGGAACTCTTTGGTACGAAGTGTTACCTTGAGTTTGTACGTTCCAAGTTGGTGGATTTGCTTGTGGACCTTGTCTATCATGACTTTGTAGTGGCGAATTTAGTGTGGCATATAATTCTTCGTCAGTAAGTGGTGGATCAATTGGATCAGTATTCAGGGCTGGGTTTGATGTAGGATTGGGATTTGAATCATTATTTGGGCCGTCTCTGACAGGCATCTTGCGTCGACATTTGCGAAGGCAACGCCCGTGCTTGTCCCTCATTCTTTCGGCAATTCTGTTTGTCGTGCCGAATACCTCTTCGTCAGTTACCCCTCCACTTGTGCCATAGGTCTTGAAGATAGAGGATGCTGTAACTGGTTCAGTGATCAGCTTTGACGTTCCATCGAAAGTGTCAACGTTGGCCTCGTGAAGTATCCTCATAATCAAGATTTCGTAGCCGAGGAATTCCTTCTTTAAAGGGTTTTGAATCACTCTCAACATTTGTTGGATGATGATGTGTGGTAGAGAGACTTTTATGTTCTTCTCTATGCAATACAGCACAAGGAGTTGGGCCCTTGACATAGTGCCCCTAGTGCCCCTTTCGGGCAAGATGTTGCCGTATACAATCTTTCCGAGGCCGACAAGAGATGGCTTAAGATGATTGTTTGGAAGGTTGGTGTATGTTGATTGAGTGTATGGCTCTTTGGCGAGGGAATTGAACAGTTGTGCATTAGATTCTGCGATCGCCGCAACTGTCTGGGGGTCATGTGGATCAATAATCAGTTCCTCAATCGGAATCTCCAAAAGGCGAGCAATAATCGCGATATTGATAGGAATTGTCGTTCCCATGATTGTTGTCTCTAAGTGAGGGCTGATCGGATCTCCGTGAAGTCCCAAGTAATTCATGGCTTCACAGAAGGATCTAACCAAGTTGTAAGAGACTTGACCCTCGACTTTGGTTATATTTAACCAATCCAGTGTTGCGAGTTTGTCATGAAGGATCGGACGGAGGCGGAGATCGCTATTGTCGATGCTCCTCATGGTCACAATCTCTCTTTTGGACAATTCCGTTAGTCTAGTGGGAATTGGTTCCCTACTAGTAGAAGTTGTTCCCTCCCTTGAGGTCATTCTTTTGCTGAAAGGAAAATAAATTTGTGTGAAAGACACAAAATATATTCCTAATATTTTTAAGAGTTATGCCTTGTCTTCTAGACATTATTTTCGAGTTTTCTGTTGACGTTTATGACATCATGAAATTTTCTTCATTAGTGATTTGATGCATATATGTCGTATTCACCTATGAATGTATAGACATATCTCATCATAATTATATATATAGTTTTCATAAAGCAACTATATATATATATATATTTTTAAAATTTAGACTATATAAAAATCATATATAGTTATTTTTAATCTTAAATAATTTTCGAAAAATAAATTTTTTTTTTTTTTTTTTTTTCGAATAAATAATTTTCGAAAAATAATTTTTTTTTTTTTTTTTCGAATAAATAATTTTCGAAAAATAATTTTTTTTTTTTTTTTTTTATTTTATTTTATACGTACCTCATATACTCTAATGTATATAGATACATATATTCAATAATAACTACGCATATAGTTTCTAATAAATTATGACTATATGTATATTTAAATCAATTATAGTTTCTTTCCCTAATTTGGTGGACTTGGGTGGGCCGTGGACCGTACTCTCTGATACCATTAAATGTCACACCCCGCCCGGACGCGCCTAAACCGGCGGTACACTCTCGGACGGGGCGTGCATTTGGAACAATCATAATGGTAATAACAGAGTGCGCAGCGGAAATACAATATACAGTACAAATCTGATTTCATATAATTCAGAATACTTTTGTACATAAATGGTCAAGGGAACATACTCCCAAAATCCCCAATGATTCATACAAAGGGTACAAAATATGGGCCCCATAACCTGCACCCAGTCCACCCTAATTTCCTGTGAAAGATTTGATAATATTGGAGTGAGCTTAACGCGCTCAGTGGGTAAATAGTGCATGAGTATAACAATTAATAAAGCCTACTTCAATATCAAATATCTTAAATTACACATGTGAGCATCATAATCAATCAATATGAATGTATGCATGACACCGTCACGTATTAATGGTTTGATGAACGTACATCGCCTGAATTCATGTACAGGAACGATGCTCTGAATTCACGTACTGATGTCCCTCCCCGGGTGTAGCCGGGTTCTCATGTACGTCCTTCTCCAGAGAAATATAATGAATAGTGAGCAATGCTTCTAACTATTCTATGAGTCATAAACCATATACGTCCTTAGGTGGTGATATGTATGATGCCAATGCATGAACTGGTCTAGTTTACTGGTCTGGTCTTTCTTGACATTTAGACTGACTTTGGCAACGTCTTGTGAGCCTTATCAGGGTCGGTATCACGACGTGCAAAGTTATAACATTCAGGTCATAACATTATTGACATAATGCAGTGTAAATGAATAGTAGACATAATAATAATTGAATGTAAACTTTAATAAAAGTTATAAAACACGCAAACCTATGTTTCGTTCCCCACCTTCAGATCTGGTGCTTTTCTCCGGACAGAACTTCGTTGCACCGCTTTCAGATCTGGCGCTTTCCTCCGGACAGAACTTTGTTGCACCGCACCGGGAGTCTCAAAGACTAAAAACTTAGAATGCGTAGAAAGGAGAAGGAAAATCACAAGAGAAGGTGATTTGGTGTGAGAAATGAGAAATGAGGAGGTTTCTTATATAGAGATTTTGTGCGCCCGAACGTTCTGGCAGGCGCCTGAACGTTCTGGCAGGCGCCTGAACGTTCTGGCATGGCGCCTGAACGTTCTGCCAGGCGCCTGAACGTTCTGGCATGGCGCCTGAACGTTCTGGCATGGCGCCTGAACGTTCTGGCATGGCGCCTGAACGTTCTGGCATGGCGCCTGAACGTTCTGGCATGGCGCCTGAACGTTCTGTCAGGCGCCTGAACGTTCTGGCAGGCGCCTGAACGTTCTGGCAGGCGCCTGAACGTTCTGGCATGCTGCCTGAACGTTCTGGCATGCGCCTGAACGTTCTGGCATGCGCCTGAACGTTCTGGCATGCGCCTGAACGTTCGGGCGTTGCCCAAATAGTAAAAATTTCAAATAGTAATTTTTATTTTTTATTTTTTTATTTTTTTTTTTTTTTTTTTGTGAAATACAGGGTATTACAAAACATCTTTATTTTGGTGACCTACCTGTAATGGGAAATATATATATTATTTTATCTAGAATCTTTTGAGATCAGGGATTCAAAGTCACCACTTATAAATATATTTGTTTTCTAAGGTATTATATATAATAATATTGTTAAAACTGTAGATGCTTATGGATCACACATCATAACAAGGTGAAAGCCCTACTGTATTGTTTGTATAATGAATTAGTTAATTAGCTCTTTCCAAATATTTAAGCTCATTAAAAGTAGATCACAATAATTTACAATCTTTGTATTACATTTTTTTTTTTTGTAAGATATCTTTTTATATACATTTTAATTATTGCATATGATACATTTGTCAATGGAATAGGTCATGATCATATCCTAAAAAGAAGATATTTCAATTTCATAAGGTCCTATAATATCTAAAAGTATTTACTAAGATTAAGATGGACGGTGTAATTGTGGTCTTTAATTTGTTGTCATTTTCGAGATGTCACGCTTTTAGTAGACACCATAATATTATAACTTCATATTAACATGTTTCTTCTTTGACTGTGTTTTTAATATATCAAGTTTGCAGTTTGGCATCGTTGCGCAAAGAGATGAATTAAATGAACATTAATAAACAAGAAATCAACAAACCTAAAAAAAACGTCGCTGGTTCTCCTCTCTCCCTCTGCCGTCGCTGGTTCTCCTCCCTCCCTCCGCCGCTGCCGCTGCTTCTCCTCCCTCCCTCCGCCGCCGCTGATTCTCCTCTCTCCGTCCGCCGCTGCCGCTGGTTCTCCTCTTTCCCTCTGCCGCTGCCGCTGGTTTTCCTCTTTCCCTCCGCCGCTGGTTCTCCTCGCTGGTTCTCCTCTCTCCGTCGTTGGTTCTCCTCCGCCAGCGCAAGAAGGTATTATTTTCACTCCTTCTTCCAAAATCTCTTCTTCTTCTTCTTCTTTTATAATGGCGAAGAAAATCGACACGTGAATCTCACGCGAACTGTGCATCCCGTGAAGAAAATCGACGCACGAATCTCACGCGAACTGTGCATCCCGTGAAGAAAATCGACACATTTCGCCGATTTCGCCGATTTCGCCAATTTTTGTCGATTTTCTGTCGATTTTTTGTACTTTTTTTTACATGCGCCAGATTAATCGGCTCCTTCAGATTTCGAAATTTTTCGGCGAATTTCCATGAAATTCGCCGAATTTTCGTTCCTTGACCATATCACCAGATATAAAGGACCAGGTAGATCCAACAATACATCAGAATATACACAATAACAAAATGTTGATCATACCTGTTATCAACGTCTTACTAATATTTGGATCTGATCTTATATTTACTTTAATTTATTCTCTAAAATCTGGTGGAGTCACATTGATAAAACATATTGGGGCATTCCATATCGACTAACTGGAGATTAACACATCCCGTGTCTTTTTTTTTAGCTTGATAATAAATAATTATTGGTCGAGATACAATGTACGCAGTCTGTGACTCCTGCTCAGGCAATGGAAACCACTTCTGGTTTTCATAATTCGTTAACATCACTTTCCTTTTTTCCATTTTTATTGGGTCAGGTACTAACAAAATTAGAGTCACTAATACTGCCAAAATCTCAACCTTACTCAATGTTTCGCTTATCTATAATTTCATATTCTTGCCCCAATATTTCCTTACATTACTTATTTCGCCTTTTACCTAACACTGGTGTTGATGACTCGGCTTCAAGTGGCGGTACAAGCTATATCACTAATATTACTGGGGTTAACAATTTCACCACAGCTTTGGCTAACCCGAAACTTATAGGCTGCCTCACAACTTGCGTATATATTTATAACCCAACAATTAGCAAACCTGCCGTATAGGATCCCAAAATTTATTCTAGATCCTTATCATTCTCAGAATATCCATAGTGAATTATTAAAATTGCTACCTGGACAGGAGATTGATAACATATAAAACTGATGCCAAGCACCTGAGAAATTGTGAGAATTTAAGGTGTAGGTAAATGTGTTAGTGAAAAAAAAAAAGATTTATTATTCTTGACATGCCACCTTGGAGAGCATTTGTGATAAGATGGAAAGAAGGTATAGTGAAATATGTTTAAGTACGAATTACTGTTAACTGAGCAGGGTAACAATAAATAATGAATATCCTTTACCATGGATAAATGGTCTAATTCGATTAACTAAATGGAGCCAAAGTTTCTTTAAGATCATTTTGAGATCTAGGCACCATCAGTTAAGACTTCGAGAAAAGGATGTAATGCAGACTGTTTTAAGATAAGATATGGATATTATGACATTTTGGTAACCTTGATTAATGTGTCAATCACGTTTTTAGGATTGATGCAGTGGGTATATGAACCTTATCTTGATTATTACATAGTCTTCGATGATGATATATGAAATTGTCCCAAGAAAAATGAGAGGAGCATGAATATCACCTCGGAATTATCTTGTAGTCACTGAGAGAGCACCGATTGAGTGCCAAGCTCGGTGAATGTGAGTTTTGAATATAATTGAGATGAGAATTTTTAGATCACATGACTAGTTTAAATAGTATCTTTAAGGATGCTGTGAAGGTCAAAGTGATCATAGAACTGTTAAAACTGAATGATGGAAATCAGAAGTTCTCTGGTATTAGTTGTATGGTATACAAAGTGCGTGGAAAAATCCTTGAAGCTATCTGTTCCACTCACGAAACTAAACCAGATGAATGTTATATAATGTGTGGACCGTTGTGCATGGGAAAGTTCTCACAGTATTAAATTTTATTACTATTTCTCAGAACCTGGAAGTAATTGTGATTGATGAATATCACGTCAAGATCTAGGTTGTGCATTGATACAAAAGGATAGGTTAATTACTTGTGTCTCCATATATTTGGTAGTGCACGAGAATAACTATCCTGAGGGTGAATAGAAATTTGTTGGTAGTTATTTTGAAATAATGAGAACATTGCCTCTATAATAAAAAAGTTACATTATCTGCAGATTTTAAGAGTCTGAAGTAATTATTTGAACGGAAAGAAACTGAATATGAGGTAATAAATGTGGCAAGAACTCCCGAAGGATTTGATTTTATATTGAATTATTATCCTGGGAAAGGCCAATATGTTGCTGAGGCATTGAGCAGGAAACAGGCTGAAACTGGAGTAGTAACCATCAATTAGCCAGAAATGGAGATTGTTTGTGAGTGAGAGTTACAGTTATGAGTGTACTCTCTATTACTCCATGTGTTGATATTTGTGCTCGGATGCATGTTCAGCTAATTGATACTCATATTCAGAGAGTAAGTGTTATGATATCAGTATGAAAGATTATTGAATTGATAATATGGATTATGTTAAATGAAGATGGGATTCAAATGGTATCTTATGGGTTATGGGTAGATATGATACCATCTGGATGACCATTGATGGACTGATAAGTCTGCGTATTCTTCCAATGAACACCAAAATTCTATTGATAGACTGAGCGGATTGTATATGTGTGAGATAGGGAGATTTGATGGGAGTACTCAGATATTTGTCATGTCGGATTAAGATCCGAGGATTTTGTCGAGATCTGATATATGATGCAGACTCGATTTGGTACTCATCTCCTTCTCAGTGTGATATTGTATTCTTAGACTGGCTGACAGACTGAGAGAGTGACTTTGATGCTTGTGAGCATGCTCGGGTCTGGTATACTTGAATTTTGGTGGTAGTTGGAAAGAATATTATATGTGTGTAAACTTATGTGTATAAACAACTATTATAATAGCATAAAGATGGCACTCTAAAGGTTTGATAATAAGCTTTATAGATCTCCAACTTGCTGATTTGAAAGTGTGGAGTTATTGTTATTGGTGCCACAGGATATTATTAAATACACAAGGTTGGTATATAGGCCTTGAAATTTAGTGTGGCTGATTCAGTTTTGCTAAGGGTCTTACCACAGAAAGGTCAAATGAGATTTGGAATGAAAAGAAAGCTCACATCGCGATTTGTTGGACCATTAGAGATCCTTGATAGGATAGGTCCATTGGCTTACCGATTTGCTCTGCTATCACAGTTGATAAGTGTCCGGAATAGTGTCTATATATTGATGTTGAGGAAATGTCATTCGGATTTCATATATGTTATGGATATTACTCAACTCTAAGTTGGGAAGGATACCACGTATCAAGAAGAGCAAACATGGGAGCTGAATTATAACATGCGGGAGCTGTTTTCTGGGATTGAGTCTCACTTGAGGAATATTCCTTGATTCTAAATTTCGAGGACGAAATTCTTTAAGTTGGGGAGATTGTAACACCCCGTACTTTTAAGCAATATATTTGGTTAATTTATACGTACACTGAAGAGTATAGTACACATATAAGTACCTTTAAATCCATGTGTACATGTGTCAAATGAACTTGAACATGTCAAAAGTGAGTTTGGAATGTGATTTTAAATAGAAATCGATTTACAACACGTGTATGTCTCATGTTGATTGAGTGTATAGAAGAAGAAGAGGAGAAATGAAGTAAGAAAAAATAAAATAAAAATATATTACTGTTCATTTGCGGGTCCTTTTCACAAAACAGAACCGTGAACAGTAAATTAAAAAAAATGTTAAATGATGTTGTTGGAATGAAAAGGAAAGAAAGAAGCAAAGAGAAAGAGAAGACGGAAGAACCGAGAAGAAAGAAAGAGGAATTCAGTTATCTACGATTCTATGATCTCAAACCGGAGTTTCATTGGATTCTAATTCCATTTTATTCCAACCTTCCTAGCGGATTTTCATTCACGTTGGGTCAAAACCTCAATTTTTAAAAACGCCGTAAAATGGCTCCTATAGCTAAAATTACTCCGCTAGAATTGTTACATCTAGCTTAGAGATCAATTTTTCGAAGAAATAGAGTGAAAATCACTTACCGCAGGTCCGAATTTGACGCGAATCCCGCGTTCTCCCTTCGTTTCCTCTTCCTTTCTTCTCGGTTCTTGTCTTCTCTTTCTCTCTGCTTCTTTCTTTCCTTTTCGTTCCAGCAACATCATTTAACATTTTTTTAATTTACTGTTCACGATTCTGTTTCGTGAACAGAACCCGCAAATGAACAGTAATATATTTTTATTTTATTTTTTCTTACTTCATTCCTCCTCTTCTTCTTCTATACACTCAATCAACATGAGACATACACGTGTTGTAAATCGATTTCTATTTAAAATCACATTCCGAACTCACTTTTGACATGTTCAAGTTCATTTGACACATGTACACATGGATTTAAAGGTACTTATTATACTCTTCAGTGTACGTATAAATTAACCAAATATATTGCTTAAAAGCACGGGGTGTTACAACTGCACCGCAGTCAAACTTTCCCCTTCCCTTTCCTATCATAACCTGAAATGATAAGAATGAGGAGTAAGCTACAACAAGCTCAATGAATGTTTTCTACAAGTGGCAATATACATGCATTTAAAGAAAGCAAGACAAGATCATCAAAAACATTTAAATAGCATGGTGATATACAAGATTATATACATGCCAAATATAATGCATCATGTCATTCCTCAAGCCAATGCATATCATTCTTCTAAACATGCCAATCCAATCGTAATACCTCCTGAGTAAGGGCGAACAAAGGCCTGGGTTCGGGGCACTCAGCTCCCTATCCGACCAAACAATACTCGCATTCTAATAGGATTTCTGGGGTTATGCAGCCCGTAGGATCAGCCCACCACTATAAGTATTATGCATAGGTCGTCCTATCTATACACAAGCCATAAAACCCTCTGCCAGGTCTACAACTAGGGATCACTGCTAGACTTACAAAATTTTCCAAAGGAAATCACAACTAGGAGACCCAAACCTAATTGCTAATCCTATTAGACTACGCTCAAATTCATTTCATGAATTATTAAAACATGCATAATACATATAAATCAATTCAAACACTTTATATAATACAGTGCCACATATATAGAATCTAAATGTAAAGAAATACTCACAAATCGATTGGCTAAACTAGCCAATCCAAATCCAACCACTATGAGTACTAGGATGTCACCAAAACACTCATATGCACCTCAACCTCCAATTGGCTTAATTGGGACACTTGGATCATTCACAAACCCTGCATATACATAGGTTCATTCTTCATTAAAATCAGTCCAAGTGCATGACATTCAACATGATTAACCCCAATTCAATAGCCAATTAAGACTTTAAAATGGTTGCACCTATGAGCTAACCCATATAGCTCAAACAATCCATTTTATATCTAATTAAACCATATTTAATCCAAAAGAATGCAATAGGTTGATTCCCATGATCCAACCATCATAATACAATGCATTCAATCATAATTAGGGTAAATTAGACTAATCCTCATGTCAATTTCATCAATTTACTTAGACTAGGTCAAAATCCCCAAATTTGGGCAAATCCCTAAATTCATGGCGTAGGGCAAATTTGCACTACACCTAGGGTTTCCAGCAAGCAAGATCAGTAAATTGAACCATCAATCATCCACATTTACCCATTAGATCAACATATATGACATATAACTTGAATGAAAAACCCTAAGTCCATAACTTAGGTTTAGGTCAAATACATGGCTAAACATTAATTACACTCCTAATTCAATGCACTGTTCGGATGTAACAAACTGCCAAATGAAATATCTAATTCAATGCACTATTCGGATGTTCAGATTCAAGAACATCAAGAGACAAACCTTCTATCCAAAATTGAGCTAAATCTAACGGCAGATCAAAGAGATATGCCTCTTTGATTAAGACCGCTCCAATTGAACGATTTTTCCTCTCCTGCTGTAAATACTTGAACTCAGACGATTATGTCTTCCAAAATACTCAACCAGTCAACGTCTTAACTGTTCATAATGCAACTTCCTATCTCTTTCTCTTCTCTTCTTATCTCTCAAAAACGTTCCCCAAGGAAGAAAATGAGAGATTGAGACACATGTTACACCCACATGCACCCATTTTGCCATGCGTTGATCATGCTCCAACACCATGCCAAGTGTTTGTTCAAGGGCTCATTTGTTAGCCACATGACCTTTACCCAATCACAACCTCACATGTGAGTTGTTAACCTATCCACTAATTCCAACAATTCCATCATTTTTTATTTATTTAATCAATACATGCCCATTTCAAATCATGGTCTAATTGGCCCTATTATACAATTAATAACACATATTAATATTAATATGTCACTATTAATATATTACTTTAGTGATGTGTATTATTATCACTATCAATGTTATTAGCACATAAATGACAATATTAATAACGATAATTCTCTAAATAGCATGCAAAAACACTTGAACTAACACACATTAAACATCAAATATGTATACGTACACGTATATGGGTACTTTACAGGTCATGATGACATCATCCTAAGGTACGGGCGTTACACATTTTTTTTTTCAAAGTGGTATCGTTAAGTTGTATGTTCACTGTATTATTTTCCTATTTTCTCATGTATTTGGTTTAATTGTCTTTTTTACTATGCCAGCAAATCAGGCGTGCCTTTGATATTGCCTTGCATTAGATATCCAGATCGGAGCAGGAGCTGACACTACCTAGTGCCATTGTCACCATTGACTTTATGATTGAAGTCCTCTCTGGAACTACCTTACAGAGTACTGGTGGGAGTGAAGAAGCAGGGCCATCAAGGAGTGAAGAAGCAGGACCATCAAGGAATGAACGTGTTGAATCTGGGACTCCCTCGGGTAGGAGTGACGAGGTAGGGCCTTCAGTACAAAGGTCATATCACCGCAAGTGTAGAGGCAGCCAGTAGCTTCTCTCTGGGTTTTTTTGGAGAGTTTTTTGAACAAACCATATTGTTTAACTTGGACTGATGTGTAATATATTTGTTTATGTAATGGCTACTATGGAATGCATTGTTTTGTAATGACTACTCGACACTATTTAATTTCCAATGTATCTATTATCATTTTGTGCAATTGTGTGTTTTCTTCCATTGTTGCGGTGAACGTAGCAGGTATCGAAAGTTTTAAAGTCCAATCATACACGGTTCGGTTACACAGTACCGAACCGTGTCACTCAGTTCGGTTGCTGGGTACTGAACTGTTGCATTTGGTTCGGTTACATCGTACCGAACCGAGTAACATAATTAGGTTAGAATAACCGAACAATACATTTAATATTAACTTTCTATTTTTTAACAAATACGGTTAGGTGGGATGTGACTGAACTAGTCATTTCAGTATTTTGTGGTATAAAAAATGGCTCTTGTGGTAAACTTAGTGTTTGCATGAATGGAACATGCAACATACATGGTTCGGTGTTGTAAAACAGAACGGAGTCCAAATGTTCGGTCAACCTGACCGAACATGTGTTTTATATTCGGTACTGAGTGACCGAACCGAATGACATGGTTCAGTACTAAGCAACCAAACCACTCATTTTTCTTTTTTTTTAGCAAAACATTGCTCAGTAATGAATCTTGCATGGAATCTATGTACAAAATACTCCAAAACATTCAATTCTCTCAAATTGAAGTAACAACTATAAATTGTCTACATTGCTCAAAATGAGAAATATATTAACATTTACAATTTGTTTATAAACTTCAAAATGACAATTGTATTGTATCGCTATGGAGCGTTGGGGTCTACTGTATCTATGGTGACTCTTTCGCGATCCAAGTTACATACAATGTAGGGCATTTCCCATCATCTGGCAATGGGAAGGTAGAATGTATGCCAATTTGGTGATATTAGAGGTATTGAGCATGCCAGAATGAGCATAACCTGCAATGAACACATCCATATCATCACTTGCATTCTATGTATAGCATATATGTGTTTAACAGTAATCAAAATCAAAATCTTATCATACTTGTACAAAGTGGTTATTGTTGACATAACCAATGCCAATCATTCGCCGTGTAGTAAATGGTGAGCCTCGTTGCAGAATGGTAAAAATGTCAAACATTGAGCAGAAGACAGAAACACTACCACTGAATTATAACATGAGGCTATCATCAAACCCATGTCTGGCAAAGTCATCCATGCATGGTAAGGTGTTGGAGTGTTGAAGCAACTCAAAGACGTGATTATCTTTTGCACCCTTTTCGAACTCCCCAGAATTATCATGTAGTGCTCTTTGAAGCTTCCCACCTCTCTCAATAAATCCTCCCTCACGTGTCACCAACCTTCTGATCCTAAACCCAGTGCCGCGGCAATGGCCCGATACCCACAGTGTCTATCAGGTTTCACATCTACAACTCGACTGATATACTGGCGCCAACCACTAGGAAGCTGATCAATATAAAGATGAGATTTGATTGAGCGTGTCCAGTAGATATTCTTTGATACAACACTAACTGCGAGTGATATGGAGGAAGAGGCATGGGCAGTTATTGCATGCTCAAACAGTGAGAGACTTCTTTTAGTTGATTTATCAATATTCTTGGATGGCCTCCCTCTTGTTTTCTTCATCTCCCTAGGCGCGGCGATAGCTGATGATGAAGGGGTATAAATCTCTCTGATTTTCTGAATCATTCGAGCCTTGGTAGTATTATCACAATTCTCATATTTCCTTGATAACTGTTCAAGCTCAGCAGCAAAATTTATATCCTGTTCGTGTTTAGACTTGGAGGGGACAAGATTTAATTTCTTCCAATGAGAATCTACTGAAGATAGATGAATTGGCATATTCGCTTGCTTATACAAAACAAGCTCATGGGCACAAGGTAACCCATGCATTCTTTGTAAACTACACCCACAAGCATTTCGGTCCATTCGAATGTGTTCACTCCGTTGTAACTCCTCGGATACCTTTTCCAATGCAGCTTTAGAGACAACGCCACGCAAATTTTTGTAAGTAGAAGCCTGATAGTTATGTTGCACCATGGTAAGGTTTTTCTCAAATGAAGCCTTGATCTATGTGTTGCAATTCAAGCATTGAATTGATAACCCTCCAAGAAGTCTCAAAGTTACCTTGAAAGGAGCCTAAATATCTTTTCAATTTGGAATGAGCACTCTTTGCCCTGTTAGTTGTGGTGTTCCCAAGATGCATATATTGATTTGTCCATGCTTTCACAAACTTTTCTTTATAGGGATCCAACCATACAGATTTCAGATATTCCACCAAACTAGAGTACACACTGTACTTTGCTGCTAAGCCTTGCTCACGTTTGAGAAAGTCTTCAACTGATGTACTTTCAACCAACTCATGCCACGAGACCATAAAAGCATCAAAGTCAGCTTTTTTTTCAAATAATTTCCTTGCTTTAGACACCACATTTTTGCTTATGTGCCATGTACAAAGTAGGTGAGGTGTAACACCCCGTGCTTTGAAGCAACATATTTGGTTAATTTATACGTACACTGAAGAGTATAATACACGTATAAGTACCTTTAAAGTCATGTGTACATGTGTCAAATGAACTTGAAAATGTCAAAAGTGAGTTCGGAATGTGATATAGAAATCGATTTACAACACGTGTATGTCTCATGTGGATTGAGTGTATAGAAGAAGAGGAGGAGGAATGAAGTAAGAAAAAAATAAAATAAAAATACAATACTGTTCATTTGCCGGTACTGTTCACCGAACAGTACCGTGAACAGTACTCATATGGAAAGAAGACAAAAAAAAACAAAATAAAATAAAAAGAAAAGAAGTCGCTGGAACGAAAAGGAAAGAAAGATGCAGAGAGAAAGAGAACCGAGAAGAAAGGAAGAGAAAAAGAAGGGAGAACGGGCGATTCGCGCGAAATCGGGACTCGTGGTAAGTGATTTTCACTATATTTCTTCGTGAAATTAATATCTAAGGTCGATGTAACGATTCTAGTAGAGTAATTTTTACTGTGGGAGCCGTTTTACGGCGTTTTCAAAAATTGGGGTTTTGACCCAACGTGAATGAAAATACGCTAAGAAGGTTGGAAAACACTCCCTGGACTGTCGGGACCCCGAATATGTGGTTAGATTGAATTTAGTTGTTCATTTAGAACTTTTATGGTTGTTGGAAGTTAGAGTGTATATTGGAGACCTTTTGAATCATAAACCCGATGAAACGCCAGTTTAAGGCTATAGAATGGTAGAAGGCACTGTTGCGAGTGCATCGATGCTAATTTCATGATTTTGGGATCGTTTGACCATTTTAGTAAAAATTTGCATCTTTCGAATAAATAGTGACGACGTGAACAGTGATGTGAATAGTCTATGATCATATCCAATGAATAAAAATAAAATAGAATTAGAATCCAAGGAAACTCCGGTTTGAGATCATAGAATCGTAGAGAACTGAATTCCGGACGTTTCGATGTTAAGAACATGCTTTGTGGATATGACATATGTTTTCATATGTATTTTCATGATGAAATAACCTCATCTTAGCTGCTGAACCAGCTAGAAAATTTGAGTGTAGTCATAGTGTTTTGGTGAGTTGAAATGGTGATTCTCATGATAATCTATGGTTCATTTTAGTGTTTAAATTGAGAGCTCAAGTGAATGGATAAATGCTCTTGAGGAAGCAATTATGATGGACGTTTATTGTTGCTCGATTGACCGAGAAACCCCGTGGAACCACTGTGAGTATAGTTTTCTTGATTTTGCTCTTGTATGGCATTGTACACATATAAAATGTTTGATTGTATGCATGTTATATTTATATATAAGGCATTGAGTTTTATGGATCATGCAAACTGATTTTAGCAATTGGAGTTTGTAATGATGTCATTTCGTTAGGAATTAGACCCGGATGAGGTTTTGCGAGTCCTCATTGTCAGTAGGCCTATCCTAATAAGGGTTGCGATCCTTGAAATGACTGTGAATTGGGTAATGAGAGGCTGTGACTACCTTGTACGACCATACAAGGGTTAGACCCGCTCTCTTGCCTTGAAGGAGAGGTATGGTAAAAAATTTATGAATGAGCAATATTGTGTGCACGTATATTATTTTGATGGATGGTGCATATGTGCTTTTGAAATGTTTTAAATCGATTTGATATGCCATGTTTCCTAAAATGCATGCGATTGTCATGTCAAGAACTATATTCACTGAGCTGTTGTTTGCTCACTCCATTTCCTCCAATATTTTAGGTATTGAGTCGAAGGGAAAAGGAAAAATCCGTGAGTGATAATCATGCGAGCCTTCGTCTGGTATGTGTATGTATGCTTGGAGGAAATAGGTTATATGTTTGTTATTTTGATATGTATAATTATCACATACTATAGATATACTATCACCTAGATGGGTTGTGTGGGCATATATATAGCTTAATATATTGGATGATGAATAAATATCTATATTGGATTTGATTTGTGATATCTCAGGAAAAACAAAAGTGAAACGTCCATTTTATGGAGAGGTGTAGTCAAAAATTTGGAAATTGTGGGCATTATTGTGAATGTCCGTTGAGGCTGACAGTGTATTGTATACTGTATATGGGTATGTACAATGTATAATACACTGTGCCGGTCATGACGTTAGCCTACGTCAGGGGCGTCGTGACATGAGCACTACCAGGAAATATTACTGAAACTGCATTGATGAATGCCAACTCTCTGTCTATCACGATCACTTTTGGTAGAGACCAACCATCCAACAATTACTTCAATTTATCAAGAGCCCAAGTATAATTGTCTTCACTTTCAGACTCTAAATATGCAAACGCTACTGTGAATGTCATGTCCGTTGATGTCACGCCAACAATTTGTAACAATGGAAATCTGTACTTGTTAGTCTTGTACGTACAGTCCATTAATAAAACATGCGAAAAACATCTTAGAAGATCAACGACAACGAGATGAGCCCAAAACAAGTCTTTCACCATATCAGTTCCCTCATCACATCCGTACTACTCGACATATTCTTTTTCTTCTAGCTTGTGCAACAACTGTTGCATCAGGGATCTACCTTCATACTCCTTTATCCTGTGTTTTTGATTCGCATTGTAGATTTTCTTCAAGGTAGATGCATTAGTCTCATATCTATCTTTTAATGCCATTAGGATATCTTTCGGTTTGGCATTGGTCTTGGTCATCTGAACCATAATATCCATTTTTTCCTTCGTTAACCTCCCAACATATGAATAACCTTCCATGTACTTTGCTGAAGGATGATTGTGAGTGCCATATGCTACCTGCATTGTCCATTCATTATCTTGAGCCACTGCCTTCAACAGAAATGGACATCCACACTTCTTTGTCCCTGTGTTTCTTCTCTTCTTCTTCTTATTATCAGAAACTTTGGGGGCGACAAATTTATAGTGACTTAACCTTTCACAGGCAAAGGTAATTCTAGGTCACCTACCTTTCCCCCTTGCATCAGAATTCTTACTTATAATTACCAAACCATTCATCTGTCCAACTTCTTGTACCCATGAAATCAACTCTTCATTCATCGTGAATGGAGCGTCATGGGTAAATTGTTCAGTATAGTCTACAACAATGTCCAGTGGCACAACAATCTCCATTGGCTCACTTGGCTCTTTGTCCTGAAAGTAACATAAAATTTACATTAGACAACATGAAAAAAAAAACTTGAATTGTTCGGAAGTCATGACCGAACCTATTGGTTCGGTTTCGTTTAACAGGACCGAACCTATAGGTATGTTTCAGTCAAGATGACCGAATAATTCATACTACAAGGGGTTTTCGTGTGGTTCGGTCTTCGTTACTAGACCGATACGTACGGTTCGGTAACTACGACCTAACTGCACGAAAACCAACGTCGTCTTGTGGTTTAGTCCTGAGTGACCGAACCGTATGTATCGGTTCGATAAAGACAACCGAACCACGTGAACGGAAACACGATACTTCGGAAACCCAAAAAAAAACCTCAAAATTACGTTCAAATGATGTGCGTCGTCTTTCAAATATGAATCCCTCGCCATAATACAATGAAAACGGGTCGAAAACCACTGATTTTATAGTAACCTACAAGATTCAACGTTTGAAATTGCGTTGGGTAAAAACACCAAAAAAACACAAAAAAAATACTTGTAAACACACGAAAAATGTAACTAATCTTCTAAAGATAATTCACATACCTTCAAAAGGCTATTTGGAATGAAAAAAACCTCAAAGAAGTGAAGAAAAATGGTGGAATTAGAATTGGAAACAAGGTGACGGTTTGAATGGTGATGGGGTAGGGTTAGCAGTTTTGTGGGATGAATTTGAAAAATAAATTGAAATTAAGGGCATTTTAGTACAATCACATAAGGATATTATTGAAAATCACTTTTGCTGGTTTTTTGTGGTAAGAAGAGTGTTTTTTTGTGGTTCAATTAGCTGCCCTCTAAAAGTATCGATGGTTTATGGTAACGACTAGAGGTGGCAATTCGTGTTGCCGTGTCGTAATCGGTCGTGTCATAATCTTGTATAATGAAATATATTGTAAACCCAAACATGATACGTTTAAATAACGTGTCATTCCCTCGAAAAAATAATGTTATTATATGTAAACCCAAGCTCGACACGTTTAATAAACAGGTTAAATAAGTTAACCTGTTTATATCCTTTAGAGCTTAAACAAGTTCATTACAACATATTTATCATATACAAATTTTAAATTAACATATAAATCAAAAATTCAAAATCATAATTATACAACCATACGGAAAAAACCAAATAAAATATTATAAAGTTAGCGTCTCAATATATGACATAAAAATATTAAAAAAGTCTTCAATTAACACAAAATATAATCGTGTTAAATGAGTCAATTTCGGGTTTAGCAGGTCTACTTGATTTTGACCCAAAATTTAATCGTATTTAATTAAGTTTAACCTATTTTGAACTCACATGTTTATGCAAAACCCAAATCTATTTATTTCTTATCGGTTTTGAATCATGTTATCATGTCGTGATCTATATTGCCACGTCTAGTAAATCAAACATTAAAAATAAAAAAATAAAAAAATTCAAACATATAAAAAGCGCGGGAAAGAAGAGGCTTGTTGGGATCGAGTCGCGGGAAATTGCAGAGACCTAGTGAGAACGAAGACAGTAGGAAAACAGAACACAACAGAGCAGCAAGAGAAGAGAAGAGAAGAAAAAAATGGAGCAAGTAGAGAAGGAAGAAGCGCAGTTTCCTGCATTTCCATTCGAACCGTATAAGATACAGATCGAATTCATGAAAGCTCTGTACGCTGCTCTCGACATGGGAGGCGTAGCCATGCTCGAAAGCCCTACCGGTATACACAGACACACACGCTCGAAGCCTCTTTCTTTCTCTATTTGTTTTTTCTGATTTCAATTTTCATTTCTGAGCTCTATTAAACAGGCACTGGTAAAACCCTAAGCATCATCTGCAGTGCATTGCAATGGGCCATAGATCGGAAGCAACAGACACTGAGTTCCGATCAGAATCAAGCGGCCCAAGATCAGTTGGTGGCAAATGATGACGAGCCGGATTGGATGAGGGATTTTGTTGTAGAGAAGAAGAAGGATCAAGATCCGGTGAAGACGATGAAGAAAAAGGAGAATGTGAAGTTTGGATTTCAAAATCGGAAGGTCATGAGAATGATGCGTAAGGAGAAAGTAGAGATTGAGGATTGGAAGGCGAAAGACGCGGCCGTGGCGAATGTGAGTGAGGAGGAGGAGTTTTTGGTGGAAGAGTATGAGAGTGAGGAGGAAGGGATGAGAATTGGGAAGTTGAAGAGGAGGAAGGAGGGAAATAGTGATTTGTGTAGTTCGAGCGATGAGGAAGATGCAGATGATGGATTGAATGATGATGGTGATAAGGAGGAAGAGGAAGAAGTGGATTTTAAGGTCTATTTTTGTAGCCGGACGCATTCTCAGCTTTCACAGTTTTTGAAGGAGTTGAGGAGAACTGTTTTTACTTCTGAGCTCAATGCTGTTTGTTTGGGTTCTAGAAAGAATTTATGTATCAATAAAGGTAATCATATCAGGTAAATAGTTTTAATAGTTATGTTTTCTATATGGTTTAGGAATTTCACTTACACTTTTCTTTTCTCTTTTTATCAGAAGTGATTAAACTTGAGAATTCCACTCGGATTAATGAACGGTGTTTGGAGCTTCATAAGAGTAGGAAACAGGATGTTTCAAAAATCAAGGTTAGTCGTTTTTCAGCGAGGCTTGAATTTCAGGCTCCAGTTTGATGGATCCACTCTTTTATTCTTTTGTTTCAGTATCAAAAAGGCATACACATTTCTCGTTTGGTCAATGAACACAACCTTCATAGTTAAATATGAATTTTTCTCATTTTTTATTTCTTTCTGAACCAACTAGCCTTAAACAGTACATGCCCTTAAGTTTTCCCCCCATTTCAAAGGACTTCTTAGTATTGTCATCATGTTGGCCTAAGTCTGGGTATTGGTGCAGAAAATGATCACGTCACGCTCCATGAAAGTGTCACGCTTGAGTTCATCTCTTGGGGTTGTCAGTGCAGAGGCATATAAAGCTTCTCTAGAGTGCAATTGGTGATTCTCTTAGGCAAGAAAAAGGATACAGGCATTGTAGGAACAGAGTAAATTCCCACTCCCTGGTAATTTGGAGACTCTAATTCTAAGAAAACCTTTTCTAGAACGATATCAACCTCTGCGTCAATAGGGCTTGTGTGAAAAGTTAGCAAAAATGCAGGATATTAATACTTCCACCACATGCATGATGGCAAGTGGACCAGGCTTATATTATAGAGTGGTAGAAGGAGCTTAGAAATAAGAGAAATAAGCAGACACTTGTGAAGAGGTTTGAGAAGAAGACCTCTCATAACTAGCGCACTTATGTTTCCATTATTTTGACAAAGCTAAAGCTCTTAGATAGAGTTCCAACATGTATATCAAGCGGACATGGATTTAATACTCTTTCAAAATTCAAGTGGACCTGTCCAAAAGTACAATAAATAGGAATGCAATTGGACCTATTCAGCAGAAATGATAAAGAGGTTGGATTAACACAACCCTGGGAGATATTTGAGAGGTTTAGGAGTCATCACTTTCCCCCTCCCCCCACCAAAAGAAAAAGAAAAGAAAAACGCCTCCCGAAGTCCATTATAATCTTTATATTTCAATTTAATTATTAATTGAGATTTTTGGTTCCGCTTTTCATGAGGTGGGTATGCTAATAAAAATCTCTTAGTACTTTTGTTGTTTGGGTGTCGAGGTCTTTTATGATTTATTGCTGATATGCAGGCCCTGGGTGATGGAAGAAGAATACGCCGTAGCAAGGCTTCTTCTGGATGCCCAATGCTGAGGAAACATAAGTTACAAAAACAGTTCAGGAATGAGGTGTCTCAAAATGGTGCCTTGGATATTGAAGATCTTGTCCAGCTTGGAAGCAAAATTGGGACTTGCCCATATTATGGCTCACGAAGCATGGTCCCAGCAGCTAATCTTGTGATCCTTCCTTATCAGTCTCTCTTATTCAAATCTGCACGTGAATCCCTTGGTTTGAATTTGAAAAACAGTGTTGTTATTATAGATGAGGCCCACAATCTTGCTGATTCTCTCACCAGCATGTATGATGCAAAAATTACCTTGTCACAGGTAATCAGCTTTAGATCTCTAAACTTCCTTTGCCTGACTGCAATGTAACTTTTCAAGAGCTTGTAACTTTTGTGTGCTCAACTAGGACCCGCTTAGTTTTGTACTCTAACTTCATCCATTATGGCAAATTGGCTATATTGGTATTACATTTGCATTTTGTAATAATTGTTTAATTAACAAATTCTTGCAACTTGAATCTACAGTTTGATAAAATGCTTATGTGAGCATGCAGTTTTTCTATTTTATTCTCACTGACAAATGGAAACAGTTCATTTTTTAAAATATTCAGAGTCAATTAATGACAGACCTTTGTTTGTCATTTTCTTTTTAGCTATTTGATTTTCCATTATCCAGTTACAGGAAGTGAATAGGTACTTAAAGCTGTACTTGGAAAGGTTTAAGAATCTCTTGGGAGATGGTAACCGAAGATATATCCAGACTCTGATAGTTCTTACCCAGGCTTTTCTTCGAATGTTACTTGGTGGGGAGGATGCGAGCTCTCTTAATTCTTGTCAAGAAACTAATAGATCTTCCGCAGAAAGAACCACCTATGATTCTTCAATGTCTATCAATGACTTTTTATTTTCTCTCAACATTGACAACATCAACTTGGTCAAGTTGAAGCACTACATGAAGGAAAGCAATATCATTCACAAGGTAAATACTTATTTATGCTACTAGATACGTTTAAACATGTTGAATGGGTAGGTAGGTACGTAAAGCTTGTGAGTAGTCACAGACTCACACCACAGATCCAGGATTGAATCCTTCACTTGTGTCCATCAGAAAAGAAGATTCTTTTGCTGCTTACTTTCATTTTTCTGAGGAAGCTTACTTATACTTGCTATCAGGTTAGTGGCTATGGAGCTAAATTGATCAGTTTGCAAAAAGGCCCCATGCTTGATGATGGTGAAAGGAGAGCATCAGGAAGCATCATATCAGGGTTTCAGTCATTATCTAACATCTTGCTTTCATTAACAAATAATGAGGGCGATGGGAGGATAATTGTTTCGAGGAGAAAATCCATGGGTTGTAGTCAACAAGAAGAAGGATACTTAAAATATGTCATGCTTGCTGGAGAAAAGATTTTTTCCGAGGTTTTGTTGGCAATGTTTCAGAATACATATATTTTTCTATAGGTTATATTTTTATGTTCTGGTAACCAATTCACGGAACTTCAGCAGATTGTGGATCAAGCACATGCTGTTGTGCTGGCAGGTGGAACTCTGCAACCTATAGAAGAAACAAGGGAGCGGTTGTTTCCACGGTTATGTTCAGATCAGTTTCACTTCTTTTCCTGCAGTCATATTATTCCTTCTGAAAGTATTTTGCCCATTGCAGTTCCCTTTGGGCCCTCTGGCATGTCTTTTGATTTTAGCTATAGTTTTCGGAGCTCTCCAAGCATGGTAAGTAGGGAATGTACCAGAGTTTTACTCTCTTGTGGATTAGTTACCATAAATCATGTCTTAAATTGTTTTTCTCCCTTTCTCTCGACTCAAGGAATCAAGTAATTTTTAGAATTTTAATACTGCTAAACTTGGTAATCTAGTTGCATAGGATTCTACCTTATTTTGCACTGAGAAATGAAGAATTGGAAGTTCTTTTATTAAAGGGATGAATAAAGGCCTAATACGAGTACCAGAGATACAAGGTTTTATCCACTCAGAGGTCTCGTGACTATGTTTACTTGTTTCTGGTCTAGAAAGTATTAGGCGTGGTTTGATAAATTCCCTAGTTCTAATCTTCTTCCATTTTGGTGCCATTCTTGACATCCTTTTTGATCCATATAACAGATTCACTCTATTTTGTTCTGCACAATAAATAATCAAAAGTTCTTGTCTCACAGGACAAAAAGGCCCAATTAGAGTCCCATAGATCAAGTTAATTATTTTAAAGGTTTTACTAGTTTTACAATCATGTTTTACATATCTACTGTAACTTTTATCATGCATTGCTTCGATTGCAATGCTATTTTGATTTCCAAATCCCAATGTAATTCATATATTTATATCCACTGTCCATTATCGAAAATAAGGAGATGCTTTTAAGTGTTGCTTCTTGGTGTATTGACTGATTATTCTTTAAGACTGCTATTGGACTAAGCTCTTGTGATGGACTTGATATTTCAGATAGAGGAACTAGGGCGCTTACTTTGCAATTTAGTTGCAGTGGTGCCTGAAGGAATTGTTGTTTTCTTCCCTTCATTTGACTATGAAGGACAGGTATATGATGCGTGGCTGTGTTCAGGCATCCTTGCTAGGATTAAAAAGAAAAAGCTTGTGTTTAGGGAGCCTAGAAGTAATGTAGATGTGGAGGTCGTTCTCAGGGAATACAAGGAAGCTATTACAAAATTGTTGAGTTGGGACTCAAAAGAAGGTCCAGTACCTCATACTGGTGCTATTCTTCTTGCCGTTGTGGGTGGGAAGATGTCAGAGGGCATCAATTTCAGTGATGGAATGGGCCGTTGTGTGGTTATGGTTGGACTTCCTTATCCCAGTCCATCAGATATTGAGTTGATGGAAAGAATAAAACACATTGAAGGACTGGGAGAGTCCATTGCTACTAGAACCTCTAACCCTCGGATTTTCAATGAATCTTACAATGGAAATACTGTTCAAGCCAGATTTGATGTTCTAAGAAACTGCAAGCGAAGAGGGAGAGAATACTACGAAAATCTTTGCATGAAGGCTGTAAATCAATCAATTGGTATGTGCCATTAACCAATCAATTATATTCTTAAAAGAGCTGGTAATTAGTTTTGTACTTTTACTTATAATTGCCTTCGATTTTCTTTGACAACTTTCTCACCAATTGGGGGTATTGCACTCATGTGGATCACTAAAGGCATAGCCAATAAATGTGCTCTCGCATGCATTGAGGTGGGACTTGCCTCCATTGTCCGACCTATAGATTAGATAATCAACTCAACTCACTTCAATGACCTTACCATTGAAGTTCTTGCATTACTCCGTAAGGTTTGGAAATATGATCAATGGTTAAGCTATGCCAATAAGTTGACTGTCAATCTTAGACTTTTGGTTCTGGAGATCTACTAGTTCAGACCATCAAGGCATCAAGCATGTTCCCCTTCTGCATGTTTTATGAGATCATTGAACTTCTTGTTAACGCCTTTACTTAATGGGTGTTGTACATGCTGTATCAAGTGCCATTTTTTTTTTAACTACTTGTTCTTTGCTTTCTTTTGTCATTGTAGGCCGAGCAATCCGTCACATAAATGACTATGCGGCAATTCTGTTGGTTGATTCACGGTATGCATCTGATCGATCAATGGGCGGCTTTTCCCATCCATCTAGCAAACTTCCACATTGGATAAAAGATCGGCTTGTTTCTGCAACAAAGAACTATGGGGAAGTTCATAGGATGATTCATCAGTTCTTCAAATTCAACAAGCAGAAAGGTATCCATAGAGAATGCGATTGAAAAAGTGGCTCACAGCAGAAACATGATTGTGTCAAAGCATATGGTAAAACATGCTGCTGCAGCTCCTTGGCCTCTGCAACAGATCTAAACCAGTTGCTAGTGGCATGGAACTGATGTAGATTCTTATGTTCATGGCCAAATCCTGCTTGATAAATTACTTCCCGCATCATATTTCAACGACATGGATATGATTTTCTGGAATCATCTTGGTTCATTGATCAGACATTGAGCATCATTAGGCAAATTACCCTTGTTACAGAACAGTTTTCCACAGAGGTTAGCCTAATTGTATAGATAGATTTTGTTGATAAACTACTGCCCGTCCCAACATGTAGATTTATTTCTCAGATTAGTTTTCTGATTTCAAAATATATTTGTAAAAGAGGATATCTTATTTCATTATTCTTTATCAATTGTCATTTCCTTATTTGTTTCTCATGCATACTATTCTGTGTGTGTGTGTGTGTGTGCGCGCGCGCGTGTCCGCATCCCTTATTCTCTCTCTGTGCTTTTCAGGTTTGCATCTTCATGATTGTGAGCTTGAAAGTTTTACCGTTAAACTAAACCAAAAAATTTAAGCTTTAAGCTTGTTCTATTATGGTGTTAAAAGTCCATTACAAAAATAAATGACCTGCATCAGGACATGCATGTAAGTGTCATGGTTTTATTGAATTAGTTGTTTGTATGGCTAGGAATTGATTAGTTTGAGTGATGTGATGGTACTGAAATTGAACATAGAGGCTAGGGGCATGCAGTTTGCAATTTACTTGCGGTGTGAGGTTTTTGATGCAGAATGTGAAAATAAGAAGAGAATGAAGAAAAGAGAGAAAAAAGAAGGGAAGAAGAGAAAACAAAAATGACATTCAATTCAAATTCAATTCTTATACTGGAAATTAATATGTATAAACATCCAAACTATATTTCTATGAGAACTAGGAAATTGGAGTCTTGTTAGGACTAAACTAGTGGAAATTAAAATACTTGAAACTAAACAGCTAGATTCCTATCAAATAGAGTCAACAGCTCATATCTTATTTTAATGTCTCTACTAAGTAATCCTCATCATTCTTTGAAAAACTCGAATATGTAAAATTAAAGTGTTGAAAGCATTATGCTATAAATGCGAGGCTGTTGAATTGTGTACTCTTCCACCGTTCCATGTAGGTTCAATGAATCACCAGTGACTAAAGTTTGTTACACCAATAGGTGATTAAATCTGAAAAATCAGAAGCGAGATCGAAAGGAGCAATAATGTAGCAGTAAACTCAGTTGCGGTGCTTTAATTATTCAATATGCATGAACTATATTCGTCATATTGGGCTCTTGCTTATTATTTTATTTTGCTGTGTTCTGCAAAAGACTAAAATGCAGAAAGGTTGACAAGCAAGAAGTGACAGGTGCAACTGTTTGCAAACCTTGATTGCAGAGAGGGAGGGAGAGAGGGAGAGAGGGAGAGGGAGAATGAATAGTTAGAAGCAAAAAAATAGGAATAGAAGTAAAAGAAAATCTATAGCTACAAATCAATTACACGGTGGAGGCTCAAGTATAGAAGTTTAGATTTGGGGTAATGCTAAGATTAAGAAAGTAATTAATTAGTTTGATTGCAATACGGGGGTTTGGTTCAGTGATTGGGTGCAAGCGCACTTATCCTGAAGGTCTCGAGTTTGAAACACCTCTTACCTCTTGTTGGCCAACGACGTCCTTGAGTGTTTGTTGCCATGTTCCAGGGATTAAGGAGGACGTAGGTCCCAATACCCGCTAACCTCCAAAAAAAAAATAAAAAAAAGGGTCATGTGATCAATTACATTATGTTTTTGATAGATCTTTATAAAGAATAAAAATGAATTATTCATGGAATTAAGCTAATCTAAATTTTTTGAAGAAAGAGCCATCATCTCAATAGCTAAAACACAAATGATTGCTAAAAATAATATACTACATCTTAATACACCTCATTACAGTATGCTGCCATCTATGAGTCTTTTTCAGTTAACAGAGAGCATTGCATATTGGATATAGCCAATTAGTATGTCGACCTACTCATTAATACACCACCTTTAACCTGTATATAGTTGGGGCTCTATAGAAAAATAGTTAGTTCCAAAGGTGACATTAACTTGATTGAATATTTATTTATATGGATCTCTTTTTATTTATTTATTTTGTTGTAGATTATTCTACCAAATTTATACTCCATTTGCTCTCTCCACAAAGTACCCTAAGAGTATTTTCTTTTTTCTTGAGCTTCACCTCTTTTGGGGTTCACACTTTCCAGGCTTGAGATGCTGCAGAGACAATGAAAATATTTAGTAAGGCCATTTAAAAATAAATAAACTTAATGAAAATTACTGGGAATCAAAATCCTGTAAAATCAAGAGAAATGCTTTAACTATTAAATTGAAGTTTAATCACTCTGCAATTAATCTTGTGCTAACATGCAAATTAAGGGTTAAGGAGCTTATTGAAAGGTTCATCTTTTCTCAAGATTTGCAATCTCGTTTATCCCCCCCACCCCAAATATATATACATATATATATATATATATATATATATATATATATATATATATATATATATATATATATATATATATATATATATATTTATATAATAAAATAGAATAACCAATCTTTAGTTCTCTTCTCACTATATAATAAAATATATATATAATAAAAAGAAAACCCAGATGAGTATATATATGGAATATTTGCAAGATGATGGGGTTAGTGAAATGGGCAGGGGTGCCACCAAGAGATCAAAAACATGGAAAGGAAGGAGAGAAAGACAACTTTTTTTTTTCTTTTAGGAATAGACAAATTTATTTTAAAGAAATTAAAGCTCAAAGCCTTCATTAGAGTAAATTTTAAAAGTAAAAGCAATGAATTTCTCTTTTTTTCTTAATTTTTTTTCTACACACCCTTTATCCAAATCTATAAATTCCAGCAAAAATAAAGGAAAAAAAAATGAAAAAAAAAAAAAAATTAACCTGTTTGAGTAAGCAGCCAATTATCATCGTACGCAACAGTCCAAGCATAATACCCAAGTAATCCTTTTCCTTTGGCATAGGAAACCTTTGCAGAAATTGACTCTGAATCATCAAAACCAATCCACTTTCCTCTAGAATAACAATAGTTGGTCACAATTGTTCCATTGTAAACTGTAGTGGCTGTCTCGTTCTGTATAAACTCTTTGATTTTCTTGTACACAATGACTCCTCCCTCTGGAAATGCTGGTCCAGTTGCTGGTGCTTTCAGACCAGAATTTTGAGGATTTGCAAGGTGCCATCCATAGCCATAATATGGCAAACCAAGAACCAATTTCTTAGATGACAAACCGGCCTAAACCCAATCACTGATCCCAAAACTACCACTAATCTCACTGCTTGTATCATGCAATGCAGAGTGTGACCATGTAAATCTATACCAAGTTGGATCATAGAAATCATAAGCCATGATGTTAATCCAATCCAAGCTCCTACCTATGGCCTCAATTGGATAGCTCAGTGAGTACACCTTAGAAGCATAATAAACTGCTGCAATAAGCAGCAATTGTGGCTTTCCAGAGGTTCTTGATTCGGCAACTGCAGCAGCCCGCCACTCGTCAAATAGCACACCCATGTTGGTCATATCAGAAGTCTTATTTGGGTACTCCCAGTCCAAATCAAGGCCATGGAAGCCATATGATCTTGCTAAGCTTATGGATGAATCAATGAAGGCTTTTCTCGAATCGGGTCGGTTTGCCATTGAAGAGAAGATTTCCCGTTTCGAGTTGCCGCCGCGATGGACATGAGGGTCTTGATGGAAGGGTTTTTTTGTTGAACTGTTTTGGTGAAGGTTGAGAATGGAGCTGTGTTGGGAGAAGAAATGGTGACTTGGTTGGTTTGGTTGTTGAGATCAGCAAATGCACAGAAGAGATGAGTGAAGAGTGTTGAGTCTATACCAGAGGCTTGGATTCCACTGTCTGGGAACCAATATGCAGCTCTGACAACCTCATTTTGAGCAGCTGAGAGATGAAGATTGATCAGAACAAGGGGAAGAGGTAAGGAAATTAGGAAGATAAGGTTCTTGTTTAAGGCCATCTTGTTTGGGGTGTGAGAATTAAGAAGGGCATAGTTAGATATATTTCATGAGTAGTCTTGAAAATATATATAACAAACATATATAGTTGGATAGAGAAATGTTATTGTTGTTAGCATAGTCTTTTATCTAGCCGGGCTTTTAAGGATGAGCTAGGCTCATGCTCATGGGTCTTATCAATTATAACTACAAAAAAAGTAAACTACATATGTAACTATACTACTATGATCAATGAATCATACACCACTGAGATGCATAATAATTACCATAATGAATTAGTTACACTTGTAGCTGTTCTTTTTGTAGTGATGGGATTTGGATGCATAAAAGTCTAATTGGATAGCTTGATTTTTTCAAAGAAATTTTGGCTTTGAGCCTTGATTTCCTGTACTTGGTCTTTCAAACCAAATGCCAAGCAATACTCTTTATTACGTCAAGTTCCAAGTTTTGCAGTTATTGCTTGGACTATGAACATGATGAAGTCAAGCAATTAATTAATAGGCTAAAGATGATCCTCCCTAGTCTTGTTTCTCCCAACCAAAGCAGCTTTGTTCCTGGTCGCCAAATTACAGATAATGTCATTGTGTATCAAGAAGTCCTTCATTCAATGAGAACTAAGAAGAGTGGTGTTTCTCATATGGCAATTAAGATTGATCTTGAAAAGGCCTATGATCGATTATCTTGGGATTTTATTGAAGACTCGTTGAAGGAGATTGGTCTTGGTGATGGGTGGATCCGAAATGTGATGCATTGTGTCTCTTCCTCTAGGATGTCGATTGTCTGGAATGGGGATCTTTTGGATTGTTTCTCCCCTGAGCGCGGAGTTCGGCAAGGGGATGCAATTTCGCCTTATCTTTTTGTTCTGTGTATTGAAAGATTGGGTCATTTGATTAATGGGGCAGTGGAGCGAAAGGAATGGAAACCCATACAGCTTTCTCGTAATGGTCCTTCTATCTCCCACATTTTCTTTGCAGATGATATGGTTTTGTTTGCGGAAGCATCTACAGAGCAGATAAAGGTTATTATGAAGTGTCTGGATTTATTTTGTGCGTGCTCGGGCCAAAGAGTAAACTACCAGAAATCTCATATATTTGTATCTCACAATGTGGAGCTTGCGGTGGCTCAAGACATATCTACTATCTCTGGTATTCCCCTTACGGACAACCTGGGTCGGTATCTTGGTGCTCCCTCCATTCATGGGAGGGTCCGACCTGCTGACTTTCAGTACATCATTGAGAGAGTGACTACTCGATTGGAGGGGTGGAAGACAAAATTCTTGTCCTTTGCGGGTAGATTGGTTCTAGTTAAATCGGTGCTTAACTCTATTCCCATGTACATCATGCAGACTATGGTGTTACCAATAGGGGTGTGTAATACCATTGATAAATTAGTTCGACGTTTTCTATGGGGAGGGTCTAATGAGAAGCAGGGCGTCAACCTCATTAAGTGGGAAATCATCATCAAACCTATGGAGGACGGTGGTCTTGGCATTAAGAGTATGGCTTATATGAACTTGGCTCTTTTGGCCAAATTGGGATGGAGACTAATTACAGATAAGAATAGCTTTTGGGCCAGAGTTGTTTCCATGAAGTATCTGCATCGGGAAGCTACTATGGATAGGTTGCAGCCTAAGAATGGGGCTTCCAATGCGTGGCGGGGCATTGTTAAAGCCTCGCCTATTTTACGTAGCGGAGTGCGGGCTCTAGTTCGTAATGGTAAGGACACTCTTTTTTGGCTTGATACATGGGTAGGTGAGGTGGCCTTAATCAATATGAAAATGCGGGAATTGAGTTTGGTGGAGATGTATAGGCCTGTCTCAAGCTATTGGGTGAAGGGCTCAGGGTGGGACTGGAATGCTCTATCAGGTTTACTCCCTTTTGAGGTTGAAAATAAACTTGCTGCTGTGCTCTTATGGGATGAGGAGGAGGTTGCAGATGGCATATGTTGGGGAGCTTCTAAGAGTGGCATATTAACGGTGACCTCTGCTTATACTATTTCTACTGGCACTCTTATGGGAGATCCTAATTCCCTTTGGAGGATGATTTGGAAGCTTAAAGCTCCTCAAAGATGCAAGACTTTCTTGTGGATGGTTGCGCATCGAAAGATCATGTGCAATGCTGAGCGGATGAAAAGGGGTTTCACCATGGCATCTGACTGTATTGAATGTGTGGGATGTATCGAGGATGTTGATCATATTTTTCGAAATTGCTCTAGAGCCGTGCAATTATGGAAGCGCCTATTGCAGCCAGTTGAATATCATCTTCAGAGCAATTTGGATTTCCAAAGCTGGCTTGCTCATAATCTTGCTGGCGTTGATGATTGTAATGTTGACTATGACTGGGCTTCCTATTTTACAGTTGCCGTGTGGGCTCTTTGGAAATGGAGGAATGATTTAGTATTTCGCAATCTTCGTTTTCACTTCGAGTATAACATGGCTTGGCTTAAAGGGAAAGTGGCTGAAATCATTCATGCTTTTCGAGCCAAAGTGGCGGTCCATGATGATGGACTGATAGAGAGAGTGAAGATGGTAGGCTGGTGTGCTCCCAACCATGGTTGGACTAAGCTTAATACTGATGGATGTCTTAAGAATGCTTCATCGCGAGCAGGGGGTGGCGGTCTTCTCCGGGACTATCGTGGTATGTGGTTGAGGGGGTTTGTGGCTAATATTGGTTCTTGTACTGCAACTGAAGCTGAATTATGGGCTGCTGTTCATGGCTTACGTCTTGCTTGGGAGGAGGGCCATCGTTCTATAGTTTTCGAAACAGATTCGGCTATGGTGGCTGGTTGGTTAAAAGGCAACAGTATGCCGCAGCTTAGCCTTTCCAACTTGGTAAATGAGTGTAGAAGACTCCTTCAGAGAGATTGGATAGTTCAAGTTAAGCACATTTACAGAGAAGGTAATAGAGCAGCAGACTATTTGGCTACTGAGGCTTTGAAGTTCAATCGGGGAGTGTGTATCCTGTCTTCCCCTCCCCGTGGGTTATTCAATATTTTGAGGGAAGATGCAACTGGGGTTACTTGGCCTAGGAGAGTTCGAGATGTAGTGTGCTAGTTGTTCTTGCTGGGTATTCCCCCTCTTTTACTTTCCAAAAAAAATTAATGGTCAAGCGGGCGGAGGAGAATGAGAGCTTATTCGATCATGATCACATCAAGATAGATAAGGACATCTTATTGTCTTGACCCTTAATTTATTTTTGCACCTACTTAGCCATTGAACTTTAATTAATACATGTAATTATGTTACTTGTTGTGATATTATGAGGTGATTAATTATTAATTAGTCCTCTTGGCTGACGTGATACACAATCCTTAGACATCCATAAGTTTGAAGAAAATCACTTTCACATGGGCTTCGCGGGGAATATAAAAATCGGGAATTGCTAATCTAACTATAAAAAATATAACTATAAATTAATATTTATTTGAATCATTTATTACACACCTTAAAATATGTATAACATACACATCTAAATATCCAATGAACATAAATGCGTAGTTGTATTTTTTTGTAGTTAAATTAATATATTTTTTATATAAATTAAGAAAATGCTAATCTAACTGTAAATTTTTGCAACTGCATGTGTAACTATACATTTTTACGCATTAGATCATTTATTATATACCTCAAGATGTGTAAAACATTAATATCTAATGAATATACATGTGTAGTTGCACATTCAGTTGCAAAAATTATAATTAAATTAGTATTTTCCTATAAATTATATGTTTGACAAAGAGAAAAATGAAATTTTAGTCAAAGATCATACGGAAAGGAGACGTGAAGAATGGTCAAGTTCAATAAAGGACTTTTAATTCTTAGCATTAACAATCCATGAATAAACTTAATTTTAAGTCTTGTTCAACATAGAAAAAGAAAATATATAAATGTACAAATGCCTTGACATGACTCATTCTTATCGTTATAGAAGAGTTAAAAAGTCAAAAAACTTGGGTAGTAGAGACTTGCCCACCGCCAATAATCGGGTAGCTTCACTGGCTAACATCTTTCCCTCGTTCGAGAGGTTGGAGGATCGAGTCTCTCCCCATGCACGCTTATGGGATATTTTGACCCAATGTATGGGTTCTCTCCCTAGGTGAGAGTGTCTGTCCCTATCGAGATGGTTTGTCTCTCCCAGGGTGTCTCCTAGTGAGAAAGTTTGTCTCTCCAAACATGAAAGTAATAAAGTGTTAGTTCTTGGGCCAACGTTGTCACACCCTGCCGGCACACGTGTGAGGTCACACTTACCGAGCTTGCAACATTCACGTCGTAAGGTGTGGCAATAAATCGTGCACACAGAAACACAGTTATCCAGAGGTCATTCCATGAAGCAAAAATATATATATGAAGAGGTTTTACTCAAAAGGTTTAATGCTACATTTCCAAAAAAGGTACAAAAAAAGAAGGGCTATGCACCTTAAAAAAAGGTACAAAAGAAGCAGGGTGAATGCCATTGCCACTAAAAGGGACCTGCCGGGAGAACAAAAAGATAAGTCCTTATGTGCAAGAGGGTTGGCAGTTGCCCCCTGAAAATGTCCATCCTAACCCATCTTAGATCCTTGGAAAGATTAGCAATGGGGTGAGCTCAAAACAGATTGAAGAACTGCAATCCGTCAAAGAAGGATGTTAAGGGTTACAAATGAAGATCATGTCCTGGAACATTTGAAGTTGTGGGTCAAGTCGGAAATGTTGCATGATTAAAAGATTGATTGGAAAGTCAAAACTAGACATTGTGATTATTCAAGAAACCAAGAAAGAAGTTTTCGATTGGGATTCAGTCAGTAAGATTTGGGGTTTAAGATTTAAGAGTTGGGTCTCTCTTTCAACTATTGGCTCTGCGGGTGGTTTAGCTATTATTTGGGATTCAAGATCTGTGGAGGTTGTGCAAAATTTGATTGGTGGATTTTCTGTCTCTATTCAGATCAAGGGGAAAGATAATGCTCTTTGGTGGTTGTCTGGTATTTATGGTCCTTTTGTCACTTTTGAGAGGGAAAGCTTTTGGACTGAGTTGGCAGCTCTTAGTGTTATTTGTGGTGACCTTTGGTG
The DNA here is from genome assembly GCA_035771175.1 of Paratinospora sagittata. NCBI lineage: Eukaryota > Viridiplantae > Streptophyta > Magnoliopsida > Ranunculales > Menispermaceae > Paratinospora > Paratinospora sagittata. Next base: position 20,418,952 of record CM069611.1, on the reverse strand, counting down.
CCTTGGGGGTGATTTCAACACGGTTCAGAATTTGAGTGAGAAGATTAATAGTTTTAGGTTGACCACAAGCATGTAATTGTTCGACAACCTAATTGGCAAGCTTCAATTAATCGATCCCCCGTTATTGAATGCTCAAGTCACTTGGTCCAATTTCAGAGAAATTCCTATTTGCTGCAGGCTGGATCGTTTTCTTTTCTCCCCAGGATGGGCTTCTTTGTTTCCGCATTGTAGACAAGAGGCCCTTCCTAGGATGGTATCTGATCATTGCCCTATTATTCTTGATTCTACTATTTTCCATTGGGGCCTGTCTCCATTCTACTTTGAAAATGCATGGCTTGAACGCAGGGAGTTTGCTTCGTTGCTTGTTAGATGATGGCGTTCGGCTCATGCTTATGGTCATGAAGATCATAAATTTATGGTTAAGTTGGCGGTTGTGAAAGTTTTTATCAAAGACTGGCATAGATAGCGATATTTGTATCCTTTGCAAATAAAAAGAAGGATCTCGAGGATCTAATTGGATGCTTAGATTTACTAGCAGGTCACAATGAGCTTTCTTTGGAGTTCAGTGCCTTGAGACTGAGGGCCACGACTGATCTAGTTGATCTTTGCTCAAGGGAATCAAGAATGGAGGGTTAAAGAGTTAAGATTAGTTGGATAAAGGAAGGCGATGCTAACTCCAAGTTGTGCCATAGAATTCTCAGTAATAGGAAGGCTTCAAACTTCATTTCAAAGGCTGAAAAGAGTGATGGTTCATTGATGAAGGATGTGAATGGTATTTCTGAAACTTTTATTCATCATTTTTCACCAGTCTTCTCATATTCTAGAGATTTTTTCTTTAAAATCGATGGTATTGATTGGAAGCCTTTCGATGATACCAACATGGAGTGGTTGGAGAGACCTTTTGAAGAAGATGAAGTTCGTAGTGCTATTTTCAGTTGTAAGGGTAACAAGACCTCTGGGCCTGATGAGTTTTCCATGGCTTTCTACCAACATTCTTGGACTTCTTTTAAAGATGATCTCATGAAGGTTTTGCATGAGTTTTACTGGAATGGCATCATCAATGCGAAAACTAATGAAACATGCCTTTGTTTGATTCCAAAGAGAAAAGATTCGTGGCACCCAAGAGATTATAAACCCATTAGCCTTATATGAAGTCTTTATAAAATCATCTCTAAAGTCCTTTCCATTAGGCTTCGTGCTTTTTTGCATAAAATAGTGGCAGAAACCCAATTTGCTTTTGTCCATGACTGCCAAATCCTTATGCAGTGTTAGTTGCTAATGAAGATGTGGAGGATTACAAAGTTTGTAAGCTGAGTGGGGTGGTATTCAAAGTAGACTTTGAAAAGGCTTACGACTTAGTTGACTGACTTTTTCTTGATTTTGTGATGGAGAAGAAAAACTTTGGCAGTAGAGGGCGCAAGTGAATTAGTGGTTGCTTGAGGTCGGTGTCTTATTCCATTGTCTTAAATGGTAGGCCTACTGGTAGAATTGATGCAGAAAGGGGGTTAGTCAAGGGGACCCTATGTCGTCTTTGCTCTTCACTATGGTTGTGGATGTTCTCAGTAGGATGATGCCAAAAACCTGTCTTACGTCCATTGTTAAAGGGTTTTCTGTGGGAAAAAATGAGGTGAAAGTATCCCACCTTCAATTTGCAGATGATACCCTTTTTCTCCTTGATGGGGATGAAGACAATGTGGAGAAGGCCATTACACTTCTTCAGTGTTTTAGCCTCATATCCAAACTTAAAGTTAATATGTTGAAAAGTCAATTGGCAAGTATCAATATTGATCAAGATATGTTGGTGAGGTTGGCTTCAAAGGTTGGTTGCTCTATCGGATCTTGGCTTCTCAATTATCTTGGTCTACCCCTTGGGGGTAATCCATTGTCCAAGTCCTTTTGGGATATAGTTGTCTCCAAGATTTCTAAAAGATTGGATGGGTGGAAAAGAAGTTTTTTTTGTCAAAAGGAGGTAGACTTACTCTTATCCATTCATTGTTAGCAGCAATTCTTTCATACATTGTGTCTCTGTTCTGTATTCCTATCGGTGTTGCCAAAGTCATTGAGAAGAAAATGAAGGCTTTTCTTTGGAAAATGGCTTATAAGAGTGAGGGTTCTTATTTGATCAAATGAGGTGATGTCCAAAGGCCTTTGTGTAAGGGAGGTTTGGCTATTGGGAATATCTTAGCTAGGAACAAGGCTCTATGTGCAAAATGGTTTTGGAGATTTCACAAGGAACACCATTCCTTTTGGGTTCAGGTTATCACTAGCAAATTTGGGTCCATTGAGTTTTGTAGAAGGATTGTCCCTACCATCAAAGCTACCTTCAGGAGCCCCTGAAAATTTATAACCTTGATTCTACCTGAAATGCTCCCACATTATGCTCCAAAATTGGGAAATGGTCAAGCTTTTAGGTTTTGGGAAGATTGTTGGATAGGTGATCTTCCCCTTGCGGAGTGCTTCCCTAGACTGTACCACCTTTCACCCCTTCCTAACTTTCTTATAGCCCATTTCTATTCTAACCATGACCTCTCGGTTGCTTGGAAACTCTATCTCCCAAATTCTTTAACTGTTGACCAACAAGTTGATTTTTTATCCTTATCGTCTATTCTTAATTTAGCCCACTTCTCTCTTGGCCCAGATAGGTTCTCTTGGGAGCTCTACTCCTTGGGTCTGTTCTCTACCCAATATTTTTTCCAAGCCTTAACGGATGATGTCAACCTTCCTTTGTTTCCTCATGCACAATTTATTTGGAAAGCTCAAGTCCCTTTCAAAGTAAAAATGTTTAGGTGGATCTTGGCTCAAAACAAGGTTAATATGGGTGACTTGCTTCAAAAAAGATTGCTGCACTTTTCTTTGCTTCCTCACTGTTGTTCCTTTTGCTTAAAGGATGCAGATAATGCATTTCATATGTTTTTCAGGTGTTTTTTTCAGCAAAGTTATGGGGGGAGTGACACGCAAGGTTGGGTGATAAATTTTTGGTGTCGAATTATGTTGATGATTGCTTCTTTTTGGCGAATACCCAAGGTCTTTAGAGTAGGAGTGTGAATGTGATAAGATCGACATCTATGGCGATGCTTTGGATGGTTTGGTTAGAACGCAATAGTTAGACTTTTGATAATGCAGTTACAAACGCAAATACCCTTTGGAATGACATTATTGTTTTGGCTAGTTCTTGGTTGGTGGCTTTCAAGATCAATGGGCATTTCACAATTAACGATTGGGTTAGGAATTGGGATATTTGCATTTAATCTTGTTTTTGTTGTGCGACCTTGGGTCTTGCATGGTCCATTTGTGTTTGTTTCTGTCTGTTTTTGTCGTCATTCTTATTATAGTTGTGTTTAATTTTGTATTGAGTACCTCTGGTACTCTATGGTTTCTTGTTGTGACAATTTTGCGTTGTTTCTATTAAAAAAAAAAGCTTAGTGGATCAAGCATGTTAACATAGCTTATTTAAAGAATAATAAATATGATACAATAGTCATCAATTAAGTTAAACCACAACAAGTACAATCAAGCATTCAGTGGCAACAACCCAACCTCATGAGCCAGCGCACACAGTAGTTGGACAACCCATAAGTCGAGTGCCCCAAATAACAACGAGTAGCAACTAAGAGATCTCTGTTGAACCAGTTATCCTCATGTCCCTTACGAGAATATGTCCCTATTATGAAAGATTTTGATGATTACAAAACTGCATTCTTTTTATGATATTACTGCACATATGTCATATCTAATCTTACTTGAAGGTTTCAAAGATTCAATGATGCATGGCGAACGTATTAAAAGATCTTTTTGAAGACCATGATCTTTTGAAGATGTTTAGTTGTATGATTAGATTATGATAGGTTGTAGGACCTTTTATGTCATGTGATTCAGCAATCTGCATGCCTGCATGTTTTATTCGATTGATTGCATGTTTGATTTAATCCGGTTACATTATGTCTTATCGAGATTTAATCAAGAAATAAAAAACCATTTTTATAAAAGTCTTTCAGGACGCTAATGTTTTAGCAGCGCCCTCCTAGACTTGATGAGTCAGGACGCTGATAAAATATTAGGAAGCTCAAGGTTGAATTGAACTGATTAATAAAGACGCATATTTCTTAGTAGCAACCTTTCTTTTATCAACTTTTGAGAATGTCAGGACGCTGACTTAGTTTCAACTCGTTGAAAGCTCTTTGTCTTTAAGTGATTTCTATATTTAAGGACGCTGATAAGTTATAAGTTGAATAAATTATCAGGACGTTACTTGTGTAGGAGCGTCCTCATCTTTAGAATCAACTTAAATAACTTTTAGGACGCTTACCGTCCGTCAACGCACTTAACATTGTTTTAAAACTATTTTTAATAGTTCAGGACGCTTACTCTTGAGTAGCGCCCTCGTGTGTCAAATTTTTTAAAACAAAGCAGGACGCTTACTGCGAAGTAGCGCCCTCACGATTTAAGTCGTTCAATTGTCAAAGTAAGTCAGGATGCTTACTATTCAGTAGCGCCCTCACTTCATTGTTCAGTAGGACGTTGATGTTCTATGAGCGCTCTCAAAGGAATAAAACGACAGTAAAGATATTTTTGCTGTTCTGACATTACTTCTATTTCTGTTAACCTTTTCAGAAACGTACAAATATTGTTCAGAACTTTTCAGAATCGTACAACAACTTTTTCAGAACTTTTTAAACGTTTTAAAAACTTCGTCAGAAAATTCCTCTTTCATGAAAGGATGAGATGATTCAGGAGCTATCGTCGTAATATGCATTGAGCTGAATCGATCCATTTCGGGAAAGAATGTTAACGTTATACTTGAAATAACCTAGAGCGCCAAATTCATCAAGTCCATTGCGCTTTTGTTATTCCTATATATACGTGCTGGCTTAGAGCAAAAAACTACTAATGAAATACGAAACTGATATTCATTCAAAACGTATTAATAGTTTTCGTTTGTGCTAAACACTTTTTGAAAGTTAGTCTTCTTTCACTTGCGCTTGATCTTACGATCTTTTGAAAGAAAAACTTAAAGTCTTCTGGGTTGATTGATCTTCATCTTCATTATTTTGAAAACCCATTGAAGAAGACAAAAACTCTTTGAACCTGCTTTCAGCATAAACTTCATCATACATATTTTGCTGAATCTGTGATAAGAGAATGTTCAATCCAAAGCTTTGTAAGTATCACTTTGATTTTGAGTAAAGGGAATCATATCTCATCTTGTATTCAGTTTGTGATGACTAGTAAGTCACTGAGTTAGAGCAAGTGTTGCTCAAAGTTGTAAACATTCTTCTCACACCCGTAAGTTGAGAATATGTTCTCTCTCACCTGTAACTAGAGAATAGGTCTTCTCACACCTACAAGTTGAGAAACGGTCCTCTCATGAGTTCAATTCACCCCCCTCTTGGACATGGGCCAACAATCTCATGAGTTCTAGTGTTTTAAGTGGAAACGATGAGAGCTTATGGGCCAATGCGCAACCCATAAGTCCAACGTCCCATGTGTATAATAGTTCATATTCCATGATGTGTGCATGAATTAGTAAAACATGGTAACAACATGGATAATACAATGTAATCATCATTGTAAAGATAAGATATGCAAACTTAGTTTTTCATCCCCACCTTTGGAAATGCATAGGCGTAGCAAAGACGTCTCCATAAATACGCGAGTTTTGAAAGAGCAAGAGGGGGAAAAATTCAGGGATTTGAACTGAGGGCTCCCCCCTCTATTTATAGAGAGGAACCCCCAGTAGGGGAAGTCTCCCTCCTAGGGGAAGTCCCCTCCCTAGTAGGGACTTCTTTTGGGGTTACATCTTTTCATGGGGACTTTCCACGTTGTCCCTTGGTGCACCGACAATTGTAGTAAAAAAAAATGTTCTCTCTCTCTCTTTATTTATTTATTTATTTATTTATTTTTATTTTTTTTGGAGTTGTTACAGACGTGCCCTCTATGGGTTATTGCTGCTCCCTTGTCTTGTGGAGCCCATATTTTTTCCTTTGGTTTAAGCCACATGTTCATTGTCGTTGCGCTTGCCTATACATGTATTTAAAATAAGATTTCAAGGCCAGTATGACAATTCGACCTTGGAATTTAGTTTGACTGACTTCTTTTTTGTTAGATATGTAGGAATTCCTTTTTATCAAGATGATTAACTCTGTTTAGCATATGTGAATATGTTATGTCAACTCAACTCAACTAAGCCTTTTCCTAACTACATGAATCTACTTCTTCTACTATGCTCTATCGAGGGCTAAGCCGACATTCAAATTAAAAGAAGTTAAATCTTTTTTTAATTATCTCTATTCATGTTATTTTAGGTTCATATGTACCTCTATTGGTATCACCCAGGCCACAGGTTGTACAATTTGTCACCCAGGTCATCCTTGCTCCTCGTTCCATACATAATAAAGGAAAATAAATATTCAAACGAAATGTATCAAATTCATTGATAAGTACGGAAAAATATGAGTTCAAGGAGCTTACAAAAATAAAGTTATACAAAATATAGTGTATGATTTACAAATAGTACTTCAAATAAATGCTACATAAACTACATATAATCTAAGTCTTTTATTCGATCTGAGAGTTCCCCAAATTAAAATATAGTGTTCATTTATCTTCTCTGAAGCCTGCAATATAAATTAGGGAAACCTAAAAACCTAGTAGGTTAAATCCAAATTTCTACACATCAACGAAAATGCTCTAACGAGGATCAAAGATTTCAAACAAGTAGCCAAAAACATATCTAACACATTCAACTATTAAGAAACAAACTTTAGCTATCACACTTTGTGAACAACTCATATGGTTAGTCACCCCAAGCTTGTCTATTTAGTGGCTCGCCAAATAGTGACACTCGAAAAAACTCAATGTATGGCCCTAGAAACATCAACAAGGGCTGCCCACACGCCAAGCTCTTAGGTCTCCCTAATTGTGTTCACAAGGCCCACAAATCCCAGCCATACCATTAAAATCCAACTAGTTATAACAATACAAGCTCACAAGTTACCATAGTTGTATATTTCCAAAATCTCATTAAAATCACCAAATTTTGCTAATCCTTCCTCCTTTTCATGCATTTTTAAAATCGCATTATAATCACCTCTACAAAGCCAAGATAAATTTGACAGATGTTTGAGTCGTAGATACACCTTCCAAGAATGTGGTTTTTCCATTACTGTCGGAGCCCCATAAAAACTTGTGAATCTCCATTCAACATTTTTGTGAGTCTGAGACACATGTATTTATATATGCCACTTAGAGTACGACTGTCGCGATCCCTTCTCAGGTGTTGTCGCGACCGACACAGAATACCACATACACCATACACAGATGTACATGATACTCAGATCTCATATAACATTCCACAAAAGCTATACCATAACCCATCCATGTGATAATACACACACACACACACACACACACACACACATATATATATATATATATATCAAATTTCCAATATCTCTAATTTCTCAAAGAAGCATACATCAGAACAAGATAGTATAGGAGTCTACTACTCTTCACATGCCTTACCTTTTCCTTTAGAACCTGAAATGTTTGAGAAGAAAAAGTAAGCAACCACAAGCTCAGTGAATATTTCTTACTATGACATCATATACACATTAATAAAAAATAGACTTATTTAAACAATTAAAACATGTTGGCCCAGGTGTGTCCAAAAGGGGGGTGAATTTGACACTTAGACAAATTAAAATGATCACAATGGCAAAAGTAAAATGTAAAAAATTAAGTAAGATGACACAACCTATTTATAGTGGTTCGGCTATATGCCTACCTCCACTACCTAACCTCCTTAGTTAGAATTTTCCAACCTTCATTAATCGATTCTCTTACGGGTGAGAATCAAACCGTTACAACTTTCTCAACTTTCGAGTGTGAGAGCAACCGTTGCACTTCTCGACTTACAGGCTAGAGAACTACCTACTTTTCTCGACTTATAGGCTGTAGATCTACCTATCTCAACTTACAGCCTTGAGATTAACCTACACTTCTTGACTTGCAGGCTAGAGAACTACCTATGTGCTCAGCATCACGGATGTAAGCAGACTGTTATCTTAAGTACAAGATAAAAAGAAATCAGTAGTTTATATAACTACTGTTACATCTCTTGATACAGTTACAAAAATATAAATTAAAGTACAATTGTATCTTATAAACGATTACTCAAACTTCTCCTTCACCAATATAAATGATGCTGAAAATTTGATTAAAACAATCCACTATTCTTTAAATAGATTTTCAATGCAAGTAATAGAGTGTAAGCTCGATATGAAAATTGTTTTCCAAAACACTTTGAAAACTAAAAATAGTTTTTAATTTGACAAATTTGACTAACTTTCAAAAGTAATAGCTCGGAGAATTTTTTTGCATGTTTTGATTCTAAGTGCAGGTATATATAGCCTTAGTAGAGATAAAACTATTGAGCGCTTGAATTTGAATTTCAAAAAGAACGTTAGCTCACAACAACTAGAATGTTTCATGAGAATGACAAAAATATTCTGATTTTCTTCAGATAACATGAATAAGGAAAGTCTTGATAAACATGATTCATGCACCAAAGAGAGGTTTCTGAAAAATCTAAAAAGTTTTGTGTAAAGAAAATTCTAAAAACGTTTTTCTGAAAAGTGCACAGTTAACAACTTTATGACAATGTAAGATTAGCGTCCTGACGCATAATATCAACTTTGTCGTTTTGTTCCTTGAGGGCTCTCATATTCTATAGGCGTCCTGCTGAACTGTGAAGTGAGGGTGCTACTGAAACATAAGCGTCCTGACTTGTTCAAGAGCATTTAAGTTCAGAAAACAATTAGCATGTTGATATTCAATCAGCGTCTTGACAAGTTCGTACGGTTGATTCGATGAGGGCGCTAATGCATGAATAGCGTCCTGATAGACATGTATAGTTTTCAACCTAGAACATTGTCAGTGTCCTAATGCATCATCAGCGTCCTGACATGATAAGTACATGAGGGCGTTGCTGAGACATTAGCGTCCTAATACAATACTTAAAAATTGAAATAAGTCTAGCTTTGAAAACTCGATTAGTACTCGATTAAAAACATGCAATTATGCAAATATGCAAAACTTGTTGAGAATCATTTTGAGTAAAAGTTCTACATTATCTAAATACTTGGAACTCTTTGAAGTTTTCATCTTGATTGCTCAATTGTCTTGTAGACTTGTTAAGCTCAGAACTTTAATCTTGATTCTTGACATTTATTGAAACACTTAACAAGATCATTAGATACTCAAGTGAGTAGTTTGGAATCATCAAAACCGTTCACATCATGGGGTTCCTTAAGATAACAAAACAATCATATGCAGCGATAAAATAATACAATACATGTTCAACATATAATGATTCAATGCAATTCATTTTCAAAATATGCAATATCCTTTGAAAAACCATTTCCATCTCTCTCTTAAGTAATTGAGTGAGTATGCTCCTCATGTGTACCAATGAGGAGTACACCAACCTCAAAGTACTCATTTACCAATTACTTCATTTCTACGTCTTTTATCTCATGCCGGGAATGCACTGACCAGGATTACTAAAATAGTCAATCATGTGAGTCTGTTCCCTGAGATTTAGACTCATAGAAATGCTTTCCATGTCAATGACTTAGTTAGATACGTCCATTGACATGCTCCTATGCTCAAAACCATTTCATGATTTTAAATCAAATGCATATATCATGGCATGCATAATCTTAATTCCAAATCAATTTCATATAATACAATGCGATATAAGAAAACTAAAGTACATAAATACTCACTGTACAAAACTTTCCAAACCTAAGTCCTATTACCATCACTACGATTCAAATCCACTTTAACCAATCCAAATCTTACTGTTTCAACCTGGCACATTCATTCATGTAATATATATCAATTTTATATATTTCTATTCATTTCACAAATCAATATTAACTTTTTAATTCACATATATAATTTTTCAGCTCAATTTGAGTCTCATACATGTGTGAGGACTTTTCAACACTGTTTCTACAATTAGTCTAAGTATCTCCATGACAAAGAACAACGAAAATAATTTTTTTCATATCACCTTAATCAATTTCTAATTCATTTTACTCATTTAATCATTTAATTTTAACTTTCCAATGCTCATAATTAATTTCCAAAATTTCATTTTGGTCTAAAAATTTCATGAGGACATCCCAAATATTTTATACAATCATATAAAATATTTTTACGGCAAAAAACAATAAAAATAGGCTCTCCAGCCACATTTTCATTAATTTCCATATTCATCGTGTTTACCGGATTCATTTAGACTATATTTTAAAATATCAATCGATATCCAAAAATCACAATTTTGATATCGAAACGTCCAGAATTCAATTATCTACAATTCTATGATCTCAAATCAAAATTTCACTGGAGTTTAACATGGTTCTAAAGGCCTCCAGTGTCAAATTTAACTTCAAATAATTATATAAATTTCAATTTATCAAATCAACCCAAACAAATCACATATTCGAGGTCTACACAACTATAAGAGTCATAATATATTATTTCTACATATTTTCACTCAAAGTAGACCAAAACTCTATTTTTGAAAACACTACAAAACACCTACTATAATGGTAGGATTGTCACACATAACTTAAATATCAATTTTACAATGAAATAAAGTGAAAACGGCTTACCAGAATGTTGATTTTGCCGTGAAATCATTTTTTCCCTCTTATTTTTTTTCTTTTCTTTCCTCTTTCTTCGTTTCTCTTCTTCTTTCTTCTTCTTTTCTTCTCTTTTTAAAGTTTTTTTTTCACAGTCCTCCTCGTTGGTTTGGTCAAGATAAGCTTGAATGCTTATTTATTTTATTTTATTTTATTTCTTTGTGATCCCATACTCCAAAAGCCATAAACTAAATCAACTCCCCTATCGTTTTTATTTATTTAATCCAAATCATTTAATTCATTTAATTCAATTCATAACTCAATTCACATATTTCACATGTATTCACATATACGCATACACATGACCCCTACGTATGTATACATGTATTATACAACTCAGTAAACATATAAGTCTGTGTAGGTATTTGATTAAAAATATGGGGTGTTACAAAGACTGAATAGATATATCATGTTATTGTTCAAAAGCAATATTAGTCTCTCTAAACCTTTACTACTAATAATAAAATAATTATCAATATTAAACTTGCATTTAATAATTTCAGCATGCTAAATAGTTGTTTTTGTTTCAATGAGAAACAATATGTTGGGTTTTTGCATAATGCATTACTTTTTATAATGTTCAGAATGATCTAGGTCTCATGACAACTCTAACATTCCAACTTTAGAGAATCATTGTTTTCGGTAGGGTAGAACAATTCTAACCTTCGTTGATTAGATGCAATGGATTCGGTTGAGGGTACTTCCTTGGTGTCAATTCCCTTGGTTTTGGTCATTCATAGTCGATCTCCACGGGTTTACTTCTTTGGTCTTACTAATTGTGTTCCTTTAAGCTTTACTTGAGCCATAAGATTGTGCATGTGTTGTCCTACTTTCCACTTCTTGTTGCCATCATTGTTGTTGCTACTCATAATCTTAGCATTACCTTCAATTATGTTAGGTTCTCCACTTCCATGATTGTTTAGACATGGGTGCTTGCGTACTTTGAATTGTTACGTCGGAGCATTGGGCTGCTAGTAGGATGTTGTTGGTTGAATTATATCCATATCTCTACATGCATACTACTGCCTAAAGCACATCCCATGCTATTAGGGGTGTGAAAATGTCGAATCGAGTCGGGTTTGGCCAATAACTCAGCCTGACATGACATTTTCGGGTGATTAACATTATCACCCAAATTGACCTGACTACTACTTTTAAATTATCATAACCCAATCGACTCGTACTATTTTCGATCAGTTGGGTAATTGGGTTTAACCCGACTCCCCTAATACTACATCAAAAAATCTAAGCCTAAGTTTATTCTTCAAAAAAAGAAAAGAAAAGAAATTATTACAAAACATGGCTCCTTAGGAAGCGCTTCCAAAATCTGATAAAGCCAAATGGTAGGATGAAACAAGTAATGAGAATGGAGAGAGATATTTGTAGTGGAAGAGTGCTTCCCCTCCCCTTAAGTTTCAAATGTGGGACTAAAAAGTGGGCGCCCCCCCCCTCCCCTCCTTCGTCGAAACCATACTTGCGTACAAGAAGGAAGATAAAGTTTTGGTTGGAAAGGAGATCTATAAAATAAAACCATATCTGCGTACAAGAAGAAAAATAAAGTTTTGGTTTGAAAAGAAATTTATACAATTACATGGAAGAATAAGGAGTTAAAAATAAATTACGATAGGGATTGGTAAATTATAGTATGCATTTATTGCGATGGTAAGTTGACTGATTCATTCTATTCATTTAACCCGTACTACACTTAACTAATGAAAAAAAGTGCCAATGAGGAGGTAAGAGAGTACTTTAAATTCAAATTTTAAAATTTCGGGCTAAAGGATTTCCCCCCTACTTTTTAGTCTCACATTGGAAACTTAAAGGGAGGGGTAACACTCCACTAATTCCCTCCTTTTCTATAATACTCCGTACTTTTAGCCAATGTATTCAATTGACTTGTACGTATGTTGACTTGTATTATATGCGCATTCCATACATAGAAGTTATGAGTATGTGTTGATATGTATGTATATTAAGTGAGTGTGTATGTATGGACATGTATAGGTACCTATAGAGTACTTTTACGCGTATACAAGGTTGAAAGGTGGGTTAACTCAAAATTAGCATGTTAAAAATGGTTAATTATGCCATAAATGAGTGCAAAGCGCGTCTTTATAGACATTTTGATATATAATACATGTATGTTCTGCATTTGTTTGGTTGTATAAATGTCGGGAAGAAAAAAAGGAAAAATCGGTCGAACTAGTTGACCGAATGCAATCTAGTCGACTGGATTTGAGTGGTTAGGCCCCACCATTTAGGCTGAGGTAGTGAGGCGCATTTTTCACTTGTTTTTCGACTTTTTTTGACTTATTTCGACTGTTTTTAACTAGAGACGGGGAAGAACGTTTGGGGAAGAGGGGGAGGTTATTTAGCCACTGATTCGAGGTTCCGATAAGCCATTTTCACCCCATTTCATTGCAAAATTGTTATTTAAGCTACGTGTAACAATCCTACCAATATATTTTTTGCTATAGGAGGTATTTTACCGTGTTTTCACATATGGGTTTTTGACCCACTTCGATTGAAAACATGTAGCAATGATTAGTTATCATTCTTATAGTAGTGTAGACCCCGAATATGTAATTTATGTATTTTAGTGTAATATTGGCACAGGTACAGTCGCCGAAAGCCAAATTTAACACTGGGGGCTTTGGAATTATGTCAAACTCCAGACATGTAGAAAATAGTGGAAACGTGGTTGGAAAGACTATTTCTACTATTCTTAGCCTTAGAAATATTCTTGAGGGTTGTATAAATTTATTGGGACACCCTCACATGTATTTGAGACCATAATGGAAATTAAATAAATGAATTAGGAAGCTAGAAATGATTTATTAGATAAACATGATTATGGGATAATTGATTATGGTTATATGAAATAATTATCTGATAGGATAGTGTTGTTGATTGGATTCGGACAATAGAATTGGTGTAGAGAGTAGGTGAACTCTATATACACTGTGAGTATTTCTTTGCTTTGGTCTTCGTATTTGACATTATATGATATTAAATGCTTTGTGAAATTATAAGCATGTTGATGTATTTGCATTGTGTTTGAAATTCATGAAATGGAGCATGTCTATAATTGATGGAGCAAGTTAGGACATGAGGTCTTTTTTGGAAAATCTCTAGGTATTACACTCGCATGAGCTGTCCCTCACCAGGTGACATCACGACCGGCACAGTACTCCAGATAATGCCACAACACGATAAAACCTGAGGCACTGATAGGCCTCTACGCGGAAAGTACCTAATAAACTCAATACACAACCTGTATGATCAAGATAATTGAACCAAAATAAATATTACATCATCATCCAAATATATATGATGACATCTATCCAAAATAATTATCATAAGGTTCAAAATCCTCAACACAATATGAAACTCAAATAATAGTCCATCATTCAACAATTTATCATATATAGTCCAAAACAAAACCATAACTATCTATGTTTGATATACATAAGTACCTGTGATAGTTATATATAGTTTCAAAAGAACAAAACAAATGAAACTAGACCCAAGTATCCCCAAAATATACAAACAACACCTACATTCTAAAAGAAGAAAAGGAAGACCACTCAAACTTTAAGCCTTGCCTTTTCTTTTCTGATCTGAACCTGAGAGAAGTAGGGAAAAAATGGGGTGAGCTCAACTAGCTCAATAAATATCTTTCACAATAATCTCCACATATGCATTTATATAAAACATGTATGATATTGAAAATCTCATTCATAAATCAAATGCATCAAGGAGAAATTATAATATACATGGTTCCAAACTAAATATATGATTTGTGCATCATTTCCTTGAGAATAAAATATGCAGACACTTTACCAAGAGGACATGTTAAAATAGCACATGCCTTTACTTCCCCCATTGGCCAATGGGTTCAGACCGGCGCATTATCCATCATTAATCCTCCTAATCTCCTACCCTTCCATTCTTCAATGCTTCAGAAAGTCCTTTCCACAAAGTACAAATCCAAGCACTCTGGTGGCACATTTTTCTGAAGAACGAGTAAGTAGAAAGACAAATAATGCCAATGTATTTAATCCAAAATACCCAAGGTAATACCAATGCATAAATTCCATGCTCATGTTCTTAAAACACAATGCACAATATATAATAAGATGCATACCATTCAACAATGCAATTTCATATAAATACAATGCTACAAATGGAGAAATAAGGTGAAAAATACTCACAAACAGTCCAAAAGCCAATTAAACAAGACCATTATATCCTAATTGGCCAATCAACTCACATAAACTTGAAATGGATCATATACGTACACTAAATGATCAAATTCAAGTCAATTATGCCTAATTACATAATTACTAACTCCAAACACATCTAATCCATACCAATTTGGATTAGAAACACCTAACACAATTTAATTGACCAATTCTAATCCAATTGCCTCAAAAGCCCCAAATTAGATAAATCTCTACATGGTCAATTTGAACTAAGCACCATGCTACACCATGGAATTCATTAAATTGGCTCCATACATTAATGAGGTATTCCATACACATCAACATAGATCACATGCACATCATTTGTACACCTAAAACATAACAAATTCCATTAAAGTCTACATACATGCTAAGTTTATCAATCAAATGGGAACTCACTATTAAAATATGTATAAGCACTCCAATTAATGGAATCTAAGCTCAAAGTTGGTAGTTTAGGGTTTGAAATTTTGAAACCCTAATTTAACCCCAAATTTCAACTCATGCATGTGATCAAAATACTATACAAAAGCTAGAAATCAACCAAATAAGCATAACTAGAAGGAAAATGGGGAAGAAATATTACCTTGGAAGCAAAATCCACCAACCCTAGCTCCCAATCACCCAAAATCCCCAATTTCTTCCTTCTCTTTGGTTTCTCTTCTTCCTCTGGCTTCAATTGATGCAAATGAGGAAGAAAAACGAGAAATTTTCTTATATACCATCATTGCATTTTTTGCATTTTTTGCATTTTACCCAAGTGGAATGCATTTTAGGGCCGTGGAACACGTTTCGCGGATTTTTTTCGCCTGGAAGCCTCCTGGCCACTGTGGAACGTGTTCCAGCACTACTGAAACGCGTTTCAGGTTTTCCAAATTTTTTGATTTTTCATCCTTTCGCTACACGGTCAATACACATCGGAATTTCGCGTAAAATAGGTCAATTTCTATATATAAATGCATTCTGCACTCATTTTTAATATCCTCAAGTTCATTTGAGACACCCCTCATAAAGCTATAACCGAATCAACATAAAATTACACCGTATACAAATAAAATACGAGTATGATACACATCGAATACTTATACAAGCATCTAGAGTTGGACATTCTACGTTACCATGACATCATATGTGAATGTGGGTCGTTACAATCTCCCCAACTTAGGAAATTTCGTCCTCAAAATTTTTATAGAATTAAATCATACCTGAAGTGGCGAAAAAATTCGAAAACATTTTTCACATATGATCTTCTTGCTCCCAGGTTTGCTCTTCATTATCATGGAACTACCATTTAACTCAAACCAAGGGAATTTCTCTATTCCTGAGTTTTTGAACTTTCCGAGCCAAAATTTGAATAGGTTGTTCCACATAGGTAGCATCCTCCCCAACTTGGATTTGTGAAAAATCAAGCATAGGTACATGTGTGGAGTCTGCATTATACATTCTCAGCATAGACACGTGAAATACATCATGGACTCCAGCAAGCTGAGATGGTAAAACAATCTTGTATGCCAAGGGACCTATCATCTCAAAGATCTTGAACGACCCAATAAATTGAGGAGAAAGTTTTTCTTTCACGCCAAATCTTATTTGCCCTTTCTGTGGAGAGACCTTTAATAAAACCTGATCTCCCACAACAAACTCTAATGGCCTGTGACGTTTGTCAAAGTAGCTCTTTTGACGATCCTGAGCTACCTTTAACCTTGCTCTAATCTGCTTAATCTTCTCAGTCTATGCTACCACTGCTTCTGGCCCCAATAGCTGTGTCTCTCCCACTTTGAACCAACAAGTAGAAGATCTACATGGTTACCCATAAAGAGCCTCAAAAGGTGTCATTCCAATGCTAGCCTGAAAGCTATTATTATAAGCAAACTCACACAAATGAAAATATTCAATCCAACCCCCACCAAACTCCAAAATGCAAAACCTGAGCATATCCTCCAGCATTTGAATAACCCTCTCAGACTGTCTGTTTGTCTTAGAGTGAAATGTCGTATTAAGACAGAGCTGAGTTCTCATCAGATTTTGTATCACACGTCAGAATCTCGAAGTAAAACTCAGATCTCTGTCATACACAATTTAAACAGGAACTCCATGAAGTCTGACAATCTCTCGAAGGTATAATCCGCTCAATCGATCCATGGAATCCTTGGTGTTCGTCGGCAAGAAATGTGCAGATTTCATGAGACTATCAACAATAACCCAAATGGCATCATATCTACCCTGAGACCTAAGAAGTCCCATAATGAAATCCATCCTAATATACTCCTAATTCCATTTCAGAATGGGTAATGATTGCATTTGTCCTACAGGCCTTTGGTGTTCAGCCTTTACTTGCTGACACACTCCACACTTTCGAACATACTCAGCTATGTTGTAACATCCCGTAGTTTTAATTATACATCTATTTTGATGGATTCGTATACGTAGGAGTTAAACGGATATGTGTATAAACATACATAAATTAAGTAGATTGTATTATTAAATGTCATACTATCATTAGATTATAAGATGATATTATTATAAGATGATATAAATGACCTTGATATTATAAAATATTATAAACTATTACAATATATCATTCTGTCACTTATCTCATTCTCTCATCTCTCTCAAAAGTGAAACATAAAAAAAAGAAAGAGAAAGGAGAAACGAAGGAGAGAAGGAAGAGAAAAAAGGGGGAAACGCGCAATCTTCGCCGAATCGGGACCTACGGTAATTATTTTTACTCTAGTTCTTCATGAAATCAATATCTAAGCTAGATGTAATGTTTCTTTCGGCGTAATTTTTGTTATGGGAGCCGTTTTATGGCATTTCTAAAAATTGGGGTTTCAACCCAACTCGAATGTAAATCTGCTAGAAAGGTTGAAAAACACTTCATAGGCTGTAGGAACCTTAAATATATGGTTAGATTGAATTTATTTGTTAGTTTGTAGTTTTATAGCTATTAGAAGTTAGATTTGATCTTGGATTCCCTTGGAACCCTTAGATTTGATATTTGAAACCTGTGAAACTCCATTAAAACCCGATGAAACTCCGATTTGAGACTGTAGAAGATAGATCTATCAATTCCAGACATTTCGATGTTAAGATCATGATTTTTGGATATGCTTTGATATTTTTAGTAACTAAATATATGATTTTTGTGAGTAAAATTGACTTTGGATGCCTCTGCAAACATGTAAAACCTCAATAAAATACCTGTTGAAGGTAGTAGAATGGTAGCATGATTGATTTTACATGTGTTGATGTGGACAGAATAATTTTAGGAATGTTTTATATTTTTATTAAAATTGATATATGTTTTCAGTAGAAAACTGAAATTAAGAACTAGTAGAAATATGATTTGAAAATCTATTTTCATTGTTTCTTCTTGTGAAAATATCTGGATTGATCGTGAAAACGGTATAGTAGCGTTTTCAATTGTTTATGAGTCCTAAATTGAGTTGAAATTTAAATTTATGGAATGTGTATAATATTTTTGAGGTTGCTAAAATAAAAATTAGTGGTGCATGAGCAAGATTTGGATCAAGTGGAGTGCACTGAATTAATAATACTAGTGAGTATGATTAAGTATGATGTAGATTAGATCTTTAAATGAATTGAAAATATTTATTGGTGATCGAAAGTGTGCTGGAAAATTTAATATATAAAAGGAAACCGAGTATTTACTCGTGAAATGGATATGAATAAGTGAAATTGATTTATAAAATGGTTATGACAGGTTGAGTTAGTTGAATTTAAATTGGAACTGGACTTGGAAGCGATGGTGATTGTATTTTAAGTTGGAAAGTCTTGTTCTGTGAGTATATTTTCTTGATTTGGTTCTTGTATGGCATTATATATATATATGAAATGTTTGAATGTAAATATGTTATGTATACATTGCGCCATTGTGTTTTAATTTGCATTCATAAATGTGTTTTTTTTTTGGCATTGGAGCATGTGAGACTTGTAAAGGCAAGTTGGTGTCATTTCGTTAAGAATTAGACCCGGATGAGTGTTATGCGTAACCTCATTGTCAGTAGGCCTGTTTTAACAAGGATTTGAGATCCTTAAAATGACTGTGAATTGGGTAATGGAAGGTTGTGGCTACCTTGTAACGACCATACAAAGGTTAGACCCGCTCTATTACCTTGAAGGAGGGAGATGGTGGTTTTTGATGAAAAACCTTGCATTGTTTATTAGAAATCCATGAAATGTATATTGTGGCATGTATGACTTAATTGTTGAATGAGGCATATGTATTGTATAAATGTTTTAAATGACTTTGAACGCCAAGTTTCCCTAAATGCATATGATTGTCATATCAAAAGATATATTCACTGAGCTTATTGTTTGCTCACCCCATTTCCACCACTATTTCAGGTACAGAGTCACGTGGAAAAGGAAAAGTCCGGGGGTGATAGCCACGTGATTGCATTTGTCTTGCTTATGTATGTATGATACAGAGGAAATGGGCTATTTTTCTCTATTTTGATATGTAAAATTGTCACACTACTAAGTATATAATATCACATATATGTGATGAGATATAATATGGATGAGATTTGCATATTTTGGGTTTTGAAACACATGGTGTACATGAGGAACTGATAGATGACATTTTGGGTTTATGTTGTGACATTATGATATTGGGATGATTATTTATTGTGGATGGAATGGATAAATATATATACATATATATTATTTTCTTTGTGGTATATCAGAGAACTCGTGAGATGCCAAATTTAGGGAGAGGTGCCGCCGAAGTTTTGAAATATTTTGGAAAAAATTGTGAGGTTATGTTGAGGCTGATAGTGTATTGTATACTGTATATGAGAATGTACAATGTATAATACACTATGCTGGTCAGGACATCAACCTACGTCAGGGGCGTCGTGACATATGTCATTTTTCATCCCATGCCACCAGATTGTACGCTTCATAGCATGGTACATCTTGGTCGCTCCGGAGTGAATAATGTATGTGTACTGTGATCTATGTGCTTCTCGGAGCAACTCATCTCTTAACACTGGATCATATGGAATTCGCAGTCTTCCTTGAAATCTCAAAATGCCATTTGCATCTCTCAACCAATCAACACGAACAACACTGTCAGCCCAAGCATCAAACATCCCAAAATCTGGACTATGCTGCTACAAATATCTGATCCTATGAATATGAGTGTCTGACAGTTGTGCCTGCATCTGAGCACAAACATCCAAAGATGGTTCAACTCAACATATATTCATCATCGAGATCCTCTCCAATAATCGCCACTCATGGGCCATTTGATAAGCTACAACGCCTGTTTCAACTCGCTTTCTACTCAATGCATCAACAACAACATTGGCTTTCCCAGGATGATACTCCAGTGCGAAGTCATAATTCTTAAGAAATTCAAGCCATCTACGTTGTCTCATATTCAATTCCTTCTGATCAAACAAGTACTTCAGACTCTTATGATCAGAATATAATGTGAATCTCTCGTCGTATAGATAATGTCTCCAAAGCTTCAGAGCAAAAACTACTGTCGTCAACTCCAAATCATGAACTGGGTAATTATTCTCATGCGTTTTTAACTGTCTAGATGCATACGCAATAACTCTGTCGTCCTGCATCAAAACACAACCCAAACCTGCATGAGATGCATCAGTATAGATCACCAACTCTTTCCCACGTTCTGGATGTATTATAATAGGTGCGGTAGTAAGCTTTTTCTTCAACTCTGAAAAATCTTCTTCACAGGCATCAGTCCACACAAAAGGAACATTCTTCTGGGTTAGTCTAGTAAATGGGGCAGCTACCTTCTAAAAGCCTTATACAAACTTCCTGTAGTACCCTGCCAAACCCAGAAAACTCATAATCTTCGTCACTATGGTCAGTTTTGGCCAATTAATGATCACCTCAACCTTAACAGAATCAACAGAGATACCATATGCACTAACCACATGACCCAAAAATTTCACTTTAGAAATCCAAAACTCACACTTGCTGAGCTTAGCATATAGCCTATGCTCCCTTAATGTTTGCGAGGTGATCCTGAGGTGCTGCTTGTGCTCCTCACGTGTTTTAGAATATATCAAAATATCGTCAATAAAGACAATGATGAAGTGATCTAGATACGGTCTAAACACCCTCTGCATCAAATCCATGAACATCGCAGGTGCATTCGTCAGCCCAAATGGCATGACCAGAAACTCATAGTGACCATATCTCGTCCGGAAGGCAGTCTTCGGGACATCATCTTCTCTAATCCTCAACTGATGGTAGCATGATCTCAAATCAATCTTAGAGAAAAACATGGCACCATTTAATTGATCAAACAGATCATCAATGCGAGGTAAAGGATATTTATTCTTCACTGTCACTTTGTTCAGCTAACGGTAATCTATACACAGTCTAAGACTCTAGTCTTTCTTTTTCACAAAAAGAACTGGTGCACCTCAAGGTGACATGCTAGGAGAAATAAACCCCTTGCTCAAAAGTTCTTCAACTTGCACCTTGAGTTCTTGCAACTCCTTTGGTGCTATTCGATAAGGTGGAATAGAGATAGGTTTTGTACCAAACATCAACTCAATGATGAAGTCGATTTCCTTCTTGGGTGGCAACCCAGGTAAATCATCAGGAAACACATTGAGAAATTCACTCACAACTAGAAAATCAAATATCTGTATACCCTGACCCTTCTCCTCCAACGATTTAATACAAGCCATGAGCACAACTTCTACATCAGTAGCCAGTCTGCCTCGTGTAGGTGGTCTGGTAGTAGTCATACCTCAGTAGAGAAAGATTTGCTGCTCAGGGATCTGAAATATAATTCGCTTATGAAAGCAATCCACTTGAGCATGATATGCCGCTAACTAATCCATACCTATAATAACATCAAAATCAAGGAACTCTAACACCCTAAGGTTCACAATCATCTCAAGTCCCTCATATTTGACTACACAACTCATATAGATCATATCTGGGTAGATTCTCTCACCCGTAGCCGTACTCAATATCAAAGGTGTACAAGCTCTAACAACAGGAAATTTAAGTCTATCTACCACATGTCCAAATATGAATGATAAAGTAGAACTAGAATCAATAAATAAATGCATTATCATATCACAGACAGAAATCATACCCTCTATCAGATTCTTGTTGGCATCAAGATCTGGTTCAGTAGCTGCCTTAGCTTGCTCCTGTGTACCAGATGATGCAGAAATAGCAGGAGCAGAAGGTTGCCTCGGCATAGAACATTGATTAGCCTTGTGGCCTTTTACACCACATCTGAAGCAAGTGATAGCAGATCTCGGTCCTGAAGATGCAGTCTGTAACTGACTCTGTGAACTAGCTGAAGCCTGATCTCCCTTACTATAAACTGTTGGAGCAGATGTCACAGAAACAGGAGCAACAAAAGAATCAGCCCCAAAAAATCAACCATTAGTCTTGGGCTTCTTGCTATCATCCCAAAACTTTTTGTTCCACTTCTTCTTTTTCTTTCTCGAAGATGGAGAGGATGAATCAGAAGGGAATACAAGTATTGATGGAATAATTGTTGTATTGGATCTTGCTGCAGCCTCAACAGTCTCAAAATCCATGGCCTGCCTCAAGGCCTTATCATAGGTCGACACACAAGCCAATGCCAAACCCTGTTGGATCTGATCCCGAAAACCATCTCGAAGTCTCGCCATCTTCAACTCATCAGTAGGAACTAATTCTAGAGCAAAGAGTGAGAGTCTATTAAACTCATATTCATATTCTCGAACTAATCTGCTACCCTGAGTCAACTGAATGAACTCATTACGCCTCCAATCAACCTCTGATCGTAGGTAGTAAGTAGTGTAGAACAACTCTTTGAATCTTGTCCAAGACTTGATCTCACCAAGAAATCTTTGAGTAGTTTCCCACCACCTTTCGGCTCCATTAACCAACTTACATCTAGCCAGACGAATCTTGTCCCTGTCTAGTGCTTGCATGTTGTCGAAGATGACTTCCATGCGCAAAATCCAACTCTCGGCATCCTCGAGCTTTAAACTGCCTAAAAATATTGGAGGTTCACGCATTTTGAAAGCCTTCATCACTTGCTCATACCACTTCTTCTCCTCAATGTCCTCTCTGGACTCGGGAGTGGGTACTCTAGCCTCAGCAGGAAGTGTAACATCCGCATCACCAACACTACTAGTGCCCACACCCTGTACAATACGTGTATCAACACATGGCCTGTCTTGTTGCAGCGTGGTGATCATCTCAAGGATTTGAGCATTCTGCTGCTCCTGGATAACAAACATTTCCTCCAGCCTTTTGAGCCTATCAAGATCGCTAGGGTCCATTGCTAACCCTGATTGCCCTTCTTCAGATAACTGAAAAACTGAAATTTCAATGGACAAAAATATATCAAGCAGGGTAGCATACAATGGATAACATTAAACATAATCTAACTACCCATACAATCAAACATAACATTATAAGGCTTTTATCTTTCTTAAAGTTTTTGTAACCTAACCATAGGTATCCTAACATTATAAGGCTTTCATTCTTTCGCTACATGGTCAATACACATCGGAATTTCCCGTATAATAGATCGATTTCTATGTAAAAATGTGTTCTGGACTTATTTTTAATATCCCCAAGTCTATTTGAGGAACCCCTCATAAAGCTATAACCGAATCAACATAAAATTACACCGTATACAAAAAAAATACGAGTATAATACACATTGAATACATACACAAGCATCTAGAGTTGGGCATTCTACGTCACCATGACATCATATGTGAAAGTGGGTCGTTACATGAGCAGTTGCAAATGTACTCATGGTCAGTGATGTTGTCCTAGTAGAGTAAGAACCCAAGAATGAATTGATTAAATGAGTAAGAGAGGTTTGGTGCTACCCTTGTTAAACTACAAACAAGGGGTATAAATTCAACTCTATTACTTAGAAGGAAGGAAATGATATGAGTTTTACTGGTGATTGCATGTTTTACATTGGTTATTGCATGTGATTCTATATTTATCATGTATGATACTTGTTAATCATATGCATGTATTGAATTGTGTTAAATAATGCATATTTTATATTAATGCATATATGATGCTGTTGCGATAAATTCACTTTCGCAAGTGTACAAATAGTCAAGTTATAATAAATCCGAGGTGAGTCGGTTATTGTATCCACAAGGATTGTTTACCTTACCAATTATTGTTTTCACTAATTTCTAACTTTATCTAGTAATCAAACTATAGAGATTTAAATGAATTAAAAATCAAATGTAACTAATTTAAACTAAACAAATTATGAGAAAAATCAATATATACGAAAATCTAGAGAATCAACTTCACGTAACCTTTCAATTATGTAATTTAGACGTGTTTAGTATCAAATCAATTTCTTAGTCTATAAGTCAAAATTCTCTCGTCTTTAATTCCCTCTCTCGAGTGCCGAATTAGAACGTATCATTAAGATTAAGATTCGATCTCTCAATAAAACCCTAATTCCTAACAACCCATTAAACTTTTTGATTTTCCTATAGCTTCACGAAACCTTGTAAACCTCTCGATTCTACAACGAATTCATGTCATAATCCCCTAGTTCCAACCTAGAAAACCCTCTCTCGAGTGTCGCCTTCCAAGTCTAGAATCATTCGATTTGTGGCCAAGAAACCGAAAGCATTAAGAATATGGAATTATAAATAAACTATGAAAATTTCATTGATACTAAATAAAATCTAATATTAAACCATAATATTCAAGTTAGGATTTGTATCCTCTCTAGAACAATAGATTAGTTAATACTTTGAATGATCAAAACACAAAACATGGAGAAAAACTCTAAAGTAAACATGAATATCAAACTAGAAATATTGGAACTTAAATCTTACTCCATGCTTCGAAACCCGAATCTTCGTGTTCCTTCACTCCTAACCGTCTTGTCTATTCTCCAGTGTGTTCTCGAAAAGCCCTAAAATTTGATATATTATATGATCCTCGTTGTCCATCCGAAATCGAAATTAGAAAGTCTAAAAAATTTCCAAATCGCAATGTAGGGATATCCAGGGCCGCGGCACCCAGTCCCTCATCATTTCAGCACATTTCAGTGCCGCAACGCCCAGCGCCTCACTTTTCACTGGTTTTAGCGCCACGAGCTGCGCTGCGGTGCCCAGAACCTCAACTGTTGCGGCTAATTCGTGGACTTAGCAGCCACCACCACCACCGTTTTTTTATTATTTTCTTTAACAGAAAATAAATAAATAAAAATGAGGAGAACCGCCAGAACCCGACGACACCCTGTGATGGTCACCAGAGACCGACGCTCCCATTGTTGCCAGAAAGGTGGTGGGGCGCCAGAATGGCAGCAACCACCACCGCCATTTATTAAAAAAGGAAAAAAAAAAAAGGGCCTGAGATCGGCGACGCTGACAGGTTCACTCGCTGACGGTTCATTGACAACCGGCAAGGGCGGTGGGGTGGTGGAAAACCAGCCCCACCAAAAGAAGAAAAAAACACACACACACAACTTGGCTTGGACCAAGACTGGTCTTGGCCCACATCCGGGCTAGGACCCTGGCCAGGCTTGAACCAGCCTAGCCCATACCCAACCCCACCTGACCCGAGCCTGGTCTGACCCGAACCGAACTGAACTGACCAGTCCCCGTCCTGTCCGAGTCAATTCGGCCGGTCCAACCTGGCCCTATCTAGTCCAATCGGTTTAGTAAAAAAAAATTTGAGATTAAATCTGGATTGTACATGTTTGACGAGTTAAAATGAAGACATTAAGTCGACTTTTAGAGAAAGTATTAAACAGTGACCTAACCTCATTTTTTGGAATCTTTCCATTTGTACAGTCAAATTAGATAGAAACTCACATGAAACATAGATCTATCATAACATTCTTAAATTAGATCTAAACCATTCATAATTGATGAGTTAAGACGAGGGACATAGACATATTATTATAAAAATTGTTGAACCGAAACCAAGGTCATTTTTACCTAATCTTAACATCTATACGGTTAGAAATCAACAATTTGGACTTATATATCACAATCGCATTAGACTTATATTTATTCTTTTTTACTTTACAATAGACATGAAATGGGACCCAGATGCTAATGGTGTTTACACCTTGTATTACGTTTTTCAAGAGTACAAGATGAATTCAGAACATACCCTATCAGAACACATAAGCCAAATCAATTTTATGATTTGGGAACTTCTTTGCATGGGCATGGTACTAGATATGGAAGACTGTAGTCGGATTTTTCTTGACTCCGTCACTGTAGAATGGAGAGAGTATGTTGACAAAATCAAGGAAAGTTGCAACATGTTTAATTTTATGAAGATTGTTGAGGAACTTTAAAAAATAGAGTGGCACAGAATGTGCCTGCTAGAAGAAGAGTGCCCTATTGCAGAGAATGTACGGTGATCTTTCATATTGTCAACATACCTGAACAAGAGAATAGCAAGTGGAATACGCTATCTTTCAGGAACGAGTACACCATCGTTCTTAGTCTGTCATGCAAGTGGAATATATATCAAAAGTAAACATATTTTAACCGTTTTCTCCATACATACTTAGCAAGTAAAGTTCCAGAAGAAGGTTTATCCTTTCTCTGCTTTTCCTTTTGCTTTTGGGTTTTTACCTAAAATATTGGAGGTAATGGGGTGAGCTACAACAAGCTCAGTGAGTAAGTTCCATTCTATAGCATTCATATGCATTTAATAAACATGTCGATAAAATCAGAATCAAATACATTTAAAGATTTAAGTGCAAAGAGACAATACATATATGCACAAAATAGCTTGGAGCTTCCTGTAATAGTTTTCAAAACAATTTCACTTTCCCACTGAAAGTCATATCCATCTCCCACCTTCTAAGTATAGAGCGGGACTCACCCCTCGGTCGGCCCAAACAAGGGTAGCCTAACTGTCCTCTCATACTCAATTTTATCACAATCAATTCCAATACAGCCACTAAGCCCATGAGATACTCAAGGTACTACTCATGTGGGACTTATTCGTGGAATGACTCATGTTCTTACAAGTTAGACATGCTTCGTTTTTGAAATATTTTTCATGTATTCAATCAATGCAATTTTATACCATGCCATTCATACATGCTTATAGTTGCAAACAGTTCATAGCTACAATGCCATACAAAATAACCAAAAAAAGGAAGGATACTCACCCAATGCCAACGGCCTAATGCTCACCAAATATCACTACCACTGCGTATTGTCCCCACCTATTCCAAACTTTGCTATAATTTCACCAAACAATAATAACCAATTATTTTCCATATGATTTTACTCTCAAATATGCCCACAAGTACTACGGAACAATATATAATCATGAAGCTTAATATTATTTGTATATAAACATCTCAATCCCACCTATATATTATTCCATCAATATATTTGCATGCCATAAAATAAGTCTCAAACTTATTCATATATACATATATTAATATACTTCTCAACCTCTTGCATATATTGCTATATCTATACACATTAATAGATTAATATATACTCATTCATATATTAATATATGTACATATCAATCTATTAATATAATTCTCACCTTATTAATATATACTTACAGTGATTACTATTCTAACATAAGCCAATTGCCAAATTTATTAAGTTGAGACCTATCTGTCACCTCAACTGCTTCATAATCAAGTGCCTGCCGTACTGCCTGATCATAAGTCTGCACCCGCAAGAGCCAAACCCTTCTTAATCGGATCATTAAATCCATCTCTGATCCTCTTCATCCTCATCATATCATTCTGTACCATTTCCAGGGCAAACAACGCTAGTCGGTTGAACTCATTTTCATATTCTCTCACTGACATGTCTCCCTGCTTCAATTCTATAAACTGTTTGTGTCTTTTATCAACCTCAGACGGGGGAGAGTAACTTTTGTAGAACACCTATTTGAATTTGTCCCATGTATCAATGGGTCCTTGAGCTCGACCTGTGGTTTGCCACCATCTTTCTGCCTTACTCGAAAATTTAAATCGAGTTAATATGACCTTGTCTTTATCCAGCACATGCATATCTTCAAAAATGACTTCAACTCGCATAAGCCAATCCTCAGCAATCTCTAATGCCAGACTGCCATCAAATATGGGTGGCTCACGCCTCTTAAAGGCTCGCATCACATCTTCATATCTACGGGCCTCATTTAGGCCCTCTTGTGACCCTAACGTCTCATGAACGGTCACTGGCTACCCAGCAGATGCACAGACACTACTGGCGCCAACATCTGGTACTATTGGAGCTGTAGACCTCTGCATGGCTTCCTGCATCTTAGCCATTGCTTCTAATAACTGAGCATTATGTTGCTGTTGAGCAGCAACCACTTCTTCTAACTTCCTAATCCTCTCTTCCGGAGGATCCATGACTGAGTCAACACTTCTCTTCAACTCTGTCATTCACAGAGAGAGAAAATATCAGTCAATCAGTCAAATCATTTATTTATAAAAAATAATCTGACTACCCATAACTATACCCATACAAACAATCATAATTTAATAAGGCTTTTAATTTTTCATGTTTTTAAGCCTAACCTCTCTGATACCAATACTGTCACGAAGCCCCTTACGTAGGCTGACGTCATGATAGGCACAGTGTACTATACCCTATACATCCCCGTATACAGTGTACAATACACTGTCAGCCTCAACGTAAATACACGAATTTCAAATTTCCTGATAGATTTCAAATCAAAATCTACATTCATTCATTTTCATACTCATTTATAGTCAGATATTCATCATCCTAACAGTATTTCATACCCCAACATGTCAACTATGATTCATATTATCACCTCGCTCGTCTACGTGATAATATATATATATATACATGCTAATTATGCATATCAAAAGTAATCATATTTTAACCGTTTTCTCCATACATACTTAGCAAGTAAAGTTCCAGAAGAAGGTTTATCCTTTCTCTGCTTTTCCTTTTGCTTTTGGGTTTTTACCTAAAATATTGGAGGTAATGGGGTGAGCTACAACAAGCTCAGTGAGTAAGTTCCATTCTATAGCATTCATATGCATTTAATAAACATGTCGATAAAATCAGAATCAAATACATTTAAAGATTTAAGTGCAAAGAGACAATACATATATGCACAAAATAGCTTGGAGCTTCCTGTAATAGTTTTCAAAACAATTTCACTTTCCCACTGAAAGTCATATCCATCTCGCACCTTCTAAGTATAGAGCAGGACTCACCCCTCGTTCGGCCCAAACAAGGGTAGCCTAACTGTCCTCTCATACTCAATTTTATCACAATCAATTCCAAGACAGCCACTAAGCCCATGAGATACTCAAGGTACTACTCATGCGGGACTTATTCGTGGAATGACTCATGTTCTTACAAGTTAGACATGCTTCGTTTTTGAAATATTTTTCATGTATTCAATCAATGAAATTTTATACCATGCCATTCATACATGCTTATAGTTGCAAACAGTTCATAGCTACAATGCCATACAAAATAACCAAGAAATGGAAGGATACTCACCCAATGCCAACGGCCTAATGCTCACCAAATATCACTATCACTGCGTACTGTCCCCACCTATTCCAAACTTTGCTATAATTTCACCAAACAATAATAACCAATTATTTTCCATATGATTTTACTCTCAAATATGCCCACAAGTACTACGTGACAATATATAATCATGAAGCTTAATATTATTTGTATATAAACATCTCAATCCCACCTATATATTATTCCATCAATATATTTGCATGCCATAAAATAAGTCTCAAACCTATTCATATATACATATATTAATATACTTCTCAACCTCTTGCATATATTGCTATATCTATACACATTAATAGATTAATATATACTCATTCATATATTAATATATGTACATATTAGTCTATTAATATAATTCTCACCTTATTAATATATACTTACAGTGATTACTATTCTAACATAAGTCAATTGCCAAATTTATTAAATTTCAGCATATCAATAGTCCATTAATACATTTCTAAGGATTCACACACTAATTATCATCAAAGCACCTTAAATTTTTTGCTGGAATTAACATTAGACACTTACCATCAAACCAACAAGTGAACATCAAGGATTCTGGTCCGTCATTCACCAAATTTTCAGTCCAAATTCTCGAATTTCTAGTTCCTAATCACATCATAGAACCCATTTGTATATCATATATATTGTATAAAATGAAAATAGGAACTCAATGATGCAATTTACACATGAAAACCAAAGATTTTACCTTCAATTTCTCATCTTCTTCCTCACGTTTCTATTCTGGTTTTTGGTTTCTCATAAGTCCAGCAACCAATATGTAGTTACTCTAGCAACTCATTTTGTTGTTACCAACACACCAGCAAGATCAACACATGGCTACACCAAGTTGCCAGCAACTCAATTAGGTGTCAATTTCACTTCTATTAGGTGTCTTACTTTTATCATTTTAAATTAGCTTGTCAGCACATCACTTATCAACTTAATTAGATATTAATTATATTTATTAATCAAAACACTTGTTTAAACCATGCGTCAACCGGCCTATTAAAAATTTCACACAATTATACCATCTAACAGTCATGTACATACGTATACGAGTACACGTACAGCTGACAATATGTATTGGTCAACGTACAAGTTTGACTCGTACATATGGAGCTTTACAAAAATAGCTCGAGAGGGTCTATTAGGCTCTCTAACAAGAATTGACTTGGCTATTTGTTCCTATTGTTTGGCTGGTTAAGCTACCAGAAAACCTGTTGGTAGAGCTTTAAGAGCCGAACAACCATTACAATTGATTCATTTTGATATTTGTGGTTTAATGAGTGTTAGAGCAAGACATGGTGCTACTTATTTCATCACATTTATTGATGATTTCTCACGTTTTGGATATATATATTTTATATCCCATAAATCTAAAGCATTGGATTGCTTCAAACGATATGTATCGTCGGTGGAGAATCAACAAGATAAACATGTCAAAGCGTTGAGAACGGATGAGGTCGTGAATATCTTTCCGACCAGTTTAAAGATTTTTGTGATGAAAAAGGTATTGCATGTCAGCTAACCATCCCAGGTACCCCGCAACAAAATGGTGTTGTTGAACGCAGAAATAGAACCTTATTGGATATGGTTCATTTAATGATGGCACAAGCAAATCTTCCAATTTCTTATTGGGGGGATGCTTTATTAACTGTTGTGTACATCCTTAACCGCGTTCCATCAAAATCAGTACCCACTACTCCATATGAACTATGGACAGGTCAAAAGCCTGAACTAAGTAGTCTGTGATCCTGGGAATCAACAACTTATGTATATTCACCTTCCATACGATATGGAAAATTGGGACCACGTGGTAAGAAATCCGTTTTTATCATATATTCTGAACATTCTAAAGGTTATGTGTTCATTGGTGAAAATGAAGATAAATTTTTTTACTGAGTATGAATCAAGAGATGTCACTTTCATAGAAAATAAATTCCCTAGCAAGCATGAAGCAACTGAGGATCTTACTTTATATGAAGTATACCCTAAAAATCTAAATGCGCCAATAGAGGGGAATGAAGATTTAATATCAGATGAAGCTCCAATTGAGTTACATCCCAATGAGAGTGTCATACGACCTAATGTCATTCCAGAGGAACAATTGCGAAGAAGTACACGTAAAAGTATTCCTCGTCGTCAATTTGAGATTGAGGGAGAAGCTTTTATGATAGCTCTACATGATGAAAGTGAACCAAAATTGGTTCAAGCAGCTCTTTCATCAGATGTTAGGGATCAATGGATGAAAACAATGACAGAAGAAATGGAGTCACTGAAACTGAACCATGTTTGGGACTTGGTTGATCTTCCATCTGGGCATAAAGCAATTGGGAACAAATAGGTTCTCAAAATTAAACGCATAGCAGATGGATCGATAGAGAGATATAAGGCGTGTTTGGTTGCTAAGGGTTACAACCAGCAAGAAGGGATAGATTATGAAGAAGTTTTCTCACCAGTAGTGAGGTTTGTATCTATCCGTTTACTTTTGGCTATCTTTACATATTTGGATTTAGAACTACATCAAATGGATGTAAAGACTACATTTTTTAATAGAGAATTGGATGAAGAAATATACATGCAACAACCTATGAGGTTTGTTGACAAAGATAAAAAACACAAAGTTTGCAAGCTCAAACGATCTTTATATGGTCTAAAACAATCATCCAAATAGTAGTATCTAAGATTTCATCAAGTAGTAACATTCTATGGTTTTACAATGACTGATGAAGATCACCGTGTTTACATCAAGCGTTCAAATGCTTAATTTGTCTTCTTATCCTTATATGTAGATGATATTCTCCTTGCTAGAAAGGACACGAGTCTCATTGTCATAATTAAAGATTGGTTGTCTTCAACTTTTGATATGAAAGACATGGGCAAAGCTAACTTCATACTGGGTGTGAAGATACATAAAAAGCGTTCCAAAAAAAATTTAGCACTATCACAAGAACAGTACATAAAAACCATCCTTGAACGATTTAACATGAAAGATTGTAAGCCCATTGATACACCAATCATAAAAAGTACACACCTTAGTCAAGAAATGTGTCCTCAAATTTCAACTGAAAAAAAAAATGTCCAAAGTTCCATATGCGAGTGCAATTGGAAGTCTCATGTACGCTATGATGTGCACACGCCCAGATATATGTTATGTTGTTGGTTTAGTCAGCTGTTGTCAATCGAATCGTAGTGAAGAATATTGTAAAGCGGTGAAGCGAATACTAGGATACTTAAAAGGAAGAATGGATCTATGCCTTGGTAATGATCTATGCTTATTTTACCAAGGCAATAAGATGCGCTTAATGGGATACTCGGATGTTGATTGGGGTGGTGATCCAGATGAACGCAAATCAACTTCAGGATATGCTTTCCTACTGAACAATGGTGCTATCTCATGGAGTAATAAGAAGCAAACATGTATTGGTCTTTCTACTATGGAAGCAAAATTTGTTGCTTGTTCAACAGCAGTCCAAGAGGCAGTTTGGCTATGATGATTTCTAGAAGATCTTCAAATGGTCAAAATGCAACGAAACCTCTTGTTATTCACAGTGATAGCCAAGTTGCAATTGCATATACTAAAGATCCAAAGAATCATGGCAAAACCAAGCGTATTGACATCAAGTATAATTTTATTCGAGACATAATAGCACGTGGTGAAGTTTGTATATAATATATCTCTACGCATAAAATGGTGGCTGATCCATTGACTAAGCCAATTGCTAGAGATGTATTTCTTCAACATGTTAAATCTTTGGGTTTGCGTAGGTTGTAAATTTTATTTTGTAACAAATTTTTAATTATAGATCATTTAATAAATTCTACCCACTACTTGTCTATCTTTGTCTGTATTTGATTTATTAATGGCACAACATGTTAGTATGCTCACAGACTTGATTGGCTTCCTCACACAAGCAATCATCTCTGGCGCTTGATGTACTACGAGTAGAGATGAGACATTCGACTAATGTTGCTTTCGATAACAATATGTCACTTATAAAGATGTGTCGCCTTGATAAAAGTCAAGATGAGGTCAATAAGGACCGCTAATGGATTAACCCACTATCCATTAAGCCTGTTGTTTAGAACCGGATATGAGATCCATTTCTTGGCTCATTACACTCGTCAAGCGAGCTTTAAAGGAACTCAGGTAAGGCGCATAGTCGCGACTGGACTAAAGATCTGTATAGTGTTTTTTGAGTTGAACATACGCTCTTATGAGTATAATAACTCCAATGTAGCATGTAATTTTGTATTACATGTGTAAGTCAACCACTTTGAAAGTGAGAAAATCATCTCTGCTTCCTCACTATGTGAGTTTAAAGAAGTCCATATCTCTATATGTGACTGAGAGAATGCCCATTTGTTACTTTTGACTACACCATGACATGAAGTTTTAATGTCTGCTATTTTGGTGAGTAACATAAGGTCATGAGTAATTCGACCTTAACGGGACATTACTGGGTAAACGGTTAATACTAAACCTAGTGGTGTGAGAGCGAAAGAAAGATCATTTGGTATCACACGTCAACAATTTACTTTTTATCGTGATTCTAATGTTGCAACATAGAGTTAGCAATGTCAAGAAGATTACACTGTTAGATGAGATATCAAGCAATTGCCCTAGAAGGATGGAGAATACTTTGATAAGGTATGACAAATGAATCTGGGGCATTATGAGACACCATATTACTAAAAGAAGTTGATGTTCTATGCTTGCTCGTCATGGGTTTCTAGTATAAGAGCTCTTGTTTAAAACTGTTCTCACGGTCACACGACCCATTTACAATTACACTGATTGTCAATCACACCATGTGTGAGTGGCAGGTTATGGATCAAAATTTAAAGGGCGCCCAAGTTGTGTTTGACCTTTTCTCTTTCTACACATCATGTGCGAGTGGGAAATGTTAGAAATATTTGATCTATGTGGGCCCACAAAGTGGGTCCCACAAAATATCATTAAGATAAAGATTGATTTTTATCTTATCTCACTAATATCTCAATAGAGATCCCATTCCCTAGAATAGTGGGAGTGAGATACGTAACTACTAAGAGTGGCACCACTTTCCCATGACATGTGGGATGTGTGGTTATCTCTAATAATATATGACTCCTTGAAAGAGTCAAACAATTCTTGCTTCTTAACTCAAGAAATTAAGATTTACGTAGAGTATTGAAGAGATTTTTCGGTGAAAATAAAAAAGCTAAGACCTTGACTTGTGATTGCGATCATTCTGAAAAGAGTTCTTGGGCTGTGGATTTTGGTTTGGGGTCGTTCTACCGTACCTCGGATCTCACCGTGCACTCATCGCAGGTATAGTAACGTTCAGTAATGCTTCCATATTCTTCTATCTACTACTTATGTGGCAACCCCACACCCTGGACCACCATCCCCTAAGGATTAGCGTGCGGAGTGTCGGGGCAAGACGCCAGGTGTAGGCATCCACGACCACCCCAAATCATTTCATGGGATGATCGAGACGCTACAAGCCTCAACCAAACACTCCATAGAGTCCTCATTTTTTATTTTTTTTTCCAAACAACCTGATAGACTTAACAATTCTAAAATTAATGGCATGCACATCCATATGAATCAAAATAATAATGATCTTCCAATAAGCATATAATGATCAACATAGTCTCCAAAATAAACCAAAATAGCCTAGCCCAACATGCCCAAACTCATCATCATCAAATCCAAGGCCCAAGGCAAATACAACAATTATACAAATTCCTCACCATCTAAGTTTAACATGTGATATTAATTACCGAAAATTAACAAAACATAAACATACGTAAAAATGGACATCCAACCATGCACAAGAGTCCTAGACTCACATCAAGACGTCCCTAGCTTTGCAGTGGCTAGGTCCTCAAGCAAATGTTATGCCTTTGCCCTTATCTGAAGGACCTGAAAAGAGAGTGAGAGGGTGAGCCAACTATGCCCAGTAAATAGTGTTCAATTATGCCATCAATTATACATCAATAAAAGCCATATATATATATATATATATATATATATATATATATATATATATATATATATATATGCATGCATGAAATAATGCTCATGAATATGTGAAACATAAAACACATAATAAAATAAGCATTCAACCATTTTTCATGTATTTTAAAACCATCCACTTTACCATATCATTTTCCTGCCATAGAGACCGACATGACCCTCCCTTGTTGGGGTACAGCTGACATAGAGATCATTCACTCTATCAAAAGTGAAATGATCCTCCCTAGTGGGGTATGTCAATTTCATTCAATTCCACCTCTAGAGAAGTTAGCTTGGCAACATGAACAAGCCTCCTGGATATCTCAACATCCAGGGACAACTCAGCTTGGAACATCCAAAACCTTCTAGAGTTTCAACATTCAAATCCACCTTTAGAGAAGTTAGCTTGGCAACATGCACAAGCCTCCTAGATATCTCAACATCTAGGGACAACTCAGATTGGAACATCTAAAGCTTTCTAGAGTTCTCAATGCATGCCATTTGAAAACACATTAAACACATGCATTTTCATATTTATATGCACATACATCAATTACCATGATCATTCCCATATACAATACACTAATCATGATTAATTCCCACAACCATAGGTCCATGTGCATCTAAGTCATATCATGAGTTCCATTTCTCATGTTCAACCTCAACATCCGTATCATAAGACTTAGTCTAAGTCATCAATTCCAACACAAGTCCAAATCATTCTAAACCCACAATCTAACTCAATTAGGGTTCAATTAGACAAGTCACAAGTCAATTTAATCAATTGACTTGATTTAGGTCAAAAGCCCAAATTTGAGGTAAAATCCCAAATCAAGCCCTAGGCCAATTTTACATTACACATAGGGTTTTCAATAAGCATAATCACCAAATTCAACCATCAATCATTTAGGATGAGTCATTTATTCAACATAGTTGACATGCAAGTTCAATGGAAAACCCTAAGTTCATTTTCTAGGTTTAGGGCCAATGCACATAACTCAACCAATTTCTTGCTAGAAATTGCGAAAAATCCTACCATTGGGTTCTAAATCACCTTAGGAACCCAAATCCCTAGCATACAACTCGTCCCTAAGGGTTTCCAACGAAACCCTAACTCCATGTACCACCAAAAACGTGGTGAGGTGCTTGAAAAATGCATATTGAGTGTAGATCTAGGTCATAGAGGGTTGTTCCCACCATAAACAAGCTCAAAAGAGCATAAATCAATCAACACTAGGTTAGGAACACCACAAAACCATGGTTCATACCCACCCTTAGGTTAAAACCAAACTCATTTACACAACTACAAAGAGATTTTATGAAGAATGAAGGTAAATCACACTTACCTTAGGAGCAAATCCAACCATGAACCCTTCAAAAGTCTTTAGTTCCTCTTTCTTCCCTATTCTCTACCTTTTTTCCCTCTTTCCAAAGTCTAAAATGAGCAACTTGGTCGTCCAAATGGGTTTTTAAAAGCCAAAAATTGAGTTGGGCCCACACAAAAAAATCACATTTTTTCTAGTTTTTTTGCCATAGAGCGCGCTGGTGCGTACTCCACTGATTATTAAACAACTTTTTTTTCGATTTTCTTTCATGGAGCGCGCTTCGCGCTCCACTAAGCTGAAAATTGGATTTCTGGGGTTTTTTTCTTCATGGAGCGCGTTCCACTGAAACTGGGCAAAATTTTCATCCTTGGGCCACCCATGGAGCGCGCTCCTCATCCCATGGAGCTCGCTCCATGGTCCCAAAGCCTCATTTTTGCCCTGTTTCGATACCCAACAGGCCTCTGATCATCCTAAGACTTTTCATACACATAATACAACTTAAAATCATGCAAAAACACTCGAAATAACGCGCATCAAACATCAAACGCACAAACATACACAACAAAGCAAACACATAGAGTTCGGGCAAAATACAAATGGGCTATAGGCTAGATGAAAAGATTTCTAGAGCGTTACATCTTATTTTGTAGATAGTATAGTTAATTCCTACAATTATAAAATGAAAATTTTATCCTTAACAAAAAAGAAAAAACCTACCCTTTCAAAAAAAAAAAAAGTCAAATACCTAGTGGTTGGTCCCACTCTGTTGGTCCGGTTGAGAATATCGCCGGCTTAAATCCCGATTCTGGTAAATTGAAGCTAAGGCCAGTGGCATTTCGGGCATTTCGAACTACGCAAACAACAAAACTGCTCTTAAGCGCTGTTCATCGTCATGATCCAATGTATAAATTCTCTGATTCGTGAAAAACACCGATTTGAGCTGTCCTCTTCTCCAAAACAACTGGACTCTTCTTTCTCGATCGCATTTCGTTACAGCTTCAACATATTATTACTATTTTTTGTTTTT
This sequence comes from Paratinospora sagittata, assembly GCA_035771175.1. Lineage (NCBI taxonomy): Eukaryota > Viridiplantae > Streptophyta > Magnoliopsida > Ranunculales > Menispermaceae > Paratinospora > Paratinospora sagittata. Next base: position 20,381,106 of record CM069611.1, on the reverse strand, counting down.
CTCTCTCTTTATTAATTTCTAGAAACCCTAATTTCAAAGAACTCGGAGCCATGGCTTCTCGGCGCCGGACGCTTCTGAAGGTCATAATCCTTGGAGACAGCGGGTAAGCTTTTCTGATTCGAATTTTAATCAAGAAAACGCGGATTTTTTTTATTTTTTTTATTTTTTTAAATTTCTTCTTCCTTTTCTTATTATTAATTTAATTTCTTTTATTTTGATAGGGTTGGAAAGACATCTTTGATGAATCAGTATCCTTCATGTTCGATAGATCTTTCTTCACTTTACGTGGGGAAAAATCTGTTTTTTGTTATTTTTTGGTTTTACTTGTATGTATGATTGATTTTCTTGGTGGTTGAGCCTTAAACGCAATTTTTAGATATGTGAATCGTAAGTTCAGCAACCAGTACAAAGCCACGATTGGAGCGGATTTCTTGACTAAGGAAGTTCAGTTTGAAGATAGGTTATTCACATTGCAGGTGGGTTATGTGGCTCAAAGCTTGAATATATTTATATGTTATGTGTGTAGTCCTTGTTGGATTTCTTGAATTAGGTTGAATCCGAAGAAGTAGTGCTGTTTGAGAATTTCAGCTTACAATCACTATTTATGCATTTTGATTACTTGCCATGGTGAATATTGGCTCAAAACATGTATTTTATATGTAAATTTGATTTGCAGTTCGCAATTTTGTGATGGATTCCTAGTTCTGTCTATAGATTATACTTAAAAGCAAATGAATAGGTTCTGTATATAGGGGTATATATTGGATATTCAGATGATTGGAATTTGATAGATTTCTTTCTTGATATCTGGTCGGGGTTTGATTTGCCCCAAAAAATAGACTTTTCCTTGTCTAGTTTCCCTACTTGGCACACATGGAAACCAAATGTTCCTACTTATTTTGTTCACCTACAGCAATTGTAGTAAAGGGCTTTGCACTCTTTTTTTTTTTGGTAGATAACTTATAACTGAACCAAATCAAGCATTTAACTACATGTTCACTCTTTGATGTTTGATCCAATCCATAACTAGCTTCAATTATCCTAAGAAAGCCTAAATTTTTGTCTATTACTTTTTAACTATTAATATTTAAAAGCATTATATATGATATTCTTGTTTTTGTATTGTGTGTATGTGGAGGATCATGTGTGGCCTATATTTCTAACGTGCAATGGTGAAATTGTCAAAGCTATGATATTTGATGGTTGAAGTTAATATTCTAGCTATTTTGTTAGCCATCTGCATGAAAAAGAAGAGCTTCAGTTTTTCTTTTTCAATATTGTCAAGGTGTCACCTAGGCCATCGCCTAGTCCTATGTTATGCAGACTTGGGGTGTGGGGGTCAAATGCGGTACATATCTAGATGGTTGGTCTTGTTCATTTTCAAATTACGGGTACAACCATACGAGAACTTCAGTAAAAAAATGTAAAAAAATGTAGATCTAGGTACTTAAATAGGGCTATGTTCATTACAAGCCTAAATTTTTTTCTTTTTTTTTTCAATCGTTGACGGTCCTTTTTTCCTTAAGTTAATTGTCACATATTATTCATTCTCTTCTTCTTCTTTTTTTTTTTTTTTGGAGAGTCTATATAATAGTATTCCAAATATGAAGTGTTGGACATATATCCCACACAGTGTTTTCAAGGCCCTAGGCAATGACTAATCCGTCACCTAGGCCACACTTAAGGCAAACAGTGGGGCTCTTTGAAATTTTAAAAGTACAAGTGGGACGGTGTAAATATATAAAGCATAAGGTTCTTTTTCCTTTATATTGTTATGATGTGATTGTAAAACTTAAATATTAGCATAACTATACTTATATTTCCATTATGAAAGTTCTCTTTTTTTTATTTTCTAATTCTAACTTTATGTTTTATTTTTATCATATTGCTGCAAATACTTTCCATTTTGTTATGGTTATTAGTATTACATCAAATAGTTCAATTTAAATCATTATACTTAACTATATGCCAACTTTCCTTATTTATTAGTATGTTTAATGTTTATTCTGATTTTTAATTTGTGGATACAAAATTGAGGAGTGTAAAATATGATTAATCTTTTTTTACACATGATTTGACTTCTATATTGTGGTATATGTATGTAATTATTCATACAAGGTTTGTATATGTAAAACTAATTATTTATTTATTTAGGGAGGTATGAATAAATATTATTTCTAACATTTAGGCCTTGCCTAGGCGACGTCTGGGCACCAACTTACCTAGATGAGGATAATCGCCTAGCTATCATATTGACTCCTTGAAAACATTGATCCCACACCCTTGTCAGTATCATGAAGTGTCAACGTGGGTACATTGGGATAGTAAAGGGTCCAAGTAAAATAGATGCTTGCACAGTATCACCTCAATTCACCTTGGTAATTCTTTACCTTTTTTGTAATTTTTAAAATTTAAGCACTTCACACTAATTTCTAAATATATTTTTATGAGATTTAAAAAGGAAAGCTCATCCTTTGCATCAATTTTTTCTCTTCTTTTCTTATAAAGGCATAAATTAAAAACAAAAATATTTATTTGTCTTTCTTAAAAGTACCCTACATGTTTTTCTAGTGATTACTATTTAACCAGCAAATAATTACATCTATTTTAAAATGTTGCTATTCTATAAGGCTTAATATTTAGAATATCCTCTACAAAATTTTATAATCTCTTTCGGACGATATAAGTTGTTTAAGTTTCAAAAAATTAAAATACTTAATAGTACATGGAAAGCTATTATATATTTATATTATGTTATTTATTTAATTTTCATTTGCCTAAGCACTGCCTTGCCTAAGCAAATGCATTGCCTTAACGCCTAGAGAAAACTGATTTAATTTTCATTGCCTAAGCACTACCTTGCCTAAGCAAATGCATTGTCTTAACGCCTAAAGAAAACTAATTTTTTTTTACTATCACAATCGTGTGGGTTACTGAAGTGCAGTCTTCTTCTTCTTCCTCTTCTTTTTCTTTTGCATTTATCTTGATAAGAAGGATAATTGTATTAATAAGGAAGGAAAACCATATACAAGGAAAAGCTTTTTATAAAAAATAATAAAAAAAAAAGTTCTCTCCCTTTGAGCGTACTTCACACTAGTTTCGGTCATCCTTTGGGATACTAGAGAGTTGATTACGGATTGTTGGCAGGTTGAATAACCTATTTTTCACAAATTGGAGAGAAAGTCACCAACCAATCTGTAGGTTGTTACCTGTTGGCTTCACTATAGCAATGCCAGATAATCCACTTCAAAAAAGACTTCAAGCCCTCTTGAATGAGAAGGAACAATGGTAGAATTTTCCAAGGGGGAATGACTTGCCTCTAGACCAATCCAACTAGATTCAAGCGATCACTTAGGATGATAATTTGGTGCAAACCTAAGCTTGCTCCTAAGCACGCTCCTTCAAGTAGAGCTTGAGCCTCTAGTTCCATCATCAACCTGGTAGGGGATGCGCTAGCAAACACCAAAAGAAGAATACCTTTCCAATCTTTTAAGATTCGTCCAAATCGTGATCTACTGTTAGAGTGAGATCCATCAATGGTAACTGTTAAGAGCATTCCAACCGAACTTAGGGTTACACCAACTCACTTCTTTTGGAAAATCCTCCGCCTCACTTGAAGATCCCAATGTCGTGCTATAAGCATAGACCACTTTGAGCGTCTAGTTAACTTTTCTATAGTTTGCATTTACTTCTAACCTCATTGGCAATTTCTGTGATGATAGTATGTATTGATCTAGTTGTTGCTTGCATTCTCCTTAAGTTTCTTTCCGACCAATTGTGATACACCACGATATTAAAAGCCAATTTTGGTAATCTGTCAATGTAAGATTTCTTTTTACATCTTTTCAAGATCCAATTTCCTTCTCTTTCTCAACTTCTCTTATTTCCTCTAACCTGATGCATAACCTCAAGATTCATTGCCAACCAAGTTTGAAACTGGCATTGAAAGAAGAGGTGTGCTGATGTTTCCCTACTACTTGAATAGAGGGGGCATATAAGATCTATTTGGATACCAAACCTTCTTAGCCTAGCAGCAACTAGAAGTCTTCCCAAGGTTAACCTCCACATGGTATAACTATGTCTTAGAATGCTTCCTTGCGAACCGCATTAGTTCTTTTCAAGAATAAGCAACACCCTTGAGCCTCCCTACTTCTCGAGTCGAAGCCCCAATGAAAACCTCAATGGTTGAGGGGCAACCAAATTAATTTGTCTTTTGATCACCTTAGAAGCCTCTTCAAGCTGTCAAGTTCATTCATCAAATGAACCAGGTTCATCGATAGAGTGTGGAGGGGCTCCATATTGCAGCAATAGGGTCATTTCTTTTGAAGGAATCAGTCATAGCGCACATCTAAAGTAAAACAAGGTGCAAAAAAAAAAAGCAAAAAATAAAAAATAAAAAATGTTATACATTAACTAAGAATTACATAATATTGGAGATGTATTTTATTAACCATTCATTCATTTTTAACTTAAATATTGGAGGAAAATATAAAACTAATAAAAGAGATTGATTGTTGTAGTTTCATGAACCATAAACAACATAAGCGTATAAAAGGAATTTACATTGAAAGTTCTAGGGATTTATTGTCCAAACTCTGAGATGAAAGGCAACATGTATAAATTATAATATTATGTCTCTATAAGTGTTTGTTATTGGGATTAAAGTATAAGTTGTGATTAGAATAACTTTGTTAAAGTTTCAAGCAATTAGCTAATTAAGTTAGTAATTGTGAAATTTATTTAATATTGTTGAACTTCAAGAGCCTTATGTGGTAAGGCATTTCTATATGATGAAGTGTGGAGGCCCGGACTTTACTTTACCTGAGTGTAGACTTGAGTTGGTCGCCTCACCTAAGTGTAGATCAAGGTGAGAAGGTTGCACTGTGGCTCAAAGATGTGCACTCCTTCACAACAGTAGAGAAAACTGAACCAAACAAAAAATTCTTAAATTGAAAGTCTCAATATAGTCTTTTCATTGGACAGTTTTCTCTAAAAGTGAAATCATCACCTTCAAGATGGTTCTTTGTTATTATTGAAACATATGTGGTATTGAAGTTGCACTAAAGGAGGATGGCAACTACCAACCGTTGACTTTAGTGGATATCTAACTTAGATATCCTTCTTGTTGAGGGTTTTATTGGCCCTTTCTATTACCTACATTGTTTGTCATTTATAAAATGCTATTTTAAAGATTTGGTTTGAATGGAGCTTACACATTGGAAAGACTACATCTTACTTAGTTTCCTTCTTGTTGACGACTATATTGGCCCTTTCTATTTCCTACATTGTTTGTCATTTAGAAGATGCTATTTTAAAGATTTGATTTGAATGGAGCTTACGCATTGAAACTTGCTTCAATAGGAGGTGGGCAAAAAGTGCCTTGGGGCTTAAGCCTCAATGACAACCCATTAGGCTTATACCTCACCTAATATCTAATGTACATTATTTGTCAAGTTTCTATTTCAATTGTTAGAAAACATAAAATTTGGAAATTTTGACTTATTCATGAAATTAGTTCATGGTGTGCTTACATTTTGTGTTTCTCTATTTATTATTTTCTATTTTACGGATTTTTTTTTTCAGTTTTTTATTCAAAAAAATGTGTGGCTTACCTGCTTAATTGTATTGCATTGAGGCTTATGCCTCACCTTGCATGGAATAGTATTGTGGTTCAAGTGAAGGGAAAAAATGTGGCATGTGCGACAATGATTTGCATCCTAGTGAATTAGATAAACATTGTGATGAATGGGGATGATAGAGACCTATGATGTGAAGAGTATTGCTCCGAGGAAGAATGGTTAAGATCCTATATTTGGTAGTAAGCCTTTTCACCATGTATTTTATTTACCCACTTTTGCATCCATGCTCTTACCACACCAAAAGCTAGAAAACCTTGTAAGAGAATTGTAAAATACAAATGAGTATGAGGAGTTGTCAAAACAAAAGCAAAAAAGTTTAGATTTATGCGCTTGTGGTCTCCACTTCCTTTGATGTGATCTATGATGAACACTTAGAACCATGGTTTTTCTCTTTGGAGTCCATGGTATCTGTACACAACAACATTATCTTCGATACAATCAGGTAAAAAAAAGGTTCATGCCACTTTTAGGAAGAATTGAATTTTTGGTTTTTTTCAGATATTGGAGACCTAGATAAAGTAACAATAGGGTCAAAAAATGTTGCAGTTAGCATGATAAAAACCAGTAAAAGGCCTTCACTTTTTATTTTATTTTTCTTGTGGTTCCGTTGGCTTTCTGAACCTACTTCAATTTATTGAGTGTTCAATTTGTTGGACTATTTGAGAGGGTTGAAGTTGCTCTAACAATGCAAGTTCTTGATTTTCCTTGTGGGGAAATATTGTTAGGTTACTTTCTTATCCTTCCTTGTACTATTTGTTCTATCAAATAATTCATGGAATTCAAAAACAATGGAATTTAATATTTTGTAAAATGATTAATTGTAAAGTAAAAGTCTTTATAAAAAAAGATTGATGTCAACTTTGATTGGAATAAGACACTGTCCCTAAAAATAGTAGATGTATTAAAATTTCCCTAAAGATAGCAAATATATGAAACTAATAGCTTAATCTCGTGCAACATGGGTGGAAACGAGATAGTCACTGGAGACGAAAGAAAAAAAAAGTAAGGAATAAAAATGGTGTGGAGACTCGAATGTTTACTTAAAGAAAGAAAATAGCATATGTTAGCATGTTAGGAAGAAATAAACTATATGTTAATCAACTCTTAAATCTCTGATATATGCAAGAGAAATTATTTTAATTATGTAAATCATCAATCACTATTAAATAAAAGCTAAAAAAAAATGGTTCATTGTACATGTATGTGTCATGTGGTATTCTAAATTATTGCATTTTAAGATTTAATATGTTCTAAGTGTATGCTATACTTGTTCTTGCATATTTTGAAAGCTGTGTGGATCATCTTACTATCCAGGTAAAAACTCTCTCAATTTCTCTAAGATGAAAAAAAGAATTTATAAAAGTTCTGCAAGTTGAACAGTATTTTTTTTTTTTTTTTGAGAAGAAACAAGTATAACCCGATACCCACCCCTCCCGTAGGAAATTCGAGCCACGACTAATACCCACACCAATAAGACCCGACCCGACGGTCCCTCAAAGCTGGCCTACAGTCAGTCCACACAGTCACTCTGTGTCAATGATAGAATTCAAAGAAATCTGGTATCCGCCCCTCCGGAATCTCGCCTAGAACCTCCAACCCCGTGTAATAGACCAACCGCTCGAACCATCGAACCAATGCCTTATTGGCTTTTGTCAAATTAGTTTTAAGTAAACAAAGTTTAGGGAAAAGTTGAATTGTCTATCCTTGCTAGAGAATATACTTGTCAATGGCCTTAACAACATGCTCTTTAAGTTCCTTGTTCTTTAGCACATCAGACAACCATTAAAAGGCAAAAGCATCAGATAGAAGATCTGAAGCTCCTTTGTTGAAGGGGATGATGCCTTGAAAATTCAAATTTTATTAGCGAGATCTCTTCTAACAATAAACTAGCACAATTACAAAACAAAGATAGCATCCTTTGTATTCAATTTTCTTTAGAGGATATGCAAGTCTTAATCAAAATCATATATCTATTTCTGAAGTTTTATTGATGATAGCCAATTGGAGCCATAGTGATAGTGAGAAAGATCAGGTGCCCTCTTAGCATTAGAATTACGCATGCAACTTTCTCCTCTACCAATTAATTTACTAAAGGTTAGGAAGTACGAAATTAGTAAAGCCACTTGGGGGAATCCTGGTCTCTCAAATTACCTGTATCCCTATGTTCTGATGGCCTATGGATTATCCTACTAAATTCTTTTGATTGTTTCTTATAAAATAAATAAATAAATTATTCTGGTTGTTGATTTGAGTCAAGAGATAAGAACATGGTAGAATTGATCAATTTGTCTGTGTGGTGCATACTTGTTCATGATAATGTGGTAGGCATATAGTTCTTATTATTGATGGTTGTAATTTCTAGTAATTTGTGACTCTTTGGTAAGCAGATTGGAGGAATTCACTTGTTAGAATTCCTGGATTTGCTTGAAAAGGATATTCTTTATATCTTATTTTAAAAAGGCTTGTAGAACTAAAGTCATTTCTTTAATTCAAGGGAATTTTTTCCTGTTATAATATCTTTCCTTCCTAGAGTTTCACTTTGCGGTTGCATGTTCAGATATGGGATACAGCTGGGCAGGAAAGGTTCCAAAGTCTAGGGGTAGCTTTTTACCGTGGTGCAGACTGCTGTGTTCTTGTCTATGATGTGAATGTCATGAAGTCATTTGACAACCTCAATAACTGGCGGGAAGAGTTTCTGATTCAGGTGAATAGTGTGATCATTTCCTACCTTATGCAATGCAGAATAGATCAAACTGGGAAACCTGAAGCATTAACAGTTGTTTTTCTGTGGTTAAATAATCAGGCCAGCCCATCTGACCCTGAAAACTTCCCATTTATTGTACTGGGTAACAAGGTAGATGTTGATGGTGGCAACAGCCGAGTGGTAAGATATTTATTTCTTTGCTGTTAATTTCAGCTTCATTGGGAAGCGTATCTTTGGGAATTTAAATATACCAAAAATAACTTAAGACCGGAACTTTTTCAACCTCTTTTATTGGGTGCATCTCTCTCTTCTGATGATGTGTGGACCATGGTTTCTCACCCTTTTGGCTTTCAGGTGTCTGAAAAGAAGGCTAAGGCGTGGTGTGCATCTAAGGGAAACATTCCCTATTTTGAGACTTCTGCAAAAGAAGGTCTCAATGTGGAAGCTGCTTTTCAATGTATAGCTAAGAATGCTCTTAAGAATGAACCTGAAGAAGAAATGTGAGTATGCCTCGTAGGCTTTTAGATACTTGTTGATGTTTTCCACTAGTATGTATTTTCATTTGTATTTTCCTTCCTTGTATAAATTTCATCCTGTTTGAGATCAAACTAATTATTTAGGTAAAATGATAAATCCTTTTGGGATGACAATGTTCCATCGAACTTGATTGAGCTAGGGCCTTGGTTTCAAGCGTCAGACGTAGCTTGAATCCATTATTACACTTTAGAGAGTCATGGCTACTCTATTGTGTCAAAGTTTTGATACTTGAGTTTAAGGTAGTTGGTTTTGTTAGAAACATGCAAATCAAGCCAACACTTACATTTAATATGCTCCCTCACTTGCATGATGACGCATGAACTAGACTTATAGTAAGGGGGTTAGACCAGATCTATGATGGAAAGAACCTATCAAATGCATGCAAAGAATTTCAACACAAGACCTTTCAAGGCCAAAGCTTGATTCCATGTTAGAAACTACTTGAACTAGCTCTAACCAATACATATAGGGCCAACAATGTATGCCAATGCGCATTAATAGGTCTCATCTTGCGCTTGCATCAGAGCAGTTGGGCAACATAGGTTGTGGCAGCATAGTTAGATCTTGTTTAAGGACCCACAATAGTTGAGCAAAACTTTGTAGAAATTTGAAAATCAATAGTTAGTTGATCCTTTAAAAAATTGCAACAAGCCTAGTTATTTGTGATTGTCAATTGAGTGACTGACACTATGCTTTTGGATATGAAGATACCTTCCTGACACAATTGATGTTGCTGGCGGAAGGCAGCAGCAAAGATCCTCTGGGTGTGAATGTTAAAAGTATATTTGACTGTACGTCAGTTCTTGAAATGAAAGGAAAAACTGCATTTCCTTCACCATTCATCATGCATAATAATTCCGGGAAGGTTGTACAACTTCTATGTATATTACTCTGTTTTCATAAATGATTTCAGATTGATTATTTTGTATTTGTGATCTTCACCTCTATAAAGTTTATTGTTTGTTTGGGACTGCTGTTTTGCATATGTAAAAGGAAAATTCCTTTTCCAGGAATGTTTTGTGAAATTATTTCCTTAAAGAAAATTCAGTGTATGGTGATGTTCAGCCTATTAAAAAGAAACGGTACAAGTTTATTTATGGGTATTTGCTTTGTGAATCTTTTTCTTAGCTTTTAGTTCTATGTGAGAGCTTCCCCCGGAAAAATAAAAGCAAAAGAGGAATCTTTCTACTATTTATGTTAAGGTGGGTTTAGCTAGCATGATTCAAATGTTTAGGCCCCATTTGGTTTATGATTCGAAAACTGTTTTCCATATCCGAAAATTCAGAAACTTGGAAAACGCATTTGGTTGGCTAAATTTGAGAACAGTTTTTTGAAATTTTCTATAGGAAGAAGGTTGTTTTCAGAAAATCAACAAAATATCATTTTCTAGACTCACTTTTTGAACTGTATCCTAACTTTCAAATTACAAATCAAATGCACCCTTAATATGTGATGAATGCTTCAGGGAAGTTCATGCCTATAAACTTATTGATGATGATGTGATGGAGTTCAAAATTTTTCATTCAAACGATTCATTTTGCATCTATATTGAAATTGTCTTTTGGTGAGTATAGTTGCATTAGTCTCAAGCTCGAATAAAGGAGGGGGTTGATAGTAGTTGATAGCTAGAGTAAGATTAATTATAACATGAATTTACTTTACGTGAAGGGCTAGGATGTCTTTAAATGTTCACTTAACCCTTGATAAAGCAGAATGTGAGTGAAATAAATTCATATAGTCAAAAGTAGTTGAGTAGCCACAGTTAAATAGAGTTGTTTTGTCATATTTGAATGAATGTGATTTAAACAAATGATGGTAAACTGGATTTGTTTGAATATATCAGAATCAATCCAATATATTCTTTGAAGTTTTAAATTGGTCACTTTAAGATTTGTTTGAATATGATTTAGGATTTTCTGTTTTTTAAATTACTGTAAATGTAAACTTCAAATTGGGTTGTGCTTAAGATTGAAAATATATATGGTCAAGCTTGATGATGGTACATGTGAATGCCCCATCGTCTCACATGGGATATTGTTAGAGATATTGGCTCTATTTGGGAGAGCTTTTCGTAAAAGCGCTTCTACGAGAAACGTATTTGGAAAAAGTTGGTCTTACCCGGCTTCTTTTAAAAGTAAAAAATTATTTTCTCTTCCACTACAGTTTGCCTAAAAGTAGATGTTATTAACCACCTCTAAAAGCGTTTTTGCTTCAAAAGTACTTTGAAAAAGCTTTCCCAAGCAGGGCTATTATCAATAGTAGAAGATTTTCTTAAGCAATTCATTTATTTATTTTTCAATAGATGAAATTCAATTGAGGTAATTAACTAAAAGTCCAAGATTAGTAGTCATGTTCAACTTTGAAACATTGTTGGTGACTTGGTGTTGGAAAAGAGTGTATGAATCAAACTCAACCAACCTCCACATTAATGTTAGGTAGGATTAGAGTTTTAGTTCAACTACAACTCCCTTGCCCATGCCTCTCTATCCACCAGTTGGGGTGCATGGCCATGTCGGGTAAATAATTTTCATTTCCAACTCTTAAATTAAAGCCTCAAATTCTCACAGCTGATTCCCTTGATGGGAATTGCTTCAAAACACATACAACTATCTTCAAATTCCCATTTGCATTGCACTGTTTTTTTTTTTTTTTTTGCAGCAATATAAGAAAAGATAACCAGGAAGAGAGAGAAATTTCATTAGATTACACTGGTAGAACATAACATTCATCTCCAAAGCAGTAGAAACATGTGGACAATAATATTGTGGACTTCTTTTATTAGCCAAACCAATCCAACAAACAACAAACAGATGATTCATAGCTTATTGGCCAAGAACTTCATTTAAGACATCGCATACACTCGAGTGGTAGTAGCTGATGAATCAAGAGACAGCAATGTTGTAGAGTTTGTTGGTATTCCATCCTTCGATTTATATTTTCAGCTTCTCAATCATGTTTGCATAAAGCTTTGAATCTTTCTTATCATAGTAAGACTCTAAGTTCTGAAGTCGATGCAGCTGTTGCTTAATTTCCCTGCTCAAATTAAACAAAACCCACAAAGATAAGAAGTATAGATGCATAATTAGCACAAATTAAGAAGAGAAGACAAAAAAGAATGTATTTAAGTGCATACCCATTATTAGGATCGAGCTCAAGCGCCTTCTTCAAGTCCAATGCCGCCAAGACCAAATCAAGCGTTTCCATGTAGGCTTGAGCCCTTCGGAAAAGTGCCTTCACATTGCTAGGTTCCAGCTTCAATGCCTGATATGAAAGCAATGATTTAAGATGTAATGCTTCTTCTAATGAAATCTTAAAAACAAAACCTTGAAGCGGAATAAAAAGTGGCGAGATTCTAAAATAGTATGGATTACCTTTGAGCAAAGGTTGGCTGCTTCGGTATAGTCCTCCAACTTGAGCTTGCAAATAGCATTATTAAGGTTGCAAGTGATTTTGTAAAACTTCCCCATCTTCTTTTGTTCGTCGTTGAAAGTGCTCTCAAACTCCACGTATTTCACAGCCTGATCAAAGTAAAAACATTCACAAATTTTCATTTTTACAACAGTTTATCCATCAAAATAAAGAGGGGCAAAAGGATTTCTGGTAAAATGTTAGAGCAGAGAAAAAGTGAACAACCATGTCATATCTTAATGAAGCTCGTCGATACTTTCCAGCCTTGAAGTAAGCATTTCCTTCCTCTTTCCTTCTGGCTGCATATTCAAGTTTCTCTTCAGGTTTCATGTCCCATGACTCTGTCAACTGTGTACAATAGAACGTGAATTTCAAGAACGTTAAAAAAACAAAAGAAGAAAGCTTACATTCAATGTTGAAATCACCAATACACCATTTTGTATTCAAAGATTAAAGCTACCAAGATTTACTCGACTCTCCCATGAACTAACTAATCAAACTTCAATTTTCTCTAATCATCATTCTTCTTCATCAACAGTAACCACAATCTTTGGATATTAGCTTTGTACATGGAAAGTTATAATAGTTTCAATGTTGTAATATATTAAGACATTAAAAAAAGTGCAGCCAGTTGCACGAAGTTCCTGCATGATTTGACCCCGTGACCACCAGGTCACATGGTGACAACTCTTGCCACTACGCCAAGCTCCCCTTTATATCAAGACAAATATATATCAATAAAAGAGAGAGAGAGAGGAAGTCTTCACCTTTGTGAATCCTATCATTTTGACTTCATAATACAGAGTCGAACAAGCTGGGACAACAGCAAAAGGTGTCTTCGTTTCAGCATTTCCATAGCCATACTCATGATTGACAATAACGAGAGTAATTTCACCTCGTTTCATGGTAGCAACCGCCATATCAAGGCCTTCGATCACTTGATCTGCACAAACACAGAACTCGATTCAGCACAGTCTCACTCTTTGAATTTGCAGTATAATAGTATTCATAAAATATCCTACAGTTACCTTCATCTACTTTGAATTCAAATGGCTCCTCCCCATCATACCCCTTTTTGTCAAAGACGGTGCCATCAGATAATTTACCAATGTACCTAACTGTACTTTCAAAAAATCAAATCAGCATTAGTATCCGTGAGCAACATATAATTCAAGGTCAAGGAACCTCATTTTTCTCACTACAGGCACTTACTTTGAGCTGTGGTGCCACTATTTGGCTTCTCAAACGCTTCACCGCAACTGGTTATTTTCTTGATAACCGACATGTCATCGGTAATATACTCGATAAGTTTATAAGCCGCCAACTCTACAGTTATGTTAAGAACAGCATTTGGAGGGACTTTAGAAAGCCCGTCTTGTGCGGGTCTCCCCGAATTGCCAAATCCATCTGCATAATTCAAACCACCAAATACAAAGAATGAGAGAGAGAGAGAGAAACATATTTATAAAAATATCGATTTGAACTTGAAATAAGAAAGGGAAACTTGAAATGGTAGTCTGTTCTTTTTGAAAATTAGGAAGAACTCGATATAGTTAAATTATTGAACTGAATAGCAGTTGAATACATACATTGGGGCTCAACCCGTAAGATTGCTTGTTCTCCTTTCCTCATTGTGACCACAGCCTTTGCCAAAGCAGGACAAAAGTGACCTAAATGATGCATTCAAAGATCTAAATTTATTCACAAGAAGAATATATCATTCAATTCAACCTCAACAATTTCCAGCCTGAAAAACATAGTCAAATTACCATCGTTCACAAGAAACTCAACGCCCTCCTCTGGTGATTTTGCCACAACTCTACCATCCTCACGTTTAGCTTCATATTTCACTGCAAGAATTCAAGATCTCATTTGGTTTGTGATTTGGATATAGTTTTCTTTGGAGTCAGATGAACAAAGCAAGAAATAGGCATTTGGACCATCAAATTTGGAACAAAAACCTTCAAATTTCACTCAAAACATGTTTTCTTCTGATTGGGTTATATCCCAAAATTTGAATCATAAATCAAAACATAGCCTAAGTATTTTATTTTAATGTATGTGTTACCTTAATATACATTTTTGGGTCTCTCCATAATGACTATAGCTTTTGGGTTCAATGGTTTTTAACAAACAGTATTGTAGGTTGTAAAGCGCAAATTACCAGTGACTTCATCTTTTTTCTCCGGTCGTTCCAGTTCCTCACTCTTATGTATAATCTTCTTCATAATTCCTCCATCTTTGCAGACATCTACAACTTTATACCAAGATAGCAATTCAACTTGGAACTCTAAGGTAACATCTTGTGGGATGTCAGGGAAGTGATTGAGAATTCCTTGAGTCAATGGTGGTGGCACTGTGAAGATGGAAATCTCTCCTTTTCTCATAGTAACAAGACCATCCTCACACCCTTTTAGGATATTATCTGCACAAAAAATTCCCCATTTACACATAAAAAATTAATCTAATAAATTAAAAAAAAAATTCCACTTCTCACATGAATTTGATGAACATGGTCAATAAATTAACCATCTAAAAGCATTCATTTAAGGTAATTTGCTACATGGGTCTTCTTCTTCTACTTTGCAGAAATTAATTCCCAAAATTACTATCTGATCAGTATGTAATATATAATATAACCAAAATCAATAAGTTACTAGCGAAATGTTTTAATACATACCCTTTCCTACCACCAGAACCAAAGGCTCTCCTTTCTCTGCACTTGAAGCAAACTGAGCACCTCCCTGAACAGACCCAGTATAGTTTACTGCAAATCAAAATCCCACCCAAGATCAAGAAATCACCATGGAATTAAAAAAAAAAAAAAACAGAATTGAGATCAGAAATGGAGAAAAAAGGAAGAAAAATGAAGTGGGTACCAGTAATTTCATCTCCTTGATCAGGAACTTCCCATCCTTCACCAACTTTTGCTAGTTTCTTCTTCAATCCAAGCTTATTAAGAACCCCTTCATCTTCTACTGTTTGTGGGAAGTAAGGCCTGAATTCATCTTCTTCCTTAGTCTCTCGTGGCACTATTGCTTCATCTATGTCATCCATTCTCTCTCTCTCTCTCTTCTTCAATTCAAATCTCTTCTAAATTCCACCAATAAATTTCTTTGTTTTCTGTTCTGTTTTTATTTTTTTTCTTTGATCCTCCACCTGAGTTTCAAATGGCCGTGTAGCAGTTTTGACCCATGAAAATTTGTGAGTCGTTTGGGCCACTTTAAGTACTAGTGTCTCAAGCTTCATACCACGAGATGCACGTCAAGTTTAGCTTCTTGGCCTTTTCTGATTAGATGCTCTCATATCAAGTTTTCTTACTTACACCCACTTTCATACCACGCCACGTGTGTATCTGGTGTCGTTACGAATCTAATCGAGAAAATATGGACCACACAAGAATTAAGATTGTACACGTGGCGTAATGGGTGTGAATGGGCGCAATGGAGTTTCGGGGCTCCCGGGTGTAAGAGTTCTTATTGCGAGTTATGGAGGCTTAAAAAAGAAGTCAGAAAAACGTTTCACCGGACGCACGTGGGAGATCATAATCCAATCATGTAGTGCCGCCGTATCATGCATCATGATCACATGCAATCTCACCGTTGAAACCACACCTAGTACGTATCTCGGGGAAATTATATATCATGGTTAGCACTGATCCCATGATTTATCAATGTTTATAACATTAGTACTACACCAAATTATAATAAGAAATATATAACAAAATTCTAGATTCGTGTGGAATGAATTAATTAATTTATAAGGCATTAATTAATATATTCAATAGATTAGATTGATGAGCAGAAGAAAAAAAAAAACATATATTAAGCTGCATATATCTGTATGAATATATATAATATATAGTGGTAAAATACTATATTAATACAGAATGGAATATAATAGCAATGTTGTGGTGGTATGTATTAATTAATGCTAGAAGTGAAATATAATAACAGTAGTAGCCTAATAGTGGTAATTATTTATAGCTCTAATATTACATTAATTAATAGTAGACAGAATTAATGGTGTAGAGATTGCCTACAAAGAAAATCAAAATCATAGCAAGCAAACTATAAAATATTGTTTTGCCATCTCCAATTCTAGTTAACTAATAAGAAATATCTTGAGTTCCCAATCATATTAATAAATTGCTTGAATTTTGCTATATTTGGTGGGACACATATATCAATGAAGTTGATATTAAATCGATGATAACGAAGATCTAATGATTTTTCGTTTATTAATCTAAGTCAAACGAATAAAAATCACATAATTGAATTACTTGTGGGCCTTAGATAAATGCAATAAAATTGTGGGGTTTTGCATTGATCATAAAATGATTAGCAACATTATTATTATTATTATTATTATTATTATTATTATTATTATTTATTGCAGTCCATTCTGTAGTTTAGAGGTTGTAATTAGTATATTAAGCCAATGTGAATGCTGTATCTATCAACCAAAAATAGTTGTTTAATTTGACTTAAAAAATTATAATTAAAAAAATATTTTTATATCTTAAATTTCTTCCTAATTAAATTAACCAGTATAAATGTGTTCTAAATATGCAAGAGTTTGTAAGTCACACGAAGCATGAGAAATTTTTTAAATAAAAATTTAATAAGTAATTTTAAAAATATAAAATATTGGTGTTAATCTCTTCCATAAAATTATTGACCTAAGTGATTTTTCACATAGTTTTTTCCTAAATGTTTTGATACTAATAAACAATATAATTCATGATGCTAATGATTTCATCTAGTATATTTCAGCATATAAAGTGAAGAAGAGTTAATGTAAGATTTAAATCTTCAAGGTCAAGAAGTCTCTCAAGCAAATGATTAAAGGAAAAGATCAACTATACTTAAAGCCTAGACAATTGAACATCTTAAAGGGAAGAAGACAAAGAGGTTGAGAGTCTTTGTGTTTAGAATTAAGATGTAACTTAGTTGCTTTAATCTTTGCTCAATCATTCTTAAATCATGCATACATACTTCACATTTGTATAGTTTTTGTCAAAATCATATATGCATTAAGTTTTGTTTTAAAAATAATTTTAAATTGCTCAAACACGTTTTGTTTAAGTTCTTAAACTATTTCAAACTTGTTTGAATCATATATGCATTAGTTTTAGTCAAAATGACATTTCTACAAATTTTCTAAAGCCTAATTGGTTTAAGTTTTCAAACTTAACTTGATTTTGAACTTAGACTTCAAATCTTTGTTTGAAATGTTTCTAATGTTTTTATTCATCAAACTTTATGTATCTTAATCATATTTCATTGTCTAAAAGTGTTCATAAAGTTTAAAATTCAAAAATTCAAGTTTTTTTATAGTTTTGGTCCAATCTTGTAAGTATCTCAGGAGAGTAGGTCACTCCCTTAATGAGCAGCTCGCTCCTCCAGTTGGACGACGCGCTCCTACTTGGTTTCTGGGTTTGGGCTTGCAAATTTGCAAAGCAGAGCACTCCTACCTTTGAGCAGCGCGCTGGTGATTGTCTGGGCGTGATTCCAACGGTCATATTTTTTTTATTTTTAAGCCCCCAACGACTATATTCTTGTGTCTAAGTGCTAGTGCTCACTTCTAAACTATAAATATATGCATTTAGGTCATTTTAAACACAAGAGAGACAACCATATGATTCTAGGGAATGTTCTTCAAAATTCAATATTTTCTCTATTTCAAAAACCCTAGAACTAGGAGAAGATGATTGATTACAAGCAATCTCTTGAGCATGCTTTAAAGCTTATTAAAAATCATTCTCTTGAGCAAATATAATTGCAAGGAAGGTATAATATTGTTGTAAGGTATCTATTCTCATGAGCTTAAATTTTCATACCTTATATCTGAGTATTTGTATTGTTGAGCTTCATTTGTAATTGTTCTATTCACTTAAATCAAATATTATAATCATTGTACTTAGTCCTTTTTTGTTTATTTCTAGTTGAAATAAACCAAGTAAAGTGATTCAATATCTTTTGTGATTTCAAAGTTCGAATTAAGGTCTAGTTTCACCATTTATCTTGTAAAGGGTCAAGTGGTTCTTCTTTACCCTGCGAAAATGATTTCAACTCTTCCTTTGCCTTGGAAAAAGAAACAAGTGGTTTGTTTGTTCCTTAGCCCATGAAAAGAATAGGTTTTTCTTGAACCTTAAAAAAGACATTGTAACGGTTTGGTTCATACCCTTGCAGTGAACTCGGTATAGTAGAATCCCAGAGACTGTTTCTTTAGGCATGGAGGTAAGAATATTATTATTTTTTGAACCATGTAAAAATCTTTGTGTGCAATATTTAAATTTCCGCACTTCACTTTATACACATTGATTCATTTTGAGTATAACTTAATTTAATCAAATGATTTTCACTAAAAACTTAGAATTTGTCAAAATCAGTTATAAGACCTAATTCACGTCCTCTTGGGTGTCCAACAAAAATCATGTTTAGAATAATAATACATTTTAAATAAGATTTTTCTATAAATGTGGGTATTACTTTGACAAAAAAAATGTGTGTATTATATTTAGATATTGTAGTAAATAACAAATTTTAAAACTTAAAATAATAATAATTCTTAACTTAATATATTTATAAATTTGTAATATTTAATGTTTCACTTAAAACGCATAATTGAAAAAGAATCAAGGTTTTAATGGAAAAAAAATAATCTAAATAGTAAAAAAACAAAGATGATATATTTTTAGAAATTATATCATAATGTTATACGCACATACATATATATATATATAGTAATTAAGACATATGTTTAGAATAATATTATAAATTAATTTGATTGTGATCTATCATAAGTTTTATTCGAAAGTCTTAAAACAAAAGGATAGAGAAAGAAGAGAGCCGATTAGAAGTAGATCATAGAGACGAGAGACAAGGCAATAACAGAAAAGGGGGTGTCAGACCGAGAGAAGGATGAAACTGGTAGTGAGAGACATTACTAAAAGGGCAAAACGGAGAGAAGAGGACACGTGTCATACAAAGAAATTCTCGAGTGCATTATTATTTAGAGAGCTGCATAATAAACCACTCTAACACTCTATCCTTACTATAAAAAATAAAAAATATATAATTACAATAATATCCTCCAACAATTGGACCAAAATGCCCCTATATTATTTTATTTTTTCATTTTCATCTTAATAACCTGCTAACCTTTCTAACCCTCATCTTCTTTCATTTGTAATTTTCTTTGCTCCTACAAGTTCTTTTCATTCCAAATAGTATTTTAAAGGTTTAAGATCTTTGAAAGTTTAGAACCATTTTGAGAGTGTTTACAAGCATATTTTATTAATTTTTAGTGTGGTGCAAGTCAATCCTAAACCCTAAGTCAATCATAGGACATTCAAAAACTTCATTCATCTACACACTTTCAAAGCATTATGGAGAAAGATTCAAGTTTAGAAGACAAAGCACATCATTTTAAGGTATTTTTCTTTATGCATTAAAAAAAAGTTTTTTTTTAAAAATTTCGTCGTATGATTCTCTCCTGCGCGACAGAAACGAGAGCACTCGGTTCTGTCGCACAGGACTGAACTAATAGTTAGTGGTTCTGTGTTGTTCAACAGAATTGAGAGCCACGGTTCTATCGCACAAAAACGAACCACCTGTTTTTTTGCTTTTTTTTCTTTGTTTTAACTACATTAATTTGTATTTATGACTTTGGGGTTATTTTGATATTGTTTCCAATTACGACTTTGGGGTTATTTTGATATTGTTTCCAATGTAATTAGGTTATTTTTTTTATTTTTATTTTTTAGTTACTGATTTTTCGGAACCCAGGAGGTGTCCTCCTTTACTTTGGGCGAGACTAATCCTCTTAGACTCGGGCATTGCAGAGACGTTTGGGCTGGCCTTCCCAACCAAGGACGAATAAATGGGGGGCACGCCCAAGCTCGAACTCGAGACCTGGACCTCAACTCCACTTATACTCAGTCCCTCTACCAACTGAGCTACCACCTGTTGGTGATTAGGTTATTTCTACCCCTCCAAACCGAGGCTCCACCATTTAGTGCGAGGTGCATGATTTGCATCGGTTATGTGAATAATAACCACTTTGTGCAAGTATGACTAGTTTTTTATTTGTATTACCTTAAAAAAACAAATATGTCTTTTTGAACCGCAAATAATGACATTATTGTGCTCTTCGTAGGTTTTTCTCAACCTTGCATGCCCAATACCTCCAATATTGCCTGATTGGCTTAGATTCTATGTTCCCTATGCAAAGGGATGGGAGGTGTCATATTTTGTATATAACTTGGATAGCGAAAGAGTCACAAAAGATATAGTGGACCTAGACACTCCTGGTGATAGTAGATTTGTTAATTAAATATCTTGATGACTATGTGTTATATTAAAATTGAACTACATAGACAAATTCTAATGTTCAACAGATGATAAATACATTTGTCATTTTTGTTGGGTATTTTGTATATGTTGACTGTCAAACTACAATGCTAAGTTGAATTTTACACTCAACACAAAAAAATTTCCTCAAAATACATTTGTGGCAGTTTCATCTATTTCTTTATCTTGCTCCACATCCTCTCGGGTACTAGGCAAATTTGATTGAAGTAGGCGTCGTCTCCTAGTCGATGTTGTAGGTCCGGTCCTAGACGTACTTAACTCACTTGATGATGTGCTATCACCTCTTCTTCTTGAAATTTATACATGTAAAACATGATAAATCGTTAATTCAATGAATTATACTAAAAATAAAAATAAAAAACCATTTTTTTGCTCTGTTATGTCGGAAAGGACAGAACAAAAACTATCGATTTTGTTTTATCCGACAGAACAAATAGCATTTGGTTCTGTCGGACACGACAAAACAAAACCACTCGGTTCCGTCTTGTCCGACAGAACCGACCATGATTGGTTCGGTCCAGCGTGACTAAACCGATCGCAGTTCCTCCGATCCAATATTTGTTTCCTCCCATTTTCGGCGAGGTTTTCCATGAAAAAACACATCAAAACATTCGATTTTACAACATCTTAATACTAAATATGATTAAAAAACAAAAAAACAACAACAAATTCTTTACCAAATTAGTGATTTTAAACTCTAAACTTCGAATCTCAAACGATGAACCCCGCCACGGATAGAGCAATACCACCGGATTTCTTTCACTATAGAGGAGATTATATCAACAAAGCGAGAGATTTTTGTAGTGATTAAAGGTTTTAAGTATTAAAAATGTGAGAAAAATGGAGAGGGGCGTTAGGGTTGGTTTGAAGGGGGTTGAAATGTGACAAAAATGAAAAGGGTATATTGAGAAGTTTAATGGGGTAAGAATAACTTTTGAAAAATTAGATGGGTTGAAATAGGCGAAAGACCACAATATGGTTCAAGTGGCAAAATTTAACCAGTTCTTCATTGAACTGAAAATTGTTGATTTGAAGCTGAATAGAAACTGGAGGTTTTTTGGTGCATACATGAGCAGCATTTTGGCTGTAAGAGAGCAACAGTTTCATGTTCTCAGCAACCACCTACAAGTATCAAGTGAGGGTATTCTGTTTATGGGAGATTTTAACTCCATTTTGTCCGTGGAGGAAAAGGCTGGGGGTAACATTTGGCATCCAAGTGAAGGGGAGTGTTTTCAGTCATTCCTCTCTAATAATGATCTTCGGGACCTGGGGTATGTTGGCCCAGCATTCACTTGGAGTAATCGTAGAAGCTTTCCCGATCTCATAATGAAGCGCCTTGATAGGTGCGTGGCAAATTCTTCATGAGTCTCTATGTTCCCAACTGCAACTGTTTTCCACCTTTTTCTCCCTAGGTCGGATCATTTGGCTCTCCTCTTAACTATTGAAAACTCTCTTCCAAAACCTCAAGTGTCACGACGCCCCTGACGTAGGCTGACGTCATGACCGACACAATCTATTATACACTGTATATACCCATATATAGTATACAATACATTATCAGCCTTCACATAATCTCACAATCCTTTCCAAAATTTTCAGAAATTTCGACAGCACCTCCCCATAAAATGGACAATTCACAATTTTTCCTGATGTACCACAAATCAAATCCAATATACTTACGATCATCCCATTCCATCATCACAAGCATTGTATAATCCAAAATGTCAAATCAAAATCCATGTTTTCTTACAACTCATCTATGTGATAATAGATATATGTAGGATGTGATATATATTCATTTGAAAATAAAGAAAATAAAATTCATTTTCTTCGCATACACGTACATTAACACAATAAGAATCTAACTCACGTATCTATTCTCGTGCCTTTTCTTTTAACTCTGAACCTGAAATATTGGAGGAAATGGAGTGAGCAATCAACAGCTCAGTGGATATATTTCTTGAGATGACAATTATATACATTTAGAGAAATATGACATTTAAAATCATTTCAAACACTTATTAAACACGTGCATCATTCAACGAATATATTATACATGTCAACAACATAAATTTCATGGGTTTTCAAGAAAACAATGCATTCTTTTTTCCACAAAATCCACAATCTCTCTCCTTCAAGGCAAGAGAGCGGATCTAACCCTTGTATGGCCGTTACAAGGTAGCCACAGCCTCTCATTACCCAATTCACAGTCATTTCAAGGATCTCCAATCCTTGTTAGGACAGGCTTACTGACAATGACGTTACGCATAACACTCATCCGGGTCTAATTCCTAACGAAATGACAACATATGCGATCTGCCTTCGCATGACTCGCATACTCCAAATGCCAAAATCATTTTGAATGATCAATAAAATACAATGCATGTACGTATATAACATGTTTACAATTAAACATTTCATATAAATAAAATGTCATACAAGAACCAAAATCAAGAAAATATACTCACAGTACAACACTTTCCAACTTAAACCCAATCATCGTCGCTTTCGAGTCCAGTTCCAATTTAAATCTAACTAATTTAACCTGTCACAATCACTCCATAATTCAATTTCTCAACTCACTTCAAATCACTAATAATAAAGATCCACCTGAAAAAATAGTATATCTGTGAATTTAGATTCCAACTCCATTTAGGACTCATAAGTAGTTGAAGAAACTACTATATCGTTTCTGTGGTCAATCTAGATATTTTCACAAGAAAGAACAGTGAAAATAGAGTTCCAATTCATATTTTCACTAATTCTCAGTTTATTTTTCTACTGGAACATATATCCATTTTATTAAAAATCTAGAACATTCCTAAAATTATTCTGTCCACATCGACAGGTGTAAAATCAATCATTCTATCATTCTACTACCTTCAACAGGTATTTTATTGAGGTTTTACACGTTCGCGAAGGTCACGACAGTGAATTTTACTTACAAAAACCATATATTTAGCTACTAAAAATATCAAAGCATATCCAAAAATCATGATTTTAACATCGAAATGTCCGAAATTCAGTTCTCTACGATTCTATGATCTCAAACCGGAGTTTCATTGGATTCTAATTCCATTTTACTCACTGGATATGATTACAGTGCTATTTATGATACTATTTACATTATCACTATTCATTGGAACACATGGAAATTTTTACTAAAATTGTCAAACGATCTCCAAAAATCATGAACTTAGCATCGATGGACTCGCAACAGTTCATTCTACCATTCTATAGCCTTAAACTGGAGTTTCATCGGGTTTTAAATGATTCAAATGATCTCCAATCTAAACTCTAAATTCTAACAAACTTCCAACGGCTATAAAAATTTTAAATGAACACATAAATTCAATCTAACCATATATTTAAGGTTCCTACAGCCTAGGAAGTGTTTTCCAACCTTCCTAGCGAATTTTCATTTACGTTGGGTCAAAACTCCAATTTTTGAAAACGTCGTAAAATAGCTCTCACAACAAAAATTACCCCGAAAGAAATGTTATATCTAGCTTAGATATCAGTTTTACAAAGAAATAGAGTGAAAATCACTTATCGCGGGTTCCAATTTTGGGCGAATCCTGCATTTCTTCCTCTTTTTTCCTTTCCTTCTTTCGTTCTCTGTCTGTTCTCTTTCTTCTCTCTCTTTTTTTCTTTCTTCAATGTTTCACGTTTGAGAGAGATGAGAGAATGAGAGAAACATTTGAGAGAGATGAGAGAATGAGACAAGTGAAATAATGGTATGTTATAATAGTTTATAATATTTTATAATATCAAGGTCATTTATCTAATATCAACTTATACTCTAATGATAGTATGGCATTTAATAATATAATCTACTTAATAAAGCAACTTTCTCATCTTAATATTTAACTTTCATGCATTAAATCATACTATTCATTAATTCATTACATCATACTCCAATCCACATATTTTCAACCAATCCCATAAATTCATCAATTTAATTCAACTTTATTTTTTAAATTGTAAGCACCTATATCGGATGATCCCATATGTATCATCTTCATTTCATAATTTTATTTATTTACTCATCATACACGCGTATATTTGGCTCCTACGTATAAAATACGTGTATTATACATCTCGATATACGCGTAATTCAACGTATATATTTAATTAAAACTACGGGGCGACTAGGGAAGAGATCATTGCATGGAGAAGGAAAAACTCGCTGGCAAATTCGAAGAGATTGTTGGTAAAGTGGAAGGTTCTTTGAAGAAACTTTACAACAACCAAAACGCAAATGTGGAGCAGATTAAGGAGCTGGAAAGACTTTTGGTCCAAGCACAAAAGGATGAAGATGAATTCTGGAAGGCAAGAGCTCGGTTTGATATGTTAAATCATGCTGACAGAAATACGAAGTATTTCCAAGCAAAGGTAAACTCAAGAAGAAGGTCCAACATAATTCATGGCTTGATTAATGACCATGGGGACTGGTGTGAAGATCAAGGGGAATTGGAACAAATTGTTCTCTCTCACTTCAGGCAAATTTTCCAAAACAAGTTATCAAAATGTGACCTTCAACCGTTATCATTCATTACTAAAAGGATTTCAAATGAAGACATAACCCTTTTGGATAGAAGTCCATCATTGGAGGAAGTCCATGAAATCATTTTTGATATGCACCCTTACAAATCCCCAGGCCCGGATGGCATGACAATTGAATTTTATAGGAAGCATTGGGAGGTAATCTCTCAACCTCTTTTCAAAACAGTCATCTCCTTTTTTTAGCACAACTCTTTTGATCACTCCTTGAATCAGACACATGTTGTTTTGATTCCTAAGTGTAAGTCCCCCTGATCAATGGACGAGCTCCATTCGATAAACCTTTGTAACGTTGCAGACAAGATTATAGCCAAGTTACTTGCAAATCGACTTAAGCAGGTTCTCCACAAAATTATAAGTGTAAACCAATGTGCCTTCATTCCCGGAAGACATATCACTGATAATGTTCTTATAGTACATGAAATCATTCATTCGATAAAGTCCACAAGACTAAGGTCTCATGAAATTGCTATTAAATTGGACATGAGCAAAGCCTATGACAAAGTGGAATGGAATTTTCTTTTGAAGATGTTAAGTCAATTGGGCTTTTCTGATAGATGGTGCTCGTGGATTAAACTTTCTATTTCTTTTGTCTCTTATAGAGCTATAGTGAACGGTTTTCTCACTGACCTTATTATCCCCTCAAGGGGTCTCTACCAAAGAGATCTGCTCTCTCCTTATTTTTTCATTATATGCATGGAAGCCTTATCTTTTATGCTGACAGGTGCAGTTGCCGCTCGTGAAGTCAGAGGTTTTTCTTTCAAAAGCGATTGCCCACCAATTTCCCATATCCTCTTTCCTGATGATTCTACAATCTTTTACAGGGCTGCGAAAAGAGATCTAAAAAATCTTCATCAACTTATTAGGCGCTTTGGTGAAGTTTCTGGACAATTAAATAACTATGGGAAAAGTTCATGCATCTTCAACAAGAATGTACCTATTAGAAAGACATCTATCCTAAGCAGGTTACTGGGCATTCAGCAGAAAAATGATTTAGGTCGGTATCTGAGGGCTAATATGGACATTGGCAGATCAAAAAAGAGCATCTTTTCCTCCATTGACAACAATGTCAGCAGAAGAATTTGGGCTTGGGAGGAGAAATTCTTATCATCAGCGGCTAAGAAAATTCTTTTGAAAACAGTAGCGAATGTGATCCCCAATTACCAGATGATGTGTTTCAAGCTTCCTGAGGGCCTCTACAAGCAAATTGCATCCATGATGGCAAAGTTTTGGTGAGCTACCAATAGCTCCTCCAAGGGTATTCACTGGTGTAGTTGGGATATTCTGCATAACAGGAAGAAGCAGGGCGGTATTGGATTCAGAGACCTGGAAAGCTTCAACCTTGCCCTTCTTGCCAAGCAAGGATGGAAACTCTTATCACAACCAGATTCTTTGTTTTTCAAAGTCTTCAAAGATAAATATTTCCCAGCAGGTTTTTTTATGGATGCTGAAATGGGTTGAAAACCTTCCTGGGGGTGGAGAAGCATTCTTGTTGGTAGAAAGATAATTGCTAATGGTATGAGATGGCGGGTGGGTAATGATTCATCAATTAGAATTTGACAGGATCCATGGATCCCCAGGCCAAATTCCTTCAAAATTCTATCCCCTCGGTTTGAGTCGGTTGAGTTAGTTATGAACCTCATGCATGATAATCCAAAGTGTTGGAATACATCCCTTATTCACCAGCTTTTCTCTGTGGATGATCGAGAATTAATTGAAGCCATTCCCATTAGCAATTATGGAGCCCACGACAGAATAATATGGCATTTCATGAGGGATGGGAGTTTCTCGGTAAAGTCTGGTTATAGGGTTGCAAGGCATCTCTCTGTTAATGGCTTCTTCTCCAACCATTGTACTGGGAAATCAAGCAACACTCTTAACAGCCCCATCAACTGGAACATAATTTGGAAAGCCAATTGCCCGTAAAAACTGAAGACATTCATGTGGAAGACCCTTCATGAGTTTCTTCGTTCAAAGCATTCCCTCCTGAAGAAAGGTATTGGTTTGGATGCATCTTGTCCAAGTTGCTTTCTAGAGGAGGAAAATGCGGTGTACATTTTTTTCCATTGTCAGGCAGCTCAGGCCTTTTGGTTTGGATGCCCTTTAGGTATGGATTCTCGTGTTTTGCATGGTCTTGATATGATTTCCATATGGCGGCATCTCATGCATAAGTTCAGCCGTCAAAGCAATTTTGATAATGTGTTGCAATGGTTAATCTTCGGCCTTTGGAGATTGTGGAAGAGAAGGAACAAGTTAGTATTTCAAGGTATTGAGACACCTATTCAGGATGCTCTCCAAGTTGCGTCTGCTCACTTGAACGAGTTCATTCTTGCAAATTTTTCACTAGATCCTGATGATGAGGCATCCTCAAGAATCACCGAGCATCACAGCAATGGCTTTACTAATAATCAACCAGATTTGGTTCTTACGACTGATGCAGCTTGGGACCCTGCAACAAAGAACTCTGCTGTTGGTTGGGCTCTAATTTCTAATGAGGGGATTATCCGTAAGGCAAAGCATAAATTTATTGGCAAATGCGACTCAATGCTTGCCGCTGAAGCCAAGGCTATCCTAATTTCTCTTGATTGCTTTGCTGATGATCCTATTAGTTTTGTTGTGAAGTCAGATTCTAAGTTAGTGATCAATGACATTCTTTCCTCATCAAATGTTATTGCTAAGGTTGATCATTGTTGATATCAAATTTCTAGCTTCCCAATTCTCTGGCTCCTCCTTCATGCATATTCCAAGAGGAGATAATGTTATTGCTGACAAACTGGCAAAGTTTGCTTTATCTCATATGTCCCACCATAAATGGGATGATTGTATGTCAATTTGGTTTTTTCATGACGTATTAATACATTAGTTCTCTCTTTTAAAAAAAAAAGAAAAAGAAATAGGAGGTATGGTAAGGATAAGGGTTTTTGTGGTTTATTTAGCAACCCTCTATTATTTAATATTTATACTATATATAGATATATATATATATCATTAATGTTAAATTTATATATTGTGAGGCATCGCACTCACATTTCATAGTGTAGAGCATATGCAATTGTTTTCTTTTTAAAAATTATTTAAGTTGAATAAGTTCATGGATTACTAACAAAGAATCAGAACAGATCCTCAAGAGTGTTCTCCCTGATATGAAATTTTAGAAAGACCTCTAAAGAGAGCCTTTGCATCAGCCACCTCCACTGAAAGAGACCGGTCGGCTACCCATGATTCTGCCTGTCTGACTCGATCCTCCACGTCAATGAGAATCCACCCAACGTCAGTACAATAAGATCGAAGAGACCAAGTTGCGTCAGTGTAGAGCTTCCATCCTGATGCTGGACAATCCGCTTCCCAGCTCCTATTCTTTCTATTAACAATTGCATCGACCTCCTGCCCATTTTTAATAACATTATCATAAAATTCTGATTAAAAGTTCATGGTTTATTGAATGGTTGTAAGGGGGGGGGGAATGTAATCCCCTGAAATAACTGTCTTAAGCAGAAGGTATCAAGCTCCTCATTGATAATTTGGCTTTAATAGTTTAAAAAGGATGTTAGAGAAAATCATATTCAAGTTTAGTAGTAACTGATTTACCAATTCAAAATGTAGGACTATCTCCCATGTATCTATGTGCTAGGACTAAGAGAAAAACTGATCCACACAAAAGCACAAAATCAACTCAGAAAAAAAAAAAGCCAGAAGTAAGCATACCTGCTATATCCAGAAGTTTCAATGTAATCCCCTGAAATAACGGACTGGATGTAGCCAAGAACCTCAGCCAAATCGACACCCTTAAAAGGTTAACCACGTTGATGAAATCAGAAAAAAAAAGAGTCCTAATTACTCTCAAATTGGATTTGCAAGGATTCCGAGTCCAACACCACAAGAAATCTCCTCTCTCTTTCAAAACCCAATCACGCCTCTTTCGCTGAAAATCTCGCCTCATACCCAATCACGCCTCTTTCGCTGAAATCTCGCCTCTACAACTACAATATCGCTGCAATCCCGCCCTCTACAGCTACAACTTCGCTGAAATCTCGTTCTGCAACTCAATCGCTGAGACCTAATCGTCTCGAAACAAATCGCACAAAACCAAAACCCAACCCTCTCTTTCAAAACCCAAATCGCGCCTCGCCTGAACCTCAAAACTCAATCGCACAAACCCTCTCTCTTTCTCGAAACCCTCCCGCTTCTCTCTTCTTTCTCTGCTCTCTTCTCTGTCTCTCTTCTCTCACGAACCAGTGACTGAAGCAAGCGAAGGACGACAAGAATCCCACGGTGAGCAACCTCTCTTCTCCGCCATCTTCCTCCACTTTCTCAACTCTTTGCTCAAAAACCCCAAATTGTGCAATTTCTTTCCGAAACCCAGACAACCCCTTCGATTACTCCTGCAATTTATTTAACCCAAACCATCTTCAAACCCCTGTTTTTCTTAATCTTCAACCCTGCGATTCCTTCGTTCTCCTTACTCTATCTCTGCAACCACCGCCGTTAACGCCTCTCTTCTTCTTCTTCTTCTTCTTCTTCTTCTTCTTCTTCTTCTTCTTCCCTTCTTCTTTCCATTTTCTTTTTCTCCCCTCCCTGTTTCTTCGCCATTCAATCTGCAAGTGTAAGAGTTATTTATTTTTATTTTTATTTATTTTTTTTATTTTTTATTTTTATTTCTTCTTTCTCTTCTTTTAAGCAACCCAATCTAGATTATCATATTATATGTATAATATTAGCTAAGTTATATTATGGTATGAAATTAACTAGCTATCATCATATTATATGATGATATGGTATAATATTAGCTAAGTTAATATTAGCTAAGTTATCATCATAGTATGTTATATGTATAATATTAGCTAAGTTATCATCATATTACATTATATGTATAATATTAGCTAAGTTATCATCATACTATATGTATCATCATATTATATATATATATCAAGTGAAAGTTTATTAGCTAAGTTATATTATATGTATAATGTGATCACCACCATACAACATAGACATGTATGCACATTATATTAATATAATATAATACAAAACAAGTGATTAACGTGTGATTTATGCGTGAATAGGTTGATAACGCCCAACGTCGAGGAATCTCAACACTTTTGGAATTTAGCAATTCAGGTGGGGATGATTCTAGACCTTCACAATATTCTATTTTGATATATAGATAGGAATGTTAAATTAATTAGGTCTATAATATCATTATATTGCTTATGCATGCCTGTTGTACGTGATGTTATTTATACCATGCTGTGATTAATAGCCATGATGGTGTGTGTGTCAACATGACTTCTGGTTTTGATTAAATGATAATTGGATGCATGAAATTTATATGATATTTGAGATTCATTTATAAATTATAATGCTGGATAATGAAACATATGACTTGGAATATTGACATAGTAAGGTTCATATGTTAATACTATGACATTTGGCATTGTGACATGATACTAGGTGTAGTGGAATTTGAATATGGTTTGTGAATACAATTAATAGCATGATTATGTTGTATTTATGGTGTGACATCACTAAAGAACACTATTAAGATAAAAATCACACATATGGGGTAGTTATTCTAAGGAATATCGCCATTGATTATTGTGGGGCAGTTATTCTTAGGAATATCGCCAATGTTTATTATGGGGCAGTTATTCATGATGAATATCGCCAATGGAGTTCTAATTTTTGGGTAGTGCCACCCTGTGTTTGATTTCCTAAAGGTACGTGATTTAGAACGTGATAAAATTCTCGACTCAAACAATCTAATGTTGCAACGATTAATGTGTGAAACTTGTTTGTAACGTTCTTATGTATGTATCATAGTAAAATGTTGTGAATTGTTTAGATGATCCACTGGGCCTTCAAGCTTACCCCTATTTTTCACATGCAGGTACTTAGAAAATAAAGTAGCAAGTTGTGACGTGGTTCAGTGATAGGGGTAGGATGGAAATCTAGACAATATTTTAATTAGAGAATGAGTTAATTACTTGTTTAATTTCGTGAACTTTTATTTAGTAAGGGTTGTATTGACATTAGAGATTTTGATAAAATCTTTTTATGATTATTGAAGGGATCATGATTTATTTTAAATATACATGCCTTGGACTTCAATTCTATTTGAGGAATGTATTTAAGGTATTGTGTCCATGATGGATGGACAAGGGCAAGTACCCTCATAATTCACTATAGAAATTGGTATAGTGGAATTATGTGGTCCTTGGCATGAAAATAATATAAATTGGTATTCGTTTATCTTAACAAGTAAGTTGGTTAAATATATATATATATATATATTTAAACTTATAGTGTTTCAAATTTTATTACGTATACAATGATTATGGGTTAAGATAGACGGATACGAACAACATCTCGATTTTCAGTGGATATTCTCGACAAAATTAAAGTATTCATTATTTTACAAAAAAATAAATAAATAAACAAGTTTTGAAAATCGGGGTGTTACAGGGAAAGATCTACATCTTGGAACACTTTTTTGTTCCTCATCTTCCATATATGCCAAAAGCCAAACATAGCCCATAACACAGATTCTGAATTCCCCTCATCAAACTACAAAATTTTCCTCATAGCATTCCAGGCTCCCAAGAAAGAGTCTTCATGGATATAACTTGAATTCAGGCATAAAGGAGAACCAAACCACAAAGCTTGGGTAAACAGGTGAAGAAAAGATGAACATAGTCTTCCTTGTTAACTCCACACATAGGACATTCTAAATGAACTTCCATACCTCTACTATGAAGCGTTGGTTTAAGTGGCAGAAATTCTTATTGCATTTCCAAAGGAAAACTATCACAACCCACTCTGTATGAGTAACGTCACGATCGGCACAGAATACGATATACGTCATGTGACGGCATATATAATACCCTGTTAGCCTTATACAAAAATCACATATAAATTTTTTTCAAGATTTTGACTGAGTCTCTTTTGTTTATTAGTCATATCACAACCTAATTATCACAAGTCAAACACAATCACAAAATAAATATGTATTCACATTATTCATTCATTATCTAAACCTCAGATTTTCATATATACACACTCATATAAACTTATCCATACCCATCTATATGATACAAATATTATTATAGTATTATTTATAAAACTATTATTTAAAATAGTATTTAAACATAACAAATATTATTATAGTGTTATTTACAAAACTATTATTCAAAAATAGTATTTAAACATACTAGTATTCTCAAACATTTACATACATACAAACATGCAAACAGTAGAAGGAATCTCTTTCATTCACCAGCCTTCCTTTTTCCCTTAGGATCCGAACCTGAAATGTTTGAGAATTGGGTGAGCAACCACAGCTCAATGAATATTCCTAACTATGACATCATATATGCATTTAATAAAAATCACATGAATCAATACATTCAAATCTCATTCAAACATGCATGAAACATTTCATAATACATACATGCTCATAAGTAATTCCAAAACATGCAAGGTTACAATAAAATCAAACAATCTCCCTTCTGCTAGTAATAGAGTAGGTATGCACTCCTTATTATGCATTTATAAGAAGTCTACGCTCGGACCGCTCATTACCCAATTTTCTGCTATGAATCATTTTAAATTAGGACTTAATCTCAATTCCAATAAAAAACTATCACTCGGACCATGAGATTATTCAATCCTCACGCAGGATTGTCTTCTGGAAATGATCTCATGTTTTAGCTTGCTCTAGCAAGTCCAAAACATGCTCCAAGGTCAAATATTTTCATGAATTTAAAACAATGCAATAAATACATATATTCATGATTTGAAACACAATTTATATTATACAATGTCATATACAAGGAACCAAAGTCAAGAGATACTCACAGTGGTACCATGTAGACCTACTCTCTACGACCACTTCACTATTCGTATCCAATCAATAATATGATTTATCATATATTCATTTTCAGATAATCTATCGTCAATTATCAAATTATTATATCTATTTATTTTTCAATTATTCATTGAAATCTAACTCTCAAATTAATTCTCATAATTTCATTTCAGTCTAAAATTCATGTGAGGGGTCTCAAATATTTTACACGGCCCTCATGATTATTTTTAAGGCAATGGACAATAGAAACAAGCCTTTCAACCATATTTCCACTAATATCCAAGTTTGTCGTATTTATCAAATTCAGTCAAGCATATATTAAAAATATCAATCGATACCCAAAAATCATAATTTTAGTATCAAAATGTTCGAAATTCAGTTCTCTATAATTCTATGATTTCAAACCAGGATTTTATAGGAGCTTGACATGGTTCCAAAGGCCCCCAGTGTCAAATTTGGCTTTCGGCAGCTGTATCGGCACCAATATTACACTTGGACAGAAACAAACCACATATCTAGTATCCACATCTATAGGAGTGATAATATATCATTTTTATGTATTTTCACTCAAAGTGGGTCCAAACCCCATTTTTAAAAATACGGTAAAATACCTCCTATAGCAAAATTTATACCGATAGAAACGTCACACGTAGCTTAAATTACAATTTTACAATAAAAAACAGTGAAAATAACTTATCGGCATGTCAAATTTGGCCGCAAAACCTCCATTTTTCTCCGTCGCCCTTTTTTTCCTTTCTCTCTGCATGTCTTCTTCTTCTTTCAATTATTATTTTTTTTTTATTTTTAATCTCAAGCACCTTAATTAAAACAACCACATGTTTATTGGATCCCATGCTCCTAATGTCATTTAGCAAACCAACTTTCCCATCTTATTATTTAATTCATATCATTCATTTAACAACTATTCATTCATTAAATTACTTCATTATCAACTTTATTTAATCATTTACCAATTAATACTATCATCTCTTTCACCATCTTTATTTAAGTTAATTTGATCATACCCTTATCTAACTTCATTTCACATATTTAATTTGCATATTTATATAACAACTCACATATTTAATTTATACCCTTCACTTTATATTTAGCACTTATTTTCATACGTATATATATTTGACTCCTATGTATATATACGAATATTATACATCTCAATATAAGCATAAGTCAATGCATGTATTTAATTAAAACTACGGAATGTGACAAAAACTTTAATTTTGCTCGGTATCCTACTATTCCAAATATTTCTCCACACATCCCCAATATGGACTTGAGAATTAGGAGAACCCCAAAAGGAGCAAGCCAGCCTCCCATTTTGACGAATTTGAACATCATATATATAACAAGATTTGACATTGTAAGTGCCAGTTTTTGAGAGATGCCACACTAACTTGTCATCTGATTTACCCTGACAGAGAGGTTTTTTTTTTCTTAGAGGAAACAAGTAGAGATATATTTATAAAACATAAAAGGACAATAGCAAGAATTGAAATACCAGGAGTACTCGACAAAAAGCAAAGCCCAACAACTCAACAAAAAGAAAACTCACCTAGCTACATAGCAAGCAAAATAACAAGAAAACAACCTGCTAAACCAACACCAACCAAAACAACACAAAGGGCAAAAAAAGATACATCCCACAACAAAACTCAAACCAAGCAAGCACCTCAATTTCTAACCCAATTGCTAATAAAATAACCACCATTAATCCTAAACGCTAACAACCACTAACTAGCAAGATTAATGACATCGTTCCAAAGCTCCTCAACATTCCTAAAAACATTTTCAAAAATCTATTTATTACACTAAATAGTTGCAAGGGACGCCGATTTCATGATCTTCATCCTTTCTTTATAAAGACCTCGCAAGTTATCCAAAGCCAACACTCCTCACATAAAGACGGGGGGGGGGGGGGGGGAGAAATCTGTTGCCGAGTCTCCTCTTCCACTCCTCCCATAATCTAGAAGAAAAAGAACATATAAAAAAGAGATGATTATGTCACACCCTAATTTTTCCAACCTGGTCAGGTGCGCTATGATAGAGAGCAATTGACCAGAGTAACTTAACTGGGGCGTGAGTGTCTATCATTTCCTTACGATGCTCTTATAATTAATATGAGAATTTTAAAATTAATAAGAATACGTGTCTAGGGACATTGCTTAACCATAATCTTACTGTGCCTGCAATTTCAATCACTTGAGACTGGATGTCTTAATATTTACCTTGGTCATATCATGGACCATATCACAGTCATGAAATTAAATCATCTTAGAATACCAAATATTCTGGTATTCTAAATCCTACAGGTATCACAAGACTAGAACCATTTTTGAGAATAATGTAATGTGTCATATCGAAAATAAATTAAATGACACTACAATTCACAATTTATTGGATAAACGTAATAAGTTTACTATTACAATGGCTTATTCAAATAACCAATAATCATTATCACCAAATAAAGGTTTCACCTCTTATAACAACCAATTCAATAGTCAAGCATACTACTAAAACATTATTCGAATCTACTCAATTGTCTGGTTCTATCGCTATCAACTCCTTAGATGAAATCTGACTCATAATGCATTATTAATTCCTACAAAAGATGTGGGGGTGAGTTAATGCCCAGTGGATCACCTTAAACAATATTCCTGAACTCTTATTTATCAATAGCATAATACATCAAATCCAACTAGATATTCAAACAAGTGCATACATTACGTTGCAATATTAATTTGTTTTAAGTGTCATTGCTAACCATCCATTTGGGTTATAGACTACCCAGACATAATCACCTTCCCTCAGAACTCCTCTCGAATAGAGTCGGAAATTCACTGGCCATTGTGGCATATAACCTTGGCCTTTTGGAACACCCCAGGCTAGGCCAAGACACCTTTTAATGTATTGTTATATTTTTAGTGTCTTTAGTGAGGAAAATAGTATAACTAACATACCAACATGATCAATGTAATGTATTAACATATCATGTCATTATAAAACTAATTACCAAATAACACGCAACAACTCATATCATATCATTCTATATGATTATCATAATTAAGAGAGCATATCAATGTTCCTCTAATTTAAACTTCAAATCAACAATAAAAGCACGCAAGGCATATTGATCATAAAATGTTCAATAGCAAGCATAACATGTACATATGAAATACAATAATGACTAGCATGCAAATGATTTAAGAGAGAAATCACATACACACACATCTAATTAGACATAACATAACATGTTAGAAATAAATAAGAATAAAGGAAAAAAGTCAAGGATCACTCCCACAGGTCATACGTCCCATTTATCGATCAATAGGATTCGTCGACACGTGATGCTTTTAAATAATATAATACAATCTAACCTGCATACAATATTATATAACATAATTTGTATAACCTAATATAATATATCATAATCCACACATATACAATATTATATGCATAATAATATAATATTATATACTATCTCATCTTCTCATATGTTCTGTTCGCTTTGACTTGCAGAGGAGAAAAAAGAGAGAAGAAGGAGAAAGGAGGGAAGAAATAGAAATAGAGGAGGAAGGAAAATTATAGGGGAGGATCTATGAAGTTTTCATCTTCCCCAAAGCATGCGAACAAGTTTCTGAAAATGGAGATCATCTTCTCCAAAACATGAGAACAAGTTTCTGAAAGTGGAAACAAGGTATCATGATTGTCAAGTTGTTGCTACTTATTACAGCGTTTGGGTTGTCGGTTTCAATGTGATTTCATGTGAAGGTTAATGTCCTATATTCCCAAGTTGAAAAGGGGAGAAAAGAGGGAAGTTAAGAAAAATAGGTAATGGACAGCTCTACTTGCTATCACCATTAACAACAAAAACAAAACAAGAGTAAAGTAATGAAAGAAAAAAAAAATGAACTCACCATGGATGCTCTTGCGGTTTTCAAGCGACATCGCTTGCCTTTGTTACTGGTTCATGAGAGAAAAATGAAGTTCAAGAGGAGGGGAGAGAAGAAAAGAGGATGGCAGAGAGGTGAAGAGTCTACTTTATTTAATGAAGTGGAGTGGTTGGTGCTTGTTACGCGTGGTAGGTGCATAATATATAAACTATGTAAGAAAAGAAATGGTTTGGACACCACCACCACTATAATGATTAGATAATATATAAAGCATGACTACATGTAAATTGTATAATAACTAGGTGGGTGCCATCATTATAGGTGGTGAGTGCATTACCCACACCACATGGGGGTGGTGGTGGGTGCCACCATTATTATTTTTATTTTGTTTTGTTTATATATATATATATATATATATATATATATATATATCATGTGAAAAAGACACTATCAACTATTCTCTATAACTTTTCTTTGCAAGTTTTCGTTTGAATACAACTCAATTCAAAAATATATATATATTAATTAATTAGCAAAATAATTGGTTAATCGAATTTGGGGACCCCAAAGTGATCTTACACACCACCGATCACAATAATTGGTTTATTTAATAATATATTTTTATTATAAAATAATTTAAGCGGAATCTCGAAGTTTGAATAAAGTTTGAATTTTTTTTTTCAAGGAATAACAAATTAGCTGAATCCTCATCCTGAAAACAAAGGGCACAACAATGGGGAAGAAGAGAAAAATGAGGAAATCTTCTTTGGATAACATCACTAGTGTTCAACCATTATGGGCCATAATCCACCCAAACACTTTTACCTTGGAAGGAATATGAGCTTTCCAAACATTAGAAGCAATGGCAAACGGTTGAAAGGCATCATCATCAATGAGAAAATTGAAAAAAGAACTACAAGAAAAATAGCTAGAAGAATGGAGCAACCAAAGAAATCTATCAAAGCCTATAAAAAGACAAATCGGGGTTAGGAGGAAAGAAGATGATTCATTTCTACTTGCTGGCCGACAGTGAGAGAAGGAGGAAGGAAAAAATTCCAAAGAATAGGGCCTGGAGAATTGTTTTTGAAATGAATTGGGCGATGAGATGGAAAGGAAAGGGGGAAATGTGGTAAAGCCTAGGGAAAAGGTCGGCAAGTGGTTGATCATTGCACCAACGATCCTTCCAAAATCTGAAGGATCTGCCATCCCCCACTTTTGGACACAAGTGGAGGAACATCTCAGGGAGAAGAGACACAATAAACTTTCGTGGGCTTCTATATGTGGCATTAATGATAGGAACAACTCTTCTACGAAACTCGATAACACCAAATTTACTAATGATGACCATTGCCCAAAGAGAATGCTGATCATGTTGGAATCTCCACAACCATTTTGCATAAAGGGATTTGTGCAGCTTCTTCTAAAGAGAAAAGAGAATACAATAAATTAAGATTCCATCAGGCCAAGTGCATTCAAATAGATCAGCAACTTCTGAATTGAATCGAATCTTGGTGATAGTATCTTAAATGTAATAGGTCGAGGAAGCCAAGGATCTTTCCATATATCAATAGACTGGTCATTCCTTATGCGCCACCTGAATGCCATGTCATAATAATCCATGACCCACCAGCAAGCTTCACCACCCTCGGATGGTCTCCTCTCAAGATTTGCATTAAGAAAGTCTAAGTCATTAAAATATTTTGCCTTCAAACATTGGCCAGGCAAGGAATCCAAAGAAGAAATAAGACGCCAGCCTTGTTTTGCAAGTAGGGCTTCATTAAAACATTCTAAATTTCTAAAACCTAGCCCACCATTTGTTTTTCCAAGTACCAGCCTCTGCCACTTACACCAACACCAATGAATGTTGGATTTGTCTTTGTGGGAGCCCCACCAATAATTAGCAAATTTCCTTGATATTGAATGAAGAACCAATCGAGGAATTTTAAAACATGACATCAAATATGTGGGTATTGCTTGGCCTATAGCTTTAATCAATATTTCATGGCCTGCTGGAGATAGCAAGTGCTCCTCCCATCCCATAATTCTAGAATTAACCTTGCAGCCCAAATTAGCAAATATTTCCTTTTTAGATCTTCAAATATCAATAGTTGCGCCAAGATAACCTCCCAAGGGTTCCGTAGATGGCATACATAAGACTACAGAAAGTTCATTTCTAGATGTTTCATTTACTTTCTTGCTAAGAATTATATTTCTTTTTTGCACATTCAACTGTTGCCCAAAAGCTTTAAGATATTGTTGCAATACTTGATCAAGCCCCATAAAATCCTTATGAGTTGCTCTACAAATAAGAAGTACATCATCAACAAATAATGTGTCAGTTTTATCTCACTTATTATTTGTTGAGTAGGACTTCTACTTGGGATGACCCTGAACTTATGCCCAAAAGCTTTAACTGGCAAAAACAAAACTATGATAAAAGAGGATATTGATAGGGTATGAACATAATATTCTTTGGAACTCAAGTTATCTTATGTGCTTTTTAATCAAGGATAAATTATTTAAATAAGTTATAACTAATGTTATAACTTCTTGAAAGGACTTGGAGGCATATGAAAATGGTCTTTTAGGGTTTAGGTTCACCTTTTGGTAAGAACCCACATTTAGATCAATTGTTCAACTTGGGTTTTCTTGAATATATATCTATTTGAAAAATGTTATTCTAATTACAAGTGTAATTAAATATGCATTTACACTTTTATATTTAGTGAAAATATGTATTTTATACATCTCAATATACTCAACTTAATTCAACTAAACTTTTTCCCAACTACATGAGTCGGCTATATGAATATGTTTCTTCCACTCTGTTCTATTGAGGGCCAAGTCAACATTTAAATTAAAAAAAGCTAAGTTATTTTTATTTATCTCTGTCCATATTATTTTAGGTATGCCTCTACCTCTATTGTTATCATCTAGTGTTAATAAGTCATTTTTCCAAACTGGTGCATCTAAAAGCCTACGATGTATGTGTCCAAACTATCTTAGTCAGTTTTCTCGCATTTTATCTCCAATTAATGTGACTCCTACCATTTCTCATATATGGTCATTTCTAATATTATCTTTTAAAATTTTACCACATATTCATCTTAGCATTAGCATTTTTGTTACGCTTAGTTTGTTAACATGTTGTTTCTTACTTGCCTAATGTTTTGTACCATATGACACAATTGGCCTAATAACAATTCTATAAAATTTTCCTTTTCACTTTAATGCATTACAAGAAATTAGCCCTACAAACATGCAATGCATTTCATCCTAGACAAATGACGATGTCCAAACACTTGTTGTATACAACGGTGTCATAAGAAGGATAAGATATTCAACAAAGTGCATATGAATATCCTTATACACATATTGTTAGTCTTGTTATCTCCCAATTTTAAAAGCTTTTTTTAACATTTAACGATGCAAGTTGCACGTTGTTATACATTTTTATGATGTGCACATGCAAGTCATAATTATTTTCACAACATCCATTGAGAACGTCGTAATAATATCCTTGACGACATGCCTAAAGAATGTTGTCATATACCATTGACAACATTTTTATGCACATCATGAAACATTGTTTAAATGACGTATTTTAAACATTGTAATTCACTTTTTAC
Source organism: Paratinospora sagittata (assembly GCA_035771175.1). Classification (NCBI taxonomy): domain Eukaryota; kingdom Viridiplantae; phylum Streptophyta; class Magnoliopsida; order Ranunculales; family Menispermaceae; genus Paratinospora; species Paratinospora sagittata. The sequence continues at coordinate 20,340,476 of CM069611.1, read as the reverse complement.
AACATTCATTTGAACATCATAATATATTATTTTGATAACGTCTCTTGCTTGTTTTAATTTAGTGTTCAGTTTTTTTTTAATTTGTAATATTTACACCATATCTAAATAATTCTCCACTACTTGGAAGAATCTGCTTAAATGTCTACATAATTCATATCTTTATTCTTAATACTTTATTTTACTAATAATTTTGTTAATATAAAAACAAAGATACAAATGAATGAGATGCAAAATATGTGAAATTTTAAATATATTGAAGCAAAATGAAATATAAAATATATTGAAATCTAAGTGTATTACATCGTATTAAACATGTTTAAAATCAAAATCTCATTTAAAACGATTATGTAAAAATAAAATTACGTAGCAATTTACAAAAACAAAGTGTAAAACTCATCCATTGTATTTTTTTTAGTGCCAAAAATCTTTTATTTGAGTCTAATGCTTCTCCATCCAAAATTTATAATTGCGATCTGCACTATAATCATAAAAAATAAAATAATAATTAGAACATGATCATGGAAACAACAAAACTATTTAATTATTTACTTAAAACTTCTAAACAATGGATATGTAAAAAATTTGACAGTATATATCTAATAGTTTTAACAAATAACACATATCAAACCTGAATAAACATGTAATATTTATAAAAAAAATCACAAACTTACTATTGAAACCTAAAAACTTACTAAGTTTTGAGCTTAAGTGCAATACAACAAAGATTTTACGAAAACAACAAAACTATTTAATTGTATACTTAAAACTTCTAAAAGATGGATATGCAAAAAATTTGGCAACATCTCTCCAATAATTTTAACAAATGATACATATCAAACCTGAATGAAGATACAATAATTAATAAAAAAAAATCGCAAACTTAGTATTGAACAATCAATCAATATACAAGTCTTAAATACATCTCAAGATCAACAAACTAGGCTTATTAAGACATTTAAACACATATACCTCAATAAACAATAATTGGTTTCTAATTCATATGATTCATAACAACTCAAAAATATCAAATTAAATAAGGCAGGGTATAATTTTTACCTAGTTTAAATCAATTTTATCAAACTCTTAGGTCATACAACGGTACTTCCAATAGTCGCACCAAGAGTTTTTGGTTTGTCAGTTGATCTAATCAAGGACAACTCCGTGTTAAAGACAATGTCAACCCATACCCTCCAACAATCTCTACAGAGAGGCACACCATGAATTGTTGACATAGGATCGGTAGATGAAATCCTACCCTCTGCAACTATTTCTTGAATGTTATAGTTGTACCAATGCAAAAGATGACATTTTGCATTCTTAGAAACTTTATTTTCTAGGTAGATATTACTACCTTGGTGTGACTACATTCAAAGAAATTGAACAAAAATATACTTTTGGCAATGATATAACAACTAAGTAATATTCAAAAATGACATTGTACCTAAAGTGTTTGATTTCTTGAACTCACATCTTCAAGACCTTTACTTTGACCCTAAAAAAAAAAAAATAGAGAAATACTTTAAAAGATAATGTAGCTCACCCCGTTGTTATCTAATTTTTCACAGGAGAATAGGGTGGACTTGGTGAAGGTTTTTGGGCCCACATTTTGTATCCTTTGTATTATTCATTAGAGATTTTTGGGAAAATGTTTCCTTAACTATTTCATGTACAAATATATTCTGAAATTAATGAAATCAGACTTGTACTTAATCGTGCTTCCGCATACTCAGTTATCGTTATAATGCATTCGCACCCCGTCCGTGAGTGTCCCGCCGGTTTAGGCGCGTCCGGGCGGGGTGTGACATTTAATGGTATCAGAGAGTAAGGTCCACAGCCCACCCAAGTCCACCAAATTAGGGAAAAAAATTATTTATTAGATATATATATCTCTAGAACTATATATATATATATGAATTATATATATAGTTAAGATTTATATTAAATATATATCTAGAAAACTATATAGTTTTTGTATAGTTTAGATTCAAATATATATATATATATATATATATAGTTATGATTAAATATATATATCTATATATCTATGAATATATGAAATATATATATCATATTGCTACTGGAGAAATTGGAATAAATGATGGCATAAACATCAAGAGAAAAATAGAAAATATTGTCTAACGGACAAAGCATAAATCTTAAAAATGTTAGGAATATATTTTGTGTCTTTCACAAATTTATTTTCCTTTCAGCAAAAGAATGGTCTTAAGTGAAGGAACGACTTCCTGTAGTAGGGAACCAATTCCCATTAGACTCAAGGAATTGTCCAAAAGGGAGGTTATGACTATGAGGAATATCGACAATAGAGATCTCCGCCTCCGTCCGATCCTTCACGAAAAACGCGCAACACTGGGGTGGTTGAACATAACAAAAGTTGAGGGTCACGTCTCCTACAACTTCATGAAATCCTTCTATGAAGCCATGAATTGCGTAGGACTTCAAGAAGATGGGATCAACCCTGTTTTGGAGACAATGGTCAGGGGAACAAAGATTTCTATCAACGTCAAAATTATTGCGCGACTTATGGAGATTCCAATTGAAGATAGAGTTATTGATCCACACGAACCCCAGACAGTTGCAGAGATCGCAGAGTCCATTGAACAGTTGTTCAATTTCCTCGCCAAAGAGCCATACACCCAATCGACGTACACCCACCTCCAAAACAACCTCCTTAAACCATCTCTTGTCGGCCTTGGAAAGATCGTATTCGGCAACATCTTGCTAGAAAGGGGGACTAGAGGCACTATGTCAAGGGATCAACTTCTTGTGTTATACTGCATAGAGAAGAAAATTAAGGTCTCCCTACCTCACATCATCATCCAACAAATGTTGAGGGTGATTCAAAACCCTTTAAGAAAGGAACTCCTCGGCTACGGAGTCTTGATCATGAGGATGCTATATGAGACAAACGTCAACACTTTTGATGAGTCTTCGAAGCAAATCACTGAGGCTGTTACAGCATCCTCTATCTTTAAGACATATGTCACAAGTGGAGGGGTAACTGATGAGGAAGTATTCGGCACTACTTTAGGAGGAAATGGCGAAAGAATTAGAAACGAATATGGCCGTTGTTACCGAAAAAGTCGACGCAAGATTCCTGTTAGGGAGGTACCAAATAATGAGCCAAACCAGAACCCTACGTCAAACCCAGCCTCGAATAATGATCCAACCGAGCACCTGTTCTCTGAGGAAGATTTATTTGTCAACCTAAATCAACCTCAACCAAATCAGAATAGACAAGAAGTTCCAGCAAATCCACCTTCTTGGAACATGCCAACTCAAGGCAATACTACGTACCAAAAGGTTTTCAACTCCTGAGATACTATATCGGCCAGTTCCACAAGTTCCTGTGAACCAACAACAACAAATTTTGCGGCACCAAATATTGGAAGACAGGACATCGCAATGAGCCCATTGTTTCAAGACTTTTCAACCCAAGCATATCCAAATGTCCAAGGGGTTCCAGTTAGGGAATCCTCTTACAATTACCCTACATCTATGAGTCAACCGTACGGCAAATACTTTCCACCAATGCCTACGGCCTACCCTCCCCCTATGGGACAGTCAACCCATCAACCATCGATGGGGCAATCGACTAACCCATTCGAACAGTTAAATGTGATCGTAGCTAGTATTGCTCGGATAGAGGAGACTCAAAATGCTTTGTTAACTCGCATGCAAAACGTCGAAAAACAACTAGTAAATTATCAACCTTCTTCTAGCAGTCTTTTTGTACCTAGCAGGAGGTCTAGAAGGAGCAGTAGTAGGCAGGAAAATTAGGAATGATCACTGGCATTGTAAAAATTTATTTTTATATATGAATGAAATGTTTTGTTTAAAGACTATCTTTGGTGGGCCGACTTACAACCATTCTTTCTTTTGTATCACTAACTTTGGAGTGGTATGGGACACAACAAAATTGGAGGATACTAAATAAAATGTGAAAGTAAGAAAACCCACGACCTTGTGTGAAAAGAAACATTTGGAGAAAGTTGCATTACTAACATTATCACTAAGTTAACACGGTATGGGACGAGTAAACTTGGACGATACTATTAGTGAACTACTATTCAGCCGATGTTTTATAGAGACCGTGTTCATACAACTTAACTTGGTTAACACTCTTATTACCAAATTCATGTGGTATGGGACACACAAATTTGGGTAATAATCGAAAAGACTAAGCAAAAGAGTTTGAATACATAAGATCGTGATAGAACATTAGATCAGGATACTTACCGAGGAAAATCTTAGAATTTTTATGACTCGTATGGATTTTCAATGAAATATATATGTGTGTTCACAAAAACCAAAACCAAAACATTTGAAATACTTGCAAAGTTTTATACTTATTATATAAACATTCTTACCTTATTTTTACACCATGGCCAAACATACGAGGCATATAAGATTTTTTGATTCCTCAACAAAAACCTTACAGTATATTTAAAAAAATAGTTGGTTTTTATTGCAGTACTCTCGAAATTGTTGCTAAGAATACAATAACATTATACTTTGCTACAGTTCCTAAATCATGGTTTTATTTTCTCCTTGCCAATGAGAAAATGCAAACCAAGAAGAGAGGAAGGCCACGTACTGTCCGTCCAGCAGAGGAGGCACCTCCTGAGATACAGAACCAGGAACCACCGCCTCCGACGACAGCACAGGCCACATCCGACACTGCCACTACGTCTGGGCAGGCAGTGCCACCCCAACCCACACCCCATGTCATGCCTTCGAGTATGGAAGTCTTCTTTGTCGGATTTATCAAAGCGATGAAAGTAACTGTTCAGACGGTCGTTCGTGAAACCGCGACCAATCAGGTTGTCACTGTTCAGGCACTTGCGAGATCTGGGTCAGAGAGTCAAACCGACCAGATTACGAAATACAAGAGGCTACAACCTCTTACATTTGTTGGCACCAATGATGCTGAAGAGGTGCAGAAATGGCTGGATGAGTCAAAGAAAGCTCTCGATGCAATGGGAATCAATGAGGCTCGAAAGATTCCACTTGCTACCTACCAACTTATTGGTGGAACAAATACATGGTCGATAACATTAAAGGAGGACCCAAGGGTCAACATTACGGACATGATTTGGCAACAGTTCGAATCACTGTTTATTGATGAGTACTTGCCCGGCGCTGTGAAGAGGCAGAAGCGCCAGGAGTTTGCCAAACTATACCAAGGCGGCATGACAGTCAGGGAGTACGCTGGCAAGTTTAAAGAATTATTGGTCTACTCTCTCTCCACCATCTCAACGGAGTAAGATAAGACCGAGAAATTCTACAATGGCCTTCGTCCTGACATTCGACAAGCCTTATCGATCTTGGATCTCAAGATTTACAGGGAGGTCGTTCACAAGGCCATGAGCTTTGAGCAGGAGAAGATTGTGCAGGAGCAGAGACTGAATAGGGGAAAAAGACCTGCAACCTTTTCCCAACAGGGCAACAAGAAGAAGTCCTATTATAATTAAAACTCAACCCTCTCAGCCCCTGTTAAGAAGAATAAGGCCACGCCACCTGCGGCTGAACCATCTAACCCTGGCCATCAGGGTTTTCGTAATCATGGCCGCAGAGGCCGTAATGGCAAGGTTGGCAGTTAAAACGGCAATGGCAGAGGTGGTGGTCAGCACCACAATCAGCATGGCCAACAGAACAATCAGTAACAGAGGCTAACGTGTTACAACTGCGGCCAACAGGGTCATGTAAGAAGTGTCTGTCTGCACCTTCAGCAACCTATTCCAGTTGTTCCAGTCCAACAAGCACCACCTGTTGCTAATGCCCAACCCAGGCAGAACCAGCAAAACCAGGGGCAACGAAACCAGGGCAGAGCATTTGCCATCGCTCAACAACCCCTCCCAGACAACAATGTAATCAAAGGTACATTTTCCTTATTCAATACAATGGTGCATGTCTTGTTCGATTCAGGTGTTACACATTCTTTTAAATCGTCTGCATTAATAAGACATTTAGGGTTGCATCATGAACCCACAGAAATCACAATCCATGTCACATCACCTTTAGGATCTAGTACTGAAGTGAATTCGCAGTGCTCTCGATGTGAGCTTCGAATGTCAGAACATATAATATATGGAGATCTTTTTGTGATGGACATTGAAGACTTTGACATCATCCTCGGCATGGACTAGCTCGCACCACTTAATGCAAAGATCGATTGTATGAAGAAGCAAGTTCAGTTAACCTTGCCCACGGGGGAGTTTGTCAAGATTTAGGGAACAAGGAAATGGATACACAACTCGACTGTTGCACTTCTCAAGGCACAGCTTCGAGCTCTATCCCTTGGTGATGAAAATGAATCACCAGCACTGTACCCTCTCGAAGTACACGATGTCCTGGTAATATATGAATTTCCAACAGTTTTTCTAAATGACCTTCTTGGTCTACCTCCGGTTAGGAAATTCGATTTTGAAATCAATCTCCTACCTGGGACCAGGCCTATCTCAATTCCACCATACAGAATGTCAAACGTCGAGCTAGTTGAATTGGACAAACAACTGAAGGAATTAGAAAGTAATGGCTTCACCAGAAAAAGCTCATCACCTTGGGGTGCTCCAGTTCTATTTGTTCGCGAAAAGGATGGTTCGTTACGACTTTGCATCAACTATCACAAGCTGAATAACGTTACCATTAAGAACAGATACCCGTTACCCAGGATCGATGACTTGTTCAACCAACTTAGATATGTCAAATACTTCTCTAAGATTGATTTACGATCCGGTTATCACCAACTTCGGATCCGAGAGTCGAACATTACCAAGACGGCATTCAGTACTCGGTACGGTCACTACGAGTTCTTGGTTATGTCGTTCGGTCTAACAAATGCACCTGCTGCATTCATGGATTTGATGAACCGCATCTTTAGGTTATACTTAGACCGATTTGTGTTGATTTTTGTGGACGATATCTTGATATATTCCTCAACCGAAGAAGACCATAAGATACATCTGAAGATAGTCCTCCAGACCTTGAAAAGCTACCAATTGTATGCAAAGTTGAGTGAGTGCGAATTTTGGGCGAAGCGAGTTCAATTCCTAGGCCATGTGGTTTCAAGCAATGGCATTGAGGTGGATCCTTCTAAGGTTGAAGCGGTTTTAAACTGGAAGCAGCCTACCACTGTTACTCAGATTAGGAGTTTTCTTGGTTTGGTTGGCTATTACAGACGCTTCATCAAGGACTTCTCAAAGATTGTTTGTCATACCCCGCCCGGACGCGCCTAAACCGGCGGTACACTCTCGGACGGGGCGCGCATTTGGAACAATCACAATGGTAATAACAGAGTGCTCAGCGAAAATACAATATACAGTACAAATCTGATTTCATATAATTCAGAATACTTTTGTACATAAAATGGTCAAGGGAACATACTCCCAAAATCCCCAATGATTCATACAAAGGGTACAAAATGTGGGCCCCATAACCTGCACCCAGTCCACCCTAATTTCCTGTGAAAGATTTGATAATATTGGAGTGAGCTTAACGCGCTCAGTGGGTAAATAGTGCATGAGTATAACAATTAATAAAGCATACTTCAATATCAAATATCTTAAATACACATGTAAGCATCATAATCAATCAATATGTATGTATGCATGACACCGTCACGTATTAATGGTTTGATGAGCGTACATCGCCTGAGTTCACGTACAGGTGTCCTTCCCCGGGCGTAGTCAGGTTCTCACTGTACGTCCCTCCTCAGGAACGATGCTCTGGATTCACGTACTGATGTCCCTCCCCGGCGTAGCCGAGTTCTCATGTACGTCCCTCTCCAGAGAAATAATATGAATAGTGAGCAATGCTTCTAACTATTCTATGAGTCATAAACCATATACGTCCCTAGGTGGTGATATGTATGATGCCAATGCATGAACTAGTTTAGTCTACTAGTCTGGTCTTTTCTTGACATTTATACTGACTTTGTCAACTTCTAGTGATCCTTATCTGGGTCGGTATCCCGACGTGCAAAGTTAGGACATTCAGGTCATAAACATTATTGACATAATGCAGTGTAAATGAATAGTAGACATAATAATAATTGAATGTAAACTTTAATAAAAGTTATGAAACACGCAAACCTATGTTTCGTTCCCCACCTTCAGATCTGGTGCTTTTCTCCGGACAGAACTTCGTTGCACCGCTTTCAGATCTGGCGCTTTCCTCCGGACAGAACTTTGTTGCACCGCACCGGGAGTCTCAAAGACTAAAAACTTAGAATGCGTGGAAAGGAGAAGAAAAATCACAAGAGAAGGTGATTTGGTGTGAGGAATGAGAAATGAGGAGGTTTCTTATATAGAGATTTTTGCGCCTGAACGTTCTGGCATGCGCCTGAACGTTCTGGCATGGCGCCTGAACGTTCTGGCATGCCTGAACGTTCTGGCATGCGCCTGAACGTTCTGTCATGCGCCTGAATGTTCTGGCATTGCGCCTGAACGTTCTGTCATGCGCCTGAACGTTCTGGCATGCGCCTGAACGTTCTGGCATGCGCCTGAACGTTCGGGCGTTGCCCAAATAGTAAAAATTTCAAATAGTAATTTTTTTTTTTTTTTTTGTGAAATACAGGGTATTACACTCTACCCCCCTTAAAGGGATTTCGCCCTCGAAATCAAGTCAAGTATGGATGAGGGGTATTGCTTGCGAAGTAGCCGCAGGTTGCTAAGGAGCCGCTGCGTGTGTGCATCACTATATCCATTGATATGATTTGCAGACATCTGCGTAGTTATTCAAGTGAAACAATGTATGAAGATAGGTGTAAACAATGTTTCATCCTGGTATTTAGAAGTGAAAATAATACAATGTATCACAACATCAGGTGGTACTAGAAAACAATTCAGGGTATTTCTGTTTAATTGTTGATTCTAGTTCCCATGTAGCTTCCTCTATGCCGTGGTTATCCCAGAGCACTTTCACAAGTGGTATGCTACGTCTCCGTAGGTCTTGAGTTTTTCTATCTAAAATCTGTATTGCTTTCTCTTGATACTTATTTCCTTCCTCAACCCGAACCTCGACTAAAGGGATGATATGCGAAGGATCAGGACGATACTTGCGAAGCATAGATACATGAAAAACATCATGAACCTTAGGCATGGACGATGGAAGGGACAGACGATATGCAAGTTTGCCAATACGTGCAATGATCGGAAATGGACCGATATACCTCGGGGAGAGCTTTCCTTTGATCCCAAAGCGTTTGACACCTCGGGTGGGCTGGACTTGTATAAAAACAAAGTCCCCCTTATCAAATTCCAGAGGCTGTCGCCGTTTGTCAGCATAGCTCTTCTGTCGACTTTGTGCAACACAAAGTCGTTCCTTTACTAGTGTGATCTTCTCAGAAGTCTCTTGAACTAGTTCAGGGCCCAACTGCGGTCGGTCTGCCATATCTAACCAGCATACCGGAGATCTGCAAGGCCGACCATAGAGAGCCTCGTATGGTGCCATGCCGATACTAGTTTGGTAGCTGTTGTTGTATGCAAACTCAGCTAGATGTAAATACTTGGCCCATCCGTCATTAAAGTCCAAAATGCAGCATCGTAGCATGTCTTCTAAAATTTGGATAAGCCGTTCTGACTGCCCATCAGTCTGAGGGTGGAAGGCTGTGCTCATAGTGATCTTTGAACCCATTCTAGTTTGGAAGCTTTTCAAAAAGTTTGATGTGAATCGAGGGTCTCGATCAGAGACGATCGTGAGTGGGATGCCATGAAGGCGTACGATCTCTCTTTCATATAGTTCTGCAAGTTTGGCGGGATTATCCGTGAACTTTATTGGCAAGAAGTGTGCAGACTTGGTTAGTCTGTCAATGATAACCCAGATAGCATCTTGCCCTTTATTATTTCGAGGTAAGGCTGTAACAAAATCCATTGCGATGTTCTCCCATTTCCATTCTCCAATAGGTAACGGCTGGAGAAGGCCAGAGGGAAGTCTGCGTTCTGCCTTAACTTTCTGGCAAACAAGACATCGAGCAACGAAGTCGGCAATTGCCTTCTTCATTCCAGAAAACCAGAATTGTCGCTTGACATCCTGGTACATCTTGTCACCCCCAGGATGCATAGCGTATCTCGAACAGTGCATCTCAGTAAGCACGTCTTTCCGAACCTCGGGATCGTTCGGAAGACAAAGACGTTTTTTATAGAAAACGGCTCCGTCGTCAGAGACTGACCAATGAGGAAAGTCTTGCCCGCTGAGTAGAAGTTCTTGTTTCTCCATTAACATAGGGTCATTGGCTTGAGTAGCTGAAATCTTGCGAACGAGGTCAGAGGTAGCGGACAATTGAGAGAGTCGTGGGCGTGGTCCCTCTTCGTTCATCTGGAGGTTAAAGTTGTCCATCTCTGTAGCCAACTTCCCCATTTCATAGTTAAGAGTGCAAGCAACATAAGATTTTCTACTCAAAGCATCGGCCACAACATTGGCCTTTCCGGGATGGTACTGGAGTTGGAAGTCATAGTCTTTCAAGAATTCCAACCATCGTCTTTGGCGGAGGTTTAGGTCTCTCTGAGTGTATATGTACTTAAAACTCTTGTGATCTGAGAAGACCTCGAACCGTTCACCTTATAGGTAATGACGCCATAATTTAAGTGCAAACACAACAGCTGCAAGTTCCAAGTCATGGGTTGGGTAATTACCCTCATGAATCTTCAGTTGCCTGGAGGCATATGCAACAACTTGGCCTTCTTGCATTAGTACGGCACCTAAGCCTTGGAGAGAGGCATCGGTGTATAATGAAAAACCAATTCCATTTCTTGGAGTGATAAGTACAGGTGCCGTCGTGAGGCGTTTCTTCAATTCCTGAAATGATGCTTCACAGGCGGGATTCCAGATGAAGCGCACGTCTTTTCGAGTGAGCTTGGTCATAGGTTCAGCAATCTTTGAGAAGTCCTTAATGAAGCGTCTGTAATAGCCAGCCAAACCAAGAAAACTCCTAATCTGAGTAACAGTGGTAGGCTGCTTCCAGTTTAAGACTGCTTCAACCTTAGAAGGATCGACCTCAATGCCATTGCCTGAAACCACATGGCCGAGGAATTGAACTCTCTGCGCCCAAAATTTGCACTTACTCAACTTTGCATACAGTTGGTGTCTTTGTAAGGTCTGGAAGACGATCTTCAAATGTAGTTTATGGTCTTCCTCGGTTGAGGAATATATCAAGATGTCGTCGACAAAAACCACCACGAACCGGTCTAAGTATAACCTGAATATGCGATTCATCAAATCCATGAATGCAGCAGGTGCATTTGTTAGGCCGAACGGCATAACTAAGAATTCGTAATGACCGTACCGAGTTCTGAACGCCGTCTTGGTGATGTCTGACTCCCGGATCCGGAGTTGGTGATAACCGGACCGTAAATCAATCTTAGAGAAGTATTTGGCTTCTCGAAGTTGGTCGAATAAGTCATCGATCCTGGGCAACGGATATCTGTTCTTTATGGTGACGTTATTCAACTTGCGATAATCGATGCAAAGTCGTAACGAACCATCCTTTTTGCGAACAAACAGAACTGGAGCGCCCCAGGGTGATGAACTCTTTCGGATGAAGCCATTACGCTCTAATTCCTTAAGTTGTTTGTCTAATTCGACCAGTTCAACATTTGACATTCTGTATGGTGGAATTGAGATAGGCCCTGTCCCAGGTATGAGGTTGATCTCAAAATCGAATTCCCTAACTGGAGGTAGACCCGGAAGGTCATTAAGAAAAACTGTTGGGAATTCAGATACGACGGGAACATCGCGTACTTCATGAGGGTACAGAGCTGGTGATTCATTGCCGTCGCCAAGAGACAACGCTCGAAGTTGTGACTTGAGAAGGGCAACTGTTGATTTGTGTATCCATTTCCTTGTTCCCTGAATCTTGACAAACTCGCCTGTAGGCAAAGTTAACTGAACGTGCTTGTTCATACAGTCGATCTTTGCATTCAGTGGTGCGAGCCAGTCCATGCCGAGGATGATGTCGAAGTCATCAAAATCCATCACAAAAAGATCGGCATATATTATCTGGTCGGACATTCGAAGCTCACATCGAGAACACTGCAAATTCACGTCAGTACCCGATCCGAACGGTGATGCGACATGGAGTGTGATGTTTGTGGGTTCAGGATGCAGGCCTAAATGTCTTACCAATGTTGATGATATAAAAGAATGCGTAGCACCTGAATCAAACAAAACATGCACCAATGTATTGAACAAAGGAAAGGTACCTTCGACGACATTATTGTCTGGGAGGGGTTGGTGAGCGATGGCATATGCTCTGCCCTGATTCCGTTGACCCTGGTTCTGCTGGGTCTGCCTGGGTTGGGCATTAGCAGCAGGTGGTGCTTGTTGGACTGGAATAGCCGGAATAGGTTGTTGAAGGTGCGGACAAAGATGTTTGACATGGCCCTTCTGGCCGCAATTGTAACAAGTCGGCCTGTACTGCTGATTGTGTTGCTGGCCATTCTGATAATTCTGCTGGCCTTGTTGATTGTGGTGTCGACCACCACCTCTGCCATTGCCGTTGCTACGGCCACCTCGTCCATAACGACCACCACGGCCATGGTTGCGGAAACCCTGATGGTTAGGGGTAGAAGGTTCAGCCGCAGGTGTTGTGGCCTCATTCTTGGAAACTGGGGCTGGGAGGGCTGGGTTTTGATTGTAGTAGGGTTTTTTCTTGTTGCCCTGTTGGGAGCCTTGTTGGGAAAACGTTGCAGGTCGTTTGCCCTTATTCATTCTCTATTCCTGTAAGAGTTTCTCTTGTTCAAAGCTCATGGCCTTGTCAACAACCTCTTTGTAAATCTTGAGATCCAAGATCGATAAGGCTTGTCGAATGTCATGGCGAAGACCATTATAAAATTTCTCACTCTTATCTCGCTCCGTTGAGATGGTGGAGAGAGAGTAGACTGATAATTCTTTAAATTTTCCAGCATATTCTCTGACAATCATGGTTCCCTGATATAACTTAGCAAATTCCTGGCGCTTCTGCTTTGTCACCGCGCTGGGAAAATACTCATCAATAAACATTGACTCAAACTGTTGCCAAGTCATATCTGCTATATTGACCCTTGGGTCTTCTTTCACTGTGATCCACCATGTGTTTGCGGCACCAACAAGTTGGTAGGTTACTAGTGGAATTTTACGAGTCTCATCGACTCCCATTGCATCAAGAGCCTTCTTGGACTCATCCAACCACTTTTGCACCTCATCAGGATCGATGGTACCATCGAAAGTAAGAGGTTGTAACCGCTTGTATTTAGTAATCTGATCGGTTTGAGCTTCGGACCAAAATTTTACAGGGGCTTGAACCGTGGCAACCTGACTGGCTGTGGTCTCACGAACGGCAGTTTGAACAGTGACCTTCATCGCCTCCATAAATCCAGCAAAGAAGGTTTCAATGCTTGAAGGCATGGCAAAGGGTATGGGTGGTGGTGGTATTGCCTGCCCAGATGTAGTGGCAGTGTTGGGTGTGGCCTGTGCTGTTGTCTGAGGCGGCGGTTCCTGAATCTCAGGAGGTGCCTCCACTGCTGGACGAACAACACGTGGCCTTCCTCTCTTCCTGGTTTGCATTGTCGCACTGGCAAAGAGAAAAGGAAAACCAAGATTTAGGAACTGTAGCCAAGGATAATGTTATAATATGCTCAGCAACAATTTCGAGAGTACTGCAATATGAAAATCACCTATTTTTCTAAGTATAGTGGAAGGTTTTTTGTTGAGGAATCAAAGAGCTTATATAACTCGTATGTTTGGCCATGGCGTAAAAACAAGGTTAGAACGTTTATATAATAAGTACAAATCTTTGCAAGTATTTAAAATGATTTGGTTGTGGTCTTTGTGAACATACATATATTTTATTGAAAAGTCATACGAGTCATAAAAAGTCTAAGATTTGCCTCGGTAAATAACCTGATCTAACGTTCTATCGCAATCTTATGCATTCATACGCTTACTCTTAGTCTGTTCGATTATTATCCAAGTTCATATGTCCCATACCACATGAATTTAGTAATAAGGGTGTCTACCAAGTTAAGTTGTATGAACAGGGTCTCTAAAAACATTGGCTGAATAGAAGTTCACTAATACTATCGTCCAAATTTACTCGTCCCATACCGTGTAAACTTAGTGATAATATTAGTAATGCAACTTTCTCCAAATGTTTCTTTTCACACAAGGTCATGAGTTTTCTTACTTCCACATTTTATTTAGTATCCTCCAATTTTGTTGTGTCCCATACCACTCCAAAGTTAGTGATACAAAAGAAAGAATAGTTGTAAGTCTGCCCACCAAAGATAGTCTTTAAACAAAACAATTGCATTCATATATATCAAAGAAAATTCTTACAATGCCAGAAATTAATTTTGACTTTCGTGCCTACTACCGTTTCTTCGAGATCTACTGTTATGTACAGAATGACTACTAACAGAAGGTTGAGAGTTTGCCCGCTCTGCGTTGGAGTTTTGCAAACGAGTTAATACAAGATTGTGGCTCTCTTTCAATGCAGCAATATTGGATGTCATTTCATCTAACCGTTCAAGTAGGTTGGTCGGTTGTCCCATTGGTGGTTGATGGGTTGGTTGTCTCGTAGGTGAAGGGTAGGCCAAAGGCATTGGTGGAAAGTATTGGTTGTATGGGTGATTCATAGGTGGAACGTAGTGGTATTGATTGCGCGGGGATCCCCTAACCGGAACCCCTTGGATAATTTGGTTTGTTGGAGATGAAAAAGTTTGAAATAATGGGCTCATTGAAATGTTTGGCCCTCCAAGATTTGGTGACGCCCAGTACGGTTGTTGTTAGTTTACAGCAACTTGTGGAACTGGCTGATATTGTACCGCAGGAGTTGGAAATCTTTGGTACAAAGTGTTTCCTTGAGTTGGCACGTTCCAAGTTGGTGGATTTGCTTGCGTACCTTGTCTATCATGACTTTGTATAGGTGGATTTAGTGTGGCATATAAGTCTTCGTCAGTAAATGGTTGATCGGTGGGATCACCGGCTGGGTCTGATGTAGGATGTGGATTTGAATCATTATTTGGGCCTTCTCTGACAGGCATTTTGCGTCGACATTTGCGAAGGCAACGCCCGTGCTTGTCTCTCATTCTTTCGGCAGTTCTTATTGTCGTGCCGAATACCTCTTCATCAGTTACCCCTCCACTTGTGCCATATGTCTTGAAGATAGAGGATGGTGTAACTGGTTCAGTGATCAGCTTTGACGTTCCATCGAAAGTGTCAACGTTTGCCTCGGAAAGTATCCTCATAATCAAGACTCCGTAACCGAGGAATTCCTTTGTTAAAGGGTTTTGAATTACCCGTAACATTTGTTGGATGATGATGTGTGGTAGGGAGATCTTTATTTTCTTCTCTATGCAATACAACACAAGGAGTTGGGCCCTTGACATAGTGCCCCTAGTGCCCCTTTCTGGCAAGATGTTGCCGTATACAATCTTTCCGAGGCCGACAAGAGATGGCTTAAGATGATTGTTTGGGAGGTTGGTGTATGTTGATTGAGTGTATGGCTCTTTGGCGAGGAAATTGAATAATTGTGCATTAGATTCTGCGATCTCTGCAACTGTCTGGGGGTCATGTGGATCAATAATATTTTCCTCAATTGGAATCTCCAAAAGGCGAGCAATAATTTCGATCTTGACATGAATTTTTGTTCCCATGATTGTTGTCTCCAAATTAGGGCTGATCTCATCTCCGTGAAGTCTCACGGAAGTCATGGCTTCATAGAAGGATCTAACCAAGTTGTATGAGACTTGACCCTCGACTTTGGTTATATTTAACCAATCCAGTGTTGCGAGTTTGTCATGAAGGATTGGACGGAGGCGGAGATCGTTATTGTCGATGCTCCTCATGGTCACAACCTCTCTTTTGGACAATTCTGTTAGTCTAGTGGGAATTGGTTCCCTGCTAGTAGAAGTTGGTCCTTCCCTTGAGGCCATTCTTTTGCTGAAAGGAAAATAAATTTGTGTGAAAGACAAAATATATTCCTAACATTTTTAAGATTTATGCCTTGTCTCGTAGACATTATTTTCGAGTTTTTGATGTTTATGCCATCATGAAAATTTCTTCATTAGTAATTTGATGCATATATGTCGTAGTCACATATGAATTGTATAGACATATTTAATGATAACTATAGTTCCCATAAATCAACTATATATAAATCATATATAGTTGTTTTTAATCCAAATCTTAACTATATATAGAAGTCATATATATAGATAGTTTGAGAAATATCAAATAAATTATTTTTTAAATTTTTATGATTATTTTGTTTTGTAATAAATTGTTTTCGAAAAATCAAAAAAAATTTTTTTTTTTTTTTCGAATAAATATTTTTCGAAAAATAAAATTTTTTCAATTTTTATTTATTTTTTTTTTATTTTTTTTTCGAATAAATATTTTTCAAAAATAAAATTTTTTCAATTTTTTTTTTTTTTTATACGTACCTCATATACACTAATGTATATAGATACATATATTCAATAATAACTACACATATAGTTTCTAATAAATTATGACTATATGTATATTTAAATCAAACTATATAAAAATCATATAGTTTTCTAGATATATATATTTAATACAAATCTCAACTATATATAATTGACATATGTATATATAGTTCTAGAGATATATATATATCTAATAAAATTTTTCTTCCCCTAATTTGGTGGACTTGGGCGGGCCGTGGACCGTACGCTCTGATACCATTAAATGTCACACCCCGCCCGGACGCGCCTAAACCGGCGGTACACTCTCGGACGGGGCGCGCATTTGGAACAATCACAATGGTAATAACAGAGTGCTCAGCGGAAATACAATATACAATACAAATCTGATTTCATATAATTCAGAATACTTTTGTACATAAAATGGTCAAGGGAACATACTCCCAAAATCCCCAATGATTCATACAAAGGGTACAAAATGTGGGCCCCATAACCTGCACCCAGTCCACCCTAATTTCCTGTGAAAGATTTGATAATATTGGAGTGAGCTTAACACGCTCAGTGGGTAAATAGTGCACGAGTATAACAATTAATAAAGCATACTTCAATATCAAATATCTTAAATACACATGTAAGCATCATAATCAATCAATATGTATGTATGCATGACACCGTCACGTATTAATGGTTTGATGAGCGTACATCGCCTGAGTTCACGTACAGGTGTCCTTCCCCGGGCGTAGCCAGGTTCTCACTGTACGTCCCTCCTCAGGAACGATGCTCTGGATTCACGTACTGATGTCCCTCCCCGGCGTAGCCGAGTTCTCATGTACGTCCCTCTCCAGAGAAATAATATGAATAGTGAGCAATGCTTCTAACTATTCTATAAGTCATAAACCATATACGTCCCTAGGTGGTGATATGTATGATGCCAATGCATGAACTAGTTTAGTCTACTAGTCTGGTCTTTTCTTGACATTTATACTGACTTTGTCAACGTCTAGTGATCCTTATCAGGGTCGGTATCCCGACGTGCAAAGTTAGGACATTCAGGTCATAAACATTATTGACATAATGCAGTGTAAATGAATAGTAGACATAATAATAATTGAATGTAAACTTTAATAAAAGTTATGAAACACGCAAACCTATGTTTCGTTCCCCACCTTCAGATCTGGTGCTTTTCTCCGGACAGAACTTCGTTGCACCGCTTTCAGATCTGGCGCTTTCCTCCGGACAGAACTTTGTTGCACCGCACCGGGAGTCTCAAAGACTAAAAACTTAGAATGCGTGAAAAGGAGAAGAAAAATCACAAGAGAAGGTGATTTGGTGTGAGGAATGAGAAATGAGGAGGTTTCTTATATAGAGATTTTTGCGCCTGAACGTTCTGGCATGCGCCTGAACGTTCTGGCATTACGCCTGAACGTTCTGGCATGCGCCTGAACGTTCTGGCATGGCGCCTGAACGTTCTGGCATGGCGCCTGAACGTTCTGGCATGCCTGAACGTTCTGGCATTGCGCCTGAACGTTCTGTCACGCGCCTGAACGTTCTGGCATTGCGCCTGAACGTTCTGGCATTGCGCCTGAACGTTCTGTCACGCGCCTGAACGTTCTGGCACGTGCCTGAACGTCGCCTGAACGTTCGGGCGTTGCCCAAATAGTAAAAATTTCAAATAGTAATTTTTTTTATTTTTTTTTATTTTTTTTGTGAAATACAGGGTATCCCGACATGCAAAGTTAGGACTTTCAGGTCATAAACATTATTGACATAATGCAGTGTAAATGAATAGTAGACAATAATAATTGAATGTAAACTTTAATAAAAGTTATGAAACACGCAAACCTATGTTTCGTTCCCCACCTTCAGATCTGGTGCTTTTCTCCGGACAGAACTTCGTTGCACCGCTTTCAGATCTGGCGCTTTCCTCCGGACAAAACTTTGTTGCACCGCACCGGGAGTCTCAAAGACTAAAAACTTAGAATGCGTGGAAAGGAGAAGAAAAATCACAAGAGAAGGTGATTTGGTGTGAGGAATGAGAAATGAGGAGGTTTCTTATATAGAGATTTTTGCGCCTGAACGTTCTGGCATGGCGCCTGAACGTTCTGGCAGGCGCCTGAACGTTCTGGCATGCCTGAACGTTCTGGCATTGCGCCTGAACGTTCTGTCACGCGCTTGAACGTTCTGGCACGCGCCTGAACTTTATGGCACGTGCCTGAACTTCGCCTGAACGTTCGGGCGTTGCCCAAATAGTAAAAATTTCAAATAGTAATTTTTTTATTTTTTTATTTTTTTTTTGTGAAATACAGGGTATCCCGACGTGCAAAGTTAGGACATTCAGGTCATAAACATTATTGACATAATGCAGTGTAAATGAATAGTAGACATAATAATAATTGAATGTAAACTTTAATAAAAGTTATGAAACACGCAAACCTATGTTTCGTTCCCACCTTCAGATCTGGTGCTTTTCTCCGGACAGAACTTCATTGCACCGCTTTCAGATATGGCGCTTTCCTCCGGACAAAACTTTGTTGCACCGCACCGGGAGTCTCAAAGACTAAAAACTTAGAATGCGTGGAAAGGAGAAGAAAAATCACAAGAGAAGGTGATTTGGTGTGAGGAATGAGAAATGAGGAGGTTTCTTATATAGAGATTTTTGCGCCTGAACGTTCTGGCATGCGCCTGAACGTTCTGGCATTGCGCCTGAACGTTCTGGCATGGCGCCTGAACGTTCTGGCATGGCGCCTGAACGTTCTGGCAGGCGCCTGAACGTTCTGGCAGGCGCCTGAACGTTCTGGCAGGCGCCTGAACGTTCTGGCATTGCGCCTGAACGTTCTGGCATTGCGCCTGAACGTTCTGGCATGCGCCTGAACGTTCTGGCATGCGCCTGAGCGTTCTGGCATGCGCCTGAAAGTTCTGGCATTGCGCCTGAACGTTCTGGCACGCGCCTGAACGTTCTGTCACGCGCCTGAACGTTCTGGCACGCGCCTGAACGTTCTGGCACGCGCCTGAACGTTCTGGCGTTGCCCAAATAGTAAAAATTTCAAATAGTAATTTTTTTTTTTTTTTTTTTGTGAAATACAGGGTATTACATTGTTGAACTTATAACAAAGCTCACTCAGAAAGACGTGCGATTCATCTGGAATCCCACCTGTGAAACATCATTTCAGGAATTGCACTTGAATTTTCACTATACACCGATGTCTCTCTCTAAGGCTTAGGTGTTGTACTAATGCAAGAATGCCAAGTTGTCGCATATGCCTCGAGGCAACTGAAGATTCATGAGGGCAATTACCCAACACATGACTTGGAACTTGCAGCTGTCGTATTTGCACTGAAGCTATGGCGTCATTACCTATACGGTGAACGGTTTGAGGTCTTCTAGGATCACAAGAGTCTTAAGTACATCTACACCCAGAGAGACCTAAACCTCCGCCAAAGACGATGATTGGAATTCTTGAAAGATTATGACTTTTAACTCCAGTACCATCCCGGTAAGGCCAATGTTGTCGTTGATGCCCTGAGTCGAAAATCTTATGTTGCTTGCACTCTTAACTTCAAAATGGGAAAGTTGGCTACAAAGATGGAGAATTTTAACCTACAACTAATCGAGGAGGGAGCAAGATTACGACTTTCTCAATTGTCAGCCAACTCTGAGCTGGTTCGAAAGATTTTAGCAGCTCAAGCCAATGACCCTATGTTAATGGAGAAACACGAACTTCTACTCATCGGACAAGACCTTCCTCACTGGTCGGTCTCTGAAGACGGGGTCATTTTCTATAAAAAAAAACGTCTCTGTCTACCGAACGATCCTGAAGTTCGGAAAGAAGTGCTCACTGAGATGCATTGTTCGAGGTTCGCTATGCATCATGGGGGTGACAACATGTACAAGGATGTCAAGTGACAATTCTGGTTTTCTAGAATGAAGAAGGCAATTGCACACTTCGTTGCTCGATGTCTCATTTGCCAACAAGTTAAGGCAGAACGAAGACTTCCCTCTGGACTTCTCCAGCCGTTACCTATTGGAAAATGGAAGTGGGAGAACATCTTAATGGATTTTGTTACGGCCTTCCCTCGAAATAATAAAGGGCAAGATGCTATCTGGGTTATCATTGACAGACTTACAAAGTCTGCACACTTTTTGCCAATAAAGTTCACGGATAACCCCTCCATGGCATACCACTCACGATTGTCTCTGATCGAGACCCTCGATTCACATCAAAGTTTTGGCAGAGCTTTCAGAGTAGAATGGGCTCCAAGATCACCATGAGCACATCCTTTCACCCTCAGATTGATGGACAGTCATAGCGTCTTATTCAAATCTTGGAAGACATGTTACGGTGTTGCATTTTAGACTTTAATGACGGATGGGCAAAGTACTTACATTTAGCTGAGTTTGCATACAACAACAGCTACCAAACTAGTATCGGCATGGCACCCTCTCTATGGTCACCCTTGCAGATCTCCGGTATGCTGGTTAGATATGGCAGATCGACCGCAGTTGGGCCCTGAACTAGTTCAAAAGACTTTTGAGAAGATTACACTAGTAAAGGAACGACTTCGTGTTGCACAAAGTCAACAGAAGAGCTATACTGACAAGCAGAGGCAGCATCTAGAATTTGATAAGGGGGGCTTGGTTTTTCTAAAAGTTCAGCCCACAAGAGGTGTCAAACGCTTTGGAATCAAATGAAAGCTCTCCCCACGGTATATCGGTCTATTTCAGATCATTGAATGTATTGGAAAACTTGCTTATCGTCTGTCCCTTCCATTGTCCATGTTTAAGGTTCATGACGTTTTTCACGTATCCATGCTTCGAAAGTATCGTCCTGATCCTTTGCATATCATCCCTCTAGTCGAGGTTCTGGTTGAGGAAGGAAATAGGTATCATGAGAGAGCGATACAGATTTTGGATAGAAAAACTCAAGAACTAAGGCGACGTAGCATACCATTTGTGAAGGTGCTCTAGGATCACCACGGAGTAGAGGAAGCAACATGGGAACTAGAAGCAACAATTAAACAGAAATACCCTGAATTGTTTTCTAGTAATAACTGATGATGTGATACATTGTACTATTTCACTTATTAATACATCGTTTCACTTGAATAACTATGCAGATGTCTGAAAAGAATATCAACGGATATAGTGATGCACACACGCAGTGGCCCCCTTAGCAACCTGTGGCGACTCCTCCAGGATCAGAGTCAAGTCACAACTATTTTGCATCACCAACTTCATCGCCACACAAACAACGATCCTTATAGCCAGAGCATGCATGGCTTTTTCGTAATAATTTTGCCCAAAACAATCTCTTGCCCTCATCTTGGCAGGACCTTCTACCAAAATTGTCAGGCGGCCAGATTCGAGCAACAACACGAAAAAGCATCCCACGGCTCAACCTACCTGTCCTCAAACGATGTAACCAGCGCCCTACACCACCATCTGTTAAGCAAAGGTTGGAATCTTTTGAGGACGAATCCGACTCCATTTGCTCTCCATGGTTTCATGATGTTGAGGATTCCACCAGCCATAGTGTCATTCAGGGACCATACAGGCACTAACCTGAACTAGCAAACAATGACGCCAGCAGTGAATCTCAAGCAGATAACCATTATGACTACTTGAACTGATTTCAAGGGCGAAATCCTTTTAAGGGGGGTAGAGTGTAATACCCTAGGTTTTCACAAGAAAAAAAACCAAATTTTCGGGCACATGCTCGAACATTCAGGCGCCAAATTTTCTATATAAACAACCTTCCCCCTCCTCATTTCTCACACCAAAATCACTTCTCCTTGTGATTTTCCTCCTCTCTTTCACTCATTTTGAGTTTTTGTCTTCTCTTTTGAGACTTTTTTTCCGAGACTCTCTGTGCGGTGCAACGCGGTTCTGCCCAGGGGAAGGCGCCAGTTCTGAAAGGAGTTTTTATCTGAAGGTTGGGAACGAAACATAGGTTTGTGTGTCTTATAACTTTATTAAAGTTTACATTCATTTATCATTATGCCTACTATTCATTTACACTGCATTATTGCGTATAATGTTCATATTGTCATACTTATGCCTGTATATTTGGAATTCATGTATTACGCTGTTGTTATGCCAGATTAGTAGTCAATCTGGCTCAACCAGACTCAATCTTGTCCTCAGTAACTTTAAATAGTGAATGGGAGGCAGCGTGCTGCTCTAGACGATTGATATTTAAGTAGGCCTCGTGTCTCACCTCTCAACTGGAGATTGATCTAATTGGTCTTATTTGAAAGCTATCAGCTTATACAAGTAATAATGAATGTCCTAACCTTGCACGTAGTGATACCGACCCTGATAAGGATCACCGGACGTTGCCAAATCCTGTCTAAATATTAAGTAAAGACCGGACCAGTTCATGCATTGGAATCATAAATAGCACCACTTAGGAACGTATGTGGTTTGTGATTCATAGAATAGCTAGAAGCGATGCTCGTTATTCATTATATTTCTCTGGAGAGGGACGAACAATGAGAACCTGACTACTCTTGGAGAGGGATATCTGTACGTGAATCCAGAGCGTTGTTCCTGAGGAGGAACGTATAATAAGAACCGGGCTATTCCTGGGGAGGGACATCTGTACGTGAACTCAGGCGATGCACAGTTATCAAACCAATACGAAACGGTGTCATGCATACATAAATATTGAATTGATTATGATGCTCTTATGTGTATTTAAGATATTTGATTATGAAGTTTGTTTTATTAATTGTTATATTCACGAACTATTTTACTCACTGAGCGTGTAGCTCACCCAGTTATCCAATTTTTCACAGGAGAATAGGGTGGACTGGGTGCAGGTTTTTGAGCCCACATTTTGTACCCTTTGTATTATTCATTAGAAATTTTTGGAAAAATGTTCCCTGAATTATTTCATGTACAAATATATTCTGAAATTAATGAAATCAGACTTGTACTTAATCGTGCTTCCGCGAACTCAGTTATCGTTATAATGCATTCGCGTCCTGTCCGTGAGTGTCCCGCCGATTTAGGCGCGTCGGGACGGAATGTGACATTTCATTTATCACCAAATGCTACGATCTAAGTTTTTACATCTTATACAAGGACAAACCATGTGTTTTGAGCTCCTATATCTTCCCCTTGACGCGTTGACAAAGTTACGTGCTCCATATCTATATATTCTTGTGAAAGTTTATGATAAACAATTAAAACCTTAGTCATAGTCCAAAATTTAATAATTTACTATCTTATATGCAAACTTAGTTTAGAACGCACCTTGATAAATGAACCCATTCCTTATTCATAGTATGACAATGACCTATAAAATTTTCAGCAAAGTCTTTCCTATATTTTCTATACTCCAAAAAAAAAACTTGTAACCTGTCATAACAATAAATATTGTAATAACTCTTCAAATCTTTACGGTAAAAATACTTTACCGAGTCTCCCCTATATCATTGTCATAAAAAATAAAAATAATTAAAAAATTGTTTAATTTATATGGCACCTATTAAAGAATCAAATAAAAATATATATACCATCACGTTCAAGACATGAATATGAACAATACTGATTCTTTTAACTGCAATGTCTCAAAACCAACGTCCAAACGTCTAAAATATAAGGAATGTGTTACATGGTAGGAAAAAAGAATGAACAAAAAATTGTCAAAATGAATCACTCTCTTCTTGTTGGTATGGTTCAAAATTTTTTTAAAATTCGGCGAACTTTCATGAATTTTTCCTCTTTTTTTTACCACCGAAGTGCAAATTGAAAGTAGACCAAATGCATTTCTTGACTTTCAACTTACATAAGTTTATCTTAAAAATTAAATTTCTTAGAACACTGAAATAATTCCATTAAAAAGATATATGCTTACTTTTTGTTCATCTAATCCACAAGAAAACAATAAATTCATGCGTCATATCAAACTAGAAATTCATGGGAAAAACTAAAAAAATTATCATTCAACTCGAATCATCATCCCCATCTTTAAATAGATGGTGAAATTGAAGGGCATCTACAATATTGTGAAACATATGGTTTAAATAACTAATAGATTTGATTCACATAAAAGTAAATAAAATTAAGGCAAAAAAATGAAAATTTTACTTAATTAACAAGAAAAAGGCAATTACAAGGTGAAATCTCACTACAAAAATCTTCCAAACAACCACATAATATTCTGCATTTCATATAGATCAGACTAAAATTTCAAAACAGCCTCATATCAGACTTAAAATTCATGGAAGTGCAACAATTAGTAATACACAAATATATTTTAAGAATTTCTCCAATTTTCTTGCCAATTCAATTTTTCGAAAGCCTTCGCATCTGTCTCCTCAATTATCTTCTTAGATCAATCCTTTATTCCTAAAAAAGACAATTCGGTACATAAAATTCAAATCCAAAACTGAAAAACAATGCAAGCACTAATCAAGCAAGCTTACTCTACAATGTTAGTTCTACTACCAAAAACTATTTATAATACAAAATTCAGTTGTGAACAAATAAGACCACACCTCGTACGCATTTGCTATTTTAACAAAAAGCTTTCTCGATTCAAGATGGAGATTTTTGTCTGGGTGACTAAAAATCCAAAATAAACTAAAACAAAAATAAGAAAACATTTACAACTCAAAAATTATTATTTTTCAAGAACATATATATACTGAGAGTACATTGAGATCTTTGTGAAACAATCAAAGAAACAAGAATGAGACAGAGAAATAGAAAAACCCAACAACAATTAGAAAACTTGAACTTGACTGAGCTACTCAACAATTAAAAATGCAAGTAACAAATGACAATCAGCTTGCTTTTGCAAGAATGGGTTATTGGTTTTCTTGATTGAATGAGATTAACCCATAATTATTGGACATAATACCACCAAATGGTGTACAAGGTGAACCATAACAGTTAAGTAAGTAGCAACTACCTAAAATAGCACCAACTGACAAGACAAGTTAAAAAATGTTACTAATTAACCTAAACATGCAAAGTAACTATAAAACCAAGATGTAGATTCTTAAGGAAATTTGTTAAAAAAAAAAAAAAAAATCAAAAATTTAGGCTTAGTAAAATCTGAACTTGAAAAGATTTTAAGAATCTAAACTAATTAAGTAAACCCTAAACCTAACTTGAGCCTAACCACTAATTACCGCAAACAAAATGATTAAAACACTTTGAAACCTACAAATTTAATATCAGACAAAAAAAAAAAAAAAAACACTTGAAAAACCCTAAACAAGCAAAGTGAGCGATAAACTTAGATCCAAAAGAAATCAACCACAATAAAAAATCAAAATAAAAAAAATAAAAAAATCTGTCCCCTAAAATGATTTTTAGAACTCGTTTACGTATTAAAAAAACTGAAAAATGGTTTTTACAACTCTTTTATGCCATTTTCAAAGAACAAACATAACTTGGAGCAAGAAAGAAGATATCAAAAGAAACTAGTAATTTACAAAAGAAAAAGATAAAAAACAGAGAAGTTGGAAGAGAAGAACATACCCAAATGGTGAACAAGTCAGTCCGCCCAATGAACTTGAGGAGATTTCGTTTTGGCAATGGCGTTCAAGAGCAAGATTTGGGCAATGGTGAACAGGGAAAATGGCAGGATGGCTTTGGGCGGGATTGTTTAAGGATGCCATTTTTGCCCTAATTTATAATATTAACTTTAATGGGTGTCATTTCTACCGTAATTTATATTATGTTATTAATTAATTTTAATAATTCAAAATTTAATTAAATTTGTAGAAAACCGATTTTAATAATTTTATTTAAAGGTTAATTTCATTAATTTTATATAAAAAAAAGAGTTTTTTTAGGGTTATATGAAAAAAAAGAGTTTATTTAATTTTAACTAAAAACTCATTTAATTAATTGATTTATAAAATTATTTTATTATTTTATTTTAAAATTGTTTTTTATTAAATTTAGTTAAAGATTTATTTAATTATTTTATCTAAAAAAATCAATTTTATTTTTACTATTTATATCATTGTTTTTATTGTTTATTTTTTAATAAATAATTTTCTTAGTTTTACTAAAATTAATTTAATTATTTTTCGAATACTTTTATTGTTTTTTATACAAAATAAATTTACTAATTTTCTATTAAAAACTAATTTTATTTTCTATATTAAAATCATTTTGCTAATTTTCATTAAAAACTATTTTATTAATCTTTATTTAAAACTATTATGTTAACTCGTATCAAAAAAATAATGTACTAATGGCTTACATTCCTCTTATTTTCTTCAATCACTTTTCGCAAGAAAGTGATTCACATTCCCATCCAAAATTTTTTGCATACCGAACGAGGCTGCTTGAAAGGATCTCTATATGATAATAAGAATTTCTTTCCTTATAAAAGTTTATGTTACATTACAGAATATTAAACAATTTTCTTGAGAATATAGTATTAGTGTATTTGGTTGCGCATTTAAATTTTATGCGATTTGTTAAATTTAGTGATATTAAATAAATAAATTAAAAAATAAATTATAAATATTTAGATAATTTTATCAAAAAATTAAAAAAAAAATTAAACAATAAAATGAAGTAATTGGTACATCATTCAAGGCAATTCAATGATACATTAATAATAATGTATACTTTAAATATACAAAATAAGTATCATTTTAGTATTTTCCTTCTTAATTGAGAATCTTTAAATAAAGAGGAACCCAATCAAATGGCCTTGAATGGGTATGATTTAGTGCTGTTGAACTTGGTCGCTCAAACTCTATACATCTAGACCATATTTGTATACCTCGTAGTGAGGATTCTCAACAATGTATATATATTCTACGTGGAACAAGTCTTATTCTCATAATTCCACAACTTTTAAACTATATACTATGTAATTATGAGGATTCTCATAATGTATATATATATACATTATTCTACAACTTTTAAAGTATTCTCATAATTACATAGTATATAGTATATATATCTTGTAGAATAATGTATATATATTCTACGTGGAACAAGTCTTAAAAGTTTCTTCTTGGATTGTTGAAGCCAAGAATCAAAAGTCCTTTATTTAACTTGACCATTCTTCACCTGTCCTTTCTTTCTTATGGTTCACTGAAATTTCATATATTTCGCCACAAGATGTCCATGGAAATAAGATAAAGGTGATCTTCTATCACATCAGCTAAGATGACTTGATAATTAATCACCCCACAGTATCCAAACATTAACATAATTATATGATGTCCTTATCTATCTTGATAATTAAGTGCAAAATTAGATTAAGGGTCTAGACAAGACGATCTCCTTATCTATCTTGATGGGATCATCATCCAATAAGCTCTCAAAACCAAATTGACAATCAATTAATTACTTGACTTTAGGATGTTAATTAGTCCAAGCAAGTGCTAGAAAATTTGGAAGTAATAAGATACTAGTTAGGCTTTTGGTTTGACTAAGTACTGGAAATCAAGGCTCAAAACCAAAATCCTTTTATAGGGTCAAGCCACCCATTTAGAATATTAGACGCTTTATGCATATAAATCATATATATATATATATATATATATCAAATATTTATACTTAATAACGTACTCCAAAACGCTACATAAGCAATTCAATGAAACGAAGAAAGAAAAAAAAAACTATTCACTCTTCAATTATCGCCTTTCAATTATTATTTTCTCGGCTCCTCTCCCTATGCGGACCCCCCACTCCCCTTCAATTATTATTCCACTAACCCCCTCCTTTCTTTCTATGCAACTCACCGACCGCCATTCTCTTTTTCTCTATTCCTCTTTCTTTGCATTGTTGCTAGAAATTGTTAGAGGAGTTAACGAAGTTCGTTGTGGTTGCAAGAAGCGCTAGCGGTGGTATTGTGGGATCGACGATCGACGACATAAAGGTTGTTATATGCACGAATTGTTGAGTCTCAACGTTGTAAATATGAGAGTCAGTTCGAGAACATAAACAAAAATTGTTGGGTCTTAAACCTATGTTGGCTAATGAATTCTAGGACTTGAAAAAAATTATGAATACTTTGTTATTTATACAAGATTCGACTGCATGTAACGAAAACAGTTCAAGAACGAGGATTACACCTACTACCAAAAGTCCTTGAAAAAATGGTGAACACTAGGATACATAATTTAGGCGTATTGTCAATTGGTGTCTAGGCAAAAGTCGTTAATAATGAATGTCGGGTCTTGCCAATTATTATTGAATGCAACCCTTAATATTGTAAATATTGGCTATTTGGCAAAATGTTGATATAACATTTTCAATTACTGAAATTTTTTCCTACAAAATCTTGTCTAATTCTACATATACAATTCAATCTTTTTCTTCCTATTATATTGGTGAGGGCATGTTTTAATTCAGTTATAAAGAATGTGTAATTAATTTTGTGTTTTTATTCTTAAGAAAAGCGACAAGACAAAAAATAACTATAAAATTTGTCATTTTCATGTACTTTTTATTCTAAAATAAGATGAAGGAACTTGAGCTCTTAATTAAATAGCTTCATTTGTGACTGAAAACTAAATGTACCCCGCAAAAAACAAAATGAAAAGATAAGTACTAATGAACATGCTGACATCTACGACAAACTCTGGCGACTCCTCCGATGGTAGGAACGTCCAATACAACATCTAACTCTACTAGATCAAACCTCCGGGAAAAAAAATAATATATTTTTCATCTTACAAGAAAAAAGTGAAATATAATGAAAAGAAACTGTAGAAAAAATTAATACATTTTATCTTACTTCTATATATATAAATGCGACTGAATTCGTACGCACATTGTTGAAAAGCATGGTAACACACACTACAAGGAAAAAGACTTTTAGTAGCGAAATTTTTTCGTAAGTAAAAATATTGCTTACGATGTTTAGGCTTATTCTTACAAATGCAATTTCGTGAGGAAAACACCGTAAGTAAAGGTTTTAGTCACGACATAGTTCCGTTTTTACTTACGGCTTCATTTTCGTAAGTAAAACATTTCTTTCACGACTAAAGGTTGACAGAATTTGCAACAAATCTAACCCTTTACTTACAATGAAATTCGTAAGTAAATGTAATTAAGTTGTTACTAAATGTTATACGAAGCTATAAAATAAAAAAATAGCTAAAAAAAACATTTTTCTGTAATATTTTTAGAATTTTAATTTTGACAAATAATAAAATTTAACACTAGAAGGAATGAAGATTTTCATTTATCAAATCTATAATTTCTACAACCATAGAGTTTTGAAGTAGTATGTATACAAAAATTAAAATTTGCACAAGGCAAAATTTACAAAAGTAACAAAATATAGAAACATGACTATTATGCAAGCGAAAGATAACTAAGATGTGGTCTCCGTAGAAGTAGATGATGATGGTGGTAAGATATTCTCTTTGATCTGACGAACGTCATCCTCAATATTTGTGACCCTATCTATTAGTTTTGCCACTAAACTCTCTCTTTTCTGTGTTGTTCTGACCACCATATGAAGATCCATGTGTTCTTGAGGAAACTCGTGACATCTCTTTTGATAAGCCTTTTGCCTTCTTAGCCCATCCCTTTTGATAACTGGAGCGATAACTAAGAACACGTTCCATAATCTGAAAGTCTGTGATATATAACATGTTCACTTTATCTTCAGTTGAAGACCATTGATTTGCAAATCTTATATCAACCATTTGTAATTGCAAATAAATAAATAAATATAAGGTACAAACTTAAAAAATAAAATTAATCAATCTAAAAACTCATTTAAAGACTTACATAAGCACTTTCAACCTCTGTATTTAGCCAATGTTGGTTTGAATCGCAATGCATCCTCTTAAACAGTTCAATTCCTCCAACCGGCGGGAAGATATTATCGTGTTGGCGCAAATGGTGGTTGGGCGTAGAGACTGACCCATTAGTTTGCATCCATTCCCTCTTTGATCGATTTCTTGAATTAGTCGCTGATTTTTTCTACAAAATGCACAATTTGTTAGTACAAATCACACCAAATTAATCAATAACACAAATAATAAGACAAATAAATATTTTTATCCATGAATTAATCTCTAAGCTTTCAACAACAAAAAAATGATAGTCTCCTTTGTATTTTCAGCAAAAAGGATTTTGAAAACCTGTAAATTACATTTGTTTAGCATTACGCTAATTAGAATTGTTTCATCGTTAATTTGAATGCAGTACCTCTAGTCGTCCTCTCTTCAAGGATGAGATCCTTAATGATTTGAATATTGCTCTAGATCTACCTCCCCTCTTCAAGGATGAGTTACTTAATGACTAGCCAAGACTGAATAAAAGTGATTTTAGAGAGTTTTATTCATGTTGGATTTAATGAATTTTGACCTTTTTGTTCTTTACATTTAATGCTATTTTAGGCTTTTTGTTTTTTATATTTATTTTCTTCAGCTCCTACAATTTTGTTTTCCCCTATACCTATGAACTGTTTATTTTTTTTGTCATTATGTTATTAGTGATAAGTTTATCTTCCGACAACATTTGTTAGAAAATATAATTTCAGTAAAGGGGTAGCTTCAATTGAAATTAATAAATATTTTTTTAATAATCACAACCTGTACATTCAATTATGTATGACTTGCTCTTTACTTAACTTCGTTATGTATCATGTGTATTAAAAAGAATAATAGTATTAGATAGTATTGTATTTTGAGTAAAAAAATTTATGTAGAAAGAATTTTGCCAATGCTTTTTGGATTTCTTTAACCTTGATCCTCTATTTTTACAGTTGATTTTTTTAAATTTCCTTTGTTTTGTAATTAATTTTGTAATATAGTAAGGGAAAAAGTTTTTAAGGTCGTTAAAAGGCTTAAAAATAAAATAATACTACTATAAACTCTATATAGATTTACTAAAACTGCTCACCTTATGTTAAAAATTATATTAATTAATTGATTAAAATATAATTATATAGCATTATCATTTGTTGTCTATATGAATAAAAAATTTATATGAATAAAAAATTAAGTATAAGTTTTAGAATAGATATAAAAAATTTTCAACAAGATATTTAATGTATGCTTTACCTTCCCCAATTTCAGACTCCTCATGGCAATATCTCTGCTAAACCCTTCTTCTCACACCAAACATTACGAGATGGCGTTAAACAAGAACCCTCTCTTTGTAATTTCCTTCCTTCTCCTCCTTGTTCTGATCAATCTTCATTTCTCTGCTGCTCAAAATGTTGTGAGAGCTGCATATTGGTTCCCAGACAGTGGAATTCAAGCCTCTGGTATAGACTCAACTCTATTCACTCACCTCTTCTGTGCGTTTGCTGATCTCAACCCTCAAACCAACCAAGTCACCATTTCCTCTCCCAACACAGCTCCATTCTCAACCTTCACCAAAACAGTCCAACAAAAAAACCCTTCCATCAAGACCCTCATGTCCATCGGCGGCGGCAACTCGAAACCGGAAGTCTTCTCTTCAATGGCAAGCCGACCCGATTCGAGAAAAGCCTTCATTGATTCATCCATAAGCTTAGCAAGATCATATGGCTTCCATGGCCTTGATTTGGACTGGGAGTACCCAAACAAGACTTCTGATATGACCAACATGGGTGTGCTATTTGATGAGTGGTGGGCTGCTGCGGTTGCCGAATCAAGAACCTCTGGCAAGCCACAATTGCTGCTTATTGCAGCAGTTTATTATGCTTCTAAGGTGAACTCACTGAGCTATCCAATTGAGGCCATAGGTAGGAGCTTGGATTGGATTAACATCATGGCTTATGATTTCTATGATCCAACTTGGTATAGATTTACATGGTCACACTCTGCATTGTATGATACAAGCAGTGAGATTAGTGGTAGTTTTGGGATCAGTGATTGGGTTCAGGCCGGTTTGTCATCTAAGAAATTAGTTCTTGGTTTGCCATATTATGGTTATGGATGGCAGCTTGCAAATCCTCAAAATTTTGGTCTGAAAGCACCAGCAACTGGACCAGCTTTTCCAGGGAGTGGAGCCATTGGCTACAAGCAAATTAAAGAGTTTAGAAAGAGGGAGGGAGCGTCTACAGTTTACAATGGGACTATTGTGACAAACTACTGTTATTCTGGAAGAAAATGGATTGGTTTTGATGATTCAGAGTCAATTTCTGCAAAGGTTTCCTTTGCCAAAGGGAAAGGATTACTTGGGTACTTTGCATGGCATGTTGCAAATGATGATAACTGGCTGCTCACTCGAACAGGTTAGTTGGATTTTTTTCATATTTTTTCTTTTTCTAAACTCTAACAAGTTAGAATATGGATATATATCTGGTGTGTAAGAAAAAATTGAGGAAAAAAATTTAAAATCTTACAAATATTCTACATATATATATATATAATCATGTTTTTCCAGTTTAAGAATTGAGGCCTCACAATCACTAGGCAATATGTTTTTCTTATGCCTTTCTTTGTTTATGGTTCAATATTCGGGCGTCTTAGGCATAAAGGAACTACACCAAACCATCTCCAACTTCGTGGTTAAACTCTACTGTAGTGATGCTACTGTAGAGAAGGTCTTGCAAAAAAATAGCTTGACGTCGGAATGATAAAAAGTAGGGGTGGGTACCGGTCGGATTTAATCGATTTTTGACCAAAAATTAGACTGACCTGACCTTATCGGGTGGAGAATTCTCCACCCATGTTAATCCGATGATCTGAAGGAAAACACAACTATCCGACCCACCCAACGATCGGTCGGGTTTTCTTTAAAAATAAATAAATAAATAAATAAAATAAAAAAAGAGATGAAAAGAACATTAGAGAAAACATGAGTTAGGGGAGAAATAAAAAGACATGAGCTGGAGAGGAGAAAACTACGAAAAGAAGTTAAAATGAAGAAGATGAGTGCAATAACTATAATAAGAGGAAACAATGAGTTAAAAAACAAAGAAAATCCAAATAAGTGTTGTAGGAGGAAATGGGAGCAACAGGAAGAAAAGAAAAAAGAGAAGAAGTGTGTTGCCACAGGGTTCTCCCTGTGGCTTGCAGCTGCTCTGGACGAAGGAAGAAGATTAAATGACTTTTGCTGTAAGGTCCATCATAGGCCTACTTAAGTAGCCGAAGCAGATAAATCTACTATCTAGCTACTTCTAGTATTTAGCTGCTACATCCCATAAATTTATGGTGCATAAGGTAATAATTAGGTATGGTAAGGTTTTTTCAAATAAAATAATCAATAATAATCGGTTCGGGTCGGATATAACTGCTTTTAAAGCATCCAACCCGATAACCGATCCGACTGTATCGGGTCTTAATATACTCAACCCGTCCTACTCATAATTTTACTCCCAAATCGACCGGTTTCAAAATCACCCCTAATAAAAAGCTTAACATCTCTCATTTTTATTACTTATTCAGTATAAGAAAGATAAAAATAAATAAAAAGGTTGTCTTGTTTAAAACCTCAATTATGACATCCCTTTTTGATGTGATCTTTTGAATAAATTAATAAAAAAATATATATTTATATGCGCACAAAGTAAGTTATAGTACTTAACAAAGTCGATCAATAAGGAATGGACTAATTACTTTAAAAATTTTTAAAAATAAATTAAAAATATTATATACTAAATAAGTCCAAAGAAAAACATGATTATTTGGTTTCTAACATCTTAAATATGAATTAATATAAAAAAAAAATCTAAAACGGAATTGAAATAAACTTTCAATAAAAATAATAATTAAATGAATAAAAATAAAATAATAAATAACAAGAAGTAAATGAAAGAAATACAAAAGAATAAAATTTACTAGAAATAAGAATTTCATTAATGTAAAATAAAAAGAAAGAATAAGAAAATTACTTATAAAACTTCAAATTCTTGGGCAGTGTCACCTTACCATTTGAATGAGCAACTAAAAATAAATTTAATCTAAAAAATAAAAATGAAAAAGAGAGTAGAGATCCCTTGAGATCATTTTGGTGCCCCCTTTTATAGTTGACATATTTCGAAAACAACTATATTTTTTTACATATAATTCAAGTTTTCATTATCCTCGAATATTTCATAAGATCAACCCCGATTAAGCACAAAATATTTTCAAAAAATAAAATCATAATCACGGCAGCGTCTTGGGGGAGAATCTTTTTATTTTTCCCAAATTTAATTTCTTGGTCATCTTGAAATATAGAACCTTCTTTTTTTTACTGCAACTGAGGTGAGAATAATTTCAGAATTTTTTATTTTATATATTAGATTTAATCTTCAACCTGAAAAATATCTTTATAAAAGACCAAGTGAAACATCAACATATATTATATAAAAATAAATCACTTTAAACAATTGTCAATGCTTTTTTTTTTGGAAAAGATGATATTCGGGACCTTTAAAATTTATTTTCAACTTTCAAAAAAATCAATAAACTAGTTCTTAATGAACCCTAAGTAAAAAAAATGTGACAAAATATAATTTCCTAAAAATGCATTTCTAAGATAGTCCTAAAATGCCTAAAAATGACCTAAAAACTTAAAATTGCAATTTAAAAGAGATTTTTATTATTTTTTCTATTTTTTTATTCTTTTATTTTATTCCCTAGCCCAAAAGCATTAAAAATAGAGGTAAAATTATGTAAAATTGTAACTTCATCATTTCTCTCCCACTTCACACCTCAGAAAGCACATTTTCTTATAAAGAGAAATGCGCTTTTACATCTTCTAATCTCGAAATGGCTGAGATTTGGTACAAATTATTGTCACATCAAATTTTAGGTTTTATTAATCAATATAACACACTTTTCAATAAAGCTACAAATCTGATGTGAAAACTTAACACGTTAGATTTGTAGCAATTGATGTGGGGATTTCAAGCTATTTAATATTTTCTATTTTTAAATTAAAAAAGTCACAGAAGAAGAAGTAAGAAGACAACTAGAGATAGTTTTTTTTTTTTTTTTTTTTTTTTTTGGATAAATGAGATTGCAAATCTTGAGAAAAGATTGACCCTTTCAATAACCATCAATTTGCATGTTTTTGCATAAGATAATTACAGATTAATTAAACTTCAATTTAATAGTTGAAACAGTTCTATTGACCTTACAGGATTTTGATTTCCAGTAATTTACATTTGGTTTATATGGCCTTACTACGTATTAATTGTCTCTGCAGCATCTAGAGCCTGGAAAGTGCGAGTTCTTCGGACAAAAGGGTTGAAGCTTGGTCGAGAAAAAAAAAAAAAAAGGAAAATAAATAAATAAATAAAGATCCATATAAATAAATATTCATAATAAGACAAGTAAATGTCATCTGTGGAACTATTTATAGTGGCCGAACTATATATAGTTTAAAGGTGTTGCATGAATACTGATAAAAAAAATAAAAATTAAAAACGCGAAATGGTGTATTAATTATAGCTACTAATGCCCACATCCTTATGGGCAACCCATATACAATGCCCTCTGTTAGCTGAAAAAAACAGGAATCATAGATGTGAAGTATTATGTAATGAGGTGTATTAAAATGTATTATATTAATATTAGCAATAATTTGTTTGTAGTAATGGCTCTTTTTCTAAAAGTTGATTATATTAGCTTGATTTCTCATGGATAGATCCTTTTATTCTCTATCAAGATGTATCAAGGTATCCCTGAGAGTGAGAGAGAAAAAAACTGTGTTCCTATTGATAAAAAAAAGATGTAACAAGAAATGGTTTAATTGATTATAAGACTTATGCAATCGAACTAAATAATTACTTTCTTAATTATCACAAATCTAAAGTTCTATTCTTGAGCTTCCATGAATCTTTTTAAATTGCATTTACAATTATGGTAAGTACTGATTTAATGCCCAAATCACCATAAATTCATATTAACAATTTTTGTTCAGGCTTAATGGTTTAGTAGCCTCCTAGGCCACCTTGTGATGCAGCACCATGATAAGAAAAAGGAGAAAAAGAGCGGAGAAGAAGAGGAAAAAGAAAAAAAAAATCAATAATTAATGTTACACCTAAAAAAGGAAGAACAAGAAAATTGGCTAAAAGAAAAATCTAACCGAGGAAATCGCGATGTGACGCCCGCTAGAATGCTAAAGAAAATTACTGAATATACCCCTAATATCCTAAGGAAATTAAAGACTTTGAACTCGTTGAAACCCTAAATTGATGGATTTGAAATCCTAAAAGGATGGATTTGAGGACTCAAATAAATCTTAAAATGAAGTGTTTAGAATATTAAAAAATCAAATTTTAGTGCCCAAGACCATCTATGAAGTATCGGGACCCAAAAACATGGAAAAATAGACGAAAACGAGAAGAACGAAGCCGCCCCCGCCCAACACACACACAAACATTGGAGGAATGCGCTCCTCGGTGGGGGGAACGCATTCTAGCTGCATAGAGACGAGGGATTTTGCACAGTTTTGGTCTTGGGATTTGTTGAATGCATTCCAATAATTGAGGAATGCATTCCAAGGTGAAAAAGTTTATAAAAAGCCTCCATGTTCTCCCCTTTTGAATTTTTTACATTTTGCCAAAAGAGAAAAGGTTTGAGAGACGAATTGGAGGAGGTTGGGGGTGATTCAAGAGTTGTTCAAAGGGGTTCCAAAAATGTTTTGGAGCATCCAAACACCAAAACTAAGAAATTAAAATAAATGATAAATATAAGCAAAGGATTAAATTTGGAAGTTTAGCAAAAATGAACTCTTTTAAAGTGGAGAGCTTCTAAATATACCCCATAAAACCACTCTTTTTTTTATTGCTCTCTTTACCCCATAAAAATTTCCAATTACCCTTTTACCATACCTACCGATCTTTTCCATCCAAAACCTTCAAACATCTAACCATAAATCTTTTTTAAAATCATCTTATTCCTTTCTAAAATCAATTTCCTTTGTTTCAAAAGAGTGTTGAACAAATCAAATCAAGTGATATATGCTCCTTTAGTGAAGAACTCTAGTTCTTTGAAGATTGATTTCAAAATTTCAAAATCACTATTTCAATAAGAAATTACTTTTTTTATATATTATATTTAAAAGTTCAAAACATGCATTTGTTGTATTCTTTTTTTTTTTTTGTTTCTTTTTTTTTTCTTTTTTTATGAAAAGAAAATGACTTTTCGAAAGGTTTTTAGAAAACCTAAAAAATAAGGTTTGGTTACACTCGACCAAATTGATTACCTTAATTCGGTTTAATTTGGTTAAACAAGATCAAATTGTTTAAACGAGAAGTCGAACATGATCGAACATTTAGAAAACTGGGCTTTTTTTTTTCTACTATAAACCTTTGAACTCACTTTGTTTTATATTTCACATGTAAACATATTAAAAAGATGTGAGAACACTACAAGTGTGCAAAGTTTGTCTAAATGAAAAAATAACTATTCATTCATAAGAAAAATAATCATTTCATTGAAGCATTTGAACTGTCTTACAAAAATATGCACTTATTATAGGAAAAATCACTATTACATGTAAAAAGACCATCACATTATCTCTTGTTACTATCTAAGTCCATAGTTTATTGTTTTATAATCTGATGCTTAACCACACTTGTGCAATTCAAGATTTTGTTCAAACGTCGTGTTTCTCACCTCTTGGCTTGGCTCTTCAATTTAAATTTACAAAAAAATTACAATTACATTAAAAATAACCCAATAAACATCGTAGTGTTGTAAAACTGTCAGAACTTTGTTTCAATACAAATGATGAATATTAATTTCTCAAGAGGATTACAAGAAAGAGCTTACAACTTGAAAAATTTTGATACATCATAACCTCAAATTCCTCCTCTATTTATAGGTAGAAATGGGTAACTATGCTCTCAAATATTTATACAACTTGAATATATGTATCACTTGAATACATATACTATTTGGATATTCAACATATTTACAACACCCCCCTTTGAATATCCATCATATGTAGAATATGTCTCGTTAAAACCTTATTAGAAAAAATCTAGTGAAGGAAAAAGAGTGCAATATTCTATTAGAGTTAGGGGTGTACATGGGTTGGGTTGGGTCGGGTTAGGGCCAAAATCTAACCCAACCCAATTTGTCCTCAAACCCAACCCAAATAGTTCGGGTTCGGTTTGGGTTGGGTCGGTTCATCGAGTTGGACATAGCCAAAATTCTTATTTGCAACAAAAAAATACAACTTGTTTAGCAAAAAAAAAAAAAAAAAGCCAAAAGTTTTTGAGACACTTCATCAACACAAAAAAAAAGAAACAATTTAAGCAAATCCTATACCAAGAAAGCAAATTTACAGAATATTAATCATTAAGAAAATCAATTAGAAAACAATAAATCTTCAAGAATTTTAACACACAAAAGCAAAGGGCTAATCCTAATAATTTAACAATACTTCAAGATTTTTAACACACAATCAACCAGTTTGGAAAGCATGCAAATAATAAATGATCAATGCATAATAGTTGAGCAATATAATCCATTATACCTTTCCAAAAAGGTCTAGGGTTTCGACACTTACGTGTGGTTCGGGTCGGGTTATTCGATTTTTTATTGGCTCAACCCATGACCCAACCCAAATTAATCGGGTTGGACATTTTAGAACCCAACCCAACTCAAATAACCAATTTAATCCAACCCAAACCAACCTAAAAGGTTCGGTTCGGTCGGGTTGATCGAGTTGGTCGAATTGATGAACACCCCTAATTGGAGTCTTATACTGTTAGGACTGCTTCGTTAAAAACCTTGTTAGAAAAACCCAGTGGGACAAAACCGTAGCAAAGGAAAAAAAAAGAAGTACAATGCACTAAACAATAACTCCCTTTTTTTAATTCTCCCCTTCAAGATTTCATGGGTGAATTAACTTCTGTAACTTTGCTTGAGAGATCTTTAAATCGACGCATCCCAATATTGTATATAATTTTCGTTAAAGTTGTAGTTGGCAAAGCTTTGGTAAATAAGTCAGCAAGATTGTCGCTCGATCTTATTTGTTGGACATCAATTTCATTATTCTTCTGTAACTCATGTGTGAAAAAGAATTTTAGTAAAATATATTTGGTTTTATCACCTTTGATATAACCTTCCTGATATAATATTGTAGGAGAATTTTTGATTGATGATAATCCACATGATTCCTGAATATGTTGAATCATAGATCTCAACCATACACATTCTCGACTTGCTTCATGAATTGTAATGATTTCTGAATGATTCAAAAACATAGCAACCATTGTCTGCTTCACAGATCTCCATGATATAGCGGTATCACCATAAGTGAAAATATATCCCAATTGTGATCGAGCCTTATGAGGATCTGATAAGTATCCAACATCTGCGTATTCGAGCAGTTTTGTTTTCTCTCTTCTTGAGTAAAATAAACCTATATCAGTTGTTCCTTGAAGATAACACAATATGTGTTTAACATCATTCCAATGTCTTTGAGTTGGTTTGGAATTGTACCTAGCAAGCAAATTAACAGAAAAACAATATCTGGTCTCGTATAATTTACTAGATACATAAGTGCACCTATTGCACTGAGATATGGTACTTTAGGACCAAGTAGTTCCTCTTCATTCTCATGAGAGCAAAAAGGGTTTTTACTTACTTCTAGTGATCTTACAACCATTTGGGAACTCAAGGGATGTGCCTTGTCCATTTTAAAACGTTTAAAACCTTTTCAATAATTTGATTGATGGGCAAGAATTTCATTTGGGAAATCCTTGATCTGCAGGCCGAGACAAAACTTTGTTTTTCCAAAATCTTTCATCTCGAATTCCTTTTTCAAGTATTCAGAGGTTTTGTCAATTTTCTCATGAGGCCCCACAATATTCAAATCATCAACGTAAACTGCAACAATTGCAAATCCAAGTGACGATTTTTTTTATAAAAACACATGGGCATATTTGATTATTCACATATCCCTCTTTAAGTAAATATTCACTGAGGCGATTATACCACATACGACCCAATTGTTTCAAACCATACAAAGATCGTTGTAACTTTATGGAATACATGCTACGAGGTGTTGAATTATATGCTTTAGGCATTTTAAATCCTTCAGGGATTTTCATATATATCTCACTGTCAATAGATCCATACAAATATGCCGTGAAGACATCCATAAGACGCATTTCAAGTCCTTCTGAGACTGCAAGGCTTATTAAGAAGCGAAATGTAATTGCGTTAATGACAGGAGAATAAGTTTCCTCATAGTCAATACCAGGTCTTTGTGAGAAACCTTGAGCTACAAGCCGATTTTTATATCTTGTAATCTCATTTTGCTCATTTTTCTTTCGTATGAATACTCATTTATATCCAACAGGCTTTACATCTTTTGGCGTTTGGATTACTAGTCCAAATACCTCTCATTTTCTCAACAAGTTTAACTCTGTTTGGATTGCCTCTTTCTACTTTTGTCAATCATTTCTCTGTTGGCATTCATCCACAATATATGGTTCTGGATCTTCGTCATTATAAATTTCATGGGA
This sequence comes from Paratinospora sagittata, assembly GCA_035771175.1. Taxonomy (NCBI): domain Eukaryota; kingdom Viridiplantae; phylum Streptophyta; class Magnoliopsida; order Ranunculales; family Menispermaceae; genus Paratinospora; species Paratinospora sagittata. The sequence continues at coordinate 20,299,681 of CM069611.1, read as the reverse complement.
TACATTGAAAGCAAATACATTATTTGGAACAATATTATTTCCATCCCATACTTTTCTAATATGCATATAATTTATTGAGATCTCTTCATTTTCAGGCATTTGTTTCTCTTCAGGGGATAATTGTTTCATATCATGTTCCTCTTCAAGAAGTATATAATCCTTTGATTGATCCTTTTCAATGGGCACTTGTTTTTCACCTTGTACTTCTTCAATAATATTTTTCTGTTCATTCATTTGTTTCCTCCGTTTTCGAGGAAATGTATCTTTTGAACCAACAGGTCTCCCACGCTTTAGGCGTTTTATTGATTCATTTGCCAATGAATTATCAATTTGTCCTTCGAGGACATCAATTCTTACTAGAATATTTACAGATGCTATGTGAGATTTAGTCACTTTCTTTATATCAGTAAATGCATCAGGTAATTGATTTGCAATTCTTTGCATATGAATGATCTTCTGAACTTCAAGTTCACATTGATTTGGACGTAGATCATAATGAGACAAAGTTTATACATTCCTAGCAATTTTTCACAATTCTTCTGGAATTGGTTTTTCTGCCCCTAATGGTGGGAAGACTATTTCATTAAAGTGACAATCTGTAAAGCGGGCAATAAAAAAGTCATCCGTCATAGGTTCAAGGTATCTTATAATTGAAGGAGAGTTAAAACCAACATAAATTCCTAGTCTCCTTTGAGGACTCATCTTAGTTCTAGGTGTAGGAGCTATTGAGACATACACTGCATAACCAAAAATTCTTAAGTGTGAAATATTTGGTTGTTGACTTAGTATAAGCTGTAAGGGGGAATGCTCATGATAAGCAGTAGGTCTAATGCAAATTAATGTCATGGTGTAAAGGATAGGTTAATTACTTGTGCCTCCAGATGTTTGGTAGTGCACGAGAATAACTATCCTGAGAGTGAACAAAAATTTGTTGGTAGTTATTTTGAAATGATGAGAGCATTGCCTCTATAATAAAAAGGTCATACTATCTTCAGATTTTAAGAGTCTGAAGTAATTATTTGAACGGAAAGAAATTGAATATGAGGTAATAAATGTGGCAAGAATTCCCGAAGGATTTGATTTTATATTGAATTATTATCCTGGGAAAGACCAATATGTTGTGGAGACATTGAGCAGGAAACATGCTGAAATTGGAGTAGTAACTATCAGTTAGCCATAAATGGAGATTGTTTGTGAGTGAGAGTTACAGTTATGAGTGTACTCTCTATTACTCCATGTGTTGATATTTGTGCTCGGATGCATGTTCAGCTGATTGATACTCATATTCAGAAAGTAAAATTTATGATGAGACGAGTATGATATCAGTATGAAAGATTATGGAATTGGTAATATGGATTGTATTAATTGAATATGAGATTCAAATGGTATCTTATGGGTTATGGGTAGATATGATACCATCTGGATGACCATTGATGGACTGATAATTCTTTGTATTCTTCCAATGAACACCAAAATTCTATTGATAGACTGAGCATATTGTATATGTATGAGATAGGGAGATTTTATAAGAGTACTCAGATATTTGTCATGTTGGATTAAGATCTGAAGATTTTGTCGAGATCTGATATATGATGCAGACTCAATTTGGTACTCATCTCCTTCTCAGTGTGATATTTTATTCTCAGACTGGCTGACAGACTGAGAGAGTGACTTTGATGCTTGATGCTTGTGAGCATGCTCGGGTCTGGTATACTTGAATTTTGGTGGAAGTTGGAAGGATTATTTTATTTGTGTAAACTTGTATGTATAAACAACTATTATAATAACATAATGACGACACTCTAAAGGTTTTATAGTAAGCCTTATAGATCGCCAACTTGTTGATTTGAAAATATGGAGTTATTGCTATTGGTGCCAAAGGATATTATTAAATACACAGGGTTGGTATATAGGCCTTGAAATGTATTGTGGCTGACTCAGTTTTGTTAAGGGTCTTACCACAGAAAAGCCAAATGAGATTTGGGATGAAAGGAAAGCTTGCACCACATTAGAGATCTTTGATAGGATAGGTCCATTGGCTTATAGATTTGCTCTACTGTCACAGTTGACAGGTGTCCATAATATTTTCTATATATTGATGTTGACGAAATATCATTCGGATTCCATATATGTTATGGATATAACTCAACTATAAGTTTGGGAGGATACCGCGTATCAAGAGGAGCAAACATGAGAGTGAAAATATAAAATGCGGGAGCAGTTTTCTAGAATTGAGTATGTCACGACCTACTATACGTGACGTCATGACCGGCACGGGAACCTCCGAGTATACCCTCCGTCGGTACACCCGACGTCCCGTCAGCCTAAAATACATATACGAATCCCCAAAAAGAAATAAAAGTACATCCTTAACAACCAACTAACATGATCATAATGAAATAAAATATTACTTCTCCAAATTACCAAATATAAAATTCCAAAGTCTTTAAAATGATACAAAATCCAACACATCCCAACTATGTATTAAATATACAATTACTAGGTGTTATCATTGTCACGACGCCCCTGACGTAGGCTGACGTCATGACCGGCACAATGTACTATACACTGTACATACCCATATACAGTATATAATACACTGTCAGCCTTCACGTAGTCTCACAATCCTTCCCAACATTTACAGAATTTTTTTTCCTAATATACCACAAATCAAATCCAATATAGATCTCTATAATCATTCCATTAATTCACACATCACATTTTCATTTCATCATCCAATATATTAAGCTATATATATGCCCACACATCCCATCTAGATGATATTACATATATATATATATATATATATATATATATAATGTGTGATAAGTATACATAACAAATTAACAATATAAGCTATTTCCTCCAAGTGTACATACACATACCAGACGAAGGCTCACTTGATTATCACTCACGGAGTTTCCTTTTCCCTTCGACTCAATACCTGAAATATTGGAGGAAATAGAATGAGCAAACAACAGCTCAGTGAATATAGTTCTTGAGATGACAATTATATACATTTAGAGAAATATGACATTTAAAATCATTTCAAACACTTATTCAACACATGCAGCATTCAACGAATATATTATACATGTCAACAACATAAATTTCATGAGTTTTCCTTAACACAATGCACAATCTCCCTCCTCCGCAAGGCAAGAGAGCGAGTCTAACCCTTGTATGACCGTTACAAGGTAGCCACAGTCTCTCATTACCCAATTCATAGTCATTTCAAGGATCGCAACCCTTGTTAGGACAGACCTACTGACAATGAGGACTCGCAAAACCTCATCCGGGTCTAATTCCTAACGAAATGACATCATTACAAACTCCAATTTCTAAAATCAGTTTGCATGATCCATAAAACTCAATGCATTATATATAACTATCACATGCATACAATCAAACATTTTATAAGCGTACAATGTCATACAAGAACCACATCAAGAAAACTATACTCACAGTACAACACGTTCAACTTAAACCCAATCATCGTCGCTTTCGAGTCCAGCTCCAAGTTAAATCCAACTAATTTAACCAATCACAATCACTCCATAATTCAATTTCATGTATTCATATCTATTTACATCTTGAATTTCTCAACTCACTTCAAATCACGAATAATAAATCCATTTAGGACTCATAAGCAGTTGAAGAAACTACGATATCGTTTCTGTGGTCAATCTAGATATTTTCACAAGAAAGAACAGTGAAAATAGATTTCCAAATCTTATTTTCACGACACCATATACTTAATTACTAAAACTATCAAATCATATCCAAAAATTACAATCTTAGCATCGAAACGTCCGGAATTCAACTCTACGATTATATGATTTCAAATCACTGTTTACATCACTGTTCACAGTACTATTCACATCACTGTTCACTATTCACATTACTGTCACTATTCACATCACTGTTGTCAGTATTCATTCGAACATGTAAATTGTATTAAAATTGTCAAATGGTCTCCAAAACTCATGAAATGGAATCTAACCACATATTCGGGGTCCCTACCGTCTAAGGAGTATTTTTCTACCTTTCTAGCGAATTTTCATTCACATTGGGTCAAAACCCCAATTTGTCAAAACACCGTAAAACGGCTCTCATAGCTAAAATTAGTCCGCTAGAATCGTTACATCTAGCTTAGATAGTAATTTCACGAAGAAAGAGAGTGAAAATCACTTACCACAGGTCCGAATTTCGCGCGAATCTCGCGTTTCCCCGTTTTCTTCTTCTCCTTCTTCTCTCTGCCCTTTCTTTCCTTTTCGTTCGTTTTCTCTCTGTTTTTTTTCAGCAACTCATTTAACTTTTTTTTTATCTTTCCATCTGAGTACTGTTCATAGTACTGGTTAGTGAACAGTACCCGCAAATGAACAGTACCAACAAGTGAACAGTAATATATTTTTATTTTATTTTTTTCTTACTTTATTCCTCCTCTTCTTCTTATATACACTCAATCCACATGAGCCATACACATGTCGTAAATCGATTTCTATTTAAAATCACGTTCCGAACTAACTTTTGACATTGTCAAGTTCATTTGACACATGTACACATAGCTTTAAATGTACTTATACGTATATTCTACATCTCGATATATGCGTACTTCAACGTATGTATTTAATTAAAATCACGGGGTGTTACAATCATGTACATAGTTATCAAAATCCAAAACTAAATGTACAACACCTACATGAAACAAAAACAAGGGACGCTCCGCAGTCAAGCCTTCCCTTTTCCTTTTCTATCAGATCCTGAAAGAAGATGGTGAGGTGTGAGCTACAGCCAGCTCAGTGAATGTTATTTACAAGTGGCATATACGTGCATTTATAAAACATGGTAAGATCATAAATCATTGAAATATCATGATGACGAAATAGATTACATACATGCTAACATAATGGATCAAGTCATACATAAGACAATGCATAACATTTGAAGTCATGCTCATGCAATCCTAACACCTCATAAGTACGGGGGTTCAAGGCTGGTGCGCTAAATACAGTGCCTGAACACACACTCAATACTCGTATCCTAATAGGATTTCTGGGGCTGTGCAACACGTAAGATTAGCCTAAACTAACCTATCCATACACAAACCATAAAACCCTCTGCCAGGTACACAATTGGGATCGCCGCTAGACTTACGAGAATTCCCAAAAAGAGGAAATTCCAACTAGGAGCCTTAACCCAAATTGTCATCCCAATGAATTATGCTCAAATGTATTTCATGGAATATTAAAACATGCATACCATCATACATAAGCATTTAAAACATTTCTATACTACAATGTTACATATAAATAATCCAAAAGTAAAAGAACACTCACCCTTGATTGGCTAAGTCTAGCCAATCCAATCACCAACACTCTCCAATTGACTAAACGGGTTCAAGATCAATCACAAGACCTGGAAATAACATGGTTCACACAACTGAAAATCAGTCATAAAGTGTGTCAAAACCCCATGTTCAAACCCAATCTAAAGTCAATTAGATTCTAAATTGATTACCCCCTTGAGCCAATTTTCATATTGCTCAACTTAATCATTTAGACTCAATTAAACTGAGATTGACCTTAATTGAATGTAATAGGGTGATCCCATGATCCAACCACTAATATACATGACATTCAATTATAATTAGGGTCAATTAGACTATACATCAAGTCAATTTTATCAATTGACTAAGTCTTGGTCAAAATCCTCAATTAGGCCAATATAAAACATAAGATCAAAATGAACTAAGTCATATCAATTTAACATAGGTTCTAACATTTTAAACCCATGATTCTACTCCATTTGGGTCCAATTAAACAATCCCCAAGTCAATTTCATAAATTGACTTGCTTTGGGTGAAAAGTCCCAATTTGGGCAAAATCCCCAAATTACATGCAAAATTGCCAAAGTACATGAAAAATACCAAATACTTAGCCTAGATCAAAATTAGTCAACCTTAGGGTGTCCATTATGAGAACTCACTGAATTCAATCAACCCTAATCATGTCCAATTAGACCTACATTGCATAATTTTCCAGATTTTATATCAAGAGCATCAAAAGCCCCAAATCTGGAAATTTTCATACATAGGCCATATTGCCAATTTTACACTAGGCCACCATGTTCAGCCATGAATTTTACTAATCTTGAAACATGGAATCATCCACAATGCCACCTAGAACAACATAGTTGACATGCATGACTTTTGGAAAAGCCTAAGGCCATGAACCAAACAATGACCATTTACACTAAACCATATGATTTCACCATTAAAATCTCAAGCTAAATACATGAATCAATCCCTAATACTGATCAGTCCATCATAGATGGCATGCAAAGCTTAAGTCAAAGTCTAGGTCAATGAACCAAGACTAGGTCATTTGTACTAAACCCTATCAATTTCTTGCTAGAAATTGGGATTTTTGCCTTTAGAGGGTTCCCAACACACTCTAAACACACATATCAAACATGCAAAGCAATTGAATAACATTTGATTTCCACTACCCCTTCAAATATGGGTTTCATACAATGCATGCATCAAAACAACACTAGCATGCATGAACCAAAGAGATTGAAGGAAGAACAATGAGGAAAAACATGCAAACCTTAGGGATTTTGAGCAAAATCCACCAACCCTAGGTTTCCTCTCCTTTTCTGTTCTTCTCCTCTCCAGCTCCTTTCTCTCTTCTCCAGCTCCTTTCTCTCTTTTCTGGCTGAAAAATGAGCAAATGATCCTAAAATTACGTTGTGGTTGCTTAAATAGATAAGCTTGGGCCCACAACTAAAAGTTGCCCAAAAACTATCAAAAAAATAGTTTTCTGTTGCAATACTTGCATTTAGATAGTCCATTTCTTACAAAATACCCACCAATTTAACATCTTAACCGTACAAACGTTGTATTAGTCAGTTATCAACATTCTGGTAAACTTTCAACTCAATCCAACAGTGGGATTGCGAGATCTAATTGTTTGATCAAAACTGCGTAAGAAAATCTAAAAATCTATGAAACAGTGTTTGGAGTCTTATAACTCATAGTAGGTAACTCCTATCAAGATCTTCACCGTTCATAATGAAGATCTATCATATAAGAATGAGCTGACAAAATTTCAGCTCAATCGAACCACGGATCTATGAGATCGAACCATTGATGTAATTTGTGACAAAAATCTCTTCCTCTATGGAGAGAGCTCCACTGGATCCAAAACACCGTTTTCGACATGTTTTGATGTCGAACGAGTCTCCGATGATTCCGAAACTTCATGCGCACTCTTTTTGATCTAAAATCATGCAAAGACACTCGAACTTACGTGCTCTGAGCATCAATACATATACACATACGTATACAAATACATATACATGTACTCTACGGGTACACTATGGGTCAAAATGACATCACCTAAAGGCACTGGTGCTACAGAGTATCTCTTAAAGAATATTCCATGATCTTAAATTTTGAGGACGAAATTCCTTAAGTTGGGAAGATTGTAACATCCCGTATTTTTAGTCAATGTATTTGATTGACATATACGTATACTGAAGGGTATAATATACGTATGTGTATGTGGAAAATTATGTGTACATGTGTCAAATGGACTTGATAATGTTAAAAACGAGTTCGAAACATGCTTTTACATTAAATTAACATAAAACGTGTATTTTCGATAAGTATTGAGCATATAATAAATGAAAAATAAAGAAAATAAATAGTGAAAAAAAGGTTTACTGTTCACTTGCGGGTTTTGTTCATAAACCAGTACTGTGAACAGTAATGCAAAGAATCATAATTTAATTTTTTTTGGTCTAATTTCTACCGTCAAAAAATTAAAATTTTCATTCTTAAGGCACACGAAGGGAAAAACGAAGAAAGAAGGGTTTTTAACGTTTTAAAGCCAAATCGAACTCGTAAGTGATTTTCACTCTATTTTTTCGTGAAATTGATAGTTAAGCTAGATGTAACGAATCTCTCAGAGTAATTTTCGTTATGGGAGCCGTTTTATTGTATTTTTGAAATTGGGGTTTTGACCCGACTTGAATGAAAATTTACTCGAAGGGGTGAAAAATACTCCTTAGACTGTAGAAGCCCCGAATACGTAGTTAGATTTCATTTATTTGTTCATTTGAAATTTTTATAGCTGTTGGAAGTTAGAGTTTATATTGGAGACCTTTTGAATCATATTAAAACCCGATGAAACTTCATTTTAAGGCTATAGAATGGTAGAATGGACTGTTGTGAGTCCATCGATGCTAATTTCATGATTTTTGGAGACCGTTTGACAATTTTAGTAAAATTATACATGTTTCTAATGAACAGTACTATGATTATTTCCAGTAAATTAAATGGAATTGGAATCCAGTGAAACTCCAGTTTGAGACCATAGAATCGTAGAGAACTGAATTCCGGACGTTTCGATACTAAGATTGTGATTTTTGGATATGATTTGATATTTTTAGTAACTAAATATATGGTTTTGGTGAGTAAAATTGACTTTGAATACCTCCGCGAACATGTAAAACTTTAGTAAAATATTTGTTGAAGGTAGTAGAATAGTAGTAAGACTGATTTTACACGTGTCGATGTGGACAAAATAATTTTAGTAATGTTCTATATTTTTAATAAAATTGATATATGTTCCAGTAAAAATAAAATAAAATTGAGAACTAGTAAAAATATGAATTGAAAATCTATTTTCACTATTTTTTCTTGTGAAAATATCTAGATTGACCACAAAAACCAGATAGTAGTTTTTCAACTGCTTATGAGTCCTAAATTGAGTTGGAATCTAAATTCACAAAATGTGTATAATATTTTTCAGGTTGATTTTTATTATTAGTGATTTGAAGTGAGTTGAGAAATTAAATATGTAAATAGATATGAATAAATGAAATTAAATTATGGAGTGGTTGTGACAGGTTGAGTTAGTTGGATTTAAATTTGAACTAGACTCGAAAGCGACGGTGATTGTATTTAAGTTGGAAAGTCTTGTACAGTGAGTATATCTTCTTAATTTTGTTCTTGTATGACATTATATATATATATATATATGAAATGTTTGAATGTAAATATGCTATGTATATATTGTTTGCATTGTGTTTTAATTTGCATTCATAAATGACTTTTTTAGCATTGGAGCATGTGAAACTTGCAAAGGCAAATTGGTGTCATTTCGTTAGGAATTAGACCCAGATGAGTGTTATGTGTAACCTCATTGTCAGTAGGCATATCCTAACAAGGATTAAAGATCCTTCAAATGACAGTGAATTGAGTAATGTGAGGTCCGAGCGTAGGCTCCTTATCGGTGCATAATAAGGAGTTCGTACCCGCTCCATTACGAGAAGGAGAGAGATTGTGGTTTTAGTTGAAAATGATGCATTATTTTCTTGAAAAATCATGAAATCTATGTTGTTGACATGTATGAAATATTCGTTGAATGACGAATGTGTTTAATAATTGTTTTAAATGATTTTAAATGTCATGTTTTCCTAAATGTATATGATTGTCACATCAAGAGATATATTCACTGAGCTTGTTGATTGCTCACTTCATTTCCTCCAATATTTCAGGTACCGAGTCGAAGGGAAAAGGAAAAATCCGTGAGTGATAATCATGTGATTGCATTCGTCTGGTATATGTATGTATGCATTGGAAGATATGAGTTATTTTTCTTTATTTTGATAAGTATAATTATCACATTATTATTTATATACTATCACATAGTTGGGCTGAATGGGAATATGAGTTTTGTTGTTTGGATTATGAAATGTTTAATGATGATATATTTAATCATATGATCATGGTGGATGAAATGGCTTGAGAAATGAATAATATTTGAACATTTTGGGTTATGAAGTGCTTGTGATATTGGGAGGATTATTTATTGTGGAATGAATGACACGAATGGATATTGTGAATGAGTATATATATATATATATATATGATTTGATTTGTGGTATATCAGGAAAAAGTGTGAAATGTCCATTTTATGGGGAGATGCTGTCAAAATTTTTAAAAAATTTGAGAATTATTGTGAATGTCCGTTGAGGCTAACAGTATATTGTATATTGTATATGTGTATGTATAGTGTATAGTACACTGTGTTGGTCATGACGTCAGCCTACATTAGGGGCGTCGTGACACATGGTATGGTAAACAACATGTCCCAGACAGAAGTTGGTAACTTCGTTCTCATAAGTAATGGTCGAGTAATTAATTGAATGTGTTTGATCAAAGATTCTGCTAAATCATTTTGAGTATGAGTATGAGGGACAAAATACTCAATATCAATACCAATTGATATGCAATAATCAATGAATGTTCGGGATGAAATTTTGCTAGCATTATCAAGACGAATTGTCTTAATAGGATTGGTTGAGAATTAGACTCTTAACTTGACTATTTGTGCAAAAAGTCTAGCAAATTCAGCATTTCTAGTTGAAAGTAAAGAAACATGAGACCATCTAGTTGATACATCAATTAAAACTATAAAATAACGAAATGGTCGACAGGGTGGATGGATAAGTCCACATATGTCCCCTTGAATTCGCTCTAAAAACACTGGAGATTCAACTGTGAGTTTACTAGAAGATGGTTTAATAATTAATTTACCTTTTGAGTAAGCAACACAATCATATTCATTTGACAAAAGAATCTTTTGGTTCTTTAGTGGATGCCCATATAATCCAGAAGATAAAGTAGAGAGTTTTTCCAATATTTCCTTTTTTCCAGAAGATAATGAAGTAATATAAAAATATTCATTACTATCTTCATTCATGGTTTCAATATGATATCCATTTTTGCGGATATCCTTAAAAGTGAGTAAATTTCTTCTGGATTTAACAGAATATAAAGCATTTTCAATATTTAATGTTGTTCCACCAGAAAACATTACAGTTGCTCTTCCGGAGCCATCAATTAGGTTTGTAGTTCCTGATATTGTGCTTACATTGGCTTCAACTAATTTTAAATTCAAGAAATATATTTTATTTCGTAGAATTGTAGGTGTTGATGCACAATCTGCAAGACACGTATCTTTGCTTTTAAACTCAAAATTTGAGTATTTTTCATGAAGATCCATCTACTTATGTAATTAAACAAAAATATACATGAATTAAAATAGAAGAATATATATAAAGATAAGGAAATATTTAAGACAAAAATGTACATGTCATTAAAATGAATTAAAACAAAAAAATACAGTAACAGAGAGATATTATTGAATATTATAAAACTTCTTTACATTCTCATTATCAGTTTTTTTCATTAGGATCTTCAACAAAGTCTGAGATATTCAGATGTGTCATATCAATATTCCCATCAATAAAATACATCTCAACTTCTTTTCTTTTCCCCTTCAGTGAAGCTTGATAAAGGTCAAATAAATATTTGGGCGTACGACAGGTACGTGACCAATGGCCTTTCACGCCGCATCTATAACAAACATTTTTTTGGTTCTTAATAGGTTTATTCTGTAAACCTTTACCTTTTACATGTGTTGAATTGGGTTTATTCCACTTCTGGTGGAAAAAATTGACCATCGCGATTTTGAGTATATTTGGTGTATCCTTTACCACGTCCTCATCCTTGTTTAGGACCATGGCTGTGCTTACGACTGTGTCCAAGACTATGATTAACAATTGATGCGACATTTGCTTCAGGGAATGGTACAGAACCCGTTGGACGGGCTTGATGATTTTTCATTAAAAGCTCATTATTTTTTCAGCAACAAGAAGACATGATATCAATTCAAAATATTTTGTAAATCTACGCTCTCGATCTTGCTGCTGCAGGAACACATTCGAGGGGTGAAAAGTAGTGAATGTTTTTTTCTAACATGCCTTCATCAGTAACCTTCTCACCACATAACTTTAATTCAGAGCTAATTCTATATAGTGTTGAGTTATATTTACTGACTGTCTTAAAATCTTGCAACCTCAGGTGCATCCAGTCAAAACGAGCTTTTGGTAAAATTACGGTCTTTTGATGGTTATACCTTTCCTTTAGATTGCTCCAAAGGATATACGGGTCGCACTATAAGATATTCAGTTTTTAAGCAGTCATGGAGATGATGACGAAGAAAAATTAATGCCCTTGCGCAATCCTGCAAGGTTGCATCATTTCCTTCTTTAATTGTTTCTCCTAGATTTTTAGCATCTAGATATACTTCGGCATCAATGATCCATGATAAGTAATTATTTTCAAAAATATCTAGTGCAACAAATTCAAAATTTGTAATGTTTGTCATTTCCTGAACAAAAATAACTTTGGTAAGATTTGATTCACTTTCATAAAAAAATGGTTCATCAAAAATAATTAGATTAAATAATTAAAATGACTAATTAATCATAAATAATTATTCAAGCAATAAAAGAAAATGTTAGTGTCAATGTTAGTATTAGTAATGACATCATAATAAAAGAAAATAGTAATGTTTGTTTCAATGTTAATGTAATAATACATAATATTAACTTCAGGCTAATTTATAAATCTACAAATATGTGGGTCCCGTGGACAAAATTCATGTGATTTCACATGAAATTTTGTTTGTAATACCCCTGGTTTACAAAAAAGAAAAAGAAAAAAAAGGGCATTGCCTGAACATTAGGGCATGGGGTCTTCTATAAACGGGCCCCCCTCCCCTCCTCATTCCTCAGACCACGTATCTTTGCTTTTAAACTCAAAATTTGAGTATTTTTCATGAAGATCCATCTACTTATGTAATTAAACAAAAATATACATGAATTAAAATAGAAGAATATATATAAAGATAAGGAAATATTTAAGACAAAAATGTACATGTCATTAAAATGAATTAAAACAAAAAAATACAGTAACAGAGAGATATTATTGAATATTATAAAACTTCTTTACATTCTCATTATCAGTTTTTTTCATTAGGATCTTCAACAAAGTCTGAGATATTCAGATGTGTCATATCAATATTCCCATCAATAAAATACATCTCAACTCCTTTTCTTTTCCCCTTCAGTGAAGCTTGATAAAGGTCAAATAAATATTTGGGCGTACGACAGGTACGTGACCAATGGCCTTTCACGCCGCATCTATAACAAACATTTTTTTGGTTCTTAATAGGTTTATTCTGTAAACCTTTACCTTTTACATGTGTTGAATTGGGTTTATTCCACTTCTGGTGGAAAAAATTGACCATCGCGATTTTGAGTATATTTGGTGTATCCTTTACCACGTCCTCATCCTTGTTTAGGACCATGGCTGTGCTTACGACTGTGTCCAAGACTATGATTAACAATTGATGCGACATTTGCTTCAGGGAATGGTACAGAACCCGTTGGACGGGCTTGATGATTTTTCATTAAAAGCTCATTATTTTTTCAGCAACAAGAAGACATGATATCAATTCAAAATATTTTGTAAATCTACGCTCTCGATCTTGCTGCTGCAGGAACACATTCGAGGGGTGAAAAGTAGTGAATGTTTTTTTCTAACATGCCTTCATCAGTAACCTTCTCACCACATAACTTTAATTCAGAGCTAATTCTATATAGTGTTGAGTTATATTTACTGACTGTCTTAAAATCTTGCAACCTCAGGTGCATCCAGTCAAAACGAGCTTTTGGTAAAATTACGGTCTTTTGATGGTTATACCTTTCCTTTAGATTGCTCCAAAGGATATACGGGTCGCACTATAAGATATTCAGTTTTTAAGCAGTCATGGAGATGATGACGAAGAAAAATTAATGCCCTTGCGCAATCCTGCAAGGTTGCATCATTTCCTTCTTTAATTGTTTCTCCTAGATTTTTAGCATCTAGATATACTTCGGCATCAATGATCCATGATAAGTAATTATTTTCAAAAATATCTAGTGCAACAAATTCAAAATTTGTAATGTTTGTCATTTCCTGAACAAAAATAACTTTGGTAAGATTTGATTCACTTTCATAAAAAAATGGTTCATCAAAAATAATTAGATTAAATAATTAAAATGACTAATTAATCATAAATAATTATTCAAGCAATAAAAGAAAATGTTAGTGTCAATGTTAGTATTAGTAATGACATCATAATAAAAGAAAATAGTAATGTTTGTTTCAATGTTAATGTAATAATACATAATATTAACTTCAGGCTAATTTATAAATCTACAAATATGTGGGTCCCGTGGACAAAATTCATGTGATTTCACATGAAATTTTGTTTGTAATACCCCTGGTTTACAAAAAAGAAAAAGAAAAAAAAGGGCATTGCCTGAACATTAGGGCATGGGGTCTTCTATAAACGGGCCCCCCTCCCCTCCTCATTCCTCAGACCACAACTCTCTTCCTCTTCCTCTTTCTTTGAATTGGTTTCCTTCACCCTCCTTGTGATTTTCTTTCTCCTTTTTGAGACTCTCTCTCTTAGAGACTCTCTTTGCAGTGCAAAGTTATTTTCCTCAGGAGGAAGCGTCAGTTTTGGAAAGAAGTACAATTTGAAGGTGGGAACAAAACGTAGGTTCGCGTGTCTTATGACTTTTTATAAAGTTTTCATTCATTTATCATTATGTTTATTATTCACTTACGCTGCATTATTGTGTATAATGTTCATACATGTCATACTCATGCCTTAATATTTCGAGTTCACGTATTACACTGTTACTACGCCGGATTAACGGTCAATTTGACTAAACCAGACTTAGTTTTGTCCTCAATAACTCTAAATAGTGAACGGGAGGCAGCTTGCTGCTCTAGAAGACTTGGTATTTAAGCGGGACCTTGTGTTCCCACCTCTCGACCTAATGATTGTTCTGGTTGGTCCTATTGAAAGTTGCCTGCTTGTATAGGTGATACTAGACATCCTAACAATGCACTCGGTGATGCCAACCCTGATAAGCATCACCAAATGCTGCCAAATCCCATCTAATGTAAGAAAAGACCGGACCCGCACATGCATAGTCATCATACATAAAATAAGAATTACCTAGGGATGTAAATGGTTTGTGATATATGGATTATTTACAGGTGCAACTGTGCCCACTATTATTGATGCTTCCCCTAGAGATGGACGTACAATGTGAACCTAGGATTACCTGAAAATGGACATTTGTACATGAACCTAGGGCGATATACACTCACAGAGCCATTACAAGACGGTGTTATGTATACTTACATTTTAAATTATGTTGCACTGTTTATGATGCTATGTTGTGTATATATGATGTATGATTATGATGTCTTTCTTATTAATTGTTATATTCACGAACCATTTTTAGCTACTGGGTAATAGTTCATCCCGTTGCTAACCATTTTACAAGAGTCTCGGGTGGATTGGGCGGATGTGTTTTGAGCCCTCATTTTGTACCCACTTACTTATTTGTTCAATTAGTTAGGGAGATTTTTGGGAGGATGTTCTCTCATTATTGGCGATCCAGACCTCCTGCATTCTGTACAAAATACATTATGAAATTAAAGAAAACAGACTTATACTTGAATTGTGTACATGCACACTCGGTAACTGTTATAATGCATTCACACCCTGCCTGTGAGTGTCCCACCGGTTTAGGCACCTCCGGGCGGGGTGTGACATTGTTAATGATGTTAGAGAAATAAATAAATGAAATAATGACATAATTTCTGGTTATAAATATACTTGAAATAAACTAAAAGCTCACTTTAAATTGTAGTGCGTCGTGTCCCCAACCTTAATTTTGAGGTCATAGTGTTGTCAAAGTGTGTTGATGAATAAGTTTTTTGAAAACCCTAGAGCTTGTTTTTCATTAGACCAGAAAACTGCAAAAGAAGGATTTGAAAATAATTTAAAGTACTTTCACGATGAAAAATCTTTAAAGATGAAATCTAAGACTACAAATTATATTTGAAAGGAAAAAAAAAATTCTTTAGAAGTGAAATGAGATTAAGAATGGAGGAAGGGGAGGTAGGTAAGGTGGTGGGAAAGGAAAGTAGAGAGACATTGGAGAAAAATAATAAATGAATTGGTTTAGGGACATTTTGAAAAATCACACTAGGGTGTTGTAGGCATTATTGATTTTAAATCTTAGCGGGCATGAAGACTAGCTTTGTAGGGTAAAAATAGAAAGCTCCAATTTAAGTATTCTCATTATAATAATATATATACATTTTCTTGATTATTGAAACCTAGAGTGTCAAAGAGAACTGAGAACTTGATATTAATATACTTTCCCACTTTAGCTATGAAGTAATTTGCCAATTTGGTTGATCTTGCAATATTCCCACTCTCTTACTACTAGAAATTCAAGTGAGAGTTGAGTTGAGAAAAGGAAAAAGAAGTGAAAATAGAGGCCCACGTAAGGCCCACATATCTCAGGTGTAGCCCAAGAGCCCAACAAGAGAAGCTTGATTCACTTTTACGGGCCTTGCAATCCCAACCCTAAAACCCCTAAACCCTCTCTTGCAACACACATAAATACATCGCTTTATACGCACTTGAGTTCTTCTCTTGGAGGTGATTTGCCGAAATTAGGGTTTCTGGTTTTCTGTAGCTTCGAAGATGGTGAGAGCAAACTTCAATCTTTCTCTCTCTTTATTACCTCGCATTTTGGCTGCTTCAGATCAGTGAAGAAAAAGAGATTTTAATTTTTCTTGCATTTGTTTAGCTCAATCTGTTGAAGATTATATATGTGTTTTCTTTCCGTTCGATTTTTTGCAGGGAAAAGGTACAGGAAGCTTCGGTAAGAGGAGGAACAAGACTCATACGCTCTGCGTTAGATGCGGTCGCCGCAGCTTTCATCTGCAGAAGAGCAGATGCGCCGCTTGTGGTTATCCTTCCAGTCGGATCCGCAAATGTTAGTGACGAGATCTTCTTGTTGAATTACTCTGTTTTTTTTTTTTTTTTGGTTTAGTTTCATCTTGTTGTTGAGTTACTACTATGATTTTTTTCTCTTTTGTTACTTATGTGGTTGAAATTCGTTGCAGATAACTGGAGCATGAAAGCGATTCGTAGGAAGACAACTGGAACCGGTAGGATGAGGTACCTCCGCCATCTTCCTCGGAGGTTCAAGAGTAATTTCAGGGAAGGTAATGCCAATTCTCATAATTTTTCATTTTTTTTTAAATTTAATGGTGAAGTAATTTTTTAATTGTTTTTTTTGGATCTTCAGGTACTCAAGCTGCGCCGAGTAAGAAGGGAGCTGCTGCCTCCTCTTAAGCTGTGAAAGCGAAGTTTAATTTTGTCAGTTCGTTTTTTCTTTATTTTACTTTGATTATCTATCTGTACTGGGATTTCTCATTTGTTTTAATAGTGAAATTCATCCTATTCTCATATTGATGTTTTGAAGCAGTTGGGAGATTGTTATTGTAGTTTAGCTGAAAGAAAAATTGCAAATTTTGGCTCATGAGATTGGTCAATAACATTTCTTTTTGAGAGATGATATTCCTCGATATACTTTTGATTGTGAAATTTCTCTTCTGGGTCCTGCTGCCGTCACTGTGTTTGCACATTCTTAATAACTAATCTTAGAGCTTTTTCAAAAACGCATATATCAAAGTGTTGGCTAAAGATGGATCGTAAAGTACATCTTTTGAGATGGTTAGTCAATATATCTTAACTATACTTTCATTTAGAACAGGTTCTATCAAATTCATTGGAACTCTTGTTTTATTTGGACTAGATGGAATTGGCTTTGTAGTATATTATTGTAGGGTCATTCACATGTTGAGGTTGAACATAGTTTGTTCCGTATCTTTCTGTCTAGGATTGTTCCTGAACGTCTTATAATTGCTAGTATAGATGCCAGTTGTGGAAATGAGCTTTTGATTCAACGACTCAAAGGCACTTTTTAGTTGGCAATGTTTCTTTCTTGAAAAATGATGCAGATAAGGGGACAGATTGCACCTTTAATTTTTATTGTCTTTATGCTATGTAGGGCCTAAGTATAAAACTTGTAATTATGATTACTAAATCCTACTTAGAGTGGAAAAATATTTATTATTTGTGCATATATACCAAATGGCATTATGGAGTGTGGATGTGGGGTGGCTGTGTACATTTTTGTTATGTTTCTAGATGATCTTGTGTTGGTCACATTACAAGAGAAGAGGCCTATCTAGGCATAGATCATTGAAGTGTTAAGTTTTGTAATATGTGCTTTGAAGATATAGTACATTGAATAAACTATTACTATGAGCACATAAAGGGTAGTTACTTTGTAAAACCCTAGCCTAGGAAATGCTTTTTGTTGCAAAATTTTGAATGTTTAGAGACTTTTTGGTTCTGTTATTTGCATTGTTGTCTAAATAGTGAATCAAATTGGGATTTGGATTGGTGAATCAGAAGATTCAGAATTCAAGTGTGAATCATAAATTTGTAAATATTAAGTATTCATATGGTTATAATGACATTAATGTTTTAACAATACTTTAGGATTCAAACCGGTTTCACTATGTGCTTTAGTTCAATTCATTTAAATTTCATCACTGATTCATATTGATCCACTTGTAATTTATAGGTATAGCGTTTCAAGAATTCGATTCGAATCAATTTGGGGTAGATCTAATCATGAATTATTCAATTTACTGATTCAAATCATAATTTTGAGTCTTTTGACAACTATGGTTATTTAATATGTTACCTGGACTCCTTAGGTGTGGGTGTCGGATGCAGGTACATGTCTAGAGGTTGGACTTGTACATTTTCAAATTATAGAATATGGGGGGCTTGGCTAGAAAGTGTACAGCAAATGGATCTAGGTGCTTGACAGGGTTATGTTCATTACTAATCTCATATTTTGTCGTCTTCTTTCAGTTTTTAGTCTTTTCTACTGAACTCAACTTAACTTGACTAAGCCTTTTCTCAAACATGGTAGTCACTATCATGAATCAAAATTGAATCATTTTGAGGCTTGATGAATCAAATCGGAATTTGAATCAACGAATTGTAAGATTGCAATATGTATTTGAATCATATATTTGTATATGTCAACTTGTCAAATACCCATAGATATATAAAGACATTATTGTTTTTTGAGCCAAGTAATGATTCAAATTGATTCACTATGATTCAATTTGCGATTTGGTCTGATGCACTCTAATTCAGCTAACCTTTGGACTGATTCACTTACAATTCATAGTCATAGCAATTCAGGAATTCAATTTGAATCATTTTAGGGTGAATCAAATCATGAATCGTACGATTCAATGACTCAAATTCGCTTTATCCACTCCGCTCTATCAAAAGCTAAGTCGGCATTTAAATTATCAGAAGCTAATATTTTTTGAATAATTTCTGTCCATGCTATTTTAGGTCTTTCTCTACCTTTTTTTTGTCTTTTCTATTGTTTATTTTTGTTTTTCCCTCACCTGAGTGAATTGTCGCATATTAGTCATTTTCTTCATTTTTTGCTATATCTTCTTTTGAGAATTTACATATCAGTCTTCCTAAATTTGAAGTGTTGGTCACATCCCATTCCAATGATAGTATTGGGAAGTGTCGACATGGGTATGTTTGACTAAAGTAAAGGGTTCAATTAGCATAATTATTTGCAAGTATAGTGTGATCAAGCAAATATTAATTTTTTTGTGACTAAAATTTCAATTGCGATCGAAATACTATATTTTTATTTTTTACAAAGTTGCATGTTGGATCATTGGGTTTAATAGTTATATGAAAGGATTATTATGTTATTGAGTGCTTGAACTTTTTGAAAATACACTGCAAGAAATGATATTCAACCTACCATAGGCATCTTAGTAAGTGTTGTCTTAATTAGCTATGTTATGACTTAGCCAGAATGAGTAGTTATGATATTATTTTAATTGGCAAAGCATTTTGTGGCTTGTCATGAGATCAATTCTAATTTAAATTGGTTATAGTTCATTTTAAGGATTCCCCAAATTATGACCTTCGTGCATATCTTTTGAGGCAAAATTTTGATTTTGTAAGCTTGGAATGGAGCAAATCTTTTCCCCGTTAGTTTTGATTTGTACATGATTAAAGTATACCATTAGGAGAGTTAAGAACTTACATACGTGCTAGCATAGTACGCTCTCTTACTAAAATGGGAGCAAGATATTGCAGGAGTGCTTGTCTTCTATTTCTACTTTTGAAAATATTACAAATCTATAGTTTACTACTTGTAATGCAAGTATTTTGGAGAGCTTTTCATGTGGCCATTTTCACGTGAGTTCCAAGATTTTACCTTTGGGACATTATAGTTATCTTTTACTCTTAAAATAAATTATAGGGTATTATAGTAATTTACCCGACCCCCATTTCCCTTGGCCTCTCTTATTTTAGGCTTACTTCACATATAATTTCTCTTTTGTACCATTTTTAATTCTAACAATATATTTTTCACCCCCTTTCCATTTATAAATGAAAGGTGCATTTTTATTAGTCTATTGATAAACAATATCAATATATGTTTCCAAAATGATAATAACATTAGCCATGACCTTCATTTGAAAATCTTAATTTTTAATAATTTACAATTTTAATTAATAAAAAATAAAAACCATGTGCAATGCCCTTGTACACACACTAGTCACATATAAGACACAAGGGTGACATTTTAAAAGCATCTTTCTATCATTGGAAAGGCCTTGCTTCATGGATTTGACAATTTGATGATATGCTTTGGGTGGGGTTCCTCAAATGTTTGGTGTGTGCAAATGATTTCTTCTTGATTTCTGGGGTGGGGCATCCGAGCTATTAAAGCAAGGATGGAAAAGCCGTTATGGCAAGAGGAACATGGAGTAGTGACTTGTAGTGCAGTTATATGAGCAAGTAAGAAGTCCAAGTTTGTGGCATTACCTCTATGGCTCTTTCTTGTCATGCCTACAAAGTAAACCCTTTGGGATGGTGTCTACTTGCTAATGTATATATACATTTGAGATGATCCATTTTGGAGTATTGTATAGGACATATTTTGAACATGTTTGAAATATTATTGCATTGTAGATTATTATTCCATGTTCTTCTTGTCATAATGGTTTACTCTAAAAAGTATATATTGTTGGTGTACTTGAATCTACTGCTGGCCTTAGAAAGAAAAAGAAAAGAAGAAAGGAGTTGATTTCATGTCCAAAATAGTTGGATATTTATCTTTTTCCTTCTAAATCATGGATTGGACCATTATAAATGGTTTGTGATGAATTCCTTTTGATGATATGAAGGCATGGCAGACCTCATTGTGTTGGTGGAGAAAGTGCAAACTAAAATATGTCATTTTCCAGATATCAAATGTCCACTGATTTTGTAGCTTAGGCTAACCACAAACACATTTTATCTTGGTCCACCCGATAGAAGTTGTTTAATTTGTTGTGTTTTATTGTCCACATTCTTACATGCTCTAATTTAAGTAGTTAGATTATGTTTGTCGCATGGTACTAAATGGAGAGTTTGTTTCCTTGTGAAACATTTGGGTAAGGTTAAGAGAAAAATGGAAGTAGATAGGGATTTGAATCTAATTGTTTACTTCTGAGATTGAAGCAGTTAGCATGGTTTTGGATGTAGACATGTTTCCTAATTTCCATAGTGGTTTTGTGGTGTTAAGAATTCTAACATTAACAGACCACTATAAATAGACAGAAGGGAATGCCTTACCTTTTTCTTCATGTAGAATACAATCAAGAAGTAAATATAAGACTTGATTTCTTTACTTATTCCGTTTCTTGAACAGGAGACATTGCTTGTTCTTGAAGTTGATTGTGGTTATTTACGTTGGACAATATACCTAGATCATTGTATGATTGACTTGCTGTGGCAGTGTTACCTAGATTTGTGATGCTTGTAAATCCAGTAGTTGTACAAGGAACAAGTTTATTGTAATAATGATCTTGTTAGTGTTTTGTGTTCAAATTTCTAACCAAACCTAAAGTAAGCTGTTGTTCATTTTGACTAAGTTGGCAAATTGTTGCTATTCAAGGGCAATTTATGGTTGAACTGAACCTAAACCGCATGGCAAGTTTGATTGTTATCATTTATGAAGTTTGATGTTGGTTTCTGCTAGTTGATTGTAATCAGTTCTCAGATAAGTTCCTAAGAGCTCAGAGATGAAAGACTAGATAAACCTATTCATAAAAGGTTATATGTGGGTTGGATTCCCAAAGTACTAAGAGAAGTCCAAACATGAAAGAGCAGTAACATTCTTCATAATCCTGTAGAAAATTGCAGGTTCTTTGTAAATGCTAGCAAAATATATTGAACTAAGGGTTAATATTAACCCCAACTAAGTGTTAATAATAATAAAAATAACAATAATAATAATCCTAGCTTGAAATATTAACCTTAGGAGTTAATATTAACCCTTTGTGTTAGGGGTTAATAATAATGGTTAATATATTAAACTAGGGGTTAATATATTTTAACCAACCCAGGGTTGGTTCAGTGGTAGTTTGTTAGAGCACCTATTTTCGAATTTAAGTCACCATTCATTATTTGTTGGTTAATAGTATCCTTGAGTGTTTGTGGCCATGTTTTAGAGGAATTAAGGGAGACGTAAGTTCTCAATATACACTGAGAGATTAATTCAACCCCTACCCTAATATTAACCAATATAAGGGTTAATATATTAATTCTTAGGTTGAAATATTAACCTAAAGGGTTTAGGGTTCAGGGTTAATATTAACTTCTAGTATTTATCTTTCGGTTTTACATTAATCTTAAAAGTTAATATATTAAATTAGGGGTTAATAATAATCCTTAATATTAATCTTACCCCTATCATAATATTTGGTTGAAATATTAATCAATAAGTAGAAATATTAACCATAAAAGCTAATATATTAATCTATATATATATTTCTCTTCTATTTAAAAATAATAAAAAAAGTTTAAAAAAATAAATACTACGCGGCATACACGTGGCGTGTCGTACCGCTTCTTTGCGGACCTGTGCGAGTTCGCAAGAGCATTTCTCAAAACCAATCCATGACGAGTGCTTGCGGGTCCGCAAAGAAGCCTACTTCACGCTATGCGAATGCCCCGTAGCGCGAGGTATTTATTTCTTTGTAACTTTTTTTTTAAAAACTTTTAAATAAAAGAGAGAAAATATATATTAAACATAAATATTGATACGCTAACCTTGGAGAATACTTAATTGATTGTAGTTTTGCAATTGCAGCTGAGGGGTTGTCTCTTTTTTGACAAGCAGCTAAATGAAAAAGTCAAACAACCGTCTTTTTATATCACGTCACTTTAGCAATAGTTGTAAAAAATTACAATTGTAGTCAATTTAGCATTTTTTATTTAACTTTAAGATTAATATTTCAACTTAGAGACTAATATTTTAACCTAAGGATTAATAAATTAACCTTTATATTGGTTAATGTTATGATAAGAGTTAGAAAAATCTTAAAGATTAATATGAATCCCTAGTTTAATAGGTTAACCCTTAAGGTTAATATTTTAACTTAGAGATTCATATTTCAACCTATGGATTAATATATTAACTCTTATATTGGTTAATACTATGGTAGGGGTTGGATTAATATTAACCCTTAATTTAATATATTAACCTTTAGGGCTCGTTTAGTACAAGAGATATGATAAAATTATGTTTATGAGATTGGATATGATAGAATAAGATAGAATTAAAAATAAAGTAATTATGTATTTGTTGGTATGTTTGAGATTGAAACAGAAAATAATTAATTTTTTTAATTAAATTAAAAAAACTAAATCACATAAAAAATTGAAAAACACAGATTTTGCTATCGATGATGGATTTTATTTATTTATTTATTTAATAGAAAGAAAGAAGAATGAGGAAGAAGTAGAGGAAGAGCGAAATGAAGCCGAAAAAAAAAAAAAAAAAGAAGAAGAAGAATGGTGGGATAAAATAATTTTACCATTTATCCTAATAGAAGGGGATAAAAAACTCAAGTGAGATTATTTTTATTTCATCTCATCGCATCTCACACCTAAATATGAGATTTGGACTATATTTAGTTTAATCTTATCTAATTTTGCATGCCAAATGGGGCCCTTAGGGTTAATATTTTAACTATAGGGTTTAATATTATTATTAACCCCAACCCTAAGGTTAATATTTCAACATGAGATTATTATTATTAAGGGAATGCTAAAACAACACCGGATGTTGTTCAACTTTTTACATAACTATTATTTTGCTACAAAAGTCAAAAGGTTAAGTACATTAGTTTAGGGTACATTAGTCAAAAGGTCAAGTACATCGGTTTAATGCTCATTGTCCACATTGATTGGACAATATTCTCATTAATTAATATTAAAAAAATATTTTAATTTAATATATAGTTTATTCAATTCAAATTATCACTTGTACTATTTTCCTATTAATCAACACTTGATACCATAATTTCATCTAATAAAAATATAAGTGCGTATAACTTGAGGACAATATTGTGTCAAATAAATGTAATATAGCTAGTTGAATAAAGATTGTATAATATGATTTTAAAATTAACTTCAAAAACAGATTTAATGATTATCACATAAAAAATAAATAAAAAAGAAAAGAAAAATATTTATAATGCATAGATGTCCTTGATGTACTTAACAACTTGACTTTTGTAATAAAATAATAGTTGTCTACAAGGTTAAGTAATATCTGGTGTTAGTTTAGTATTTTTCTTCTTCTTCTTATTATTATTAACCCTTAGCTAGGGGTTAATATTAACACTTAGTTTAATATACTAACGCTTAAGGTTAATATTAATTTCTTTCTTTCTTTTTTAAATGAAAGAAAAAAAAAAAAAAACGTTACGAGCCACTCGGGTGGTGTACGGTACGCTTCTTATCGATTAAAAAAAAAAAAAAAAAAAAAAGTTTTAAAGACTAATTTTTGGTTATAATTATTAGCTAACTCTATAGACTGCTTTAGGTTTCTTTGGTTAATAAATTTTCATTTTCTTTAAAATGAAAATTTGGTCATTGATCTTTCTTCGGGCAACCTTTGTTTTCTCTACAAGTATGAATTGACATTATTGTGAACTAGCCAGGTCTGTTTTTTTATTACAAAAAACATCGTGTTTTTTTTTTTTTCAGGGATACTGATGAAGACTCATTATTTATCTAGTAAAATAAGAATTTATTTTATATTAGAATTTTTAATTTATTAGGAAAGTTAGCTTATTAGAAAAGTTAGTAATTTTATTTTAGAATGCAAGTGTATCACAATTAGGATTTTGATATTGAGTTACAATAAGATTAGGAGTTTGGGTTAGTGTTTGAGTTGTATTACAATTACAATTTGTAGTTGGATTAAACTAGGGGCTTGTTTAATATTATAAATAGGGGATAGGTGTAGAGAAATAGGATTACTTGATTATTGATGCTATTTCCGGTTTATTGAAAAGAAATAATAAAAATTACTTCTAGTTTTACTGTGAGATTTTGTGAGTTGTACTTCGGCGAGTGTACTCTGCATTAGATATCCACATACTGAAAATAGCATTAATAATCAAATAATCATATTGGGGGAGTAAATTACGAGGTATGATTGAGGGACTCATCACGAGTTTAGAAAAATTAATCTCGCGTCAAAGGAGAGGAGGACACCTGTTGGGTGCCGAAAAATCGGTATCAAAAAAAAAAAAATTATTGTTATTGTTATTTTCTTGAAAATAAAAAGTTTCTTAATAAAATAGTAAAGCTGTGTTTGATTTCACTCTTATTTTTTTCGCCTAAATCTTTTAATTGAAATTTTTAGTATTGTTGATTTAATAAAACTTCTTATTTTGTTCTTTTTGCATAATATGAACATGAATAATTATTTTTTCATGCTTAATCGAACAATTATAAAAATTTGGTAAACAAATGCTGGAAAAATTATTTTTGAGAAAATTATATTCTCTTGAAATACTTTTCTCGATGTATCAAACATTTCTTTATAGAAAATGTATGGAGTGATAATAAGTTCATAAAAGAAGCCGAAATCGTATTCAGTTCCAACTTAATGAAACAAAGTTGCTTGAAGCGCCTATCCCTCCTTTAAGTGAATCTGAGTATATTATATTTATTTATTTTCGTAAATATGACATACCAAAGTGTGATGAAAAACAAAGTGAATGCTAGGAGAAGTGAAAAATAAAATAGATCGGCTATCATCTGGATACAAAGTTTGGTACGGGGTAATTAATATGGGGGAATGAGAATGAGGATCTTAAAGATTCTCATGTTTTTTTTTTTTTAAGTAGGAAAATAGTTCTTTAAAGAGTAAGACTTCCACCCATGATGAATAAGTGATGTTTATCAAAGTACATGGGTTTTACTTTCTCGAGTAAGTCATTATCATGGGACAATTTTCAAAATAATAATAATTATGAAGCCTTAATAAATTTAATATTAATTTTATTATTATCACAAAAAGAAATTTTAATTTTTTTTAAAAGTTAATTTTATTATTTTAATATTTTGATTTATAATAATAAATTTATTTATGATCTAAGATTTTGATGTGCAATCAGATACAATGATGTGATATTCTTAAAAAAGTTATGTAAGATTTTCATAAGCAACTAAATACAATAATATAATATTCTCATCCTTAAGATTTTCTTCAATTACTTTTCTAAGAATTTGATTCTCATACTCATCATGAAATTCATGCGTATCAAACACCATCTTAAAGTATCATTGCAATATTTATATGTACCACATTCTATTTTTCTAGAATAGGGTTGTAGTTGTGAGTGTGGAAACAATCATGCTAAAGTACACATTCAAGGGGCTCAATATTTGCGACAAGGGTTTAACCAAAAAGGGGTTTAAGTTAGGAGGAGAAAGTGAATACATAAGTCCCATATGGAAGTGGGCAAAGCTCAAAGTTAAGGTAACAAAGCCCTCATAACAATGGCTAGAAGTCCACAAGAGTATTAATAACCGTGGTTGCCCTAACCGAATATACTTATACTTGACATTTTCTTTATTCTTGACCTCCTACAATCTCATTAGCAAACTTAACTCCATATTGTAAATGATCATTGTTATTACAAAGGAAGAAAACATTTTGTAGTGCCTATCAAAATTATTATAATAGAGGGATGAAGAAGTATTTATGCTGGAAGAATTCATTCATTAGGTTTTCAGAAGAAGAGAAGAAAGAATGTGTAATACCCTTAGTTTACAAAAAAAAAAAAAAAAAAAAACCTGAAGGTTCAGGCGAAAACCTGAAGGTTCGGGCAAAAACCTAAAAGTTCGGGCAAAAACCTGAAAGTTTGGGCGAAAACTTGAAAGTTCGGACGAAAGCCTGAACCTTCAGGCTAATACCCTTGGTTTACAAAAAAAAAAAAGAAAAAAACCCGAAGGTTCGGACGAAAACCTGAAGCTTCGGGCGAAAACCCAAAGGTTCGGGCATATGATTTTTATAAAAAGGGCCCCCCCTCCCCCTTCCTATCTAATTCCTCACACCGCAACTCTTCACTTCTATCTCTCTCTTTGGGTTGATTTCCATCACTCTCCTTGTAATTTTTCTCTCTTCTTTTGAGACTCTCTCTCTTAGAGACTCTAATTGCAGTGCAAAGCTGTTATCCTTGGGAAAAAAGCTCCATTTTGGAATGAAGTCCAGTTTGAAGGTGAGAGCGAAACATAGGTTTGTGTGTCTTATGAATTTTCATAAAATTTTCATTCTTTTATTATTATGTCTATTATTCACTTACATTGCATTATTGTGTATAATGTTCATACATGTAATACTTATGCCTTAATATTTGGAGTCCACGTATTATATTGTTATTACGCCGGATTAGTGGTCAATTGGACTAAACCAGACTTAGTCTTGTCCTCAGTAACTTTGAATAGTAAACGGGAGACAACTTGCTATTCTAGAAGACTTGGTATTTAAGCGGAACCTCGTGTTCCCACATCTTGACCTGGAGATTGGTCTGGTTGGTCCCATTGAAAGCCATATGCTTGTATAAGTGATACTGGACATCTTAACAATGCACGAGGTGATGCCGACCCCGATAAGCATCACCAGACGTTGTCAAATCCTGTCCAATATAAGTAAAGACCGAACCCGTACATGCATAGTCATCATACATGAAATAAGAACCACCTAGGGACGTAAGTGGTCTGTGATCAGTAACGTATTTACTAGAGTCTAGGGTGGATTGGGCGGAGGTATTTTGGGCCCACATTTTGTACTCCCTTACTTTTTCGTTCAATTAGTTAGGAAGATTTTTAGGAGGACGTTTCCTCATTATTGGCGGTTCCAGACCGTCTACATTCTGTACAAAATACATTATGAAATTAATGAAATCAAACTTGTACTTGAATTGTGTACCTGCGCACTCGATAACTGTTATAATGCATTCGCACCCCGCTTGTGAGTGTCCCTAGGTTTAGGCGCTTCTGGGCGGGGTGTGACATTTAATGGTATCACAGCGAGAGGTCCATGGCCTGTCTAAAGCCACTACTTAGGATCGCCTAGGGGAGTAAAGACAAAAAAAAAAATTGTTGCTATTTAGAAACTTCGATGAAATGCTAGCACAAACATTAAGAGGAAAAGAGAAAATGTTGTCCAACGGACAACAACATAAATCTTAAACAAATATTTTAGGAATGCATTTTACAAGTTTTATTTTCCTTTCAGCAAGATAATGGCCACTAGTAAAGGAACGACTTTCAGAAGTCGGGAACAAGTTTTCACAAGACTAACGAACCTTCACAATCGGAAAGTTGTTTTAATAAGGAATATAGACATGAAAAATCCTCGCTTACGTCCACTCCTTGACAACAAGCTCGCGAAGCTGGGGTGGTTAAACATAACTAATGTTGAGCGTTATGTTTCTCTCAACTTGGTCAGGTTGTTTTATGACAACATGAGTATTGCGGGACTCCAAGTGGACGGAAGCAACCCTAACTTGGAGACACAGGTCAGGGGAGTGACAATTTTTGTCAACATCGAAGCTATTTCTCGACTAATGGCAATCTCCATAGGAGCCAAGATCATAGGTCTACATGAATCTCAGGCCGTTGTGGAGATCACAAAATCAAAAGAACAACTATTCACCTCCCTCACTCCGAAGGCATACACCGACAAGAATACGTCCGCTTCTCAAATACACTCCTAAGACCAAACCTTGCAGGCCTTGAGAAGATTGTGGTCGATAATATCCTGCCCGAAGTAGTGAGTATGAGCACGATGTCAAGGGCTTAACTCCTTGTCTTATATTGCCTAGACGAGGAAACAACTTCTGTCTTTCTGCCTCACATCATTATTCAACAGATGGCCAGGATAATCCAAAACCCTACCAAAAAGGAACACCTTGGCTATAGAGCTTTAATTATGAAGTTTCTAGTTGAGGCAAACATTAATACATTTGATGAATTCTCTATACCAATTACAAGAATGGTTTTACTTGCCACTATTCCAAAAATCGCAAAAGGAGGGGTAACAGATGAAGAATTATTTGGTGCCACTTCGGAGGAAAACAACGAAAGGACTAGTGATAACACAGACAGTAGTCGACGAAGAAGTCGACGCAAGATTCCTACCAGAGGAACGCCGAATAAAGAAGCAAGACAGAGGATTGAGAGAGACCCAAACTCAAACAATGAACAACCCAATCAACAATGGGTCGCGAAAGATGAGATCTTTGAGAACCAAAAAGGAAATTTTGACCAAACCAAGCCAGATCTAGGCGGACAAGAAGTTTCAGTTAGAGAAATCTCTTATAGGCCAACTCCAGAAGGTTCCCCACAAATGTACAGACCTGCCTATCAAACCAATTACCCCCTACCAATGGGTCAGCCAACTGACCAACAATTTCCAACAATGCCCACAACCTACCCTCTGTCGATGGGACGACCAGCCTACCCTCCCTTGAGGGGACAACCAACTAACCTAGATGATCCGCTACAAACTATTATGTCATGTTACATTGGAATAGTGGGCAAGAAAATTAGAAAAATATTTACTGACATTGTAAAAAAGAAAAAAAATTTATGAATGATATGGTATGGGACATAACAAAATTAGAAGATACCAAATAAAACTTTGGAAGTAAGAAAACCCACAACCTTGTGTGAAAAACATCCGAGAAAGTTGAATCACTAAGTTTACATGGTATGGGACGAGTAAACTTGGACGATACAATTAGTGAACTCCTCGTCAATCGATGTTTGTAGAGACTGTGTTCATTCAGCCTAACTTGGTTATACCCCTTATTACCAAATTCATGTGGTATGGGACACAAGAATTCAAAGGCTAGGAAAAGGAATTTGAACACATAAGGATGCGATAGAAAGCTAGACTAGGACATTTGCCGAGGTTACCCTTAGAATTTTTATGACTCGTATGGATTTTCAAAAAGGTAAGTATGTTCATAAAAACTAAAAACAAAATATTTGAAATACTTTCAAGACTTTATATTCATTATACAAACATTCCAACCTTGTTTTATCCTTTGGCCAAATATACGAGACACATGAAATTCTTTGATTCCTCACTAAAACTTTACACCATACCTAGAAAAAATAGGTGGTTTTATAAATTGCAGAACTCTCAAACTTATGAATTGCTGAGAATATAATATCACTATACTTGGCTACATTTTCTAAAAGAGTTCTATTTTTCTCTTTGCCAGTGAGAAAAATGCAAACCAGGAAAAGAGGAAGGTCACGCATCGTTCGTTTAACAGAGGAAACACCTCCTGAGATACAAAATCAGGAACCACCTCCTCCAAGGACGAAATAGGCCGCACATGACACTGCCATCACTTCTGGATAGGCAGTGCCACCTTAACCCATACCCTTCATCATGCCTTCAGGAATAGAACACTTTTTCGCTGGATTTATTGAGGCGATGAAAGTGACTGTACAAACGGTTGTCCGTGAGATTATGGCCAATCAAGTGATCATTGTCCAAGCACTTGTTCGATCTGGGTCGAAGAGCCAAACCGACCAGATCACGAAATATAAAAGGCTACAACCCATTTCCTTTTTTGGCACCATTGATGCGGATGAAGCCCAAAAATGGCTTGATGAGTCAAAAAAGGCTCTTGAGGCTATGAGAGTCGACGAGGGTAGAAAAATTCCACTAGCTTCCTACCAACTTGTTGGTGGAGCTAACACTTGGTGGATAACAGTGAAGGAAGACCCAAGGGTCAATGTAACAGACATGACTTGGTTGAAATTTGAGTCACTGTTCATTGATGAGTACTTCTTTGGCACAGTGAAGAGGCAAATACAACAAGAATTTGCCAAGCTTTTCCAGGGCAGCATGACAGTCCGAGAGTATGCTGTCAGGTTCAAGGAACTATCGATCTTTTCTCTCTCCACCATCTCAAGGGAGCGAGATAAGGCTGAGAAATTCTATAATGGCCTTCGTCCAGACATCTAACAAGCCTTGTCAATCTTGGATCTCAAAAATTATAGGGAGCTAGTCAATATGACCATGAACTTTGAGTAAGAACAGAGGAAAACAGGTGGCAAATCTTGCCCAGCAGGGCAACAAGAAGAAGCCCTATCATAATGCAAACCCAACCCTCATAGCCCTCGTGCAAAAGCAAGAGGCCATTGCACCTTCGGCTGAAACTTTTAACCCTGGCTAACAGGGTTTTCAAAATCAGAATAGAGGAGGCCGCAATAGCAATAACTGAGGTGGTGACCAACAACACCACAATCAGCACGACCAACTGAACTAACAACAAATGCCTAACCATCAGAGGTTGATTTGTTACAATTACGGCCAACAGGGCCACGTAAAAAGGCTCTGTCCCCACCCTCCACAACCGCAACAGCCAGTTCCCGCAGTCCCAATCCAACAAGCCCCACCTGCTGCAAACTCTTTTCCCAGACAGAACCACCAAAACTAGGGACAAAGGCAGCAAAGAAGAGCCTACGTTGTGACCCATCAACCCCTTCCAAATGATAATAATGTTGTGGAAGGTACATTTTTCTTATTCAATACAATGGTACATGTATTATTTGATTCAGGTTCTACGCATTCTTTTATGTCTTCTATATTGGTAACACAATTAAGCTTGCAACTTAACCATCCAACTTCACTATCTATGTCTCAACACCAATAGGACCTGGTACAGACATTAACGAGAAATGTTCTAAATGTGAACTTAGAATGTCATGACAAATAATCCATAAAGATCTCCTAGTCATGGACATAGAAAACTTTTACATCATTCTCGGCATGGACCGGCTGCCGCCGCTAAACGCTAAGATTGACTTTCTAAATAAGCAAGTCCAGATAACCTTACCTACCGAAGAAAAAGTCAAGATCCAAGGCACCCGAAAACGGATACACAGCTCAACTGTCTTACTCTCAAAGCAAAACTCCGATCTCTATCCATTAGTAACGACAATGAGCCACCACCACCATTCCTCCTCGATGTGCACGCCACCGAAGTCATATCTGAATTTTCAATGGTATTTCTGAACGACCTTCCTGGCCCGGTTCGAGAATTTAACTTTGACATCAAACTGGTACCAAGAATCGAACTCATTTCAATTCCACCATACAGAATGTCCAACGTTAAGCAGGTTGAGTTGGACAAACAACTAAAGGAATTGGAGAATACAGACTTCATCAGGAAAAGTTCAAACCTTGGGGTGCTCCAGTTCTGTTCGTTTGTAAAAAGGATGGTTCGTTACGACTTTGCATCGACTCTCGCAAATTAAATAACGTAACCATCAAGAACAAATACCCATTGCCCAGTGTTGGTAAAATTATTGCAAGTGCACAATATCGTGAACAAGTAATAAAGTGATGAATAGAGTATCGTTCCCACAAAGATTTGTTACTGAATTTCTATGTTAAATATTAAAATTGTTTCACCCTAATCTTATCTAAACACCAATTAAAATTCGTTGTAATCTAAACAATAAAGTTAAATCTAAAACAAATCAAAATTAATCAAAGTAATCAGAATAATTAAAACCTAGAATTACAATCTTCCTTCATATTTCAATTGGATTTATCTAACTATTTTTTAATTAATTAATTAATTAAATTTGTTAACCAAGAGTCTAAATTATTTATAAGCCTCTTTCGATGGTCGAGCAAAAATACCTTGAATAATTAAATCTCTATATTTCTATGAAATTTAAATTAAAACAAGATTCATTAAGATTATACTCTTCAATGACTACACATGTCACATGAGTATATTTCTATCTCACATGAACCAATAGCTTTCGCCCTTATGATCGTATGTTATTTTAATCAAGTTCACAAATCTAAACTCCCTTCGTCAAGATCATATAGATTCAACAAATCATCTAATTAGTTATCAAGTAATTAGAAGCACTAAGAACGTATTAAAATAAACAACTCTAAATAATCAATTAAAATCTAAAATCAAACATAAAATCCAATATCCATATGAGATCCAATTGTACTCGAGATAAACAACTTAGCTCATCATTGAAATAGAAGAAAAAATAAAAATATTGATGAACATGTTGAATAGAAATAAAAAGAAACTAGAAAACTAATTGGAAGATGTTGAAGATGCTCCCTTGTTTCCAACTTCGCGTTCTTCGCCTCCTTCGATCCAATTTTCTTTAGCTCGTTCTTCTCTATCTTTTATCCTCTATGATGCTTTGAAAACCCTAAAATATGGTCTTTATATAGCTACAAGTCCATAGGAAGTCATTCAAGAAGTGTCCAAGTCGAACTAGGAA
The DNA here is from genome assembly GCA_035771175.1 of Paratinospora sagittata. Lineage (NCBI taxonomy): Eukaryota > Viridiplantae > Streptophyta > Magnoliopsida > Ranunculales > Menispermaceae > Paratinospora > Paratinospora sagittata. The sequence continues at coordinate 20,266,127 of CM069611.1, read as the reverse complement.
AGTTCGCAACAAAATTAGAAAGTTTCTATTTTGAATCGCACATCTGCATTCTTCCTCGCTATTTTTCTCCTTGTTCTCCGCTCCAAATCAACCTCAAAACCTTTCATCTTATATTATTTCAAGTAAGGAATCCCTAGAAACAAACCACATCTAATTCGGAGTTAAATTGAGAAAGTTATGGCCGAAATACAAAAGTTGCGCAGAATCAAATTTCCCCGCGACGCCCAATTACAGGTTTTTACACCTGTTTTTTCTTATTTTCTTGTGAACTTAGCCAATTTTCCACACTCCCAAGGCTTGGATGCACTTGTTTCTGCACTCTAACTCCCTTGGCTCCTCTTGCATCATGTCTTCATCTTTTTAGTCATCATTTAGAACATCAAGGCACCTACAAAACACATCAAACTAAGTGAGTATCATGCTTTACTAATCTCATGAACCAACCTATAGAAATACATACTGAAATAATGCAAATCTCATCTAACTAAACTATCAAATAACCAAATTTATGGTAAACTAACCTAATATATGAACTAAATATCATAAAACACACCTAAAACATGCTCTAAAACATATACTAAATTCTTATTATCACCCAGGATCAATGACTTGTTCGACCAACTTAGAGATGCCAAATACTTCTCTAAGATTGATTTACGATCCAAATATCATCAACTCTGGATCAAAGAGTCGGATATCAATCAAATGACTTTCAGAACTCGATATGGTCATTACGAGTTCCTGGTCATGCCATTCGGTCTAACTAACGCACCTGCATCGTTCATGGATCTGATGAATCGTATCCTCAGACCATATTTAAATCGATTTGTGGTGGTCTTTGTAGATGATATCTTGGTGTATTCAGCAGCAGAAGAAGATCATAAGACGAGTCTGAGGATTATCCTCCAGACCTTACAACACCACTAACTATATCCAAAGTTGAGTAAGTGTGAATTTTGGGCAAAGAAAGTTTAATTCCTAGGTCATGTAGTTTCAGGCAATGACATTGAAGTGGATCCTTCAAAAGTTGAAGCAGTATTAAACTGGATGCAGCCTACTAGTGTCACTCAAATTTGAAGTTTTCTCGGTTTAATTGGCTATTACAGACGCTTCATCAAGGACTTCTTCAAGATTTTCGAACCTATGACCAAACTCACTCAGAAAGACACATGATTCATCTGGAACACAGCCTGTGAATCGTCATTTTAGGAATTGAAAAAATGCCTCACCACAACACCAGTACTAATTACTCCAAGTAATGGAATTAGATTTTCATTATACACTGACGCCTCTCTCCAAGGCTTAGGTGCAATACTAATGTAAGAAGGCCAAGTTGTTGCATACGCTTCTAGGCAACTAAAGATCCATGAGGGTAATTACCCAACGCACGACTTGGAAGTTGCAGCTGTAGTATTCTCACTGAAGTTATGGCGCCACTACTTTTACAGTGTGCGGTTTGAGGTCTTCTCGAATCACAAAAGCCTCAAATACATCTACACTCAAAGAGACCTAAACATCCACCAAAGAATATGGTTAGAATTTTTTAAAGACTATGACTTTCAGCTCCAATATCATCCGGGAAAAGCCAACGTTGTGGCCGATGCCCTGAGTAGAAAATCATGTGTTGTTGCCTGTACCCTCAACTTCGAGTTAGGGAAGTTGGTTATGGAGATGGAGGATTATAACTTACACCTCATTGAGGAGGGAGGAAGATCACGACTCTCCCAATTAACAGCCAACTCTGAGCTTATTCGAAAAATCTCAGCTGCTCAAGCCAACGACCCCATGTTAATGGAGAAAAAAGAACTAATCCTCAGCGTATAGGACTTTCCCCATTGGTCGGTTTCCGATGATGGGGCAGTTTTCTACAAGAAACGTCTGTGCCTACCGAACGACCCTGAAGTTCGAAAAGTGCTCACCGCAATGCATTGCTTGAGATTCGTTATTCATCCTAGGGGAGACAAAATGTACAAAGATGTCAAACGACAATTTTGGTTCTCTGGAATGAAAAAAGGCTATTGCAGACTTTGTTGCTCGATGTCTCATTTGCCAACAAGTAAAGACAGAACGCAGACTTCCTTTCGGCCCTCTCCAGCCTTTACCTTTTGGAGAATGGAAGTGGGAGAAAATAGCAATGGACCTTGTTACTGCCTTACCTCAAAATAATAAAGGGCAGGATGCAATTTTGGTTATCATTGATAGACTTACAAAATTTACACACATTTTACCAATAAAGTTCAAGGATAACCCCGCCAAGCTAGCCGAATTGTATGAAAAAGAGATCGTGCACCTCCATGGCATACCACTCACTCACGATTGTTTCTGATCGAGACCCTCGATTCACATCAAACTTTTGGCAAAGCTTCCAGAGTAGAGGGGCTACAAGATTACCATGAGCACAACGTTTCACCCACAAATTGACGGGCAGTCAGAATGGTTGATCTAGATATTAGAATATATGCTACAATGTTGCGTATTGGACTTTCATGATAGATGGGTGAAGCATCTACATTTGGCTGAGTTTGCATATAACAACAACTACCAATCCAGTATTGGCATGGCACCATACAAGGCTCTCTATGGTTGCCTGCAGATCTCCAGTATGTTGGTTAGATATGGCAGATCGACCACAATTGGGGCCATAACTAGTTTAAGAGACTTCTGAGAAGATTACACTAGTAAAGAAGCGAGTTCGTATAGCACAAAATCGATAAAAAAGCTACGCCGACAAGCACAGACAACCTCTAGAGTTCGACAAAGGGGACTATATTTTTCTAAAAGTCCAGTCTACAAGAGGTGTCAAACCACGATATATCGACCCATTTAAGATCGTTAAACGTATTGACAAACTAGACTATCAACTATTCCTTCCCTCATCCATGTCCAAAGTTCAAGACGTTTTTCATATATCCATACTTCGAAAGTACCATCCTGATCCTTCGCATATTGTCCCTCTGGCATAGGTCCGGGTAGAAGGTAACAAATATCAGGAGAGAGCGGTACAAATTCTAGATAGGAAAACTCAAGAACTTAGACGATGTAGTATTCCACTTGTAAAATTATTTTGGGATCACCATAGAATAGAGGAAGCAACTTGGAAACTTGAAGATAAAATCAAACAAAGATACCCAAAATTGCTCCAACAATAATTGATTATAAGATATATTGTACTTTTCACTTATCAATGAAATTACTCTTTTACAATTATAATTGTGTTAAACATCTAATCGCATTACAAAATGCAGATGCCTTCTGATAGCACAGAAAGGAGTAAATAACCATATACATCATGGCCTGCTTGGCAACCTTGGGGGAACCCTTCAAGTCCAGAAGAAACCCACAGCTTTTATACATCACCAACTCTCTCGCCTAAGTGGCAGTGATCCCCTTTGCTAGAATGTTTATGGCTATATCGTGATGTAATTACACGAAACAATCGAGGTCCCTCATCCTAGCAAGATGTAACGCCCCAAAAATCATTTCATCTAGCCCATGACGCAATTGCGTGTTGCCTAAACTCTAGGTGTTGCCTTGATGTGTATGATTGTGTGTTTGATGTTTGGTATGTGTTAGTTCAAATGTTTTTGTATGATTTTTAATCGTTTAATAAGTTGTATGGAATTGACTAAGGTCACAATTTTGGAACTTTTCCCAAAATTGAGACTTTTGACTAAGTTAAGTCAATTAATTAAATTGACATTGGACTTGTCTAATTGAACCCATATTGAATTAAAATAGTGGGTTAGGATGGTTAGACTTATATTTGAATTGTTTATGAGTCTTGTATGGATGTTTAGGTTGATCATAAGAAATGAAACTCATAATTAGTGTTTATGTTTGGGAATGATCATAAATTGATATGTACGAGACTTGATAATTATTTCAGGATCTTATATTGGTTGATCGGTTTGGTTGTCGTGTGGGTGGTGAGATACTCTTGAGAGACTTGGTTGTGAGTAAACTTCATTTATGTTTAAATCTTTTATGTCATCATATTGATTATATCTAGTATGTTTTGAAAGCATGAAATGTGATCAAATGATTTGAATGGTACATTGATTTGAAAAACCTTATGATCTTGGTTTGCCTGACCTATCTAGCTAATAGGGAGATTAACTTTATCATAGGAGGGTTTTATAAATGTGGATTGGGGATGAGAACGACATGGTGAAATAGACGTGGACTAGTAACCCCAAATGAGTATGGAATGTGGATTGGGGATGAGAACGGCACGGTGAAATAGACGTGGACTAGTAACCCCAATGAGTATGAAATATGGAATCCAAATGATAGGTTTTTACTTGCATTGAACCCTATTATAAATGCTTCATATTTATATGTTAAGAGTTTTATTCATTCGTAGACATGGACATGCATACATACTATTTTATTGATGAGTATTGATGGCATATCTGAATTCTATTCACTAGGCACCGTTGGCTCACTCTCATTTCCTTTTTTTAGGCTCTTCTGTTCAGGACAAGGGTAAGGGAGTAGTTATAACTTAAGGACCTTTCCGGTGTCAGAGTTTAAGGCCTCGACCTGAGTTAGGAGACATTTTTGGTTAAACTTGTTGTTTAATTATGATGTATTTATATTTTGAACTATGTAATTATAACACTTACTACATTTTGTAGTATTGGTAAGTTGGATTTTGGGTCTTACTAGATAGGCCATGTGGGCATATGACGGTTTTGTTCCTATGATTTTGGGACTTTTATGTACATTGTCAATGTGTTGGACTGTGGGGCTTATGGAATTTCATTTGTGGACTTATTAATTATCTTGGATAATGTTATGGATGTATTTGATGGATTTTAGAACTGTTAAGTCTATCAGGTTATGGTTGAAAAAAAAAATGGGACTCTATGGAGAGTCCGGGTTGAGGCTTGTAAGGTCTCAATCACTTCAAGTTGATTGAGGGGTAGTTGAAGATGCCTACGTCGAGCGTCCCACTCCGGCGTTTTTGTCACGACGCCCCTGACGTAGGCAGACGTCATGACCGGCACAGTGTACTATACACTGTATATACTCATATACAATATATAATACACTGTCAGCCTTCACGTAGTCTCACAATAATTCCCAAAAGTTACATCAATTTTTTTTTATTTTTTCTTTTTCTTTTTATTTTTCTAATAGACCACAAATCAAATCCAATATAGATTTCTATAATCATTCCATTCATTCCACAAATTAAAGTCTCATCTGATAAATATCTATGATCATCTCATTTCATCATCTATAATATTACCACACAACCCATCTAGGTGATATTACATATATATAGTGTGTGATAATTATACATATCAAAATAACAAAAATATGCTCTATTTCCTCCAAGCATACCTACACGTACCAGACGAAGGTTCACGTGATTATCACTCACAGAGTTTTCTTTTTCCCTTCCACTCAATACCTGAAATATTGGAGGAAATGGGGTGAGCAATCAACAGCTCAGTGAATATAGTTCTTGAGATGGTAATTATATACATTTATAAAAATATGACATTTAAAATCATTTCAAACATTTATTCAACACATGCATCATTCAACGAATATATTGTACATGTCAACATCATAAATTTCATGAATTTTTAATAACATAATGCACAATCTCCCTCCTCCGCAAGGCAAGAGAGCGGGTCTAACCCTTGTATGGTCGTACAAGGTAGACACAGCTTCTTATCACCCAATTCACAGTCATTTCAAGGATCGCAACCCTTGTTAGGACAGACCTACTGACAATGAGGACTCACAAAACCTCATCCGGGTCTAATTCCTAACGAAATGACAATGAGGATTCGCAAAGTCTCATCATTCCAAACTCCAATTGCTAAAATCAGTTTGCATGATCCATAAAACTCAATGCATTATATATAATATCACATGCATACAATCAAACAGTTTATATGCGTACAATGTCATACAAGAACCAAATCAAGGAAACTATACTCACAGTGGTTACACAGGGTTTCTAAGCCAACTTCTAAAATCGAGCAACAATAAACGTCATTGCTTCCTCAAAAGCGTTTATTCATGCCCTTAAGCCTCAATTTAAACACTGAAATTATCCATAGAGTATCATGAGAATCATCATTTACCATATCAGTAGCTACTAAAATATCAAATTACTGTTCATAGTACTATTCACTATTCACTATTCACTATTCATCCGAAAGTTGTCAATTGTATTAAAATTGTCAAATGGTCTCCAAAAATCATAAAATTGAATCTAACCAACCCATTCCACTAATAAAACTTATATTCTTTATTTAATAATTATATTTATTTGCTCATACGTATCAAATACGTATATTATCATGCGTATATTTAGCTCATACGTATAAAATACGTGTATTATACCTCTTGATATACGCGTACTTCAACGTATGTATTTTATTAAAATTACGGGGTGTTACAGTTTTCGCTATCCATCCCTGTGGGATTGGTGGGGATTGGTGGTCTGGGGTGTGGGGTCGCCACACAAGATCTCCTACCAAACCTACTAGGCAGGCGAATTCGGGCAACAACACGTAAAAGCATTCCCCCACTCAACCTACCTCCCTTGAAATGCAGCAACCTGTAATGCCTCACACCACCATCTGTCAGGCAAAGGTCAAAAAATTCGTCGGACAAATCTAATTCCATGAGCTCTCCATTATTTGATGATGTCGAGGATTCCACTGGCCAGAGTATTATTCAGGAACCTTACCAGCAATACCCTGATCTAATGAATAATGGCCAAGGCATTGAATCTCACAAAAACAACAATCATGACTACATAGACTAAAATTTCGAGGGCGAAAATATTTTAAGGGGGGTAGAGTGTAATACCCCTGGTTTACACACAAAAAAAAAAGAACTCGAAGGTTTGGGCGAAAACCTGAAGGTTTAGGCAAAAACCTGAAAGTTCGGGGGAAAACCCGAAGGTTCGGGCATATGATTTCTATAAAAATGGGAGGGCCTCCCGCCTCCCCCTCTTCTTTATTTCTCACACCACAACTCTTCACTTTTTTTCTCTCTTTGGGTTGATTTTCATCACTCTCCTTGTAATTTTTTTCTCTCTTCTTTTGAGACTCTCTCTGCGACGCAAAGCTATTCTCCTCGGGAAGAAGCGTCAATTTTGGAACGAAGTCTAGTTTGAAGGTGGGAGCCAAACATAGGTTTACGTGTCTTATGGCTATTTATAGAGTTTTTATTCATTTATCATTATGTCTATTATTCACTTATACTGTATTATTGTATATAATGTTCATACATGTCATACTTATACCTTAATATTTGGAGTCCACGTATTATACTGTTACTACGCCGGATTAGTGGTCAATTTGACTAAACCAGACTTAGTCTTATCTTCAGTAACTTTGAATAGTGAATGGGAGGCAGCTTGTTGCTTTAGAAGACTTGGTATTTAAGCGGGACCTCGTGTTCCCACCTCTCGACTTGGAGACTGGTCTGGTTGGTCCCATTGCAAGCTATCTGCTTGTATAAGTGATACTGGACATCTTAACAATGCACAAAGTGATGTCGGCCCAGATAAGCATCACTAGACGCAGCCAAATCCTGTCTAATATAAGTAAACGCCGGACCCGCACATGCATATTTATCATACATGAAATAAGAACCACCTAGGGATGTAAGTGGTCTGTGATCAGTAACGTATTTATTGGTGCAATGGTGCCCACTATTATTGATGTTTTCGTTAGAGATGGAAGTACAATGTGAACCTAGGATTACCTGGAGATAGACATTTGTACGTGAACCTAGGGCGATATACGGTCACAGAGTCATTACGAGACGGTGTTATGTATACTTACATGTTAAGCTATGTTGCACTGTTTATAATGTTATGTTGTGTATATTTACTGTATGATTGTGATGTCTTCTTTATTAATTGTCATATTCACGAACTATTTTACCCACTGGGCAATAGCTCACTCCGGTTGCTGACCATTTTACAAGAGTCTAGGTTGGATTGGGCGAAGGTATTTTGGGTCCATATTTTGCACTCCTTTACTTATTTGTTTAATTAGTTAGAGAGATTTTTAGGAGGATGTTCCCTCATTATTAGCGGTTTCAGACAACCTACATTCTATACAAAATAGATTATGAAATTAATCAAATTAGATTTATAGTTAAATTGTGTATCTGTGTGCTCGATAACTGTTATAATATATTCGCACCCCACTTATGAGTGTCCAATCGATTTATGTGACAGAATGAATATTAGAAGGTACTAAGGATCATTTGTCTCAAGGAAAATGAATACCTGAGGTATATGTCCTCCGATGCTTGTATCACCAACAAGGCCAACAATACTTTTCCAAATAGATTTCTCTTTTGAACTTGTATTTGGTTGTCATTAACAACACTACTAGTTTCTTTTTGGATTGTGACATGGGGACGAAGAGCTTTAGTAAGCTGCAGCATTGTAAGTCTCAAACCCAAATTCCTGCCGCTAAATGAAGAGCACAGTTTGCGTGCAGTCAATCACTCTTAAATATTAGCTTGGAAAGTACCTTGCAATGTTTAATACATAGAATTAATCGAATCTACATTAATATTCACACAGGGGAGGCATTTGAATTTGGGCCTTTGAGGTATTAAGTGTTGCAACCATGAAATGAAAATTCGACATAATTATCAGAATTTTAATTGAATTTAATTAATTTTTCAATTATCGAATTACAAATTACATGTAATGGAATTATTATAAAAGTTCTATCAAAGTTTCGCAAAATTGTGATATAATTTGTAAAACTCAAGAAAACCTTTTAGCATTTTTTAGATTTCCTACATATACAATCTAAAAGATTAAATCAAAATTGACTTTAATTGTTGTTAGATGTTATTCTTAAACTATAAAAGTATGCAAGATTAAATTACAATTTCATATGCAAAGAATAGAACCTAAAGAACTACTAAAGAAAGAAGCTAAATGATTTACAAGACTCAAATTTAAAACAAAAAGGAACATGTAATCTGTAAATTGGGTACAATTAATCCATATTCTCTTATGTATGTTAAGCACAAAAGTTATAAAATAGCTTGTTACTCATGCAATATGCATCAAGTAACATAGAAATTATGTTAAACCATTATATTTCATAAATTATTGAGTTTCAAATATATATTCATATTAGTTTCAACATGTCTAAAAGAAACATATTATATATATATATATATATATATATATGTTTTTACAACCCTTTAAATATAATCTTTATAATTCTCTCAAAGTTGAGTCTTTTACAAAAAATTCTCCATTTCGAATTGAATTTCTTTGGATTAATTTTGAATTTTAAGAGACCAAAGTTTACAACATTTGGATTTTTGGATCCTTGGCTACAACTTAATGTAGCTCTTCGTCCTGTACCACAATCCAAAATGAAACCAGTGGGCAGTGCCAACCGCAACAAAAATACTAGTCCAAATGAGAAATCTATATTGCTGGGCTAGTTGGTGATACCAACTTTAGAGGACCTTCAATATTATAAATGACCCTTAATACAGTAAAATCTCTCTATAATAATATTCTATAAAAAAATAATCTCTACAAAATTATAAAAATTTCGATTCCAACTTGGATCAGTTATAAATAAAAATAATTTTTATATTATAATAAATTATAATTTTTTTAAGTCTCATTTTAAAAAAACTTGACTCTATAGAGTAATAATTAGCTATAAATTGTAAAAAATATATTACATTAAAGGTTTAAGATAAAATAAAATATTTATTTAAAGTTGTTTGAGACAATGATTTAATTAAAGATTAAAGGGTTGTGTTACAATGTATTTATAAAATTTACATTGAGAAAAAAATATAAAAGAGAATGTAAAATTTTAAACTTTTAAGATGACTTTTCATATTTCTAACACTTCCTAACACTAAATAAATCTATACAAACTATTTTTTAAAACTATACTATTTTTTAAAATTATACTATTTTTTAAAATTATATAATAACTTTTCTAAGTATAATTCTTTTAAATTATAATATCTTTATAGTAATAAATTAACTTGATCTAAACAATATGACTATAAAAAAATTTTACTGTATTTTTAAATATTCATCAACCGGAAGTTTTAAGCTCATATAACCTAAAAGCCAAGAGTATGCTCAGCTTGCAACAAAGGGCAAATAAGCCCACACCACGTTGGAGTTGGCATTTATCTTTTTTATACGGGGATTTGATCTTTTGTCATAAACGTGGCTAAGAATGTTGTTGACTAACGCACCAAGTGATCATTTGCATGTCTACATGATCATACACATAAAATTTACAAGAGAAAATCCAACCTAATATCTAACAATATAATATAATAGTGCAAATGTTTTAATAATAGATTGACGTATCATTTTTCGTTTCATCTTTTTTCATTTTTATCCCCACCTTTATGTTCCTCTTTATCTCTCTCTCTCTATAATCTTTTTTCAGACCTATAAAAATATTAGTTCATTTATTTATTTAACCTATAAAAATATTTTAAAATAATTGAAATAAAAAAATTAGTTGTTCATGTATTTCATAGTAAAAAATTCTTGTTTGAACTTCTTTTCAACGAGAGAGACATCACCAACAAATTCTCGGAACAGTAATAAATAATTATTTTTAAATAATCAAAATAAATACTCGTACATCACATGAGTATCAAAAACTTGTAATTATAATTATACTTTTCCTGCCCACGAAAAACACCAAAGTTCACTGTAGAGCCTGTACTTTTTTTGTGAGCCTTTTTGCCATTCATAGGTGATGAAAAAAGAATAAGCTAGGTAGAAAAAAATTGTATTTGCCATTCTATAGTAATTTGGTTGGCCTTGTTCGCAACCAACTTCCATTATTTTTTTCTCCTAATGTCTAACATGAAAATGCTCAAACTCAAAGTCGAGTAGCCTCATTGGATGATGGACGAGATATAAATTATAGTTAAAAGGCGAAGCTTCTATTTCGAGGCCGAATTCGTACTCATACTTATCCGCCCACTTTTAGAAGAGACACCCAACAACCCCTGCAATTTCCCACTACAAAATAGTTTCGCCCCGACAAAGAGGTTAGTAGGGACACCGAGGGAGGGGGGAGGTCATAGACCGAAAAAAGAAAATGTCCAATGTCATGTATAAAATCCCACAGCCCCACCAACGCACTAGTGCATCGAAATCATCCCTAAGAATTTTATACACAATATTCCATATAACCTGTATAATTTTATATACATTCCATATAACCTATAAAATTTTATATACAAAATTCCATATAAATTGTAATATTTCAATGACATAAATCCAACAAAATAAATACGGAATAAAAGATCAATAGGACTAACAAATAGAGTTAACGTTGACATGTAAAAGTCCAATGATAATTTCATTATTTATACATCAAAAAAAAAAAAAATAGATGTTTGATCTAGCTAAATATAAATCTAACATCACAATGAAACGAAAACGCCAAAAATAGTAGAAAATCATGACCACTGCAAAGGACTGCCTCCTATCTCAGTTTGGCCGTCTTCGGTATACTCAAGTGATCTGTGGTATGCTTTACTGTAAAAAACCCGTATCATCGATAATATGTAAAGGACCTCCATCATCATGATGTATATTGTCACCGTCACCAACCTAAAAGGGTCCTCACAATATCACCTACAATCACGTCTGTGCTCTCTCACTCTCCATGATCTTCATCGATGGTAGTCTTTAATTGAAATGCGTGCTCCTTGAATGGTGAAATAACCTAGCTGTAGAGTATGAAAGCCATGTCATGTGGAGTGGAAGGGGACGATGATGATGAAATTTCTGCTGCTGTAGTAGTTGGATCAATAGTCCTACCACCCATCCCTCCTTGACATCTTCGACCTTGACCTTCTCCTTGCCAAGGTCTATTAAGAGTAGAATCTACACCTTCAATTGTTGGTTAATGTGAATCATCCTCATGACCTTGAACTCTTGGACTACTACATCCATGCATCATGAGTTAAAAATGAAGTTGACACACTAAATAAGTGCGTAGTGAGGTTTTCATACCATATAATCAAAGTGTGCCCCAGATCAACCTATGTGACATCGAGTTACATCTTGATACCATTGCATGTATCCATAAATGAACTTTGGATCACCACCATGCTCATCGCCTCTAATCACCAAATTGTTCCTTGAACCCATAAACTGATATACTTGACATGAAAACAACTTCATGATGGATAAATTTTCAAATCTACCTGATTTAACCTCAATTTGGTGTCACAATATTGTGTAAATATGAATATATTGCTAGATGATCAACAAATGTGGTATTAATGGTATCCCAATCCATTTCTGCAAACATAGGTGTAGGTTCTATGAATTCTTTATCACTTGCCTCCTCATTCTTAACTGCTTCTTCTTCGAACTGTATTTCGTCATGTATCATTTCTTCGAGTTCCGGTGGACTATATCACATTTCCATTCCTATATATATATATATATTTATTTATTTATTTATTGAGAATAAATGATAAATATATTGATTTGCAAGACTGACAAACGTTGAATACCAAAACATAACACAAAACAAAAGCAGACATCTGCAAACCAGCACGATACAAAAGCAACAGAACACAATGCATAACACCTATCATGACCTCCACCTACAAACAAAATTCCCAGTTTTTAATCCATTCATTAATAGAAAAGCCATTATTAAGATTAAAGGCAACTATCCAAGAGCTAGTGTAAGATTAAAGCCTTTATTAAGATTTCACTCCTATATTTCAAGTGCACCATCTTTGGCAATCCTAATTCGAGGCAATCCAACATCAATATTTTGTAAAGCTTCATCGTTAAAAACTAGATCACTTAGACCATGGTATGGATCTTTCACTTATTCCACTTGAAGAGTTAGGGCATTTGGACCTACATCTTCTTATTGAAATTGAGGGTAACTTTGTGCAACGTAGAAGTTGATGTAGTGTATAGCTTAGAGAGTTTGTTGGTGGCATTTGAGACAAAGACCACATAAACTCGACATTGTACTCATCTTTGAGTGCTATGAGTATGAACACAACTTTCCATTAGGTGTTATTATTGGATATCTATATACTATTGTACTCTTTAAGGTCTTATAGTTAACGGTGAGGCGATCTAATATGGCACATTCCAATTGATTTTTCTATATCCCAAAGTTCATCATAATACCCTTCACAAAAAGACTATTATATGCTAATCCATGTAGTCTGGAGGAGACTTCATCATTGACAATAAATAAGACAATAGATACAATTCTATCTCCAAGTTCCCATGCAAAAATATATTAAACTCATAGTTAAATATGATAAATTGTTATATAATATATATTGTATTCTCACTGTCAAGTTTTCGTCCACTAAGTGTGAACGGGGTTGCCCACTTAGCCACTCATCAAGTGAAAAGAATATTTTATTTATTTAATTTATATTTTATTCATTTAATTTATCTATTTAAGAATGTAACCAGTTGTTCATTTGGATCAATCAACAAAGAGAAATATATAATTCTCTCTCTTTTCTTTCGAAAAAGAACTCACCGCCGTCCGATCTGCTTCTACTACTGCCAGTGCCTACGAGGCGGAGTGCTGATCGTCACCTATAATACCACACCATGTGTTTCAGTAGAATCAGTAGGCAGGAACACGCGATCGAGCAACGAAGCGTGAACAAATCGATGAAAGTGACTAGGAGTATCATGATAATAAAACCTCCTGAAAATAACACGGTCGGAACTGTTAGATATGGTGTGGCTCGGTCCCACCATTGGATAGTTTCTATTTGTGTACAGTTTCCTTGTGTATTAGTTTTCTAGTCTAAATTGACCGAAGTCAAGTCGAAATCAAATTTCGATCCTTGAACAAGTTAGACTCTTGATAGGTATGTTTGGAATCTTGACAGCTGTGGCCTTTTCTCATGCAAAGTCTTTCTTTGATTTCTTGAATGATAGCCCTTCCGTTAGGATTTGATACTTTGGTTGCTTTCATTTGGAATGCTAATGTTCCTTCAAAGTCAAGTTCTTCAGGTGGTTGATGTCCTATAGGAAGTTGAACAACACGTGATGTTTTATGGAAGCGCTTTCCAAGATCTTGTTTCTCTCCACATAGTTGCACTCCATTTTGTAGAATGGTGAGATTACGAAACATTTGTTAGTTGTTTACGTTTTTTCTAAAAAAGTTGTGGAAAAAATAGGAAGATTTGGGATGTGGCTCCTCTAAAGCTCCTACATGTTATGATGATTGCTTTTCACTATCATTATCCAAGACTTGCAAAAGAATCATTCAGATTGGTAGAGTTGGCTACTTTTGCCACGGTTTAGGGGATTTGGCTTGAGCATTATTGGTAGGCGTTTCTTGGGATGCCTTGCTAGTTTGAGATGTCTTCCTTCTTAACTAGGGCATCCAAAGGTCTACGTTGATATGTCCAAACTACCTTAATTGGTTCTCTCTAATTGTATCTCCAATTGGGGCTTCTCCTAGTATTTCCCAAATATGATTTAATTTTATCTTTTAAAGTTTTACCATATATCCATCTCAGCATTCACATTTATGTTATTGTTTATTAACAAGTTTTTTAATTGTCCAACGTTTTATTCCATATAGCATGGCTAGACAAAGAAATCTCTAAAAGAGTGAAAAAACAAGATAGGTTATACCTAGGGTTTGGATTTTTAATCCTCCTCACTTCTTTCTTTTCTAACTAATAAAAAACATCCAACTTTACCATTGTGTCCTCCTTTCTTCTTCCTTCTTCCAATGACTTCAGGTTGGTTGGTCCAGTTGATTGTGTTGGTCAATTTCATTATGTAGTTTCTAAACTCTCTAACTTTTTACACTAATTATTAAGTCAAATATAAATATAATTGTAAATTCGTATAATGTTTTCTGAAGTTATTTTTATTTTGAAATTTTATGTGATTCTAGTATGATAGCCAATTGTAATAAAAATAATAACTAAAGAAACAATCGATACTTTTATTGAGTTCGAATTGGTTCGAGTTAATGGGGTTTTCTTTTGTAAAATATTGACCCAACTTTCTAACCCAATCCAATCCAATTTAATATATAAGCTCAACCCACCTTAAAAGGTATAGGTTGGTCGGGTTAGTTGGTAGGATGAACACCCTACTCACATCTAGTCAATCAACGCATCTGTGCTATATATGCACAAAACACAAGCTTATCAAACATTCACATATCATTTTCATCTTTTAGAAACATTTTAGGAGTTATTATTATTGAATTGTAAGAAAACATTTGTGTCACTTTTCATTTTCTCATAAATTTTGAGATTGTATCAAAATGTTGTTATGGGTTATTGAAGTATGATTTAATTTTAAAATTTTAAGAAAATTAACAAAAAGAATAATTGGATTTGGATCAATGATGAAAGATTGCCAAATATAGAGCAAAGAATTGAAATTAGTACAATAATTTCTTCTAATCACTCAATCAAAGCAAAAAATACAAGTGGACAAAAAATTGAAACAATACACTTATTTATTGAAGAAAAATGACAAAAAGATAGAAATTTTTAAAAGCAGGATCGGTTCAAATAGGAACTGAACAATTTACCACAGTTGTAAGCCTCCTCTCCAGTAAAAGACGAGGGAACCTGGAACCAAGCATACAAGTTGATGCTCCTTAGAAACATACTGATTATACTAAATAAATAAAACATTCTACAACTCTCAATTCAACAAAACTTTTTTTCTAACTACAGAATTAGGATATGTTAATCTACTACTTCCTCTACTCTGCTCTCAAGGATGAAGCCATCAGGTATACTAATAAATTTGTCAATGGAAGATGACATATATATAAATAAAAGCAATTTTTTGGACAAATTTCATGGTTTCCCTCACCTTTGACACACATGGTTATTCCAAGAGAGCCCTGCAAATGCTATGAGATTGCCATCAACAACGATTAATTGCAATATTCTCTGCAAAATCTTGCTTAACACATATTCGTCCATGAATGACGACTCACACGCAGCAATCTGCTAAATCATGGAGAATTCTGCTCTCTTCCAGGGCAGTAAATAATGTTAGAACTCATCACCAAAGATTCTGGCATGATACAACAATATTATAAAAAAAACAGCATAGAAACTCTAGCATCCTCAGAGATTTCCAATGTACAAAGCCATCTAAAGAACTTTCAAGATCCATCCAACTTCAACTCTTTTAACAAATCCAATTTTTCATGCAGCCCTGCTCTTTCGTACCCAGCAATAAGCAAATCGTAGGTTGACCGTGAGAGCTTGTATGATCCACTTATTCGTTCCAAAAACAAGTCTAATCTGTCATAAGCTGACCTTCGGAAATAGGAACTGATAACCTTTTCAACATCATCAGGGCATGTGAATGATATTCCTTGCTTTAGCATCCTCCCAACAGAAAACTCCATGTCATCCAATCTGTCCAACAAGGCATACATCCTTACAATCCCACAATGCACCTGTGACAGAACTTCCAAGTTTTGATTTGATGATACCAGAGCCTTTAGAAGTTCCTCAGTTTCTTCCACACTCCCTAAATCAGAATATAGCTGCAAGACCTTCTTAGCCATCTGCCCACTTAAGTTCCACCCTCCATCTAGCATGAACTTTAGAAATTGCTTCACCTTAACAAGTTTTTTCTGTTGACATAGCTCTTCAATCATCTTCTCCATTATGTATGCACTTGGTGTCACTCCTGACCATATCATTTCTTCATAAAACATATTAGCATTGTCCAGCTCTTTTGATTTGATAAAACCTGCCATTAGGGATTCATAGGTTTTTATATTAGGAGTAAATCCAGCCATCTTACTGGCTGAGTACCACAACTTCATGGATGTAGCATCTCCCAATTTTGAGTAATGTGATATGAAAGCATTATAAGTGGTTAAATTAGGTTTACAGTCCTCCATTCTATCCATTATCTCAAACAAGCTAAGGGATGTTGTTAAATTGTCTGAATACAAGCACGCAGAGATCAAAGAGTTGAAAATGGCTGAAGTGGGTTTACGTCCATGATCCTCCATCAGTTTAAAGACCTCTAATGCAAATGGGATGTTCTGAATCTTCCCACAGAGAACTATTAGCTCGGAAAATTTGCTTTGATCTCTCTCATTTTCCTTCATTAATTTCTGTAATTTCCATTCCAAGACCTGCTTCATTACAAAAAAAAGGGGGGATATCTCTGAGCTGTAGTCTACCAACAAAATAATTTGACTTTTCAAGGAAAGACATCAATTCACAAAATATTTTTAACAGCCAAAAGTAAGAACTTCAGAAAAGTAGAATAACATTGAACTATATTACAGAATGTCAAGAGCTGAGATAATCAAAGACTAGATATCGCCATAACATTTACAATGTAGTTGTTATTTCATTTGTACTACATCAATTACAATGTATAATTGTCTTAAGAATTAGAAACTCTATTTTAACAGTGTTTAAGTTGTTTGGTTGAGAGGATTTCTCATCCAGTTTACATATTCATAACATCAATACATTGTACAACTCCGGTTTCGTATAGTTTGGCTAATTTCAACCAAAATTTTCACATGTCCAATTATAATGTGAACTAGCAAAAGAAACTAACATGACGCACCTCACTTAGAATAAATGCACAGGCTGAAGTTTCTATGGAAATTTTTTTAAAAAAAAAAAAAAAATTGTATTAAAGCAAGTTAAATGGTGAAAATTCATGGGTCTAGATAAATTGTAAAAACAAGATCTCAGCCCCAGACGTATTAAAAAAAAAACGCATTCATCCCTGTTATTCAATTCGCCAAAGAAATTCACTTGGGCATTGAGGAAATTGAGCTTCAATAACTACTTAGTAATTCAATCTCAAGCACCATCGCATATGAAGAATCCACACGTTCTAAAGCCAAATACCAAGTAGAAAGTACCATTAAAAAGAAAAAGAAAAAAACCTAAGGAAAAGACGAAAGATTACGAGTTGAGCTTTCTCAGGAGAGGACGAAGAAGCAAGTGCTGTAATGAGAGATTCCCAAAAGAAGATGTGTCCTTTGATAATCGAAGAATTCTCGTTCGAATCCAACGCGATTTTGACTCCTGAGTTCGGTTCCCGCAGCAATCTAACAAGCAAAGGATTCGAAATCGAGGAGCTGTTGCATAGAGTTGTACTATGTGATTGTGAACGAAATCTTATGCTTATTAAACCCCTACTCGTTGAAGAGAAAACCTTTGCAAATAGCGCCATTTTTAGCTCTTTCCCTGTTTTTCTTCTTCTGGTCCTTAACATCTCATTGCTAATATACAACTAGAGCAACAAAAGAGACGATGCCATCGAATTTATATATCTTTAATGACAATGTAAAATGTATATTCTACCGACGACTACTTTAAAAATCATTCCTATGTTATATGAAATATATATGTCGATGTTAGTAAGATACTTCTTTATGTGAAGTGCACCATAGAAAGTTATGTATGGGGAGCAAATAGAAATATAATTGTGTAAATATTGGCAATTCAAATGCAAGCTTATAATATACTACTTTTAAAATGGTTGAAAGTAGTCCAAAAATCAAGTCATTTGGAAAATGATTTTCCGGTTGTTTCAAATTGTTACATCGCGCTATAAACGTTGGATATGTATGTATTATGTTTCTCAATAGATGGAAAAAACATGATAAAATAACCATAAAAGTGTAATTACATCCTAACAATCGTAACAACACAACAGTACTTAAGTGGCCCATAACATGCTTTCCTGGATTGAGGATATTTTTCTTGCCATGATTCCCTACTCATAATATTTACAAACTCTCGAGTACAGGGACAAGTTTACAAGCTTCCACACTCTTGAGCTACCGAGTTCTTGCAGTCACTCTTCTTGTTCCCTTTTGTGCGCTTGTGAAAACAGGTTGTGACCATGATGATGGCTTGATTCCACCTGTCAGCAAGCTAGACGCTTCACCTGCGTTTATCCTCCTCTTCTTTGACTCAAGCTCCAACCGCTTCTTTGAAGATGTTAAAGAATTTGAGGGCTCTGGAAATATTGTCGCAGAACTGATCGTTGCTCGTTTCTCCTTCTTATACTTGTCGAACTTGGAAGAGAACTTTACTTGTTTTGCCATGGAAGAATCTTCATCAGATCTCGGAAGTAGTCGTATCTGAAGGCCCATTTTCCTAGAAACAGCCTCTTCTTCTGCTACTCTTTTCTTTTGATTCTGTGTCAAAATGCACATAATGACAATAATGACTAGGAATTCAAAGCGGAAAACTAACAGGTGAAGAAGAACGTTAGAGAATGAATTGATGTACCCTTAGACGTGCCCTGAGAGCTTTATTGAGTGCGTAGTCATCTGAATGTCTAGCATCAGATACTCGCTGGAGGCGCGTTAATACAGGTTCAACGTCTTTCTTCTTTGCCAAATCCTCCTCTTGATGTTCAAGACGGTAGAATGGATCTGCAAGCTTGCTCCTTTCTGAAAAGTGAAATTATTTAATCAGATTAGTAATTTGAAATGACATGTTGGTACATGATGAAAAAATAATTTTGGTGAGAAATCAAACCTTCATCGGCGGGGAGTACAAATGTTTCTGCATCCTCAACGTCAAATTCCTCAGTCTTGCGCTGGGCACCACTGATTATCACATACTCGCAATTTTTTGGATCGGTTTGGATGACAATCTCATGTTTGCAACATGCAGACTTCATGGTAAAGCTCCATATCTGATGAAAACCGGACAACAGTCATTACTAGAAGCATTTCAACTTTCAAGAAGGAAATGGAAGTCGATAAAAATTTTAAAAGGAAAATGTGAATAAAACCGCATGGCTATGCTAATTATCTAACAATAAACAGAACAGCACAGAAACTGAATTCTCAGTTGACAATGGAGGAAGGCCTTTTTTACATGTTTGAGAATGCTTTCCTAGTGAAATGGAATCATCAGGTCAGATGCAAAATGATACCTTTGTAGAGTAATAATTTCCCACTTGCTTTTTCTCTGCATTGAACCTGACACCCTTTGCAATCATAGAATTGCAACCACCACACCATATATTGAAGGGCATTTCGAACCTGAAATACAGGAACAATAAGAGTATGAAATTTTTAAGAAATTTTGATGTCATGCATATAAAGAAGAAGAAGAAACATGTATATAAAAGATTCATACATATGCAGAAATTTAGACATCATGACTGCATTTTTGCATTAACTGGTTCAAGTATTTTATTTTCATGTTCTCTATTCCCAGACCATAGTTGCGTTCGGTATCCATTCTATGAGCTTTTGAGCTCTTTTTCAGCCTAGAACGTTTCTAAGTTGTATTCGTTCTAAAAATCTCATTCCGTACAATGAAATATTAAAAAGAAGAGGATCTAAGGACATGGAGACAACTATTCTCATTACAGAGTGTACTTGAGAACGAGCAATGTGCACATCAAAAGAACAAAAAAACAAAAATAAAATAAAAATCACAGGCTTTGAAACTGTACTTGCTTTATTGTTGTACATCCTCCTCCTTATCCGCTTTCCAACCCCAACAAAGGCCTCGTTTGGAAGAGCTTTTTTAAAGTGCTATGAAGGTGTTTGCTAACACCTGCTTCTAGCAAAATTCGGTGAAAAAAAGCAGTTTTGTGCTTTTAGAAGAAGCTGGGAGGGACCAAATTTTTCTATAAGCACTTTTGGAAAAGCTCTCCCAAACAGGGCCAAATAAAAAAAGAATAATAATAATAATAAAACAGAATGAAAGAAAAGAAAGAAAGCAAGAAATTTCAAAAGAATCATTCCAAATCCTCAGCTCCAGTACACAAAATGGATCTACGCACAAGTTAATTTGATAAAGTTAAGACCTTCAATGGTTTATCACATCAGAGAAAAGAAACTAGCTTATTGAGAATATTTCATGGCCCCACTACACCTATAGTCTATTTTTGTGGATGAACTACATATCATGTTTTTCTTCATAGCAACATGGCTTCTGAAATTATTGATTTTAAAAAAAGTGAATCTAGGCTAGAATGGATGTATACCTTAGGCTGTGTGGAGCTTATTACAAACTGGAGGCTGAAAGCTTCTTCCTCAAAGAGGAAAAATGGAAAATATGTGGAAGTTTATTCAGCTCAAGTTGAGGAAGGAATTATGGCTCCTAAAGAATAGAAGGCAATCCGATGGGATGAAATGGAAGATGCTGATATTATTGTCAGCGCCAAAAACGCCCAGATTACCTAGCCCATGAACTTCAAGGAGTTAGGATACTCATCCTTAGAAAAATGTGGAGACTAGAATGATAAGGCAAGCAGACTACAGTGGACAGAAGGATTGGCTGTTGTATTTCTGGTACGTTGATCTCTTTTCTTTTTGGTTTTTTTAGGGGCTTTGTCATGGTTTTGTTTGTAGCTCACTTCATTTGAGATAACATTTTCTGGCTGGTCTAAAAAACTGAAAAGGTTAACATCATAGTTATTAAATCAGTATGATTTTTAACTTGAATCATACAATTCAAGTTGAATCATACCTATTACAATTCAATTTTGTGAACAAATTGCAAAATCCCAAAAATCGTAAGATTTTTGGTTAAATATCAGGATTCAAATCGAATTGTAAGATTTACAAAAGCTTCTTTAACTCAGTGGTTTCAAGGCGCCAAGGTGATTTCTAGAAGATTTGCCTTATCTAGGCGAGACGTAGCCTGGGCCAAGCCTAGATAGTGCCTAGGCCGTAAAAAAATACTTATTTATAGGTCCCTGAATATTTCATATATAGAATTATGTATATCTAATTGTGTTCTATAATGAATGTCAAATTGTCATAAAATGCTCAAAAACACTTCATATTAAATGAAATCATGTCCAAAAATCATAAGTTCATGCCAATGATTTAAAGAGCCATGTTTGATGCAATACTATATATAAGTATAACAAAATGGAAAATATTTGCAACAATATAATAATGTAAAACAAAAAAAATCAGAATTAGAAAATAAAAAATAACTTTCATAAAAGAATTACAGGTATACCACTTGAGTTAAAAGTTATGCTAATATTTTAGATACATAATCATATTTTAACAATATAAAGAGAAAGAACCTTTCGCCTTATATATTTACACCACCCCCTTATACTTTTAAAAAATCTCAAAGGGCACCATAATCTGCCTTATGCATGGCCTAGGCAATTTAGTTCCAAATGGCCTGGACTAGTCATGGCCTAAGCATGGCCTCGAAAACACTGAGTTAACTCAATCAATGACAAGTTCTTAAAATTTTTTGGTAATTTTTTCAATTATAGCTCTTTTTTTTAACTTCTTTATAAACCCTATGGAACAAACTTGAGCTTTTTAAAAGTTTAGGTTTGTCCAAGGATCGAAAATTCAATTTCGACTTGACTTTGGTCACTTGAAAATTAAATTTAATTCGGAGAAGTTTAATGCGACGTGGAGAATTTTTGTAAAAATTCACTAAATTAGAGAAGTTTAGAGAATTTTTGCATATATGCTTAAATATCTAGATTTATTATAGTATAAGCTAAAAACTAATATAAATAGACACTTTTAATACATAAAAATATTAATAAGTGACCTAACAAAATCAATCTTGTTAAGTGGGTTGATGAATTTGAAATGATCGCTTTTGGTCTTAATTCCTTTTCTTTGTTTTTATATTTAATTTTGTGGTGGCTTGCTTCTCGACCATAGACTTTGCTAGTTTGAATTCCACCATGTTTAATTTATTAGTTTATTATTTAAATGTATCATTTTTTAATCTTGTTTTATAAGAGTTAACTAAAAGAAGATGACTTTGGGAACTCTTTTAATTTATTTTTAAGTTTTTATCTTATTTCAACTTTATTTATTTATTTGCTTCTTTTCTTTTCTTTTTGGTAAAGCATATCTCATAAACTACATAATTTGTTAGCTTGTTAAATTATTTTTTAAAATTTAGATTGCTATGTTGGTTGATGAAGTTGAAAATAATACATAATTATTGGTATTTTGTTGTTTTCTATTGATGAAATAGCATTTTTTACTTCTCTGTCGAATTTCATCAAATTTTGTTGAATTTTATCGAATTTTTTGTTGATTTTTTCCATTTTTGAATTGAAAAATAAAAATTTTATCAAATTATTTCGGCGAATTTTTGCATTTTTTATTTTACATCCACTTTGCACTTCGGTGGTAAAAAAAAAAGGAAAAAATTCATGGAAGTTCACCGAATTTCGAGGAATTTTTGAACCGTGGGTTTGTCTTCATTGCAAGTGGCTAAGCCTAAGAGAAAGACTTTGGTCCCAACTTCTTACTTCAATAATAAACTTATTTATTCATCAAAATAAAATTAATGTTGCATAGTTTTTGAATAGGTAAAAGCTTCTTAGTGTATGGTAGTTTCTATGATTAACTTATTTATTCATCAAAACAAAACTAATGTTGCATAGTTTTTGAATAGGTAAAAGCTTCTAAGAGCTTGGTAGTTTCTATCCTACTTTGTTTCTTTGAATTATATGTTTTTTTTGGGGGGTTGTGTAATTTGATGTTTGGAGTGGTTTTTCACATTTTATCAGTGTTTGAGCAGTGAGAATCAATCGAAAGGTAAACAAAGCTAGGGAGCATGGCTTTAAGGCGCACCCAAATAACAAAAACTATTTGTGGAGCCCTATTTAAGAATGACGCATCATGTTGCAAAGATATGAACAGTGTTAAGATTTGCAAATTTGCATCAATGAGCCATATGATGTTCACCTAAAAAAGTACATTGCAAAAAAAAGGAAAATAAGAACATAATGGAATATTCAACACAAGAGGAAGACTTTTGAGCTTGATATAAAACACATAAGTAAATAAATGATTACTATATAATTTGAGATTTTTTTTTTTTAAAAGAAGTATTTTTCTTCATTTTACAAAAAATTTGAAAAAATATTATGATTTACGATTTAAATACAATCTCACCCTCAACAATTTTATGATTCAATTGTTAGATATGGTGTGGCTCGGTCCCACCATTGGATAGTTTCTATTTGTGTACAATTTCCTTGTGTATAAGTTTCCTAGTCTAAATTGAAAACTTTCCTAGTTGTGTTGGAAACTAATTGGTATTAAAAACTAACTCTAGCACCTAGTATTATATAAACCCTCATTGGGGTATGAGAGAGTGGGTGTGTGAGAATTAGGAATTTGTGTGAAAGCACTTTTGTGAGTCGAGAGAATTCATTTAGATCTGATTATAGCTTGTAACCTATTTTCATTCTCTCGTTAGTGGATTGATTCTCATATCCCGTGGACGTAGGTGTATATTCACCGAACCACGTAAATCTATGTGTTCTAGCTTGTGTGTTTATCTGCATTCGTTTGGATCGGTTTGATTATTTGCGTTTGTGCATTTGTTATTTGGCTTCCGCTTTCGCTGTGCACAACAAATTGGTATCAAAGCTTGGTTTGAGAATTATTCTCGTGGGTATCGTTGGAGTTGCAATACTGAAGGTAAAAGATTTCCACCAAATCTGTTGTTGCACACGTCGCTTTGTTTGGTTTCGTGGTTGCTGTGTGCGCGCCGTATATTGGTGTTGAAGCACAGTTTAAAAGCTTGATAATCGCACGGATTGTGGCTGTATTGGTTCACTGTTGACAGGGTCGTGATTGCTTCTGCTCTTCTTGCCGAAGAGGAACATCTGATGTGCATCGTTTATCTTGAAATTTATTTGCACAAGGTGAAATTGTTTGAAATATTACATAAGAAGATTAGGGCGTGACTTGATTAAGAAATTAGATAGTTTGGCCGTGGGTGTGCAACCTTAAGTTGTCTTTACTAAAGGACAAAATCATCAATATTTGGTGCTCATAGCCGTGGGTATCACATTATTGAAAAATTTTGTGATTTGGTTTTATTTTGGGGAAATTTTGGCAATTTACTTTTGTGGAGGTATGGCGAGCAAAATTGCGTCTGTATCGAATGCAAAGTTTGAGGTGGAGAAATTTGATGGCAAGAACGATTTTGACATGTAGCAAGTGCAAGTTCAAGATATTTTGATACAACAGCATTTACACAAGGCTTTGAAGGGTCCAAGTGAAAAACCAACAGATATGCCAGATGAAGATTGGACAGAATTTGATCTGCAAGCATGCAGTACTATTAGACTGTGTTTGACAAGGGAGATCATGAATAGCGTCAGGCACGAGAAATCTGCGGCGTCACTCTAGTCTAAGTTGGAAAGCCTGTATATGACAAAGTCTCTCACAAGTAGGTCGTATATGAAGAAGAAGTTGTACATGTTCCGAATGAAAGAAGGTACAACTATGAATGAGCACCTTAATGAATTTAATGGAATCGTTGCAAATCTATTAAATATTGGTCACAAGGTGGATGATGAAGATAAGTCTCTACTCCTTATTTGCTCGCTTCCTGAGTCATATGAGCACTTGGCCACTACTTTGCTTTATGGGAAGGAGACTCTGAATTTTAATGATGTTTCAGCTACGCTCCTTGCGAATGAGATAAAGAGGAAGTCTTTTGTTAGTGATCCTCAAGCGGAAGGTCTAGTTGTAAGGGGTAGATCAAATCAGAGACAATCTGGTGAGTATGGTAGATCTCGATTCAAATCAAGAGGAAAATCTTCAGAAAGGTGGAATTTGTCAAAAGATGAATGCGCATTTTGTCACCAGAAAGGGCATTGGAAGAAGGACTGTCCGAAGAAACAAAAGAAGAACAATGCCAATACGAATGTTGCACATGTTGAGGATGATACAGTTTCTGATTATGTTCTGAGTAGTTCATCATTGGCATGTCGATCTGATGAATGGATCTTGAATTCGGGTTGTATTTATCATATGTGTCCTAACATCGATTGGTTTTCCAGTCTTGAGGAGTGTGATAGTGGTTCAATTTTTTTGGGTAATGGAAATACCTGTAAAACCAAAGGAATAGGTACAATGAAGTTGAAGTTGCATGATGGAACAGTCAGAGATTTGATAGAAGTACGGTATGTGCCAGATTTGAAGAAGAGTATCATCTCTGTGGGTGCATTAGAATCTAAAGGTTTCAAAGTCACCATTGAAACTGGTGTTCTAAAGATTGTGCGAGGTGCATTAGTGGTGATGAAAGGAATTAGGAAGAATAACTTGTACTTTTTGCAGGGGAGTACAATTTTAGGTGGAGCGGCACAGTTGATAAGGTTCCTGCTCGTAAGGCTCTACAACATTTGATGCCAGCTGCGGCTAGGAGACATAGAGGGAATATTCGGTGATCTATCTGCTTTGCAGATATGGTAGCAGATGCATTCCCAGTTGTTGCAGATGGTATAAGTGGTAGGCATACCACTTATAAGGCTGTCATTCGAAGTTGAATGCCTTCGGGCACATGTGGAGATGAGAATTTAGAATTTGGATATATGTAGCTCGGTCCCACCATTGGATAGTTTCTATTTTTGTACAATTTCCTTGTGTATTAGTTTCCTAGTCTAAATTGAAAACTTTCTTAGTTGTGTTGGAAACTAATTGGTATTAGAAACTAACTCTAGCACCTAGTATTATATAAACCCTAATTGGGGTATGAGAGAGTGGGTGTGTGAGAATTAGGGATTTGTGTTAGAGCACTTTTGTGAGTCGTGAGAATTTGTTTAGATCTGATTATAGGTTGTAACCTATTTGTATTCTCTCATTAGTGGATTGATTCTCATCTCCCGTGGACGTAGGTGTATATTCACCGAACCACGTAAATCTGAGTGTTCTTGCTTGTGTGTTTCTCTGCATTCGTTTGGATCGGTTTGATTATTTGCGTTTGTGCATTTGTTATTTGTCTTTTGCTTTCGCTGCGCACAACATCAATTTCGATTTAACAACG
This sequence comes from Paratinospora sagittata, assembly GCA_035771175.1. NCBI lineage: Eukaryota > Viridiplantae > Streptophyta > Magnoliopsida > Ranunculales > Menispermaceae > Paratinospora > Paratinospora sagittata. The sequence goes on along the minus strand of CM069611.1, from coordinate 20,239,310 downwards.
ATGGTTAACATTAGAACTTATGAGAAAGATCTAGTTCGGAGTGTTCAAATTTATACACTTTCATTTGAAGTTAATGGAAACATTGATTGTATGTTGACTTATAGGTAACTGAAAGCTTTCAAAGAGAGAGAACCCAGAATAAAGGAGAGATCATAAAAGATGTTTGTGTGATGTTGAAAATAAGAAACAGGAGAAGCCAGTCTTCAACAATAAAATAAATATCATCATTTAATAATTTTGTATGGCAGATGAGATCATTGATTTACAAATCTGTATGAAATACCAATCATAAAAATATATAAAACACATAAGCAAGTAAAGTAAAAGAACATTTTCAAATCAGTACAATTGAAAAACATGGATTACATTGCACATTTAACCTTCTAATAAAAAAAACAAACATGTAAATTTCTCATGTATATTTATCTATCATTCCGAAGTGAATTATATCACAAATTTCAAATTAAGAATATAACTCAAGTAAAAATGCACATAATATAAGTTAACCTATCATGATGAACAAGGTTAAGTATAAATAAGTGTTTGGCTATTTTTCCTACCAAAAGATAGGAGAACATAACAGGTTGGCAGTGCAATTCAATACCTTATAATTAGAATTCCCTGGTCCAGCTTTCTTGCCCTCTCCCGCAATGCATGTTGACCATGAAATTTGTTCAAAGACCCCTGAAAAGAAAGCATGGGCACCAAGTCACATTCAGTAAACTGGGTAAGACAAAAGCATGTGTATAGACTTATGGTGAATCATTCAAAGTTCAAAAAAGCATTTGAAGTAGGAAATAAACTCAATGCATACCTGATTTGGGGTCCATTCTGGTGGATAATAAAAATTATCTGCTCTGGCCGCAGCAAGTGAAGACTGCAAGAATCACACAACGCACAATCAGGAACAAACAACCAGTAACCAAAATGACACAGAATTAAAATAAACGATATTTCACTGTTTGAAAGGGAAAAGGCCATGTATAACAAGTAGAATAGAAAAAAATATTGCAAACAGGAGACACGGAATTATGTATTTGGTATTCGGTCTAATACACATTTCTGAACTAAAAAAAATATAGGAAAGATTAGAAACTAGACAGTTTGACAAAAGATTCAGCAGAAATGAGTCATTGGAAACCCCCTCAAAATGAACGAATTTCTCGGTAGAAGTAACAAAGACGCATGACAATTATGATAACTGAGAGCAAAAACTCCTTCTAGCTTTCAAAATTTCATTCTTTCTTCTCCAATAACTTTTATATGATAAACAAAAGAATAGGCACCACTATGATGACACCGCAGAACTAGACTGTGAGAGAGTCCATGACGGGTGGTCCATCATGAGATAAAATTCAAACCTTCTCCATATCCGTATTTCAAAACCATCCAACCTCCTTTCCCTCAATCTAAAAATAAATACAAATCCGCTAACAAAGCAACAAAAAGTAATGTTTCATGGACATCCAAAACACGTAAAATCAACAGAAATTCGTATTGACACAGTTTTCCAACTTAACATTCCCTTCAAGCGGTAACAACGCCAGGCAAAACAGCTATCAACTTCCTTGGCCAACAACCTCTACAATGGAACCATATAAACCCTTAACACTAGTAGTCTTTCCTAGTTCTTGCTCTTATTGATGAGACAATCATTAGCTAACTATGGTATCTCCTCAATCAACTAAACAGTCAAAGCTACACCTTAGAGAGGGGAAAAAATCAATACTGCCAAGCAACAAGATTTTATTTTGTGGTTCTCTCTGTCCAGGTATTTATCAATCATGAAGTTCACTTAGCTTACCTACTACACTTCAACGGGAAAACTCCTCATGCCTCCTTACAAAATGAATGAATCTTTTCACCACCTCAACAAATTTGGATTTCCTCTTTGGTTCAAACAAGGGAGATCTACTTTTTTGTAAAGATAAAGAAACATGTAACCCGCAACGCCGTAACTGGGAATCAATGAGGCAATCAATTCTTCGACAATACAGAACTAGAAGTAAACAAAGTAGAATTCAATTTACATTGGTTTATTTCTCTCATTCCTGCTAAGAGATCCTACATCTGCCTAGACTTACACGATATAAACAATATGGCATTCAATAATCTCTATTTTATCAATTGGTTTAGCCTCATCTAGGTGCACAATGTAGATTTGTTCCTATTTGCAGATCGACATGTTTGTCCAGTAGATAGGACATCTAAAAGACGCATTAACAAGAGGAAAGGAATCGCAAAATAGAAGATTCACACAAACCGAGTTCTTCAAATCATTAAACGAAACAGGAAATTTTCATCAAAACAAGTAAAAAAAAATAAAAAAAAAAACCTAGTTAGGTTAACTTGTTTTTGCGAATCTTTTTGATAAAACCTAAACAAACCGAGAAATTCAAAGCGAATCTCCAAGAAAAACAGCAATCAGAAAGGGAGAAAAAAGAAAGCAACGAAAAAATAAAAAACCCTAGTTAGAAATCTGTGTCACCATAATTCCTTTCCCAAATCTTCTACTTTTCTGGAGTTCTTCTCAGCAGAATACGATCGAAATCTGAAAGAGGCGCGTAATCCGCCGTCCAGAGAAGATCAAAATAAACCAAGTTCGTTTATTGAAGCTGTTCTTCGGATCGATCCAATGAAGGAATAGTAGAAAATCTCTAGATACCAGATAGCCGACTATTATAATGACATAACAGTTGGTCTAGTCGGCGGCGTAGTTCTTTCTGCCTAAAATACCCTCAAAGAAAGTCTTTTATTTTTTATTTTATTTTTTTTATTTTAGAGTGTGGGTCACCAAAGTTTATATTCCACGTCCCCAATTTTTTAAATTATAATTTTGAGTCATTTGTAACTCATTAGTCATTTTTCAATCAAGGTTGGCGTGTCTGACTATTTTGTCTATCTTCCTAATAGCAACTCACGTGACCCCTTCGGTAAGCAGAGAGACTCCATCGATAAAAAGAGAAATCAAAGAACCAAACAAGCATTCTACCTTAATTTTTATTTCCTACCAATCATGAAATATCACTGACCGGTTACCAATTGATCACCGATAGGTAACCGATCGGTAACTAACATTTTGGTCGAACAATTACCGATTAGTTCCTTATCAGTTACCAAAGAATCATCGGTGGTGACCAAATGGTTAAGCAGCGATGTGAACTTATAAATCTATATATTGGCCACAAGGGAAGAAGAATAGCTCACCGATCGGTTAAGAAATATATAACTGGTTACTGAACGGGGATCGGCCGGTAAATAACTATCGGGGAATCAATGGTGAAGGCTTATTAACCGATTGGTATGGTGGTTAACCGATCGGTAAGAACCTATACCAATCGGTTAGTTTTTAACCAACCAGTAGGAACCATAACCGATAGGTGAGTTTCAAGGATCATTCTTTTTTTTTTTTGTTTTTTTAATATTTCTCTTCCATTTTGTAATTCTTTTAGGAATTTAATGGGGACCACTAATTAACCAATCAGTATGATTGTTAACCGATCGGTAAGAACTTATATCGATCGGTTAGTTTTTAACACATGGATCGTTGACCGATCGGTAACACATGGATCTTTAACCGATCGGTTAAGAAATTTAGTACCGAGCAAAAGTTATAAGGAACTGAGAAAGGAAAAAAACACATTTTGTAAACTTACATTAAGACTCTAAACTAACATTAACAAAATAACATTTTATAAAACTCGATTAAATTTTAAATTATTACAACAAATTAGTTGGTACAAAAATTCCATCATGTATCTTTTACAATCGTCCTCGGTTGCTCCAAAGGACAATGTTTTGCCAGAAAAAAAAAACTTCAATGTACTTTAAAATAAAAATCCCACAATCTGCAAAAATTGGACTGCATTAACAAATCCTTCTGCACTGAGATCTCTCACAGAAGCATACCGACATCAGGGATAATTCCTGCGTATAGTATTAGGTGAGGGAGATAATCGGCTAGCACCTCAACATTTGTTGTGTACCGGTCGATGCAATCCTTGTTTAGAGAGTCAAGCAAGATGACATGTCATTTGGTCGTAAAGAAAACAACAAGGGCCCAATGTTGTTGTGAAGGCTAATGCAAAGGTACAAGAATAGTATCACAAACCTTGCCTCGTGCCAATTGCCCCACACAATCGACACAAGAGTCAGTTGTGGCCAGAAAGATTGCTAATTGGTCCACCATATTCACCTGAGATATGTCACCGCTATCCGAAATAAACTTCTTAAACATATCACACTTGTTGTGCGGTGCATGTTGCATTCATATTTTAGACAGTTAATCGCGTGTGTGTTATACAATAAGTGAAAAGGTCTTCAGTTTAGATGATATACTCGCAACAAAACTAATATTAAGAACTCGTACAATCTTCACTTGTGCCATATGCTCAAGTGTTATGGCAATAAAATGAAAAAAAATTTAGTATCCCACATGCAAGTAAGTTAATATATAAAATAGTATAACACTTGAAGTTACTGACTAGGTCGTCCAACCACTTTGGTGGTTTTAAGTGCCTAATTTGCCCTACGGTGATCTTGTAACCCCCAATCAAGCATACAGCCACATTACCTGCCTCTTTTGGCAACCCCCATAAGAAGTTTGCTAATTCATCAATGCCTTTAAACGAGGGTTTGACAGAGGCATTAACTTGATCAATCCTCTCCTTAATTGACTTCTCCAAGGTTTCTTCATTAATCACCGGTCTCATGGTTTTCTTTGGTCGAGCAGGCAAAGCATCCCTATCACTTCTCTTTTTTTTTTAGGTTCTTTCGAAAGAGAAGTTAATGTTGAAGCCTCCCGATCACTTCTCTTTCTATTAGCTTCTTTCGAAAGTGAAGTCAGTTCTAAATTAGGTTACACGCGAAACCTCGTGAGATGCACCAGATCCACTGAACTCTTAATTTTGATAGTTTTGGCTTTAGGTTGTTGTTGCATGCAACAATATCACCATGCAAAGATTACAAAGAAAATGTCAAAATTTGATCAGTAAAAACACAGGTAAAACAGTAACAAATATTATCGACAAGTAAAATGATATACCAATCGGTAAGTAATTTCACCGAACGGTAACTAATATTACCGATCGGTAAACTTATACATTGATTGATAAACATGTTCACAGATCGGTAAATAAGATTATCGATCGATAAATTAGTATTTACTGAGACTATTATCTATAGACTATAAGTTACGAAGGAAATCAAATTAGTTTACCTGCAGGGGAGGAAGTGGTGAGGAGGAAGGAACATCATCACTCCTCACAAGCCGTGAGGTTGGCTACACCCAAAAAAGTAACAATTAGTGAATATATATATTGATCTTTAAAAACATTTACCAATTGGAAAACTTTTTTACCGATCGGTAATCGATTTTTAGGAAAAATTTTCAAAGTGTTGCGAACGAAATAAAATTATTTTACCTGAGGGGGAAAAGGTGGAGTAGCAGAAGGAGCAGATTCTGTTATTTCCCTATTGGTGGTTGGCTGCACGTAGAACATGAAGAATTAGAGAAATTACCAAAAAAAAGAAATCACTATTGGTGCAAGAATTACACACCGATCTGTAATATAGGTTAACCGATCGATATATATATTTACCGATCGGTTATCAATTTTAAAGGAAAAATTTTCAAGTGTTGTGATCAAAAAAAAAAATATTTTACCTGTGGGGGAGGAGGTGGAGGAGTCGAAGAAGTAGACTACGTCCTTCTCCTCTAGGTGGTTGGCTACACGCAAAACAGGGAAAATTAGAGAAATTACCAAAAAAAAGAAAATCACCGTTGGTGCAAGAATTACACACCGGTCGGTACACTTATTCACTACGATGTAAAATCGATATACCGATCGGAATTTCTAGGGTGAAAATGTTACGACAGAAATAAATTTACCTGGGGAGGAGGAGGTGGGGGAGGTGGAGGGGCATCTTCGGTCCTTCTCCTCTCGGTGGTTGGCTGCACGCAGAACAGGAAGAATTAGAGAAATTACCAAAAAGAAAATCACCGCTAGTGCAAGAATTACACACCGATTGGTAAATAGGTTAACCGATCGGTATACATGTTTACCGATCGGTTATCAATTTTAAAAGAAAATTTTCCAAGTGTTGCGATTGAAAAAAAAAAATTTACCTGGGGGGGAGGAGGTGAAGGAGCCGAAGGAGCAGACTTCGTCCTTCTCCTCTCGGTGGTTGGTTGCACGCAGAATAGGAAGAATTAGAGAAATTACCAAAAAAAGAAAATCACTGCTGGTGCAAGAATTACCCCGATCGGTAAATAGGTTAATTGATCGGTATATATGTTTATCGATCGATTATCGATTTTAAAGGAAAATTTTCCAAGGGTTGCGATCGAAAAAAAATTTATTTTACCTGGGGGGAGAAGGTGGAGGAGTCGAAAGAGCAGACTCCGTCCGTCTCCTCACAGTGGTTGGCTGCACACAGAACAGGAAGAATTAGAGAAATTACCAAAAAAAAGAAAATCGTCATTGGTGCAAGAATTACACACCGATCGGTAAATAGGTTAACCGATCAATACCTTTATTCACCGCGATGTAAAATCAATATATCGATCAAAATTTCTAGGGCGCAAGTGTTACGATAGAAATAAATTTACCTGGGGGGGAGGAGGTGGAGGAGGTGGATGGGCATCTTCGGTCTTTCTCCACTGGTGGTTGGTTGCACACAGAATAGGAAGAATTAGATAAATTACCAAAACATAAAAAATCACCGTTGGTGCAAGAGTTACACACCGATCAGTAAATATATTAACCGATCAATACACTTCTTGACCGCGATGTAAAATCGATATACCGATTAAAATTTCTAGGGTGCAAGTATTACGACCGAAATAAAATTTACCTGGGGAGAAGGAGGTGGAGAAGATGGAGGGGCATCTTCGGTCCTTCCTCTTTTGACGATTGGCTACACACAGAACAGTGGGAATTAGCAAAAATTACCAAAAAAAGGTAAATCACCGTTGGTGCAAGAAATAGATACCGATAGGTAAATAATTTAATCGATTGGTGAATAGGTTAACCGATAGGTAAATATAAATACCGATCGATAATATTGTTAACCAATCGGTTAAATTTATTTATCAACCGGTACGTATTTACTGATCGGTAAATAAATTTAACCGATCGGTTAACAATATTATCGATCGGTTAACAATATTATCGATCGGTATATATATATATATATATATATATTTACCTATCGGTTAATATGTTTACCGATCGGTAATAAATTTTAAAGGAAAATTTTCTAAGTGTTACGATCGAAATAAAATTATTTTACCTGGAGGAGGTGGAAGGGCGAAGGGAGCATCATCCGTCCTGCCACTCTCGGAGGTTGGCTACACACAGAATAGTGACAATTAGAGAAAATTACCAAAAAATAAAATCAACGATTGTGAAAGAATAAGATACCGATAGGTAAATATATATATACCGATTGGTAATATTGTATTCCAATCGGTTAAATTTATTTACTGACCGGTACGTATTTATCGATAGATAAAGTCAATTTACCTATCGGTAAAGTCGACTTACCGATTATAATTTCTAAGGCCATTAACCAACTTCAATGAAATTAAACTCTTTTACCTGGGGGGAGGGGTGGAGAATGAACCATTGTGCCAACATCAGCAAGCATTGAGATGACATTGTCGATGTTTTCCTGCTTAACAACAAAAAAAGAACAAAAAATCTTGTGGTTAATATAATTATCAATCTTAGTTCAAAGTCATCCTAAAAATAGGCAAAATTAATCATTATGCAAAGTCAGCCCAATGTCAATACAAGTCCTTCAATGTCACTCAGACTTTGATCTCCTTCCTTAGTTAGTCTAGTGGCCTCGTCCTCTACCTGAGATAATATACTATAGATTTCACGCATGTAACACATGAAACTAGTTTAACTTCTAAAGAATCAACAGTAGTACATATGCATAAAATGGGTATCATTAATAATAGACACATGTTACCGATGTGGAACCCTATCTAACACACTTATCCTCGCGCTACCTCAAAAATTATATTTTCACTGGACTGGGTAGCATCTACGTCCACTGGTTCCTAAAGTATTGGAAAAGTGTGGATATCAGTAATGAAAATACGAAACGGCAAATAACAATAATATGATAAATAGTTCACCGATCGGTAAGAATATTTATCTATAAAAAACTGGTTAACCGATTGGTTTACTGACGGTAAAAAGACACTGATCGATAATTAAGAATTAATCGAGACGAAGAAAAATTATACTGTCGTAGTGGCTCCACGAGTTGCTTGAGGGGTAGAGAAAACACGATCGTACGAATGCTCCCCTGTATAAGGACGTTTGTTGGAAAAATTAGAGTCCAAATGTTGTAGTAAATTTTTCACATTCTTTAGGATGAACAATTGCGGTTGACACTCTAGGCTCCCTACTTGCCTGGGGAGGTTCTTTTTCTGTGGCAACATTCTGTTGCTTTTCCGCAATCTTTCCTAGGGCAATATTAGAATTCACCCCCTCTCCCTGTTCCTCCTCCTCTTCTTCTTCATCTCCATCTTCATTCATTTTCAATGTCTAGTTCCTTAATGACGTCTTGTTGTCGATCATCATCATTGAACAAAGAACCCATGTATACCTACACAAACAAAGACCCATTAAGAAACATAACTGTCTAGATAATAAAATCACTGAACAGTAAATAAAGAAAACACGGATCGAGAAATAAAGTAAAACCAATAGAAAACCGACCAGTGAACAAAATCAACTGATCGAGAAATAAAATCAACCGAAAAGTTATGACTCTCAAAAGTGTGGGAAATTCAAAATTCGAATATCAAATTAACCGTGTAGGAAGAATGGTCACCGATCGGTGTCTAATTAGTCATAAAAATCATCGAGCGATTGAATGAGATATTGATAGGTAATTGATTCAAAAGCATTCGAAAACTAAATTAACAGCGCGGGCAGGGTTAAAGTTAACCGAGCGAAAAAACATTGGTAAAGAAAATTCCAAACAGGAAGACTGGTCACCGATTGGTGTCCAATACGTAATAAAAATCACCGGTTGGTTTAATAAATATACCTATCGATAAAACAGCAGTTAAGAAAATTCATTGAAAAAAAATGGTCACCGACCGGTGACAAATCGGTAATAAAATATGACCGATCTATTGTATAAATTTATCGATTGATCATCGACCGGTAAATTAAATTTAGGAACGAACCTTTGAAGGGTTAGAGAGGACAGGAAAAAAAATTCCAGTCCTCTTTGTGTGCCTTTGAGTGTACTTCAATATCCTTGGAAAGTTTGTCGAAGTCATCGAGGGTGCCAAGGATGGAAACCTTTCATACACCCAGGCTTGCAACACATGAATGCATCCATATATATATATTGTATCTTTTCTTCTCGCACTAGGATCTCGTCAATGCCAAATTGTTTATCAAATAACCATACACAATGAGACCCCAATGATAGTCCCTACACCTCTGGACGTTATCAACCAATGCAATATATTTCGTTCAAAGGGCGTGGTGAGTATCAAGAATAAAAAACAAAGCTAACATGTACATGTTAGCGAGGTTTTTGAAGTCGACGTCCGATAAGTCGGTGGTCTGAAAAGCAGCCAAAATATGTTTGGCCTTAACCTTGTGACTCAAAGATTCGCCGTCAAAGGGGAGCAATTTCGTTTTAGAATCAGAAATTAAATCTTGAGGCGCATCCGTGAAGGTTGATTCGCAAACCTTCAACCCAAGAACAAGTACAACATCGACCGGTTTTAAATAAAACTTGTTTTCCCCCAGATGGAAAACAACGTTGCCCTGATACCTCGCAACAAAACAATGGATTAAAGCACCAGTCATTTGCAGATCCGACACCTTCTATAATGGACAGAATACGTCATCGTCCAATAACGTCTTCCTCGCATCAGATAAACCACCGTAAAACCTTCAAATTGCCTTGCATGATGAGAGGTTTTGCACGGTTTGCTCCATTGGTGCGCAGATGGTAGCAAACTGTTCGAAGAAATGAAGATATTTTTTTTCAACAGTATCGTTAGGGGTCGGTACAGCAAATGAAACCCTATTTATAGGTGGGAAGTCGAAACGACTATCTTAAGAAATATCAGTTACCGAGCGATAAACTATCGGTCAATTATCGATTATCGATCGGTGAAAAAAGAGGACGGTTAAAAATAAATGATAGAATATTTACCGATACAAATGAGAAATAAGTCGAACCGACTGTCGTTTGAAACATCCACCGATCAGTAACTGATACTGATCGGATAAGGTTTTTACCGATGTGTAAGACATCAACCAATCGGTAGACAATCGGTAATAATTATTGATACGGACCGGTTACCGATCGGTTAATAGTTTAACCGATCGATATCCTAACAGATAAAGTTCTTACCGATCGGTAATAATTATCGATCGACAGATTTTCTGTTTATATTTTTATTATTAAGCATTATCTAATTTTTTATTAAAATCATTTAAACAACTACGAAATGGACAAGAAATAAAAAAAATAAAAAAAATATGATTTTCTGCAACTAATTGCCTTGATCTTTAAAAAATAGTGCATCGGTTAAAACATCCACCGGTCGATCCTAAGTGGATAAGGTTCTTATCGATCGGCCGGACATCATACCGATCGATAATAATTATCGATCGACAGGTTTTCTATTTATAATTTTATTATTAAGCATTATCTAATTTTTCGTTAAAATAATGTAAACAACTACAAAATGGACAAGAAATATTAAAAATAAAAAAAAAATGATTTTCTGCAACTAACTCTCTTAATCATTAATTACAATGAACGATTGACCTGTCAGTAAAAAATTAGCACATCGGTTAAAACATCCACCGATCGGTTGATAAACGGTAATTATAAAACTTTCCTGCCAGTGCTTCTGTTACATTGCTTTTTGCATGTCCTGTTGTAATACCCTAGGATTGCACAAAAAAAAAATTGTTGAACTTCGAGCAACTCGCCCGAAGGTTCAGGCACTTTTTGTCTATAAAAAGAAGGTTCCCCCTCTCATTTTCACACCAAACCAACTCTCTTCCTCTTGTTGAAAAACTTTTCTCTCTCTCTTTTTGAGACTCTCTTCGCAGTGCAACTTGGTTCTGCTCGGGGGAAGGCGCCAGTGAAGGAGTTATTATCTGAAGGTGGGGAACGATACATAGGTTTGCGTGTCTTATAATTTTTATTAAAGTTTACATTCATTTATCATTATGTCTACTATTCATTTACACTGCATTATTGCGTATAATATTCATACATGTCATACTTATGCCTGTATATTTAGAGTTCATGTATTACACTGTTACTATGCCAGATTAGTGGTCAATCTGACTCAACCAGGCATTGTCTTGTCCTCAGTAACTTTAAATAGTGAACGGGAGGCAGCGTGCTGCTCTAGACGATTGGTACTTAAGTAGACCTAGTGTCTCACCTCTCAAACTGGAAACTGATCTGGTTAGTCTTATTTGAAAGCTATCAGCTTGTACAAGTGATACTGAACATCCTAACTTTACACATGGTGATACTAACCTGATAAGAATCACCAGACGTTGTCAAAATCCTGTCTAATGTTAGTAAAGACCGGACCTGCTCATGCATTGGCATCATACATAAACACTAGGTACGTAAGTGGTTTATGATCCACAAAATAGTTAGAAGCAATGCTCACTATTATTGATATATCTCCGAAGAGGGACGTACAATGAGAACTCGGGTTTACGTGGGGATGGACATCTGTACCTGAATCTAGGGCGTCGTTCCTGATAAGGGATGTACAATGAGAACCTGACTACACTTGGGGATGTACATCTTTACATGAACTCAGGTGACGTACAATCATGGAACCATTACGAGACGGTGTCATGCATACATACATGTTGGGCCCATATTTTGTAACCCTTTGTTTATTCATTGGGGATTTTGGAAGGATGTTCCCTTTACTATTTCATGTACAAAAATATATTCTGAAATTAATGAAATCAGACTTGTACATAATTGTGTTCCTGCGCACTAGGTTATTGTTATAATGCATTCGCGCCTCGTCCGTGAGTGTTCTGCCGGTTTAGGAGCGTCCAGGCGGGGTGTGACACCTGCGGTTATGACCATAGGCATCTACCACACTTTACATGACGTATTTCACCTTTAGATCGTATACGGTGCTTGTGCGGATGCCCGGGAGGTACTTGACCCTTAGGAAGAAGTACAAGAAGACAGTTAGATGCTCATGGCCACTGACTCTTGTCTAGCGTGGGATGAAAAAAATTTGAATATGTCATATCATATGTTGCAGTCATGAAGTAATTCTCGCAAAATGAATACACATTATGATTATGATAGGTTATGGCGGCCATTGCATGTGAACAAGGTAAATCATCAATGTACCATCGATTGCATGTGCACGATCCGAATCGCAAATTCACGTGATTTGTTTTGAACTCAAGGTCAATTCCATATTCCATGTTCCCATACACAATCACAGACTTGCGCCGAGACCATTCAGTAACAACATCTAAGTGCTTTTGCGCCGTTTTAGTAACCACACCATTAATCTCTTCTGCTTTACAATGACGTGTATAATGATATTCTGCAACACGACGTCAAATTGTTTCGATCATCTTTACCGGTGGTAGAAATCTTGCAAGCTTTAACACATTGTTGTAGCTCCCGGCAAGGTTTGTGGTTAATAAATCATATCTTTGACCTAGGAACATGGAACGTGCCCAATGATTTGGTTCTGAGTCCATAATCCACTTAACCACATCTGAACCACATTGTTCTTGTATTTTACCAACGACATTTTCCCATTTCATAGGTGTATATGCTCTAGCCAAAACCCAAAACAATTTTTGAGCAGTGCCATCTTTGAAGGCACTGTAAAGATTTTGGGCTAAATGTCGAACGCAGTATGCATAATGGACATTGGGAAAGATTGTTGGCACGGTTCGTAGTAAAACTTAATTCCTATCAGATATCAACACAAATTCGGCATCACGACTAGTTATTCTATCTGTAATGATCTCTAGAAACCACTTCCAACTTTCAGCGCATTCTAACTCGACCATAGCAAACGCAATAGGAAATAGGCATTTGTCACCATCATACGCAGTAGCAATCAATAGATGCCCAAGATATTTCCCCCTTAGGTGTGTCCCATCAACTAATAAAATCTTGCGCATAGTACCCAAATAAGCTCTTATAGATGGACCAAAATCCCAAAACATTCAGTTAAATATGTTATCATTGTTAATGTCAAGTGCTAAAACAACATACAAATCCACATGTTGCAACTCCAAGAAGTAATGAGATAAGTCCCTAAAAGACTCTTCCCACTTACCTAATACTTGGTCTGTTGCTATTTCTTTTGCATACTATGCCTTAAAATAGCTCAATGTCACTCCAAACTCTTTGCTAAAATCAAATTTTATCTCAGTAGGTGTGTACGTAGGATGACTGGCAAAATGATCCCTAATCCATAGAGCAATATGGGAACATTTCGCATTACGATGTCCATGACCGCGAAGCGGGAAAGAGCAAGTGTGCTTAGGCTCATATCGTTTGATCGTGAAACGATCCCCGACAACGGATGCATGTATCCTCCACTAACAATTTCCATCAATGCATCTTGCAGATACAACCCCTGACTTCATCTTGGTAGCCACATACTCATAGTTCTTGTACATGACATTCTCTCTCAATGCTTTTACAAATGCTTGCTTGTTTTTAAATGTCTGGCCGACGATAAAATCTCCTTTCCATGTGAAACCATCCTCTTCAGATAAATAACCATCCATTGCACATTCTATGGGTACGTAATCATGTTCCTTTGAACCCGTAGAGAATTGAGGAGGACCACCTTCCTGTGTGCCAATTGGATCATGCAATGGCACAAAATCATCATCAACTATAGTGTTATTGTTATCACCATGCCCGTGATTGTTATTTTCAGCATCCATTGAATATGGAGAAGTACAATGGTCCTGACTATCATGTTGATCATCTAATGACACAAATTCATCATCAACTATAGGGTTGTCAAGATCACCGTGCTAATATTTCACATTGTAATTTTACCGCATTCATCTTTTAGGGCCGTGAATGGTACGTTGAGGTCGGAAATCCTCAAATTAGTACTTGTATGATTTTTCTCGATGTGTATGATCACATTTTCACAATCATAACATTCAAATAAATCAAACATGGTCAATAAATCATCTTGGCAGGGTAAATCGTGTGTAAATATCGCTTTCTTGTATTCCTCTAGAGAGTAGATCAATTTTTAAGGATAGGCGTTGTCAGGACCCCTTCACAAACTCCCAGGGAACATCCTGACCAGCACAAAAATCTAACCATTCTCACTCATAGGATAATTACATCCCTGTTAAGCCTTAACTGAGACTCCGACAAAGTCTCCTCTATAAATAAGACATCTCACAAAAACAAATTACCTAATAATCCATCCAACAAAATATATTTATCTATCATCCACATCCATCAAAACATATCATCATTCAGTTCAACCCTGTTAACATCTAACAATATCTATCTATCCAATACATCCATCTATTAATTGCAACCATCTACTTAGTTATACATGTGGGGTATCATATACATATATGTATAAATCAAAAGATCAAATTACCAAACCTACATCAAAAACACTCTTCTGGCAAGGCACTCCTATGTCAGTGATAAACTATTCCCTTGCCCTTCTCTGCTGCTGAAGAACTTGAAATATTTGGGAATAGGATGAGCCAACGGTGCCCAGTGAAATAGAAATCATATATACCATCATCTATATATCTACATCATCATGTATGCATGAACATGTTATGCCAATCAATATGCAGTACATACATATCATAGTAACATCCAATATATAATGTAAACTAATTCCATGTGCGAGACACATATTTCAGCCTTATTCAAGTATGTGACAAACTTTTCCAAGACAAATATGAATACATATTGTCAATAGGTGCTAGGTTTATAGCTTAAAGTCACATTCCAGCCTTACTTGAATAAGTCAGTCAGATGTACCAACGAACTAGTTCTTTGTATTATTCAATACTTACCAACTAGTGTTCTAAAGAAGAAATGTAAACCGTACTCTAATTCCAAGTAAACATCCCTCTTTTCGAACATAATTAGCTTTCCTCGCAATTCATACTAGAACACGTCACACTTTCCAACTGAATAAATTCCTACATAAACCTTTAAATCTAAATAGGACCACTAAACACCATTATTCTTGTAGGGGGTAAACTCAACCTACTCGATTATATTCAAAGGTCTAGCTCCAATAGATTTATTAGTCCATATAGAAAATCTCTGCCTTTTCTTCATGCAAAAATCAAACATGCACATGTACAAGCATTCACATATAAATATTATGATGATATAAATGAAAATAAAATGAAATTCTACTCACAACCAATGCTAGAATAGTTTCCACACTACCACTTCACTCCACACTCCTATTCAAACCTACACATATCATTTTCATTTTATATTAATACTCATTCATATTAATTAAGTCATATTAATGAGTATTCTTTCCATTTATATTAATTTCTAACTTTCCAATTCAGTCTCATAATTATATTCGAGTCTCCCTGATGGCCAGTCTAAATAATTTCTACCACCCTCTAAAATATTTTCAAAGTGAAAGACAATAGAAATAAGCTTTTTAACCTTATTTCTACATGTCTCCTAGTCCAACATACTTACTGAAACCATTCAATTGCATACTAAAAATACTAATCGATATCCAAAAATTATGATCTTGGTATCGAAATGTCCGAAATTCAGTCATTTACTATTTTATGGTTTCAAACCAGAATTTCACCGGAGTTTGACATAGTTCCAAAGGCCCCAATTGTCAAATTTGACTTCCGACAGCTGTACCGGCTCTAATATTACACATGAACGTAAACAAACTACGTATTCGCGATCTACGCGACTATAGAAGTGATAATATATATTTTTTACATGTTTCCATTCAAAGTGGATCAAAATTCCATTTTTGAAAACACTACAAAACGCCTCCTATAGCAAAAAATAGACAGCTAGAATTGTCACACTAGTTAAAAATCAATTTCACGACAAAAAATAGTGAAAAGAGCTTAACGACACGTCAAATTTGGCCATGAAACCGTCACGAAACCGTCGCCCTTTCTTTTCTTTTCGTTTTCTTCTTCTCAACTTTCTTTCTCTGTTTTTTTGTTCTTATTACTTTAGAGTAAGAAAAAACACTTAAGAGCATGTTTTAAAAGCTCTTCCCATACACCTATATGCCATATAATAAGCCAACTCTCTTTTTTTGTTCATTTAATACTTATCTCATTTCATCCACTCATATATTGCATTTAAACCATTACATGTACTCAACTCATATTCTCTAATATCCATAACATACCACACATAATGTTATTATTAGATAATAATGGTATGCATAATATTATCTAATATTCATAACATACATACACTCATAAGCAATTTACATCACAAAAAACATACCATACAACATATAAAAATTATTAGGGTCCCATTTTATGAAAATTAGGGTCGTTATAGATGTTATGTTGAAGTTCAAAAGGTTCCAGCACTTGCCTCTTGAAGTCCACAAACATCACAGGATAATTTACGGCAATGACGTTACATGTTCCACCATGGTAGGTTGTTGCAAATGGTTTTCCTACGGTGCACAAACCACCATAGTGACATAACCCAGGCATTGAATATCTCTAGAGTTGAAACATAACTAACTATCCACAACTTGTTGAATTAATCGATAAATAACTATTATACAAATAACCGATCGATAATATCGATCAGTAAATAACGATTATACAAATAACTGATCGGTAAATAAAGATCAAACAAATGACCGATCGGTAAATAGAGATAGATAAATAATCGATCGGTAATTAATGATCAAAGGAACTAACGCTCGGTAAATAACGATTACACAAATAATCGATCGGTAAATAATGTTCAAACAAATTACCGATTGGTAAGTAACGAATATACAAATAACAGATCGATAATGCATATTACAGTAAGAATTGGACATGATGGATGATTTTTCAAACTATTAGTTCAAATCTTTGCATGGGTGAGTAGTGCGCAAATAGTCGTGCATAAAGAGTGAGTAGTGTATGTAGTAGAGTTCAATAGGTATGGTAAAGTTCGCATAATAGGTAATACCAACTTCTTTTAATTTTCACAAGCAGTGGACTTACCATTTTTGAAAAGTGCAACGATATGCAACGATCGGTCGAAAGCTCTAACGATATGCAACGCCTGGATCTAGAGTGATATTAACGAAAGCTCTTTGTAAATGAAGATGCTCTTTGTTGTCAATGAAGAGGGGTAGTATACTTCCCAGTTCGACATGACATTGAGGTGACAAGTTTCTGTCAAATGGTACGGTACACTTAACTTATCGAGGAGATAACTTAAAGAACGGTAAGGTTGTGGTATCTGCCCGGTTGCCTATTGAAAATTTCTTAACCGACTTATGTGTTTACCGATACTTAACCGATCGTTTACTGTGCGGTCACCGATGGGTGACCAATTTGCTTATTCCTTCCTTCGATTATTTGGTAACTAATAAGGAACCGATCGGTAACTGTTCAGCCATAATGTTAGTAACCGGTCAATGGTATTCCACGATCGGTAGGAAATAGCAATTAAGGTAGAATGTTCAGTTGGTTTCTTTGGTTTCTCTTTTTACCGATGGGTCTCTCTGCTTACCGAGGAGGTCACATGAGTTGCTATTAGGAAGAGGGGCAAAACAGTCAGGCATGCCAACCAAGTGACAACGATTTGATTGAAAGATGACTAATGAGTTGCAGAGGATCCAAAATCTAAATTTCAAAAACTTGAGACCTCTGCTACAGAAACATGAACTTTCAGGACCCAAACTCTAAAAAACCCTTCTTTTTTTTATTTTTTATGGAACTTTAGAAGTTAATGATATTATTAAGAGGGATAAAATGGTAAATTTATATTTTAGTCATTTTTCGTTGTCACCCGTTGGCAACTGCGTGTAGGCTTGGAATTATTTCTATTTATGTTAAATAAAAACATAAACCCTAGATTAAATAAAACATAAACAATTAATATATATTATATCTATATTATATATAACAAAAATAAGTTTATAAATGTACCCACCAAATACACTTACTCAACTCAATCCACCTACTTAATTACCCTCTTCTTCTTATTAAAAAGTCTAATAAGTTTATTGCATATCTTTAAGTTATCAATTATAGAAGGCCATTTTGGACTTAGAATCTTTGTTTCCTTAATTACAACATTTTGGCTTTTCCGTTTCTTCCGCATTCACTCAACTTAAATACACATTCCTACTATTCAAAAAAAAAAAAAAGATGTACATTCCTAACGCACTCCTATCTTTTCTCAATAAAAAGTAACTAAATTGAAACTAAGTGCAGTTGGTTCGTATTCATTTATGTTAGAGCCAAGGTTCATATTCATTCATGTTAGAGCCAATGACAAGTAGCTCACCCGATTAGGTATATACCTCTCTTTATATGAGGTAAAAGATTCAAATATCTGGTCCAAACACAAACAAGTACGGACAATGCTTAGTATTAACGAACTTGTTGCGTGTCTGTGCCCTACCCACTTTTAAAACCATGTCCGTCCATATCCGTTTATTTTAAAAAGGAGGATCCCATTTTTTTTCTGGATTTTATAATTTATTTTTTAAAATATATTTAAAAATATGAAAATATCATAAATAAATAAAAACATAAAAATTTATTTTTAAAAAACTAAACTAAATATAAAACTAGTTTTTTATATTTCTTATTTAATGATATGTACAAAGTTAAAGATTACATATATATAAAGTATAATTATTATAATCTACTTAAAGTTGCAATATATGATATTAAGCTAACAATAAGTAAATTAAGTTTTTATTTTACTACATTTAATTTTTACTAATATATATTTCAAAAATAATATAGATTTCAAAAATCTCATTTCAAACTATGATTTTTCATTTAAAGATAATTTCTTTTCCAAATAAATACTAATAATAATATCAATAAAATGTTAATTAAGATTTTATTTACAAATAGTAAAAGTTACATGCAACACACTTACACCTTCATCCTATGTTTAAGTAAAATATTATATGAATAAAAAATAAATTATAAGAGATACAGATTTACAAGTTCCAAGCAAACTAAGTTTGGGTGAAGCATTACATCCCATTCTTCATGCCATGTTTATCCATAGAGTCACCATAAATTCCGCATCCATGCTTATCCATATGGTCAAACAAATCCAACCCCTTCTTCTTGCCACTGATTTACAAGCTTGAAAGTCACCCACAACTTCATCTCTTCCTCACATTCATTCAAGATGATCTTACAATACCATTAAACAGAACATCGTTTTGAGAAGCGAATTGAAACTGGAAATTCAGGACTTGCATTGACAATGCATGTTAAAACAAATGTTTCTTCAATGGTAGTGAAGTTGGAGCTTTGGATGTCAAAAGGATGAGGGATTCAAGGGCTCTGCAAAGTGATACAACCACTCCATCTCCTTTCTTGCACAACAATCTCACATAAAACTCTCCTTCCTCTACATGAAACACTTCCATCTGCTCAACAAATTTGCATTTTATAGGCACTTTAGACCTCTAGCAGTTGCATGATATGTGGTGGATTCAAGTTTCACAACAAAATGTATATTGACATCAATCTTACTGCAAATCGGGTACTTATTGGCCGGAACATGTGGCTTCTTTGGATTTTCACCACAGCCTTGAAATCTTCTCACTCCTCCTTGTAGTGATGACTCAAGCCTTCTGATTTCAGCTATCAGCTTCTTAGCTTGCATTTGTAACTGTTGAACACATTAATGCATCTCATGTGATCAATGCCTTGTCCATCTGTGGTGCCAGAATAAAATTAGAGAAAACTATTAAAAGAGGAGAAAAAAAAAATAATCAAGAACAAAATGCCTAAATTCAACACATTTCTCCCAAGTCACTGATGATGGAACTAATTAAGTTTGACAAGAGAGGAAAACAGAACATTTGTCACACCAATTTTATGTAGAAATAATGCTAGGATGAATTAGATACTAAATGTTTCATTAGAGAAATGGACTTGAAGAATCATGAATGAAGAACAAGGTTGAAGTAGACACATAAAAAGTTACAATTACACACCTTAGTAATGTTAAGGAAGCAAGGAACACAGTGCATATAACTTCTCCTTCATGGTACCTCTCCTCCTTTAGACTCTAATGGAGCAGAATCAGGAACTATAATTTACCCAGAACAATGCGTGAATGCAGCATAAATCCAACTTATTGGTTGAGCTGGTACAAACAAGGAGAATTTAAGCCTATACAAGCAGAGATTGTTCAATAGTTTGAGGGTTTGAAATCAAAATGGCAGTCATGTTTTTGACATCCAAACCAAAACCAGAGGTGCTGCTAATTTTCTACACGCACAAAAGATATAAAATATAACACCAATACAGACGGATGTTTGCTTAAAAGTGAATTATTCAAGCATGATATTGCAAGAGAAAAATAATTAAATAGCCTTACCAGATCAGGGAATGCATAGAGAGCACATGCATCGACAGTATTTAGTAGGCACTCATATGGACCATGCTGCAAATATCAGACAATATAGACAGATATAAAGGGTGCTGTGACTAATAAACAAAATCCAAAACAGTGTAGAATGGTTCGACACTGTATATCATCAGAAATCAACAGAAATCAACATGTAGATTTTTGAAAGTTTAAATTGGTTCTATTGATAATTTGTGTGTATGAGGACACTACAAGGATTCAAGTTCAGGAGTCACAGACCTTTTTTCTTCCACTTACAGCTAGCTACTTTTCCTGAGATAATATGAATAAAGTCTGAAGACTGCATTCTCATTAAATAAAATAAATAAATAAATAAAAGAACAGAAGAAATAATATGCAAAAAAAAAAAACTGAGGATAAAAGATCAAGTACAGATAACCAATGCATGCTGCAGTGCATGTATTTAACTGTTAGTAAAAATCCACTTTCAATGGTAATGGGAGTTTTTCTAGTGGTTTCTATATTCAAATATAATCAATGCTCTTGTTGCTTTAGGGTTAAGTACCCCTACTGGTCAAATACCTTTAAGGCCTTGCTAGGTCCAATACTAATCTCACACATAAAGTTAGCTTAACTTTAACAGAGTAACCTAGCTGGTCAAATATGTTTAATGATCTGTTCTTTCTTATAGGCCCTGACAGAATTTAAAAAGAAAAATGAAGCACAAAAATGAGCTCTTGCAAAAACCCATATATTATGCAAGCCTAGATAAGAGTCTGTGATCACATAAAATCCATGAGGCAGATAGAATGTTATCAAACTGCAAATTTAAACTCAACTCAACTAAGCCTTTTCCCAACTACATGGAGTCGGCTGAATTGCCGATTTAACTGCACTATGAATTTGACAAATACCACTAATTTTTTCTTATATATATTTTTCGAAGTTATCATCATAGAAAGTGCCCACATCAAATCGAAAGCAGTAAAAAAAATTTTTTTGGGCATTCTTCACCAGGTTTGTGACTAATTTGAAAGCATCAAAAGGGGGTCAACTGACGCTACTCAAAGCTACTTAAAGCAGTTTTGGAGGCTTTGCCAACATATTCCCTATCTGTCTCCGAGGCACCAGGGAAGGTAGTGGACTGCCTGGAAAAGATGTTCCTTGATTTTTTGTGGAAAGGGGAGAACAAAATTAAGGGGCGTCACTTGGTTGCTTGGAATGTTGTTAGTAGAAGACTCAATCAAGGAGGCCTTTCCATTTGCAACATCTCTGCTAGAAATCAGGCGTTGGTGGAAGTGGCTTTGGAGATTCCCACATGAACAAGATTCCATTCAGGCAAAAGTCAGCAACAACTACAAGACAATCTCCAAGATACTAGCATTGCCCCTAGATGTACCTTTACCTTACAAAAGACTTGTTCCATAAAGTGACTAGACTTAGATAGGGTAAAAGGGATAGACCCTGTTTTTTGGAAGACATTTGGTATGTACTTCTAATTTTGCCATTTCTTCCCTAACCTTTACCGTTTGTCTCTTGCCCACAACCAACCTATATCGCATTTGTTTCTATGACCAACCATGATGGGGGGAATTTGGGGTCGAACCTTCATCTGGGTAGGAAACCTTTGGAAAGGGAGGAGGAAGAAGCGAGTGGCCTCTTCACTTGTCTTTCTCATGTGCAGATTTCAAATGAGGAGGAATGCTATTGTTGTCCTAGAGATCCATCGGGACCTTTTACAACCAAATCTTTTTTTATCTTCATCAGAGATAACCCTAGCATTCTCGTTTGTCTATTCTTAAGACCCCTGTGGAAAGTGTTGTGCCTTATAAAGTTAGGTTTTTGGGTTGAAATACCTTGCTTGTGAAGGTTAAAATTTGTGACACCCTCCAGAAAAGATCTTCTTTTTGCTCATTGTCTCCACATTGGTGTTTCTTGTGCATGCATGAAATTTGGGCAATGTGGCATCATCATTTTCCAATTTGCAATACCTCAGAGTTGGACTCCCAGGATGAAGTCGTTTTCAAGTACTTGATACGGTATTGCCTGGTTGGAAAAAGCATTGGGCAGTGGTCTATCTTGCTATACTATAAAGTAAATGGAAGGAAAGGAATAAGAGGGTTTTTGAGGGGTTAGAGTTAAGTGCCATCACAGTTTGGGAGAGATCCCATTTTTTGGCTTCTTTTTGGATTGCAAATTCTAAATTGTTTGAGGATTATAGTTTTCCAATTGGCTTAAGGGTTAGAAATTTCTTGTACTCTTAAGAGTGGTTGAAGGGATTCTTGTGCCCTTTCTTTCCAATTTCCACTATTTTGTACTAGCTTTCATCTTTACCTATTTAATATTATTATTTAGTTTCTTTGGAAAAAAACAATTGAGAAATAGAAGCTAACTACTATGTGATCCATTATGATCACATTTCCTTACCTTGAATCAACTTAGTCTTTCAGGAAAAAAAACAAAAAAAAAGAAATACGCAACTCAACTCAACTAAGCCTTTTTCCAACTACATGGGGTTGACTACATAAATCTACTTCCTCCACTTTGCTCTATCGAGGGCTAAATGGACATTTAAATTACAAGTAGCTATATCTTTTTTAATTATTTCTACCCTTGTTATTTTAGGTCTTCCACTACTACTTCTATCATTACCAGAAATTGTTAATAGGTCACTTTTCTTAACCGAGGCATCTAAAGGACTTCGTTATATGTGTCTATACCACCTTAATTGGTTTTCTATCATATATTTTCAATTGGGGCTGCTCTCACCATTTCTTGAATATGTTCGTTTCTAGTTCTATCTTTGAATATTATGACACGTATCTATCTTAACATGCGCATTTTTGTTATACTTAGTTTGTTTACGTGTTGTTTCTTTATTGCCCAGCATTATGTTCCATACAACATAGCTGGCCCAATAGCAGTTTTAAAATCAAAGATGTCTTCATCCTAAAGAATCAAAGATGATTTTTATGAAGTGCGATATACTACATGCAAATGCAATAAAAGTTTCACATTCATTCCAAAGAATTTCTTGATACAAAATACAAAAGCCTGCTGTAACATTTCAAGGGAAGGTTCCTGAATCAACATTAGTGTGGTGTCCTTGATTAGAATGATGAAATGAAATAAGCTTTCTTTTATTTTTCTTCCCTTTCTTTTTTTCTTTTTTCTTTTTTCTTTGTTCTTTTTTTTTTTTTTTTTTTTTGTGGGGTGGGGGGAGGATCAGCTTGGTTGTCAATACCCTTTTGGATATAATGACATTACTTACTTTCAAATAACATTAGTACTAGACTACTAGTCACTCTGTTGACAGCAAGTTACTCTAGATTAATTTTTTTCAAGCCACAAGTAACAATGCTGAATGCATCTTAACAAAATGCATCAACTCTCATGAGTTTGTCTAATATCTTGTATCCTTCAAAGAGAAAAAGTGAATCTATGTTTTCAGTAAATGTAGATTTCACGGAATATATACTGGGTATCAAAAGAGTAGGGGGTTGAATATTGGCTTCAAAATTGTCATTAGCCACACAGATGGATAGTTAAATTAGAGATACGCTGAATAAGTCCTACTTCTACATGATTATAACACATTCTTAAAAAAAAACTCAAGGAAAATTTTATAAAACAATATGTAAACCATCATGCTTTAGGGAGATGAATATTGGTTGATGATATAGGGATAAACTAAGTAACATATATGAAAATGAAAAATAGATGGCTCGAAAAGGATGGCCGTCCAAGTGGAAGTCTTTCCCTCAAAAAGATCTTAACAGTAGATTCATTGAGTATTGTACCATTAAAAATTGGAATGATCTTAACTATATTGGAATTTGTCAAAAAACATGTGTTGTCCTCAAAGTCATTCAATCAAGTTGCTGGAGAGAAAGAAACCAGAAAAACAAAAATAAAATAAAAGCACAGGCATCCATGTACTGCAAATAATTTTCTCCAATCTAAAAGTCAAAACCATTGTAAAATCTCATAAATAGAGAAGAGAGCATACCTTGTTTATGAGATTCTTAAACAAATCTAGATTTTAACCTACCAAACATACCATCATGTTCATGGAAAGAAAGAACCAAATCCGAAAGGGGACATTAATGCGCACTATGAATCAAATGAACAAATATATGAACAAATTAAAGATTAATAAGCAAGGAACCAGGTGCTCACCAGTGGCTGCTTGTTACCTAAATAGAGGAACTCTTAAACCTAATTCAACATGAATCCATTAGAAAGAAAGATGAAAAATAAAATAGAAAAAATTGTGAATCTCCAAGGATTTGATTCTTATCACTGAATATCAGATGTGAGACCATTGCTGAATGTGTGAGAATATCTGCACAATTAAGAGATGAACAAAAAAGAAGAAAAATGATATGAGAATTTCCAAGGCTTCCATTGAAAAAACCAAAGAAATACCAGTAAGCTTTGATCCAATTGCTTGTGCTCAAATATTCAACCACCACATCACACGATGAGTCACCTTGTAATTTCCCCCGCTCTCTCTCAAATACGGGCTTCAACAATTTCCATGTGGCATGACATGGGCTGCCATATGGCTGCCCACTTCTAGTGGGTGGTTTTGGAACCGCCCACAACCCATAATTACTATGACCATGAGGAAGTTGCATGGGATTTTGATAAGAGAAACAATTTGAGTCTCTCTTAATCAATGGATGATAAGGATGAGCATGGATTGCATACAATCATGGCAATAATTCTACCTACTGAGTTTACTCCCACGCTCTGCTATTGTGATTATTGATTAAGTCTATTTAGAATCAAAATTTCTCATTGGATTCAAGAATGAACAGAATTTGGGTTATGGTAATTGAATCACCCTCGTCTTAGTGGTGTGATTTATCGTGAAAATCATATTAGAGCGGAGAGACACTTGATCAGCAACGGTTCCGCACTTTGGTAAATTTTCCGCTTTACTTTACATTGAAATATATTAATTTCCAACAGTGTGAGACTTGGATTCACACTGTTCCAGCCCTTGGGTATCTATATGTATGTCTTGCTCTAAGAGTAATAGACATATAACTTGTATGTAAGATCAGTGTGAAAGTACTTGGGGGAATTTATGAAGTGAAAATCCTTCATTATCACGCCATTGCATTTTCCAACCAATATGTTCCTTTAACTTAAGCCATTTCCCTTACAAATTGGAATCAATGAGCAAGTGAACTTTCATCCCCTTATCTGCTTCACTTACATCAGAATTTGACTAACAGATTGCAAAAACAACTATAAAAAGACAGCACTGAAAGGCCAATAAATATCAAGCACCAAGTCACCAAAAAAAGAAAAAGAAAAAAGAAGAAAGAATTGAAAGAGCTTCTGATGACAAAGAATGCCTACACTGCTACACATTTGAACCTTGATCAAATGTAAAGAATCATGAAAGTAAAAGAATGAGTCAGTACTAGCATCCATTGAAATCATAATATGGTCATAATATTTATCAATCGAAATCATGTACACATGTACTAGTCGTCGTTCCCCCTATGGAAAACGTTATCAAAAACCCAAAAAAAAAAAAACATCACTACAGAAAAACTCTTTAGCCAGAACAGAAACTAATACCAATATATATATCATCACACATAATCGGATCATGATCACAATTACCCTCTCGCCTTAAGATCGGCTAGGCGCCTCGAAAGATCGTTCTCGTCCACCTTCTCCGTCTCCTCCTTGGCAGGGATCGCATGAGCCGCCGGCTGCGGCAAACCAACCGAAACCTCCAATCCGTAATCATCCGCCACTTGCTGCATCAATGTGTTAACCTCTCCTTCCGGCGTCGATAGCGAAGTACTTCCAGCCATCGAACTCTCCATGAACTCCGCCTGAACCTCCATGTTAACGAACTGCTTCTCAAACTGATCCATCGTCTGCGACATCTTCTGCAAATTCCCCGTCGCAAGCGACGATTCGAGAGATTTCACGATGGACCCCATGGATTTGCTGATCGTGTTCATCTTGGCCTGCGTGTCGAGCCGCGCGACTACGGCGTCGAGACGAGACGCCAATCGGAGGTAATTCATCTGCTCCGTGCGCTTCCGGATCGCGTTCTCGGCGTAGATTCGACCGCCGTCGATGTTTCCTTTCTCGATTGCTTTCTTGACCTTGAGTTTCTCGGATTTCTCTTCTTTCTCGCACTTGCGAGCTTGTCGTTGTAGGCTCTTGGAGGTGAATTTCAGATCCATGATCTGATTCATTAGCTTCTCTGCGTTTCCCATCTCTCTCTCTCTCTCTCTCTCTCTCACTCTCACTCTCTCTCAATAGGGTTTCGTTGAGGATTGAAGATTTTTGAAGGGTTCTCTCTATGTGTCTGATCTTCAATACGCGTTATGACATCGGACTTCCTTCACTGCGAAGTATCGAATTGAAATTCCGAGAAAGTCAACCTTCGCTTTTATAATCATATGATTACTCTTAAAAAAATAAATAATTTTATAAATGTCATTGGAATACAAATAATAACTTATTTGTCATATTTTACTGTTCATTACATAATCAGTACGCCAAACAAGTGCCACGTCAATGCATGACATTTTAAGGAAGACGTCTTTTGAAAAAACGCATTCCCTTAAATTTTTTTATTTTGTATTAACGGAAGGAACTCCTCTCAACAGACTAATAAAAACCCAACAAAAGGCTAAAACTTTTTATAACATCAAAACCCATAACCCCACATCATAAAAAAAAAAGAGGAATTTACAATAAAAAGAGAAGATTCTAACATACCCACAAATGAAATTCACCTCAAAAACGCAATATTGAAATAATCAAACAAGGCTTTTTTTTGCTTCATTTCTCCACCCCTAATATTTTTATTTATTTTTATTTTTTTTGCAAACCATCAAAATCCCATAAACCCAAATCAACAACAAAAAAAAGAATAAGAGAAATTTACACCAAAAACATGAAGAATCTAACATACCCACAGATGAAATTCACCACAAAAACCCAATATTGAAAGAATCAAACAAGGCTTTTGCTCATTTCTCCATGTTTTTTTGCAGAACAGAAAGTAACCCAAATCAACAACAACAAAAAAAAAGAGGAATTTACACTAAAAACATGAAGAATCTAACATACCCACAAATGAAATTCACCTGAGAAACCCAAAACCAAGAGAATTAAGAACAGATCTTCCTCCAAAAACGAAGAAACGCAGCTCAATTATTATGCACCCTTTAAATTTTACAGTGTCTTTTCAGAGATTGGAAGCCGCCTTGGAGCAGCAGATATAGTTGATAGTCTACTGAGATCGTTGCACACGCAAGTGGTTATACATCACAGAGACGTCAACGTTTTCGTAAGCGATGGAATTCTGTGAAGATTATTCCTATTCTCGGCGTTCCTTGTGATGCGGTCATCACTTTTGTTTCAGCAATTCGTCTCCAATTAATCTCTAAAGCCGGAAACTTTGAACTAGGGTGGAAGCTTTGAAAAACAAAGTGAAAGGGTTTCAAAAGACGCCTTCCCTTTACTCAAAAAGAAAAAAATTTGAAGGGAAGGAGTCTTTTAAAAAGACGCCTTCCCTTCACCTTAAAAAAATATATATAAAGGGAAGGCGTCTTTTGAAAAGACGCATTCCCTTCACTTAAAAAAAAAATATGAAAGGAATGCATCTTTTCAAAAGACGCCTTCCTTAAAATGCCACTTAGGCGCCGACGTGGTGCTTGTTTGGCGTGCTGACTGTGTAATGAACAGTAAACTATGGCAAATAGGTCATTATTTATATTTTGATAGTATTTGTGAAATTATTTATTTTTTTAGGGGTAATCATGTCATTTGACCAACGGGACAGTGGATTTTGACATTATTATCTTTTAAAAATAAAAAAATTTAATAAATATCATCAAAATACAAATATTGATCTATTTGTCTTATTTTATTATTCAACGCCCAGTCAGCTGATATAAAAGTGTCACGTGGGCGGTGAAGGTAGAGTTCTTAGGAATGCGTCTTTTGAAAAAATACTTTCGTTGTAATTTTTTTTTGCAGAGAACGCGTTTTTTCAAAAGGCGCATTCCCTGTAATAATTTTTTTTAAAAAACGGAAGGCGATCTTTCTGAAAGACGCCTTCCGTATAAAAAAAAATTCTTTTGCGGAAAGCGTCTTTCTCTTTGCCACCACAAATTACGCTTTCCTCTGATCAGAATTTTTTTTAAATAGAGTTTCAACTCAAAATACCAATTTGCAGATAAATCGCCCAAATTACCAACACAGAAAAACACGCAAAATACCACTACACCATGAAACCATTTCTTATTTATAAAAAGAAAAGAGTTACTTAAGTTCCTCTCCATCAGAAGAAAGGATTCAAGGGAAAAAGGACAACATCATCACACTAAACCCTAATCCATAAAAGAGACCATAGGTCGACTGATTAAAATCCACAGATCATGCAACCTCTCTAAGAAAGCTGACCACAGCCAGCGATCACAACAGGCTTAGAGGTCCTCCCTGAGGAAGATCCAACCTTCTCAATCGCCTTCACCACATCCATCCTTTCAACGACATGTCCGAACACCACGCCCTTTAAATTTCCCTTAATAATTTTTTTTAAGGGAATCCCTCAAAAGAATTTTTTTTTATATGGAAGGCGTCTTTCTAAAAGGCGCTTTCCGTTTTAAAAAAAACAAAAAATTATTACAGGAAAGGCATTTTTTGAAAAAACGCCTTCCTAAGAATTCCACTTCCACCGCCCACACTGAATAGTAAAGTAGGGCAAATGGGTCAATATTTGTGTTTTGATGGTATTTGTGAAATTTTTTTATTTTTAAAGGGTAATCATGTCAAAAGCCCAACGGGATAGGAAGGGCGATAACGCACAGACGTTGGATCAACGTCGTGTCAAGCTATATACCGGGCACATTGGTGATCCAACTACCCAGTTTATTAATGGTATCAATGGATTCGTGCAAATTGTGAACCCGTGTGATATAGGTTTGAAAAAAATATAATCGAATAAGTTTGGTTCCAAGTTATGATTTTAGGCTTTAAAAATCGATCTAAATCGGATCGAGCTGATTCTAAATAAAATTATTAATATTTATTTTTAATGTCTATGATTCTTTTATGATTTAAACATTCTTATAAAAATTATATAATTATCTTATATAATAAAGATTGTTTTTAAAATTTTTAAATATACATTAGGAAAGGTAGAATTACTTCATTATATATATAATTGGTTTTTTTTATTTGTTTAATATATGTATAATTAATATTTTAAACCGTTCATTTCAAACCGAATCAAACCGATTATGTTTAGTTCAGTTTGGTTTCGGTTGGTTATTCGAAATAAACTGATTAAGCTAAATCGAAGCGAACCAAATCATATTTGGTTTGGATTAGGTTTGAGCATTATACGAACCGAAATCTAACTGTTGACACCCCTATAATTTAGTTTTGCGGTTGGAACAATGTTTTGGGCCAAACGTAACTTTATAACCCGTTTGAGAGGTCAATGTTTGCCGCAAACAAAAAAAAAATTGGGCATTTTATGAGCTCCCGCATTTGAAAAAAAATGTTTTTCGTTCTAAACACAGAAGCTATACTAAATAGGGCCTTTCCATAAAAAACTAAAATATATATATTTTGACATTACTGAAAATAAAGGAGAATGTTAGAGTAACAAGTTTGCAATCCCACCTTATGATGACATTTTTTAAAATATAATTTTTTTATCAAAAAATATATTTTAAAAATAAGATTATAAAATGATAGATACTAATGCATAAAAAAAGAACCAAGGATTATCCATATTTATTTAAGAAAAAATATATATTTCAACATAAAGCTATGATTATAAAAATAATTAGAACAATGTCTTCTATAAATAATTCACCCCACACATGTTAGAAACCACTCAACTTAAATGTTATTCAACTCTTATAGTTGAAAGGAGGTAGGGTTGACGTCATTGTGTAACACCCCGCAATTTGAATTAAATACATACGTTGAAGTACGCGTATATCGAGATGTATAATACACGTATTTTTACGCGTGTATGATTAGTAAATAAATAAAAATATGAAATGAAGATGATACATATGAGAGCATCCTATAAAAAAAAATGAAGGTGAATTAAATTGATTAATTTATGGGGTTGCTTAATGAAATATGTGGATTGGAGTATGATTTAAGGACTTAATGCATAGTATGATGTAATGCATGTGTGTAAATGAATACATGTGAAATAAGTGAATTAATAAATGGTGTAGATTGAAATTGAATTATTAAATGACTTATATGAATGAGATGAGTTGAATTGAATGGAATTTGATGGAGGAGTTGGTTATTAAGGGGAGCCTAGGTGTATTGAATCACTTGTATATATTATATATAAATATAACTATCATGTTAATCTTAATCTTGAATGAATAAAAAAAAAGAATAAAATAAAGGGCACTATCTAGTTCCAACGTGTACACCAAAACAAAACAAAAAAAAAATAGAAAAGAAAAGAATTAGAAAGAAAACAAAGAAGAATAAAAAAAAATAAGAGTTGCTGAACCAAATGAAAAAAAAGAAGAAGAAGAAAACAGAGAACAGAACGACGAACGAAAGAGGGAAAGAAGAAGAACGGAAGGGAGAACGCGGGATTCGCGCCAAATTCGGACTCGCGGTAAGTGATTTTCACGCTATTTCTTCGTGAAATTACTATCTAAGCTAGATGTAACATTTCTAGCGGAGTAATTTTTGTCGTGGGAGCCGTTTTACGGCATTTTCAAGAATTGGGGTTTTGGACCCAACGTGAATGAAACTCCGCTAGAATGGTAGAAAATGCTCCCTGGACTGTTAGAAACCCGAATATGTGGTTAGATTCAATTTTATGATTTTTGGAGCCGTTGGACAATTTTAATACAATTTACATCCTTCGGATGAATAGTAAAAATAAATGGTAAATAGTAAATAGTGAATAGTGAATAGTAAATGTGAATAGTAAAAGTAAATAGTGAATAGTAAATAGTGAATAGTGAAGTAAATAGTAATAGTAAATAGTAAAAGTGAATAGTAATAGTGAATAGTAATAGTGAAAAGTGAATAGTAAAAAAAATGAATAGTCCTGTGAACAGTGAGTTGATATTTTAGTAGCTACCGAAATGGTAAATGATGATTCTCATGATAATCTATGGTCATTTCAGTGTTTAAATTGAGAGCTTAAGGGCATGGATAAACGCTCTTGAGGAAGCCCTATTGTTGCTCGATTTTAGCAGTTGAATTAGAAAACCCGTGTAACCACTGTGAGTATAGTTTTCTTGAATTGGTTCTTGTATGGCATTGTACGCATATAAACTGTTTGATTGTACGCATGTAATATTATATATAAGGCATTGAGTTTTATGGATCATGTAAACTGATTTTAGCATTGGAGTTTGTAATGATGAGGCTTTGCGATTCCTCATTGTCATTTCGTTAGGTCTGTCCTAACAAGGGTTGCGATTCTTGAAATGACTATTAATTGGGTAATGAGATGTTGTGGCTACCTTGTAACGGCCATACAACGGTTAGACCCGCTCTCGTGCCTTGCGGAGGAGGGAGATTGTGCATGGTGTTATTGAATTGGGTCATGAGAAGTTGTGTCTACCTTGTACGACTATACAAGGGTTAGACCCGCTCTCTTGCCTTGCGGAGGAGGGGGATTGTGCATTATGTTATTGAAAATCATAAAATTTATGATGTTGACATGTACAATATATTCATTGAATGATGCATGTGTTGAATAAGTGTTTGAAATAATTTTAAATGTCATATTTCTCTAAATGTATATAATTGCCATCTCAAGAACTATATTCACTGAGCTGTTGTTTGCTCACCCCATTTCCTCCAATATTTCAGGTATTGAGTCGAAGGGAAAAGGAAACTCCGTGAGTGAGTCTGGTATGTGTATGTCTGCTTGGAGGAAATAACTTTTGTTATTTTGATATGTATAATTATCACATATTATAGATATATGTATTATCATCTAGATGGGATGTGTGGGCATATATTTATATTGGATGAGGAAATTATAATTTGATGTGTGAATGAATGGAATGGTTATGGGATTTGATTTGTGGTATATAAAAAAAAAATTTATTGTACATTTTGGGAAGGATTGTGAGAGTACGTTAAGGCTGACAGTGTATTATATACAGTATATGGATATGTACAGTGTATAATATGCTGTGCCGGTCATGATGTCAGCCTACGTTAGGGGCGTCTTGACACGTTGAGAGGAAGGAAAGAAGTTTATGTCTTCATGAAAATGACTTTGAAGCCATCCTCCAAAGCTTTTCCTATACTAAATAAAAGGCAAGTGAGATTAAAGTAAAATGAGATTTGAAACCAGTGTCTCGAGATGAATGCCACTTGAGCCTCTTGAGTCATCTCTTGATTGAAAAGCATTTCAACAAAAAAAAAGGGTTAAAAAAGAGTTTGTCCAAAACACGGGGGCTTGGTTCAAAGATAATTTTCCAAGAAGTGGCAAAAAACATTTTTCAAGTGATCTTCGCCAATCAAGAAGCCCTCTTTTGTCCTTAATAATGACCCTTGGCTTCACAAGGATCAAATCTTTCTTCTCAAGAAATGACATCCTTCTACTAAACTTCACCAATTATCCTTCCAATATTGCAAGGTCTAGGTACAAATCCATGGTTTAGCATTGGATTGTCGAGATGCCTCCATTGCATCCATGGTGGGCGATAGACTAGGTAAAGTCATTAAAGTGGAAAACAGAGTGTTCATAAAGGGCATTATCCAGAACCGTTACCTCAGGATCAAGGTGGAGCTAAACATCCACAAACCTCTGCTCCTCTAATCCTTAACAATGAAGGAAACCATTAATGGATATGGTTCAAATATGAGAGGATTCCTAAGTTTTGTCATAAAGTGTACATCACTGTTATGGGTTGTGAACAACATGTCTTGGGCTCTGTGCGACGACTGGAGAAAAGGCAGTAGGGTTTATGAAGGTGTACGAAGAGAAACGTGATAGACGGGACGAGTGGAAGGTGGTAAGCAAAAGAAGGAAGATGAACGATGAAGAGACGAGGAAGGTTGCTGCTGGCAGTTTCCTTCCATCGAGAATAGCAGATTTTCGAAAGGGAGAGAATGCTTGGTCTTCCAGAAGATTAGTCAAGTCTTCTTTGAGTTGCACTAGCTACGACGGGCGATGGACGATGCAGACTTTTCGGATTAGATATAAATGGTTCACGTTATGTCTCTCTCAAGATGATTCTGAGATGATGATAGAGAACGTGACGAAAGCTAGGGTTTACTCGATTTGTTTGGGACTTAATGCCACTCAATGGTTGATGGAGAAGGTGATGGAGGCTAGACGGGAACGGAAGGATAACAACTTCAAACGTGTCCACCGCGGCCATAACCATGTCTTGCTAGTGGAGTCTTACACCAATCGACGTGGCAACTTTATTCTGCTCACCAAGATTGAGAATGGTACACAACGTACCATCTTCATTCCTGATGAAGCAGACAGTGCTGGTTGGAAGAACACTGTGGATGGTCTACGGGCCATTCTTCTTAGTGATGGCTCTATCTCGGATAGTAGCTCTGATTCTATGAAGGAAAATGTACACACCATGGCTGAGATTCCGGTGAGGAAGAGTGAACATGTTGCACCTAAAGGTGTTGCAACATATGTGGCATCTGATAAAAGACCAACACTTTCTCAGAATGTGCTTGTTCATTGTGAATCTAATCATTTTACTTGCGATGAGATTGAGATGGAGATTGCAGCTATTGTCGGTCGGGAGGTTTGCTTGAAGCTGTTAGATGTTGTCAGGGCCTTGCTTCACTGCTGCAACCTTGAGGAGGTGACGAGGCTCACCAAAGGAAAAGTTGTTGAATTGAAGATGGACATTTGTTTTCAACCGTGTTGGCGGACCTTCTATGGATTGATATGAACCTTGGATGTCGCAGTAGTTGGATTGGGGTTGAAGGTATCACCTCGGATTGATGGAAGATGGAGATCTTTGCTAAGGTGGCAGACATGTGCGGCGGTTTGCTAGACATTGCAACGTCCACAATTAGCCAACGATCTATGGAGATGGCCATCATGAAGGTCAATGGACTTCCTTCTGGTTTTCTGTTAGCATTCGTTGAGGTCTCCAACGACGATTGGTGTATGAAGCTACGACTCTTTGACTTACAACTGAAATGGATTCCGACAAGTTGCGATGTGCATGATGATAGGGAAATGTCCCAACAGTTGAGATCTAACGATGCCTCTGTCGACAACAAAGATGTTGTCGACCGCTGATCTCGACGCCACCAGAGAAAAGAGGTTAGGGATGATGGTACGACCACGTTTGGTGACAGTGATGTGATGGCAGTTAGAGAAGTGGTAGGGAACAGGTGGTGACATGCTATACAATGCAACACGTCGCTGGGGGGGGGAGGGGCGCCACTTGTCTCAAATAAAGACAAGCCTACTTGGGCTGAGCAAGATCACCCTTCAGATTGGCCCATAGGTGTGGCCCCAACTTTTCATGCTCATGGTGTGGATTTTCACTGGGCTAAAGATGGCCATGCCAAGAATTTAGGAGAATCTCAGGCCATGCCTGATAGACTAGCACGTTTGGATGTTTCTGGCCCATCACGAAGGTCCAAATATCTCAATGTGACGGGCTTGAAGGTTTATAAAAGAAAACATTAAAATCTAGATCGGGGCCTAACATGCCCTGATTTCGAGAGATGGCAGTTAGAGGGTTGGACTTCTACTGGATCGGACAACAACTGCCCTCCTATGCTAAGTAACGAACATGTTTTCGCCATTAATGTTGATGAGGAGAACAACTGTGATGATGAACATCTCGTCATCGACAAGGCTCGAATGGAGGGTAGGACTAGTTCATGTTGGGCTGATGAAGTTGAGGAGATGGATCAGGCTGTTGATATCAACAAGGAACAGGCCAATGTACGTTCTATGGTTTTGGATACTAATATTGATTGTGCCCCTATTCCTTCTTTCGGTCATCCACTTTCTTCTCAACTTCCTTCTTTTCACCCTTCACCTCCTCATTGTGCGGGGTCCATGAGTATGCGAGTTGAAGATGGTTAGGAGAATAGTTCCAATATCAGGGTTTTTGAAAAATCGACTGAGATCAATTCTTGACAAGAGCATGAGATGCTGCAGTGCAAGTTTAATTATGTGAAGATTGCTCAGTTCCTCAACACCATTGATGTTCAATTAGTGGACAAAACCACTAACACTAATGTGGTGGTTTGAGGAGTTGGTTCGTTTGGGTCCTTATTGTGTATTAGTAAAGATTATGACATGGAACATCTGCGATTGTGGTTCACCTATAAAAGACAGGTCATTAAGAAAATAATTTGCTCGGCTAAACCTGACATTGTCGCGCTGCAGAAGTTTAAAAAATTCGAGGTGTCTTTCAACCTTGTTAAAGAGTTATGGAGATTGAAATTTGTTAGCTGGACCCTTCTTTCGACCATGGGTTTTGTAGGTGGTGTGTTAATTCTTTGGGATTGTCGATCTGTTACTGTGATGGAAACTTTTCCCACTACCTTTTCCATCTCCATTAAAGTCTCTGGGATGGATAAACCCCGTTGGTGGTTTACCGCGGTGTATGGTCCTTGCAATAGGAATGAACGACGGGCTTTCTTGGATGAGCTTGCGATTTTGTCATCTATTTTCTCTGGTAATTGCTACATTGGGGGTGATTTCAACAACATTCGAAGAATGAAGGAGAAATTAAATTGCTCCACTATCACACGAAGTATGAAGGATTTTGATGAGCTAATTAATGATCTCCAGCACTGGAACCCTGATCTTGTAAATTTACCATACACCTGGACTAATGGCAGAGCCTCGCCATCATTGTCCAGGTGGGACATATTTTTATTTAATGCTAGATGGGAAAAGTCTTTCCCTGCATCTAGACAGGAAGTGGAATATAGGATTACATTTGATTATTGGCCTGTTATTTTGAAAGCTTCCATATGAGTGTGAGGCCTACCCTTTTTAGATTCGAACATATATGGTTGCTCATTCTAATTTTGGGAAGTTGGTGGAACAATGGTCGTCTTATCCATGTCCTCAAGGATGGGCGGGGTTCAGGTACATGCAGAAGTTAAAGTTTCTCAAATAAAAATTGAAAGAATGGAGCAGGAATTTCGCTACACAAGATACAATTCATAAATCACAGTATTTAGCTGATCTCAAGGAGCTGGATTCTCAGCTAGGATTGTCATCCTGGTTATTGACAGGACAATAAAGAAGAGTGGAGTTGATTAAGGAGCTTCATGCAATTGACTGTAGATTGGAACGAGTGGCATATCAGAAAGTTAGAATTAAGTGGGATGAAGAGGGGGATACAAATTCTAAATTCTTCCATAGATACTGAGCATCAGGAAGTCCAGGAATTTCATTTCCAAGTTCGAAAATGACAATGACACGTTGGTGGGAGGTGTTGAGGATATTGTTCAGATGATTGTTGACTTTTATAGTAATCTGTTTACTGATAACTGCAACGATCAATGGGTTATTGATGGTATTACTTGGAAGAAAATCTCTCTGCTTCAACAACAATGGCTTGAGAGAGATTTTTCCATTGATGAGATTCGGGATGTTGTTTTTGTTGAACAAATTATTCTCATGTCCCTTACGAGAATATGTCCTTATAAGAAAGATATTTTGATGATTGCAAACCACATTCTAATTATGATAATACTATATGCATTGCACATCTAATCTCACATGAAAGCTCACCCGAAGAACCGACAATGCATGGTGAAAGAGCTATCAAGATCAATTTGAAGACCATGATCGTTCGAAGACATATCTGTGTGCTATTAGATTGTGTTAAGGTTGTAGAACCTCTTTTATCATATGATTCAGTAATATGCATGATTGCATGGTTTAGTCGATTTGATTTCGAAGTATTTTTCGATCACTTATAATGAAATCTCTATAATAGATTTGATTCAAACATACCGAGATGTTAATCATGTTTTATCGAGCTTTAAAAGTTGAAAAATATCAAAACTATTTTATAGTGTCCATCAAGACGCTGATGTCTCAATAGCACCCTCATGGACTTGGTAAGTCAGGACGTTGATGATATATTAGGACACTGATAATGTTTAAGGTTGAAAAGTGCATATCTATTAGGACGCTTACTTTATTAGTAGCACCCTTATTGAATCAACCAAAGAACTTATCAGGACGTTGATTGAACATCAGCTCGCTGATCATTTTTAAACATTAGGATGTTGACGATCCAGTAACGCCCTTATGTTTTCGGCCGTTTTAAAAGTTTTAAACATCAGGATGCTTACGTCTTTAGTAGCACCCCTATGTTTTCAAGCTTTGAATGTTAGGACACTTACGTCATTAGTAGCGCCTTCTATTTTTAGATATATGCGTTCTTAGAGCAGATTGAATAATCATACGAATCAACGAGAAAACTAATAACCTATTCTCAAATCTTTAAACAGTTTTCACTTGTGCGAATACTCTTGAAAGTTATACTTCTACTTGCTGCTTTAAATTCGTGATCAATTTTGAAATACGTTAAGTCTTTTGGATTAGTTGATCTTCATTCATATCTTTTCAAAAATCCATTGCAGAAGAAGAAAACTTTTTGAACTTGTTTTCAATTGCACTTCATCGTACTTATTTTGCCGAATCTATGGTAACATAAGATTCAATCCAAAGCTTTGTAAGTATCAATTTGATTCTAAGTAAAATAAATCATATCTCATATTGTACCTTGGTATTGGTGACTGGTTAGTCACTGGTTTAGAGCACGTGTTGCTCGACTTGTAACGGTTGTTCTCACACCTTAAAGTTGAGAAAGATTGTTCTCACACCGGGAAGTTGAGAAAGGTTATTCTCAAGCCCGTAAATTGAGAAGGTATAACGATTTGGTCTTCACCCGTAAGATCTTTAGTGGAGTTTGGACAAATCCTAACTGAGGAGGTTAGGTAATGGATGTAGGTAAGACCGAACTACTCTAAATCTTGTGTGTCTTGTATTTATTACTGTTATTGTGTTTGATTTACCATACCTAGTTTAATCTGATTTCATTACTTTAAACGTTTTAAAGAAAGGTTAAAAATTTGCGAAGTGTCCAATTCACCCCCCTTTCTGACACATCTGGGCCAACAGTTTTTAGCTGTGATGGGGAGAAGGCACCTGGTCCTGACGATTTTACAATGCTATTTTTCCTAAAGAATTGGGAGATTATTAAGGATGATATCCTTAGAGTGATGGAGGAATTTCACCATGATGGGGTGATAAACAGATGCACCAATGAAACTTACATTAGCCTTATATTGAAGAAAATAAACTCTGTGAAGGGGGAAATTTTCGGCCTATCAGTCTTACAACCAGCCTTTATAAAATTATTGCCAAAGTTTTGGCTAACCGTCTTCAGAATGTCATTCCTACCACTATCGCTAAAACCCAAATGGCCTTTGTTAAGAACAAGCAGATCATTGATCCAATTCTTGTTGCCAATGAAACAGTTGAGGATTGAAGAATGTTTAAGCAACAAGGTCTGCTGCTGAAAGTTGATTTTGCAAAAATGTATGAACTTTGTGAAATGGAAGTTTCTTGTTTTGTGATGGAGATGAAAAGTTTCGGAAGTAAATGGCGTAAATGGATTTGGGGATGTCTGTCTATAGCCACCTTTGCCATTTTCATCAATGGAAGACCTAGGGGAAAAATCTTGGGATCGAGAGGTTTAAGATGTTCTCGATGGTATCACTACCAAGGCAAATGAGAAAGGTGTTATGCAGGGCTTCAAAGTTGGTAAGGAGAATGTTCATATCTCACATATCCAATACACTGACGAGTGCCTTTTCTTCATTAAGAATGATGGGTGCAACCTTCAGAGCACTTTGGGGATCATTAAATGTTTCTGTTTTATCTCTGGTTTACGAGTTAACTTTGCCAAATGCCAACTGGCTGGGATTAACATTCCTAAGGCGGAGATTCATGATATGGCTAAGACGTTCGGTGCGACAGTTGGCTTTTGGCTGTTGAACTATTTGGGTATGCCACTTGGGGGTAATTCATTGCAGTTGTCTTTTTGGGATCTAGTTATTCAAACAATTAGTCATAGGGTGGATGGATGGAAGAAAAGTTATTTATTGAGAGGCGGCATAATTATTCTCCTCAAATTTGTTCTTGAAGCTATTCCAACATATTTCATGTCAACTTTTCGCATGCCTAAGATGGTGACATCTTTTATTGAGAAGAAAATGCAAAATTTCCTTTGGAAGAATGAAGATAAAGAGAAAGATTCTCATTTGGTTAAATGGGAGACATTGAAACTGGATGTGGAACATGGTGGTTTGGGTATTGGTGATCTTATTATGAGGAATAAGGCTTTGGTCGGGAAGTGGTTGTGACGTTTTTTGATGGAGAAGGATGCTCTCTGGACACACGTTATCAGAAGTAGTCATGGGATGTAGGAAAATGGCTGCGATGCTCGTATTTGCCCCCGTTCTACTTTCAAATCTCCATGAAAGTTCATTCACTCTATTTACCCCCTGTTCTCTCCCCAAGTTAGACTCAAAGTTAGAAATGGAAATATCATCTGTTTCTAGTAAGATGTTTGGTTTGGTGACACGACTCTTAGGGTGCAGTTTCCTAATATCTCCAACTTTTCTGCTCTCCACAATGCATCAATTTCCTCTTTTGTCATGCCTCCTCGATCACCTGATGGTTCAACTCCTAATTGGAACCTTTACCTACAACGAAATCTTCCTCGTAGTTCACTTGAAGAAATCCCTTCTCTTTTATAGTGCCTTAATTCTGTTATTTAATGATGATGATGACATCATTTGCTGGTGTGGGGACCCTTCTGGCACTTTTTCTACAAATTCTTTCTTCTTGACCATGACTTCCTCGGTTAATGCTCATCCTTTCCCTCATGCCAATTTTATTTAGAAAGCTCATGTGCCCCTGAAAATCAAAACCCTTGGATGGTTGGTTGCCCTTTCCCTCATGCCAATTTTATTTGGAAGGCTCATGTGCCCCTGAAAATCAAAACCCTTGGATGGATGGTTGCTTTGGGAAGACTAAATACAGCTGATAATTTACAGAAGAAATTTCCTAACACATTGCTTTCCCCATCTTGGCGCTGTCTTTGCAGGAAAAGTGAGGAAACTATTGGCCATGTGTTTGGGGACTACGATCAGGTGAAGGAGTTGTGGCAGTGGTGGCATAGGAGGTGTCCAAGGTTGATTTTGCCATATTTTGCATCTATTTTGGCCTACCCTACTAGTTTTGTTGATAAAAAAATTAGATAGTACTGGGTCTGTATTTTTTTTGTAATTTGGTGGTGTATTTGGGATAACAAAATTAAACAGTATTGGTCTGTATTTATTTTACAATTTGGTGGTGTATTTGGGAGGAAAGGAACAACCATATATTTAATGATGGTTTTTGTAATAGCGCCAAGCTTTAAATGAAGAAGACCCTCATTTTGTTCGCTAGATGGGTAAGCTCCAATAAGCTTGTGTTAGGCTATAGGTTTGGGGAGTGGCTTGTGAGTTGGAATAGCATTTTAGACAGGTTGTAACTTCATCAGGACATCTCGTCCTGGTGGCCTCTTGTTTTTTTTTTCTTCATATATAATATGATGTATGTTTCTTGTCAAAAAAAAAAAGTGTACATTACTCACATACACCATTGAATTGCTTCAAATCATGTGTTGGTACTTGATTCGAGATAATTAAATAGTATTTTTGGATGTGTACTTTAGATGTCACTATAGCATTTTTCATTGATTTATTAGACTTGTCCCTTTCATTCCTTTTCTCCCCCTTCTCATTACTTATAATTAATATCTTCATAATTAATTATGAGATTAAAGATTAATTTAGTTAAATAACTAATTGATGGGAATGATAGTCCAAGTACAATACTCTTCTTATTAGAATTATTATTCACAAGTTCCTCATAGCGATTTTTATTTTTTATTTTTTATACAAGCCTCCCATGATTAAGAGACATATAAGCTGGAAGCCCACCTAATTGATAACATCTCAAAAATAACATGAGTCCAAAGATAACAAGGCTTGCCGATAACAAGAGTTTAAGCCCAGGACAAGATGCCGAACAATATTTATTTATCTTCTCCTAGAGAGGAGAGATTTGATCATGCCCACCCAAGGAATATGTGTGATCTACATATATAAATTAACTAGTGAAAATGCCTAAAAAAGGAAAAAATAGTGAAAGGTTGGAGATATATAGATCATGCAATTGTAGTAGTACAACAACAAATGGAATAAATAGTTTGTTTCCACGTAGGTATATTAATGGTCATTTTAACAATATTTGTGCATTTGAAGCGGTAATATTGATGGGTCAGCTTAATAAATGTGGCCTGAGCTTACATTTAACATAAATTGATGTCACACGGAGTAGAGAAGTCTTATAATGACCTAAAGGTCAGCAATTTAATGTAAGGAAAAAGTTGCGTATTACTCCACCCCTTCTCTTAACCTAATAAATCATAAGAGCCTTTTTTATGATATAGTGCAGTACTTTACTCCTGTGTCAAGTTTACTTCAAAGAAAAAGAAGAGGAGAACTGTTGCTTTATTATTATTATTATTATTATTATTATTATTTGGTAAAGTAAGTTGATGTCAACATAAAGTCAAAAAGAAAATCATTAAATATTCACATGATTTAATACCATTCAATTATATAAAGTTGGCACTAATACATTCCCAGCTAACTTAATGCCGCTATTTTTGAAAAGAACAATTCTATAAGGATTAAAAACTCTATAACATTTGTTACAAATCAATGTTACGTCAGCTTTATAACTTAAATTCATCTAAATAACAAATTTTTTAATAAAGAAAAATATAATGTGAAAGCTATTTGAATTAGATTTGTAGCAATTGGTGTGTAGTTTTCAATCTCTTCAGCATTTTCCTTTTGAAAAATTTATGCAAGTCAAGAAAAAAAAAAAAAACCAGAGAAAAAACAGCGATATATTGTTTTGGACTATCTGTGTTACTAGAAAGGCCATTCCCTTACAAGTCTAGGAATAACTAATTAGTGATGCATTTTTAGAAGCTTTTATAAATAATAATAATAATAATAATAAACGACATTGAGAATTGGAATCATATCTTTTTTTCTTTTTTTTAGAGAGCGTAAACAAGTATAAATGTATTATATAAAATAAGATTAGAACCCAATGGGAGTACGGGCTGTACTCACGACTGGCAAAATAACTTACACCATAACTAATTCTAACCAGAGAACTAGTTGTTACATAAACAAGTTATTAGATTTTGTCATTTTTATAATTTATAAGTGACAGGGTTTGAGTTTGTTAAAGTAAGTAATTTGTGATCATGTATGGCCTAATTATATGAGACTGGGCGAGAGATAGTTTCTACTTGACTTTTGAAGGTGAAGGAGGACAGAAGAAGGGATCCATGATTTTGTTATGAATGAAGCAAGAAGATCTGGTTTAGTACCTAGCTTAATTGTGACATGCTGTATGAAATGCAATATTAGCATCGTCAAGATTGGTTTCTTCAATGTTAAGCATGAGACTTATTTGACAATGTCGATCGAAAATTGTGTTCACATGATATGTCGATCTCGGAGACTACATGCAGGGTACTTATGGCTGGTTTCGTGTTGCATCTTCTATACATATTTTCCCATGCACACATACATACATGTGCGTGCGTGCATGCGTGCGTGTGTTCAGTGGCAATTGCCCAGTAGTACACTTGTAATCTTCCAGCTCAGATCACAAAATCCAGCTTCATTTTCTCTCTCTTTTCTACTGTCTTCCTCTTTTAACTTTCAGCTATTATGTTTACTACAACAACAATCAATGAATTAAGATTAATAATAGTGTTCTTTATGTACATACTAGTGGGAGTGCATGTTGTAGGACTGTAAATACTTGATGAGATTGATAGAGACAGTAAACGGATTGAGGCATGCAGGGTACTGGTTTAAAGCAAAAATCGTCCAAGTTTAGTACCACAATTCTACAGGCGTTCGCTCTTCAGGCAACAACAATCCAATCGATCC
Organism: Paratinospora sagittata; assembly: GCA_035771175.1. Classification (NCBI taxonomy): domain Eukaryota; kingdom Viridiplantae; phylum Streptophyta; class Magnoliopsida; order Ranunculales; family Menispermaceae; genus Paratinospora; species Paratinospora sagittata. Next base: position 20,195,612 of record CM069611.1, on the reverse strand, counting down.
AAGGGGTACTCCAAATGGATCGTCAACAATGAACTTAAGTAACAATATTACTCTCTAAAAAACTTAGAGAATTTGATAGAAAGAGAGAGTAGAGCGAAAGAAAAATCTTAGAAAAATTTAATTAATAGAGAGAGTAGAAGAGATAAAATCTTGGCAAAATTCTATATATTTTGAAAAATTGATGAGTTTCAATAATTAGAATCGCACCTCTGCGATAAAGGGACAAAATCCTTTTGTGTAGACTCGTTCTTGTGAAAAGGTACAAAAAAAATCACGTGAAAATAGAAAATAATTTAAGTTTATCGCACTAGAATTGTGGCACGCTCACTTTCTAGCGGTATGGAGCTCGACTATCTGATTTTTAGTAAAAATTTCAGTTAGTGTAGGGCCACGATGCTCTACTTGCTAAAATTTTAACTAAATTTTTGTTAGTGTAGAACCACAATGCTCACTTTATAAAATATCTGCTCTAGACTTACTGAAAATTTTCACATTCAAGTGTATATGTTCCGACACATGTGATTTTTAGTATTTATTAAAAAAAAAATTAAGTGTTATATATGATCTTTTGTTATTATTTTATTTTTGTTAAAAAAAAAGATACTAAGTGTTTTAATTAGAATAGCTCATGTGCGTGTGCAGTACTGTACTAGGTCAAAGAAAGTAGACAAAGCAGTTGGTAATAAAAAAAAGTAAAATTGGTATTACTTTTTTTTTTGTAAAATACCTACAATATCCTATTAATCTCAAAGTATAAAGTTTCAATAAAAATTATTGAAGTGTAGGGCTTTATATGTATGTGTGTGTGCGTGTGTATCTAATGCTATTGTGCAGCTTTATATATATCGAATGACAAATGCTGTTGGAGCATGGTTGGTAACGCGATATGCCCAGACGATGACGAGAGATTTTGACAAAACGAAAATTTTATCAAAAATTTGAACAAATAAGAGGAGTAGGCCAGGGATGGGTCAAAATGAAGAAGGAAAAACATCACAGTTGATTAGTATGTCTAACATAAATATTGAAAGAGACTTGACAAAACATGACATAAATAGCAATTATAGCACGTCTCTATATGTAGAGAAACTGCAGAGTGGTAGCCCCCACAACCTTGACGTGGCACGTTTGAAATCAAACGGAGATATGCCCTCTATTAAGTTGGCCAAATGTATCTAAGGATGTTTGTGGTAGTGTCCAAAAAAGTTACGTAGAACAGAAATCTTGATACCACCGACCTCACAAAAAAGAAGAAAAAATCAAAAAATTAAAATGTTGACAATTAAAAAAAAGTACACTAATAATAAAAATAGAAAAATGAAGTCTTTTACCCCACTACTAGACATGAATGCTAATTGTAAATTTGAGATTATTTTGTGCAATCAAGGTCGTTTTAAGCTCTACTCAATGCATGGCTTCACAGAAAGGGGATCGTAGCAATTACAATATGAATTTTTATTTGGTTTAAGTTTTTAAGAAAAAGAATAATGATACATTGACATTTAAAGTGTACATTATTTTTATATACAATTAAATTACGTCGAATCATATGTTGGTGCATGATTAGAAAAAAATTAATAGTGTATAATAATAATGTATACTTTGGATGTATCTTTAGATGTCACTTTTGCGTTTTTCTTTTAAGAATATGCTAACTTTTATTTATCATTAAAAAAATCAAATTAAGAAAATCGTTTATCATCTTGCTTAAACCCCTATACTACATAATAGAATTGACACCTTATATATTAGTATTATATCATGACAATACAATAATTTTGTTGAAAATTAAATCACATATGGGATGATATATTTTCATGCATTATTGGTACTGGCCTCTCAATTATTTTCCTTTCGATGAAGTTATTGATTGTACAATTTTATAGTTAGCCTATTCATTATATTTTGTTTCTTCATTTGTTTCCCCTAATATTATTAATGCGAAATGTAAATGAAAAAAATAATAATACACAAATAAATATTATTATTATTATTATTTAAAGTAAGTTATTTTATTAGGAGACTAGTTGCTTATTTCCCTAGGATTCTAGTTATTTTGTTTAAGTAAAATTTTACTTACCCAATTATATTAGAATATATATTAGATATTTTGAATTTCTATAAATATTATGTCTGTAGTTAAAATTAGAATAGATTGACGACTGAAGATGGCTTCTTCTTGTTCATTCCCCCTTCTCTTCTCGGTTTTTATTTAAAAATAGTGGCGCCAGTATTTTATCCATCCTTTGACCTACTCTGGCTATTCCCACATGAACCTTATGTTTTCTTCTCTTGCAAAATATTCATCTGATGAGACAACCAAGAAGTATTTTATCTAAACCACATGAGCTAACTTAGATTGGGTTAAGTAACCACACATATACTCCAACAGCCCCCCATCCGCAAGCTCACAGGGTGATGGAACCACAGTGAGTTTGGGCTTGAAGAAAAAGGTGCTTGGAAAGAGACTTTGTCATGATATCTGCAAGTTGATATTTAGGTGGGGTGTATTGAATGAGCAAGGTGTTGTTGACAACCCGTTCACAAAACAAAATGGTAATCTATTTCGATATGCTTGGTCTGCGTGTGTGCAAGATGGGATTTGCAGCCAAGTAAGTGGCACTAACATTATCACATAGTAGCGGCGGTGGAAAGGAAAACGACAGATGAAGTGCAAGAAGAATGGACTCAATCCACTGTATCTCAGTTGCCTCATTCGCTAAAGTGTGATACTCGGACTCGACACTTGAACATGAGACAACCAGTTGCTTCGAAGACGACCGAGAGATTAAGTTCGGACCAAGAAAAGTGCAATAACTGCTGGTGCTGCGACGATCATCAGGGCAACTAGCCCAATCGACATCGGTATATCAATGTAAAGAAAGCTTAGATGATGCATGTAGCAGCAACCCATAATTAAGTGTGGCACGGAGATAATGTGTCGCAACCCACTTCGTATGAGTAACGTCACGACCGGCACAAGATACGATATACGTCATGTGACGACGTATATAATACCCTGTCAGCCTTATCCAAAAATCACATCAAAATTTTTCTCAAAATTTTGATAGAGTCTCCTTTGTTTATTGGTCATATTACAACCTAATTATCACAAGTCAAACACAATCACAACATAAATATGATTATTCACATTACTCATTCATCATCTAAACCTCACATTTCCATATATACACATCCATGTAAACCTATCCATACCCATCTATGTGATACAAATATTATTATAGTGTTATTTACATGACTACTACTCAAAATAATATCAAACTTTCTCAAACCATTTACATACATTAAAAAAGAAGAATAATTTTCTATCCTTTACGTGCCTTTCCCTTGCCTTTAGGATCCGAACCTGAAATGTTTGAGAACTGGGTGAGCAACCACAACTCAGTGAATATTCCTAACTATGGCATCATATGTGCATTTAATAAAAATCATATGAATCAATACATTCAAATCCCATTCAAACATGCATGAAACATTTCATAATACATACATGCCCATAATTATTTTCAAAACATGCAGGGCTACAATAAAATCAAACAATCTCCCTCCTGCTTGTCACGACGCCCCTAACGTAGGCTGGCGTCATGACCGGCACAGTGTATTGTACACTGTACATACCATATACATAGTATATAATACACTGTCAGCTTCAACGGACATAAACAATATTTTCCAAAAATTTCGACAGCATGTCCCCATAAATTGAACATCTCACATTTTTCCTGATATACTACAAATCAAATCCAATATATATAGATAGTCAACCACAATATTCATCAATTCATCTATCCATTCCATTCATTCATTTATCAATCCATTTCATCCACCATTTAATCATGTAATCATATTCATCATCATTAAGTATTTCACAAACCAAAATATTTAACTAAAATTCATTACCATACAACCCATCTAGATGATATTATGTATTGTGTGTGTGATAATTAAACATATCAAAATAACACATGTATAAACCATTCCTCCAAGCATACAAACATACATAAGACAGGGATCAAGGTCACGTGTCAATCATTCTCTAGCTTTCCCTTTTTCCCTTTGACTCTGTACCTGAAATATTGGAGGAAATGGAGTGAGCATACAATAAGCTCAGTGAATATATCTCTTGATATGACAATCATATGCATTTAGGGAAACATGACATTTGAAATCATTCAAAACATTTATTTAATACATATGCATCATTCAACAAAGATATCATACATGCCAGCAAGATAGATGTTATGCTTGTTCAATAAAACAATGTATAGTTTTCATCGAAATCCACAATATCTCTCCTTTTAGGTAATAGAGCGAGTTTAACCCCCTTGTATGGCCGTTACAAGGTAGCTACAACCTCCCATTACCCAAGTCACAATCATTTAAAGGATTCTAAAATCCTTGTTAGGACAGTCCTACTGACAATAAGGTTACGCATTACACTCATCCGGGACTAATTCCTAACGAAATGATATTATATGCGATCTGCCTTCGCACGTCTCGCATACTCCAATGCCAAAATCATTTATGAATGATTAATAAAACACAATGCATTTATATACATAGCATGCCTACATTTAAATATTTCATATAAATACAATGTCATACAAGAACCAAAATCAAGAAATATACTCACAGTGATTAAATGATATTTCTACGGCAATAGATCCAATAATATTCAGCACAACGGATCACCATGACCATCACCAAATTTATTGCACTATCAACCGTTCCAGCATCAATATTCCCTCAAGATTATTCACCAACACATTCAATTTTAAATTTCTATGCAAATATGAAATTCAAGCCACACTTGATTATTATAAACTACTAAACACCATTCAATTCTAAACACCAATAAACATTTGCAATTCATGTATAATTTGAATCTATTTCACTTGACTATACTTACTTGTATTATTCATTCAAATACATTTCATTTGATCCAAGTTTTGCTCATTCATCACTAATTCTTACTTGAGCAACCTGAAAAATATTATACACATTCCATGAATTTAAATTCCAACTGAATTTAGGACTCATAAGCAGTTGAAAATGCTATTATACCGTTCCTACGGTTAATCTAGATATTTCCACAAGAAGAAACAATAAAAATAGATTTTCAAATCATATTTTTACTAGTTCTTAATTTTATTTTTCTACTGGAAACATATATCAATTTTATTAAAAATATAAAACATTCCTAAAATTATTCTGTCCACATCGCCACGTGTAAAATCAATCATACTATCATTCTACCACCTTCAACAGGTATTTCATTGAGGTTTTACATGTTCGCGGAGGTATCCAAAGTCAATTTTACTCACAAAAATCATATATTTAGTTACTAAAAATATCAAATAGTATCTAAAAATCATGATCTTAACATCGAAATGTCCGGAAGTGATAGATCTATCTTTCTACAGTCTCAAACCGGAGTTTCGTTGGCTTTTAATAGGGTTTAAAAGATGGGCATGTATTATTTTATGATTCCATGCTCTTAGAGCCATTTAGCTACCCAACTTCCCCCTAAACAACTATTCATTCAATTATTAATTCAACTATTCAATTACTTTAACAACTCTTCATTCGATTCACAACCTCATTTAATTATTTAATCATCAACTCAATTCACATATTTAATTAACCAACCCATTCAACTAATAAAACTTATATTATTCATTTAATAATTTGATTTATTTGCTCATATCCCTTAGATATAACATGTATTTTCATATACGCGTATATTTAGTTCTTACGTATAAAATACACATATTATATATCTTGATGTACGCGTAAGTCAATGTATGTATTTAATTAAAACTACGGGGTAATACAATCTCCCCAACTTAAGGAATTTCGTCTTCGAAATTTAGAATCAAGGAATATTCCCTAAGTAAGTTTAAAATCTAGAAAACTGTTCCCGCATTTTATGCTTTCGCTCCCATGTTTGCTCCTCTTGATACGTGTGTATCCTCCCAAACTTACAGTTGAGTTATATTCATCACACATGTGACATCCAGAAGATATTTTCTCAACATCATTATACGGAAAACATTATGGATACCTGTCAACTGTGATAATAGAGCAAATCGGTAAGCCAATGTTCCTATCCTCTTAAAAATCTCAAATGGTCCAACAAATTGCGGTGCAAGCTTTCCTTTTACCCCAACTTTCATCTGGTCTCCCCGTGGTAAGACCCTTAACAAAACTGGGTCAACCACAATACATTTCAAGACCTATATACTAATCCTGTGTATTTAATAATATCCTGTGGCACTGATAATAATAACTCCATACTTTCAAAACAACAAGTTGGAGATTTACAAGGCTTACTATAAAGCCTCCAGAGTGCCATCATAATGCTATGCTGATAGCCATATTTACACACAAGTTTATACAAATAAAATATTCCTTCCAAATTCCACCATAATTCACGTATTCCAGACCTGAGCATGCTTGCAAGCATCAAAGTCATTCTCTCAGTCTGTCAGCCAGTCTAAGAATAAAGTACCACACTGAGAAGGAGATGAGTACCAAATCGAGTCTGTATCACATCCCAGATCTCGATAGAATCTTTGGATCTTAATTCGACATGAAAAATATCTGAGTACCCCCATAAAATCTCCTTATCTAACACATAGACAATCTGCTCAGTCTATCAATAGAATTCTGGTGTTCATTGGAAGAATACATAGACTTATCAGTCCATCAATGGTCATCCAGATGGTATCATATCTATCCATAACTCATAAGATACCATTTAAATCTCATCTTCATTTAATACAGTCCACATTACTAATTCCATAATCTTTCATATAATATCATAATCGTTTCATCATAATTTTTTTTTTCTCTCTCTGAATATGAGTATCAATCAACAGAACATGCATTTGAGCACAAATATCAACATATGGAGTAATGGATAGTACACTCATAACTGTAACTCTTTCTCACAATCAATCTCCATTTATGGCTAACTGGTAGTTGCTACTCCAGTTTCAACCTGTTTTCTGCTCAATGCCTCAACAACAATATTGGCTTCTCCTTGGATAATATTTCAATATAAAAATCAAATCCTTCGGGAGTTCATACCACATTTATTACCTCATATTCAGTTTCTTCCCGATCAAATAATTACTTCAGACTTTTAAAATCTGAAGGTAGTATGGCCTTCTCATTTTTTATTTTATTTTTACATATAAGAGGCACTGCTCTCATCATTTCAACATAAGTACCAATAATTTTCATTTACACTCAGGATAGTTATTCTTACGCTCTACCAAATATCTGGAGGCACCAGAAATTAACCCATCCTTTTGGATCCTTACATAGTCTAGATCTGAATGTGATATTCATCAATCCCAATTGCTTCCAGGCTCTGGAAATCTTAGTCCAATCAATTTTATTATTACATTTATTTTTAATACTATGAGAGCTTCTTCATACACAACAGTCCACATAGTACACCCCATTTGTCTGGTTTAGTTTCGTGAGTGGAACAGTTAGCTTTAAGGATCCTTCCACGAACAGTTATCGTTAAGGAGCCTTCCACACACTTCTATAACAAACAACGAATACCAGAGAACCTCTGATTTTCATTATTGCAATCAGTTCTAAGAATTCTATGATCACTTTGACTTCTTAGTATCCTTAAAGATACTATTTAATCTAATTACGTAATCCGAAAATTTTTGGCTTATTTATAATCAAAACTGAGCTTGACACTCATTCGGTGCTTTCTCAGCTATTGCAACAAAATTCTGAGGTGCCATTCATGCTTCTCTAGTCTTTTAAAACAATTGAGTATATCATCATTACAAACTATATAATGATCAAGATATAGATCGTATACCCACTGCATCAATTTCATAAACATGAGTGACACATTAATCAAGGTTATTAAAATTTCATAATATCCATGTCTTGTTATTAAAATAGTCCTTATTATATCCTCTCCTCCAATTTTTTCAACTGATGGTGCCTTGATCACTACATAATTTCGAAGACATTTTTTGGCACCATTTAATTAATCGAATTTAACCATTTATCCATGGTAGAGGATATTCATTCTTTCCTGATGCCCTGCTCAGTTAATAACAATTCATATTTAAACATATTCCACTATATCTTCCTTTCATATTATCACAAATACTCTCCAAGGTGGAATATGAAAGTTAATAAATTCCTGTTCCATTACCACATTTACTTGCACCTTAAATTCTCACAATTCCTCAGGTGCTCTTTATATGAAGGAATGGAGATAAATATTATATTGGCATCAGTCTTATGTGTTATCAATCTCCTGTCCAAGTGGAAATTTCAATAATTCATTCGAGAATACATCAACATAGCTGCTCACCACAGGCATTTTAGTCAACTGTATGCCTTATTACGTTACTCTAACTAACTTTGCACTAGCCATATTCTTCATTTCCTCATTACTAACTATCTAATTGTAGGTAAAAGATCTTGAGGGTATAAATTCCTCGATATTCAGAATGAGGATTTTTCCACTTATTCAGAATATTACTTCTTTTCGGAGAGACACTCTACCCGGCATGAGAGGTGACTATCCAATCATACCCAATAAAGCATCCAATTCCAAAAAATTTCATATTCTAAAGTCCATAATTACTTGATGACCTCCATATTTATTACACGTAATGCTTACTAACCATGTCAAGGTCGATTCTTCTCCTGTAGGCGTACTCAAAATCAATGATATACTATCATAACAGAAGATAATACAATCTGTCTATTATATCATCGGAGATAAAAGACTAAGTAGATGCAACAATGCATCAGAATATACATAAGAACAAAATGCGGATCATACCTGTTATCAACGTTTTACTGATCTTTGGATTTGGTCTTGAATTTACTTTAATTGCTTCCCTAAAAGCTTGTGGGGTCACCTTGATAAAAATTACCGGGGCATTGTATGGCGACTAACTGGACACTAACTCATCCCGTGTCCCTTTTTAAATAGCATCGATAAGAGACAATCATAGATCGAGATACATTTTACTCAGTCTGTGACTCCTTCTCTGACACTGGAAACCACTTCTGGTTTACATATTCTTTAAAATCACTTCCCTTCTACCCACTATCATTGGGTCAAGTACTAACAAAATTTGAGTCACAAATACTGCCAAAGTCTCAACCTTATTCGATATCTCACTCATTTTGTATTTCATATTTTCACCCACATTTCTTACGTCACCTATTTCTCTTTTTACCTAGAAATGGTATTGATGACTTTGTTTCAAACGATGGTACAAGCTATATCACTAGTATTGCTGGCGTTAACAATTTCTTCCCAGCTTTGGTTGACTCAAAATCTGTAGTTTGCCTCACAGCCTGAGCATATTTTCATAACCCAACAATTATCAGACCTGTCGTCAGGATCTCATAATTTATCCCAGATCCTTGTCATTCTCAGAGTATCAATAATTACCATTTCAAAAATAAACTATACCAGTCTATTTAATTCATGCTTGGACTCATGGTTAGGCACCTCACTACACTTTAACCTAATAAGTTCCTCATGCCTTAAAATAGCTTCTTAGATTAATTTCATGCCTTAATCATCTCAGGAGTTCTCAGCATAAATTTCTACCATCTCTCCTCGTCAGTTAGCTTAAACCTAGCTAACTTGCGTTATCATTTTCAGAGACTTAATCATCCTTTGAGATGGTTTCTACTCGAAGTAGCCAAATCTCTCCTATTGCTAATATTAGACTGTCAGCTAAGATAGGAGAACCTCTTCTCTTGAAAATCTCCATAAATTTCATGTATCTTTTCTTTTCATCTGGGTTATGATGGAGACCTTCTAATTTTACTTCAGTCTCCACTATATATGTATTTTCACAGAAGCACTAACACCGTTAGCACCCACATCTGGAGCTATCAATGGTTCAAGCCTCTGTTATTCTCATATTACAACTTTGTCACAAGCTCATAAGCTGTGCATTTCATTTCCATTGGGTAGTTACTAACCATGTAAATTATTACATTTATTACCCCGGGGTTACAACCAGTTCTTTTTCTTTCAGCCTTTTGATCCTTTCTTGATCAGCAATTTCCATTGTTAATCTTGACCGATCTTTCCCAAATCTAGAATTCACCAACACAGGTGATTCTCAGTCAAGATAACATATTGGATTAGGCTCAACATAATAAGACTACTCATATGTATACCCATACAAACAATCATAATATCTTAAAGCTTTTATCTTTTTAAGGATTTTAAACCTAACGCTCTGATACCAACATTATCACGACGCCCCTGACGTAGGCTGACGTCATGATCGACACAGTGTACTGTACACTGTACATACCCTATACACAGTATACAATACACTGTCAGCCTCAACGGACATACACAATATTTTCCAAAAATTTCGACAGCATGTCCCAATAAATTGGACATCTCACATTTTCCCTGATATACCACAAATCAAATCCAATATATATAGATAGTCAACCACAATATTCATCCATTCATATATCCATTCCATTCATTCATTTATCAACCCATTTCATCCACCATTTAATCATGTAATCATATTCATCATCATCAAGTATTTCACAAACCAAAACATTTAACTAAAATCCATTACCATACAATCCATCTAGATGATATTATATATATAGTGTGTGGCAATTAAACATATCAAAATTACACATGTATAAACCATTCCTCCAAGCATACATACATACACAAGATAAGGATCAGGGTCACGTGTCAATCACTCTCTAGTTTTCCCTTTTTCCCTTTGACTCTGTACCTGAAATATTGGAGGAAATGGAGTGAGCATACAATAAGCTCAGTGAATATATCTCTTGATATGAAAATCATATGCATTTAGGGAAACATGACATTTGAAATCATTCAAAACATTTATTTAATGCATATGCATCATTCAACAAAGATATCATACATGCCAGCAAGATAGATGTTATGCTTGTTTAATAAAACAATGCATAGATTTCATCAAAATCCACAATCTCCCTCCTTCTAGGTAATAGAGCAGGTCAACCCCCTTGTATGGCCATTACAAGGTAGCCACGACCTCCCATTACCCAAGTCACAATCATTTCAAGGATTCTAAAATCCTTGTTAGGACAGTCCTACTGACAATGAGGTTACGCATAACACTCATCCGAGACTAATTCCTAACGAAATGATATTTTATGCGATCTGCCATCGCACGTCTCGCATACTCCAATGCCAAAATCATTTATGAATGATTAATAAAACACAATGCATTTATATGCATAGCATGCCTACATTTAAACATTTCATATAAATACATTGCCATTGTAATACCTTAGGTTTGCACCAAAAATAAAATAAAATAAAAGTATTTGAACTTCGGGCACCTTTTTGGTTATAAAAAGCCCCTATCCCTGCTTTGGTATTTTTCACACCAATCACTTGCTGATTTCTCTCTCTCTCTCTCTCACTCTTCTTGAGTTTTTTTCTTCTCTTTTTGAGACTCTCTTCGCAGTGCAACGCGGTTATGCTCGGGGGAAGGCGCTAGTTCAAGAAGGAGTTATTATCTGAAGGTGGGGAACGAAACATAGGTTTGCGTGTCTTATAAAAGTGTAATATCCTAGCTTTGCAGAAAAAAATAAAAATAAAAATTATTTGAACTTTGGGCACTGCTCGAATGTTCGGACACCTTTTTGGCTATAAAAAACCCTCCCCCCTTTGGTATTTTTCACACCAATCACTTGCTGATTTCTCTCTCTCTCACTCTTCTTGAGTTTTTCTCTTCTCTCTTTGAAACTCTTTTTTCGAGACTCTCTTCGTGGTGCAACGCGGTTCTGCTCGGGGGAAGGCATATGTTCTAGAAGGAGTTATTATCTAAAGGTGGGGAACGAAACATATGTTTGCGTGTCTTATAACTTTTATTAAAGTTTACATTCATTTATCATTATGTCTACTATTCATTTACACTGCATTATTGCGTATAATGTTCATACTTGTCATACTTATGCTTGTATATTTGGAGTTCATGTATTACACCCTCCTAGACGCGCCTAAACCAGTGGAACACTCATGGACGGGGCGCAAATGCAACGTCTGGTGATTCTTATCAGGTCAGTATCACCACGTGTAAAGTTAGGATGTTCAGTATCACTTGTACAAGTTGATAGCTTTCAAATAAGACCAACCAGATTAGTCTCCAGTTTGAGAGGTGAGACACGAGGTCTACTTAAGTACCAATTGTCTAGAGCAGCACACTGCTTCCTGTTCACTATTTAAAGTTACTGAGGAAATGACAATGTCTGGTTGATTCAGATTGACCACTAATCCAGCATAGTAACAGTGTAATACATGAATTCCAAATATACAGGCATAAGTATGATAGGTATGAACATTATACGCAATAATGCAGTGTAAATGAATAGTAGACATAATGATAAATGAATGTAAACTTTAATAAATGTTATAAGACACACAAACCTATGTTTTGTTCCCCACGTTTAGATAATAATTCCTTCTAGAATTGGCACTTTCTCCTGAGCAGAATCGCGTTGCACCGCGAAGAGAGTCTCAAAAAGAGAGTCTCAAAAAGAGAGTCTCAAAAAGAGAAGAAAAAAAACCCAAGGAGAGTGAGAGAGAAAGAAATCAGCAAGTGATTGGTGTGAAAAATACCAAAGGGGGGAGGGGCTTTTTATAGCCAAAAAGGTGCCCGAACGTTCGGGCAGTGCCTGAAGTTCAAATAATAATAATAATAATAATAATTATTTTTTTTGTGTGTATACCTAGGGTATTATACTCTACCCCCCTTAGTGATGATTGCTGTTTGCGTGAGATTCACCACCGTTGTCATTACTCAAAAGATCATGGTAGTGCCTGTAAGGCTCCCTGAATAGCATTGTGGCCGGTGGGATCCTCTATATCTTCAAACAATGGAGAGCAAATAGAGTCGGATTCGTCCTCAGAAGGTTCCGACATTTTTCTCACAGATGGTGGTGTAGGGCTCTGCAAGTTGCAGCGTTTCAAGGGCGGTAGGTTGAGCGGTGGAATGCTTTTTCGTGCTGTTTCCAGAATCCGCCCCCCTGGCAATTTTGGTAAGAGATCTTGCCAGGATGAGTGCACAGGATTGTTTCTACCAAAATTGTTACGAAAAATCCATGCACGCTCTGGCGATAAGGATCGTTGTCTGTGGGGCGATGGAGTTGGTGATGCAAAGTATTTGTGGCTTGACTCAGATTCTGAAGTAGTCGCCATAGGTTGCCAAAGAGGCCATTGCGTGTGTGCATCATTACCTCCATCGGTATTATTTTCAGGCATCGGCATAGTTATTTAAATGAAAGAATATATTAAGATAATGTAAACAAAGTTCAATCATTTTATTGATAAGTGAAAAGTACAATGTATCACATCATCAATTATTACTAGAAAATAATTCAAGGTATTTCTGCTTAATTGTTGCATCTAGTTCCCATGTTGCTTCCTCTACTCCGTGGTGATCCCAGAGCACTTTCACAAGTGGTACGCTACGTCGCCTTATTTCTTGAGTTTTTCTATCCAGAATCTGTATCGCTCTCTCTTGATACTTGTTTCCTTCCTCAACCCGAACCTCGATCAGAGGGATGATATGCGAAGGATCAGGACGATACTTTCGAAGCATGGATACATGAAAAACATCATGAACCTTAGACATGGACGATGGAAGGGACATACGATAAACAAGTTTGCCAATACGTTCAATGATCTGAAATGGACAGATATACCGTGGGGAGAGCTTTCTTTTGATCCCAAAGCGTTTGACACCTCTTGTACGCTGAACTTTTAGAAAAACCAAGTCCCCCTTGTCAAATTCTAGAGGCTGTTTTCGCTTGTCAACATAACTCTTCTGGCAACTTTGTGCAACACGAAGTGGCTCCTTTAGTAGTGTGATCTTCTCAGAAGCCTCTTGATCTAGTTCAGGCCCCAACTGCGGTCGATCTGCCATATCTAACTAGCATACTGAAGATCTGCAAGAGCGACCATAGAGAGCCTTGTACGGTGCCATGCCGATACTGGTTTGGTAGCTGTTATTGTATGCAAACTCAGCCAAATGTAAGTGCTTTGCCCATCCGTCATGAAAGTCCAAAATGCAACATCGAAACATATCCTCTAAGATCTGGATAAGACGCTCTGACTGCCCATCAGTTTGAAGGGGAAAGGTTATGCTCATGGTGATCCTGAAACCCATCCTACTCTGGAAGCTTTGCCAAAATTTTGGTGTGAATCGAGGGTCTCGATCAGAGACGACCGTGAGTGGTATGCCATAGAGGCGTACGATCTCTCTTTCATACAATTCGGCTAGCTTGGCGGGGTTATCTGTGAACTTTATTGATAAAAAGTGTGCAAACTTTGTAAGTCTATCGATGATAACCCAAATTGCATCTTGCCCTTTATTATTTCGAGGCAAGGTTGTAACAAAATCCATTGTAATGTTCTCCCACTTCCATTCTCCAATAAGTAAAGGCTAGAGAAGTCCAGAGGGAAGTCTGCGTTTAGCCTTTACTTGCTGGCAAACGAGACATGTAGTAACGAAGTCTGCAATAGCCTTCTTCATTCCAGAAAACCAGAATTTTTGGTTGACATCCATGTACATCTTGTCTCCCTCAGGATGCATAGTGAACCTCGAACAATGCATTTTAGTTAGCACTTCTTTCCGAACTTGTGGATCGTTTGGTAGACAGAGGCATTAACATAGGGTCGTTGGCTTGAGATGCTGAAATCTTTCGAATCAGCTCAGAGTTGGCTGATAATTGAGAGAGTCGTGATCTTCCTCCCTCCTCAATCAGTTGTCGGTTAAAATTCTCCATCTTTGTAGCCAACTTCCCCGTCTCGAAGTTAAGAGTGGAAACAATATAAGATTTTCTACTCAGGGCAGCTGCGACAACATTGGCCTTACCGAGATGGTACTGGAGTTGAAAGTCATAATCTTTCAAGAATCCCAACCATCGTTTTTGGCGGAGGTTTAGGTCTCTCTGAGTGTAGATGTACTTAAGACTCTTGTGATCCTAGAAGACCTCACCGTATAGGTAATGGCGCCATAACCTCAGTGCGCATACGACAGCTGCAAGTTTCAAGTCATGCGTTGGGTAATTATCCTCATGAATCTTTAGTTGCCTCGAAGCATATGCAACAACTTGACCTTCTTGCATTAGTACTGCACCTAAGCCTTAGATAGAGGGGTCGGTGTATAGTGAAAATCCAACTCCATTTCGTGGAGTGATTAGTACCGGTGCTGTCGTGAGGCGCTTCTTCAATTCCTAAAATGACAATTCACAGGCAGGATTCCAGATGAATCGTACGTCTTTCTGAGTGAGCTTGGTCATAAGTTCAGCAATGTTTGAGAAATTCTTGATGAAGCGTCTGTAGTAGCCTGCCAAACCAAGAAAACTCTGTATTTGAGTAACTGTGGTGGGCTGCTTCCAATTTAAAACCTCTTCAACCTTTGAAGGATCCACCTCAATGCCATTGCCTAAAACCTCATGACCTAGGAATTGAACTTGCTTCGCCCAAAATTCGCACTTACTTAACTTTGGATACAATTGATGGCTTCTTAAGGTCTGGAAGACAATCCTCAGATGCATCTTATGGTCTTCCTCGGTTAGGAAATATATTAAGATATCATCCACAAAGACCACCACAAATCGGTCTAAGTATAACCTGAAGATGCGGTTCATCAAATCCATGAACACTGCAGGTGCATTTGTTAAACCGAACGACATGACCAAGAACTCGTAATGACCGTACCGAGTTCTGAATGCCGTCTTGGTAATGCCCGACTATCTGATCCGGAGTTGATGATAACCGGATTGTAAATCAATCTTAAAGAAGTATTTGGCATCTCTAAGTTGGTCAAACAAGTCAACGATCCTAGGTAGTGGATATCTGTTTTTGATGGTGACGTTATTCAACTTGCGATAGTCGATGCAAAGTCGTAACGAACCATCATCTTTGCGAACAAATAGAACTGGAGCTCCCCAAGGTGATGAATTTTTCTTGATGAAGCCATTACTCTCCAATTCCTTCAGTTGCTTGTCCAACTCAACCAACTTGACGTTGGACATTTTGTATGGTGAAATTGAGATAGACCCGGTCCCAGGTATGAGTTTGATCTCAAAATTAAATTTCCTAACCGGAGGTAGACCATGAAGGTCATTTAGAAAAATCATTGAGAATTCAGATATTACCGGGACATCATGTACTTCGAGAGGGTACAGTGTTGGTGATTCATTGTAATCACCAAGGGATAGAGCTCGAAGCTATGCCTTGAGAAGTGCAACAGTCAAGTTGTGTATCCATTTACTCGTTCCCTGAATCTTGACAAACTCTCTAATAGGCAAGGATAATTGAACTTGTTTTTTCAAGCAATCGATTTTTGCATTCAGTGGTGCGAGCCAGTGCATGTCAAGGATGATGTCGAAGTCTTCAATGTCCATCACAAAGAGATCTGCATATACTATCAGTTCTGACATTCGAAGCTCACATCGAGAATACTGCAAGTACCAGATCCTAATAGTGATGTGACATGAATTGTGATGTCTGTGGGTTCAGGATGCAGCCCCAAATGCCTTACCAATGCAAAAGATATAAAAGAGTAGGTAGCACCCGAATCGAACAAGACATGCACCATTGTATTGAACAAGGAAAATGTACTTCTGACTATATTGTTGTTTGGGAGGGGTTGTTGAGCAATAGCAAACGCTCTGCCCTGGTTCCGTTTTCCCGGGTTCTGTTAGTTCTGTCTGGGTTGGGCATTAGCAGCAAGTGGGGCTTGTTGGACTGGAACAACAGGAACAGGTTGCCGCGGCTGCTGAGGGTGGAGGCAGACATTTCTTACATGGCCTTGTTGGCCTCAGTTATAACAAGTCAGCCTCTGTTGTTGAGGCGCTTGTTGCTGGTTCTAATGGCCATGCTGATTGTGGTGCTGACCACTACCCCTGCAATTGCCATTTTGATGACCACCCCTTGTATTATGACCTCCTCGACCATGATTGCAAAAACCCTAATGGCCAGGGTTAGACTGTTCATAAGGAGGTGCCGTGGCCTCATTCTTTTGAATAGGGGTTGGGAGGGCTGAGTTTTGATTATAGTAGGGCTTCTTCTTGTTGCCCTGCTGCGAGCCCTGTTGGGAAAACGTTGCAGGCCATTTTCCCCTATTCATTCTCTGCTCCTGCTCAATCTTTTCCTGCTCAAAGCTCAAGGCCTTGTCAACGACCTCCCTGTAAATCTTGAGATCCAAGATCGATAGGGCTTGTCGGATGTCAGGGCGAAGGCCTTTGTAGAATTTCTCGGTCTTATCTTGCTCTATTGAGATGGTAGAGAGAGAGTAGACCGATAATTCTTTGAACCTGACAACGTACTCTCTGACTGTCATGCTGCCCTGGTATAGACTAGCGAACTCTTGGAGCTTCTGCCTCTTCACAGCGCCGGGGAAGCACTCATCGATGAACAATGACTCGAACTGCTGCCAAGTCATGTCTACTACATTAGTCATCAGGTCTTCCTTCACTGTTATCCACCATGTATTTGCTCCACCAACAAGTTGGTAGGACGCAAGTGGAATCTTTCGACCCTTTTCGACTCGCATCGCGTAGAGAATCTTCTTTGACTTATCAAGCCATTTCTGCGCCTCCTCCGCATCAATGGTGCTAGTAAAAGTAAGGGGCTGTAGCCTCTAGTACTTCGTGATCTGGTCAGTTTGGCTCTCCGACCCTGATCGTACAGGTGCTTGTACAGTAACTACTTGGTTGGTTGCAGTTGCACGAAAGACCGTTTGAACAGTTACCTTCATCGCCTCAATAAATTCGGCGAAAAAGACTTCCATGCTCAAAGGCATGACAAAAGATGTGGGTGAGGTGGCATTGCCTGCCCAGACGTAGTGGTAGTGTCATGTGTGGCCTGCTCTGTCATCGGAGGCGGCGATTCCTGATTTTGAACTATAGGAGGTGCCTCTGCTGCTGGACGGACTGTGCGTGGCCTTCCTCTCTTCCTGGTTTGCATTTTCTCACTGGCAAGGAAAAAATAAAACCATGATTTAGGAATTGTAGCCAAGTATAATGTTATGATATTCTCAGCAATAAGTTCGAGAGTACTGCAATATAAAACCACCTATTTTTCTAGGTATGGTGTAAGGTTTTTGTTGAGGAATCAAAAAATCTTATGTTCCTCATATGTTTGGCCATTGTGTAAAACAAGGTTAGAATGTTTATATAATAAGTATAAAACTTTGTAAGTATTTCAAATGTTTTGGTTCTGGTTTTTGTGAACATACATATATATTTCTTTGAAAATCCATACAATTCATAAACATTCTAAGAATATCCTAAGTAAATATCCTGATCTAACGTTCTATCGCAATCTTATGTATTCAAACTCTTTCGCTTAGTCTTTTCGACTATTATCCAAATTCGTGTGTCCCATACCACATGAATTTGATAATAAGGGTTTCAACCAAGTTAAGTTGTATGAACACGGTTTCTATAAAACATTGGCTGGCGAGGAGTTCACTAATAGTATCGTCTAAATTTACTCGTCCCATACCGTGTAAACTTAGTGATAATGTTAGTAATACAACTTTCCCCAAATGTTTCTTTTTACACAAGGTCGTGGGTTTTCTTACTTTCACGTTTTATTTAGTATTTTCCAATTTTGTTGTGTTCCATACCACTCTAAAGTTAGTGATACAAAAGAAAGAATGGTTGTACATCGGCCCACCAAACATAATCTATAACAAACATTTCATTTATATATATATATATAAAAGGTTACAATGCTAGTAATCATTCCTAATTTTCCCGCCTACTACTGCTCTTCCTAGACCTTCTGTTAGTTACAAAACGATTATCAGAAGAACGTTGAGAAGATGTTCTCTTTTCTACTATGCTTTGCACACATGTTATCAAAGCATTATGGGTGTCACACCCTGGGTTGCACAGCGTGCCCCTACCCAGGTGTGGGCGCACCCCCTTGGGGCGAACGCCAGCCATTATGGATCCATAATATTGTCACATCTAGCCGAATTCGCGATACCCAACAGGGCCCTAGTAACGGACTAGATCATTTACCCCTACTATTCATGAATAGTGAAGGGCCTCCCCCAAGTCGAACTCGCAACCTCCCCTTTAAGAGGTTAGATTTCGCACTTGGAGTAACCACTTTTCATTCAATTCACAACCTCATTTAATTATTTAATCATCAACTCAATTCACATATTTAATTAACCAACCCATTCAACTAATAAAACTTATATTATTCATTTAATAATTTGATTTATTTGCTCATATCCCTTAGATATAGCATATATTTTCATATACGCGTATATTTGGCTCTTACGTATAATATGAGTATTATACATCTCAATATATGCATAAGTCAATGTATGTATTTAATTAAAACTACGGAGTGTTACACTGCTAATAATAGAGCGGGTATGTACTCCTTACTATGCATTTATAAGGAGTCTACACCTGGACCTCTCATTACCCAATTTTAAATTAGGACTTAATCCCAATTCTATTTAGAAACTATCACTCGGACCATAAGATTATTCAATCCTCATGCGAGACTGTCTTCTGGAAATGACGCCATGTTTTAACTTGCTTTACCAAGTCCAAAACATGCTCCAAGGTCAAATATTTTCATGAATTTAAAACAATGCAATAGATACATATATTCATGATTTAAAACACACAACTTATATCATATAATGCCATATACAAGAAACCAAAGTCAAGAGATACTCACAGTGGTACCGTGTAGACCTACACTCTACGACCACTCTAATATTTGTCTCCAATCAACAATATAATCCATAATCATTGCTCAAATCATTATATCTATTTGTTTTTCAATTATTAAAATCTTACTCTCCAATTAATTCTCATAATTTCATTTCAGTCCAAAATTCACGTGAGGTGTCCCAAATATTTTATACGGCCCTCACATTTATTCTTTAAGGCAATGGACAGTAGAAACAAGCTTTTCTACCACATTTTCACTAATATCCAAGTTTGCCGTATTTACCCAATTCAGTCAGGCTTTTCAAACCGGGATTTCATTGGTGTTTGACATGGTTCGAAAGGCCCCTCAGTGTCAAATTTGGCTTCCGACAGCTGTACCGGCACCAATATTACACTTGGACACAAAAAAACCACATATCTAATATCTACACATATATAAGAGTCATAATATATCATTTTTACGTATTTTCACTCAAAGTGGGTCTAAACCACAGTTTTAAAGCCACGGTAAAACACCTCTTATAGCAAAAATTATACCTATAAGAATGTCATACACTAGTTAAAGATCGATTTTGTGGCGAAAAAGAGCGAAAATGGCTTACTGGCATGTCAAATTTAGTCGCGAAACCCGTCGTTCTCCCGTCGCCCTTTTTTTTTTCTCTCTCTACAACTTCTTTTTTCTCCTCTGCCACGTTTTCTTCTTTTTTCAATTCTCTTTTTTTTTTTAATTTTTTATTGTTTTTGATCTCAAGCACCTTAATTAAAACAACCACATGAGCATATTATTTTATTGGATCCCATGCTCCTAAAGTCATTTAGTAAAACAACTCCCCCGTCATATTTCATTAAATCATTTAACTTTCATTCATTCTATTATTCAACTATAACAACTATTCATTCATTAAATTACTTCATTATCAACTTCATTTAATCATTTACCAATTAATACTACCATCTCCTTCACCATCTTTATTTAAGTTAATTTAATCATACCCTTATCTAACTCCTATTTCACGTATTTAATTCACTTAATTTAATATTTAATTTATATCCTTCACTTTATGTATTTAGCACTTATTCTTATATGTACATACATTTGACTCCTACGTATGTATACGCGTATTATATACCTTGATATATGCGTAAGTCAACATATGTATTTAATTAAAACTACGAGGTGTTACATAATAAAAGATGCATTTAGCAGCCTACCAATGGATGGATGTTGGGGCACGAAGAAGTTGGCATACTTTGTGGACGGCCAAGCTAATGTCAGGATGAGTCAATGTACAATACTGAAGTGCACCAACAATAGACTGATAAGAAGAAACGTCTTCAAGTGGAACACCATCATACGAAGATAATGAGGAGCCGGAAACCATATGAGTATCATAAGGTTTGGAGTGTGAAATATCAGCCCTCTGTAGAATGTTTGCATATATTTTGTTTGGCTTAAGTGGAGAGAAGAATCATTGGCATGAACATGAGCACCCTGAAAGTAGCTTAAGGACCCCAAATCTTTCAATGCAAAAGAAGAATTTAGAGCAATAATCAGCTTGGAAACCATCGTAGAATCACTTCCAATCACAATGATGTCATCGACATAAACAAGCACCACAAGCATACATGAAGAAGGAACATATATGAACATAGAGGCATAAGCTTTTCATGCAATAAAACTCCACTGTAGCAGTTGAGAACTCAATTTAGTATACCAAGCCCGTCGCGATTGTTTCAACTTATATATCGATTTGTGCAAGCGACATACAAGTGTTGGAGAGGAGGGAGAAGTGAACCCCAAGGGTTGCTCCATATAGATTTCCTCATTAAGATCACCATTGAGGAAAACATTGTGGACATCCAACTGTCGAATCACCCAACCATGGGAAAGAGCAAGAGTAAGAACAATGAGAATTGTAGGTGGTTTAACCACCGGACTGAATGTCTCAAAATAATCATAACCATGAACTTGATGAAAGCCCTTAGCCACGAGACAAGCTTTATGTCGAAGGATACAAACATTTGGGTTATGTTTGAGCTTAAAAACCTACTTGCACCTAATTGCTTGATGACCGGCCGATGGAGGGACTAAGGACCAGGTTGAGTTTCAAGCTAAGGCTTGTAGCTCGGACTCCATGGCATCCTTTCAATTGGCACATTGCATGGCTTGTTTCACTGAGGTAGGCTCCACAAGATATGGATCATGGTGAGAAGTAACAACGACTAAAACCTTTGGAACAAAGGTACCCACTTTGGATCTTGTAACCATGGAATGAACATTACTAGATGATGGTGGATGGTGAATAGATGGGATAGCAACAACAACAACAAGAATGGTAGATGACGACGGAGAAACGGGTGGCAGTGCAATAGGACTTTTAATAGGTGTTGTAGAGGTTGCAGAAGGGGAAAGCGTGAGCTGGACAACAATAGACCGTGAGGTAGAAGGGAGATAATCAAATAATAGAGAAGAGAAATAGAGAGAGAGGAACAAAGTCTCAACTGTAAAAACATGAAATGAAGTTGTTGTGTTAGCAGGTGAGATAGAACATGAAGAGGAATGAGATTGGAAAGGAAAAATAGATTCATCAAAAATGACATGGCGTGAAACATAGAGACGACCAATAGAGGGATCAAGACAAAGGTAACCCTTGCGGTGTGCGTTGTAGCCAAGGAAGACACATTGGGTAGAATTAAACTCCAATTTGTGTTTGTTATATGGACATAAGTGAGGATAATAGGTGGAGCCAAACACTCAAAGGTGAGAATAGGATGGTGGTTTGCTGTATAAGAGTTAAAAGGGAGACCGATGAGAAGTGAAAGGAGAAGGAAGATGATTAATAAGGTAGACATTGGTGAGAAAGGCATATGGCCATAAGTGGAGAGGAGAGTGACCGTGGGCAAGGGAGGGTTAAACCCATCTCAACTACATGCCTGTTCTTGCCAACGGTGCCATTTTGGGAAGGGGTATATGGACAAGAAAGTCTATGATGAATCCCATGAGAAGTTAAAATGCTAGCAAAGGGCCGAAATTCCCCACCCGAATCACTTTGGAAGGCCTTAATTTTAGAGTTAAATTGGGTTTCACCCATTAATTTAAATTGAAGGAAAAATTTGAGGGTCTTATCTTTGGACTTAAGTAAGTAGATCCATGTAAATTTGGAAAAATCATCTATGAATAACAAAAAGTAACATGCACCCGTCAAGACAAAATCGGGGAAGGCCCCCAAATATCAGAATGTATTAGATCAAAAGGTTTTACAGAAATGGACGACAACAATGTAAAAGTTAACCGATGACTCTTTGCAAATTGACATGAGTGACATAAACTATCATTAACATGGACCAGAATAGACAAATTACAATGACGCAAGACCGCAGACAAAACATTGACTCTTGGGTAACCTAAACGGCTATGCCACAACCACTTATTGAAAGAGATGGAAGAAAGTTGGGCTTCGACGGCAGATACAACATGACTGGATGATTGAGACTGAGAACCGGATGAAGTAGATGGTGAAGAAGACAACTTATAGAGACCTCTTTCAGTGCTGCCCTGAAGTAGAACCTGCTACGTGCATTGATCCTTCACCAAGAAATGAGAGGGGTGAAACTCAGTGGAAGCATTATTATTATAACAAAACTGCAAGACACTAATCAATTGCTTGGAGATTTGAGGAGTATGTAGAACATTATTTACAGAAAACTGCTGTGAAAGTGAATAAAGGGAAATTCGACCAACATGAGAAATTGGAATAAACTTACCATCACCTGCCATAACCTGATTGGAATCGTGAAAAGGAATCGGATTATTGAGGCAATTGAAGTCTGGGGTAAGATGGTGTGTAGCACCAGAGTTGAGATACCATGATCCATCCATAGTAGTAGCAGGTGTTGCTTGAGTGGAAGGGCTAAATAGAGCGGC
Organism: Paratinospora sagittata; assembly: GCA_035771175.1. Classification (NCBI taxonomy): domain Eukaryota; kingdom Viridiplantae; phylum Streptophyta; class Magnoliopsida; order Ranunculales; family Menispermaceae; genus Paratinospora; species Paratinospora sagittata. The sequence continues at coordinate 20,171,902 of CM069611.1, read as the reverse complement.
CATAGTGGAAGGAGATGAGATAGACTGCTGAGACCAAGGCTATGTCAAAATTTTTGGTAAAGTTGTATATTGCTTCATCGTAATCTTTACAGAGATTGTAATATACATATATAGAAGATAATTGAAACCTATTCTAGGATATAGAAATGTTATGGCTAGAATAACGGGTGACCCTTGATACAGGTTGATACAGGGGATTTACATTCAATACTCATCCCTATAATCTCTCTAACTGATTCTAATGACAACTCACGCCAACACTTCCCCTCAAGTTGGTGCATACAGATCTCTTATGCCCAACTTGTCAAGTGAGTTGTAGAAGTTCTTGCTGCATACTGCCTTCGTAAGTATGTCCGCTAACTGGTCTTCAGACTTCACGAAAGGAAAACGAATTATCTTGGTTTCAAGGTTTTGTTTTATGAAATGTCGATCTACCTCCACATGTTTTGTGCGATCATGCCGGACAGGGTTGTGAGAAATATCAATAGTCACCTTATTGTCACAAAACAGATCCATCTCGGAGCTAGGAGCAAAGCGGATTTCTGTCAATAGTCTCCTTAGCCAGAGGAGCTCACAAAGACCCTTAGCCATTCCACGGAACTCGGCTTCAGCACTTGATAATGCTACTACCTTTTGTTTCTTGCTTCTCCATGTAACCAGATTCCCGCCAACAAACATGAAGTAACCTGAAGTGGACTTTTTGTCTAAGATATTCCCTACGCAATCTACATCAGCGTATTCTTCAACTTTTAGATGATTATTCTTTGAAACCACAAGTCTTTTTCCAGGAGATGACTTTAAGTATAGAAGAATCCTGATTACTGCATCCATGTGATCCTCACTAGGACAATGCATGAATTGACTTACTACGCTTACAACATAAGCAATATCTGGGCGAGTATGTGAGAGATAAATAAGTTTCCCAACCAACCTCTAGTACCTCTCTTTGTTTGTCGGCACTTGATCTGGATATTCTCCAAGTCTGTGGTTCTGAACTATTGGTGTATCTGTAGGCTTACAATCCCACCTTAGATAATAGATCAAGTACATATTTTCGTAGGAGAGAAATATACCTTACTCTGATCTAACCACTTCAATTTCTAGAAAATATTTAAGTCCTCCCAAATTCAGTAGCCAACTACTTTTGGAGTCTCAAAATCTCTTCTGGATCATTCCCTGTAATAATCATGTCATCTACATAGACTATCAAAGTTGTTACCTTGCCCAGTTGACGCTTTAGGAAGAGTGTATGGTCTGAATTGCTTTGTTGAAAGCCATATTTCTTCATTGCCAAGCTAAATCGCCCAAACCATGCTCGAGGTGATTGCTTCAGTCCATACAGTGCTCGTTGTAATTTGCACACAGCCTCAGTCTTTGAGATTGCCGTGTGGCCTGGTGGAATATCCATATACACTTCCTTCTCAAGATCGCCGTGAAGGAAGGCGTTTCTTTACATCAAGTTGGTGTAGTGGCCAATCAAGATTTGCTGTTAGAGATAGCAAGACTCTAACTGTATTCAACTTGGCCACTGGTGAGAAAGTTTCCTAATAGTCCACGCCATATGTTTGTGTATAACCCTATGCCACCAGCCTTGCTTTATACCGTTCGATCGATCCATCTGCCTTATGTTTGATGGAGAACACCCATTTGCACCCCACCGTCTTTTTTCCTTCAGGTAATGGAACAAGAGCCCATGTTTTGTTCTTCAGTAATGCCTCCATTTCTTCTTTTATAGCCTGGGTCCACTTAGGGTCTGTTAGAGCTTCTTGAACACTAGTGGGAACATGGCATGAGGAAAGTTCGTGCACAAATGTTTTGAGGGGCTCAGACAGTCTTTTTGTGGATACATAGTTGGCAATTGGATACTTTGACCTTCGTTCCTCAATTTTTTGAGAGTACCTATTTGGTGGCTTGCCACGATTATTCCTAAAAGGTAAGATATAACCAGCAGAAGTGTCCTTATCATTATTAGTCGGAGGTGCAATGAGAGAGTTTACCTCAGGGATATTCTTAGGAGATGGCTTTTCAAGTACTGAGGAGTGGGGGGATTCTGGTTCAACTTCAGGTGGTGTAGATGTCGCTCTTAAAGTTATTTCATCGTCCGGAGATGCATTCGGAGTTATATCAAGTTCCCTATTGACAACCATATTTATGTCATTAAAACCCTGCCAGTCAAATCTTAACCAATTATGCTCTTCATCTTGGATCTCCCCCTAAAGAGAAGAGTTGGATACCGAGGGAGAGTAGAACATGTCGGATTCCAGAAATGTGACATCCATAGTTACATAGGTGCGCTTGGTGGTCAGATCATAGCAGCGGTATCCATTTTGATGTACGACATACCCTAAAAACAGACACCGAACAACACAAGGATCAAGTTTTGTGCGTTGGTTCTTATGGAGATGTACAAAAGCTACACATCCAAAGATCAGAGGAGGAATCATCAACACTGTGGGCAAGGTCACATGAGTTGAATGGGCCTGTAGGGGTGTTTTAAAACCCAAGACTTTGGATGGCATACGGTTGAGGAGGTGCACAGCTGTTGCAACAACATCACCCCAATGTCGGTTGGGTACATGAGCTCCAAGTAAAAGAGCACGAGCAGTTTCAAGTATATGTCGGTTTTTCCGTTCAACAACACCATTTTGTTGAGGAGTCTGCGGGCAGGAGATTTCATGAAGAATTCCATGGTATTGGAAATAATCATGGAACCCTCGGTTAACATATTCACCACCATTATCGGATCTGAGAATCTGTATCTTAGCTGAAAATTGAGTTTGAACCATTACATGAAATGATTTGAACACACTCAATACTTCATCTTTATGTTTCAGCAAGTATAGCCAAGTCATGCGAGTACAATCATCAACAAATATTACAAACCAACGATTACCAGATGCAGTAGAAACAGGAGAGGGACCCAACACATCAGAATGATTTAAAGCAAACAGAACCTCACTTTTATTCATACTCAATGGATAAGTAACTCGATGACTTTTAGCAAGGATGCAAGCATCACACTTAAAGTCAACAGTTGATATATGTGAAAACAAATCAGGAAACAAATGTTGCATATAACCAAATGACAGATGTCCCAACCGACGATGTAAAAGCCAAATCTGTCTCTCCTTGGTACCACTTGGATGATGCATGTGATGTGCTCGGCCCACACTGAAATCATCCATGCAGTATAATCCCCCCTCTTAGTACCACACCCAATGATCTCCTTTGTGAGAATATCCTGAAGAAGACAAAAGGTAGGATAAATGAGCACAATACAATTTAAGTCTATTGTTACTTGGCTGACAGAGAGTAACTTATGAGACAGGGAGGGAACCAATAAAGTATTAGATAATGTGAGAGAAGGTGACAAAGTCATAGAGCCAGCCCCGGTGACCAAAAAAACAACTCCATTGGCATTTGCAATGCTAGTGCGTCGCAGTGGAGAAGTGTGCGAGAAATCATTGGCGTCGAACGTCATGTGGTCGGTAGCCCCAGAGTCAAGTATCCAAGTACTACTACTGCTAGCCTCTTGATGAGAACTAAATAAAGTAGCACCAGAATTACCTGAATCCGAAAGAGATAACACTCCCTGGGAAGACTCAACAGGTGGTGTAAGTGAAAGAGATGATTCTTCAATAGCCAGGGCAGCCTTCCCCGTCTCTCCATCAGTTCCCATGGCGTCACAGCGTTTCTGAGCCTGAAGTTCATTCCACCAGTCGGGATACCCGTGTAGCTTGAAACAAGTCTCACGGGTATGCTTCATATTTCCACAGTGAGTACACTTGGTGCCATCAGGTAACTTTTGTGGCTTGGAGGATGCCCCAAATTTCCCACTGCCCAGTGAAAGAAATCCGGTAGAGGAAGATGCTAACTTTCCCGCTTTGAAACCCTTAGAAGCCAAAACTGCTCCTGGGGTGTCATTGGTTCCGCCAGTGATCATAACAGTTTGCCTGATTGCTTCTCTGCGAACATGGGAGTAAGCTTGTTCGATGGTAGGCAATGGACGCATCTGCAGTACGTCACCCCGAATCTTGTCCAGTTGATCGTCAAGCCCATCTAAGAAGATGTACACTCGGTCTTCCTGCAAAAGAAGGTTATAGTTTTTAATATCAGTAGGACACTCCATCGGATTCGGACGACGAAAATCAATCTCACGCCACAAACCTTGGAGGTCGTTGTAATATTTTTCAAGAGAACCTCCAACTTGTCGCAGACGGGTTACACGATGTCGGAGGTCATAGACTTGTGAAGTATCAATGCAATAAAAATATGTAGTCGCAATGGAGTCCCAAACTTGCTTTGCCGTGGGAAACCGAATAAAATTCCCAATCAACGAAGGGTCCATGGAATTAATCAACCACCCTTTGACAATGGCGTTGTCGGTACGCTATTTCCGGAAGGATGCAGACATTAAAGAAGGTTCAGGAAAGTCTCCATTGATATATCCCAACTTGTCTTTGCCAGAGATATACATCTCGACAACTTGGGACCAGAGAGCATAGTTGGTGCCCGTCCAACTTGATGCCAATCGATGCAGCAGAATTCTCGGTGGTCTGCGTCGGGGTTTAAGCTTTGGTAAAAGCTTCTGTCATTCGGGTAATTAATTCTGTGAGGATGGAGTTGATTCTGAGTCCACCAGAGTTGTCGAAGTCACCGGTATCCTCCATGGATGTCGATGAGGAAATAGGAAATTGATCAAACGTCAAGGAGAATGGAGAGCCACGAATCGATTAGCTCTGATACCATGACAGGATTTTTGGTAAAGTTGTATATTGCTTCATCGTAATCTTTACAGAGATTGTAATATACATATATAGAAGATAATTGAAACATATTCTAGGATATACAAATGTTATGGCTAAAATAACGGGTGACCCTTGAAACATGGGATTTACATTCAATACTCATCCCTATAATCTCTCTAACTTATTCTAATGACAACTCACGCCAACAGGCTGTACCGGAGATGAAAACACCTGAGATTGCAACGGTTGATATGAGAGATTGGTGCAATGATAACATATAACCGCAGTATGCCCATATTTGCCACAAATTTGGCATTGAGTGGCGAACTGAGTACCAAGTGAGGAAAAATTTGGTTGAGGACCTGGAAATTGTTGAGGTTGAAATGGTTGGTTACCAGGTGGCTGATGATGAAAATTGAAAGGGCGTGGGACATTTGATTTGGAGGAAACTGTAATATGTGCCTGAGCTTGAGTTTGGGAAAGATTTAACTTATCCACAAAGTTCTGACGTTGAAGACATATATCAAAGCTCATTAAGAGGCTGTGAATCTCTTCCAAACTTGGTAGCTCGAATCGAGAGGTGATTGAAGTCACCAGAGGATTATATTCAAAACCCAAACCTTGAAACAGGTAGATTATCTGATCTCGGTTAGAGACTGATTCTCCAATGGCGGTGAGTTGATTCACAAAGGATTTCAGCTTGAGCACATAGTCATCAGCCGAGAGCGCATCTTTCTTAAGCGATTGGATTTCAGAACGTAGCTCAAGTAGCCGAGATTGAGACGTTGCTGCGTATGATCAAGCTAGGGCAGACCAAATCTCAGATGTAGTACAGTAGCAAACTATCTGAGTAACCATAGATTTAGACAAAGAAGCATGCAACCAACTCATATCCAATTGATTATTACGTTGCCAAGAGGAATACTCAAGATTGAGATCAAGATGGTGCAAATCAAGAAATTGAGGCGGACACATTCGTGAGCCATCAAGAAAACCCTATAACCCATAAGCAATTACAACATTCAACACTTGATTTTTCTAAAAATGATAGTTGTTCCGATCCAATTTGATAGGAAGAGGTTGGTTGAGAGAAGGTAATATAATCCCCTGAAAAATCTAAAAATTTACTTTCCAATTTCAAACGTAATCCCTGAAAATTCTGAAAATATCTACCTTCCAATTTTGAAATTATTCTCGCAATCTCACAATCTCGCAATCTCGCTCTCGCCTGCAATCTCGCTATTTCACTCTCGCCCTACAATCTCGCCTCTTTCTTTCAAAACCCCAATCGAGCTAAACCCTCGGACCCCAATTCCCCAATCGCAAACCTAATCGCCAATCGCCAATCACCAAATCTCTCTCTTTCTGCTGGTTTACCGAAAAACATTGTTTCTCTGATATTTCTCTTGATTACGGCATTTCGCCGGCAGCTAAGCTCATTTTTTGTCTCGCTTCCAGAAGAACTGTTTCGCTTCGATCAAGTTCAGTCACTAGATGAAAAGGAAAAATTGAAGGACATAAGCAAGTTCTTCACCGTGGAAGCCGCCGTCAACAACTCTTCTGTAAGCTTTTTTTTTTCTCTCTCTCTATTTCTCTCGCTCTCTCTCTCAACCCTATGCTCAAAAAACCAAATCGCCTCTCTCTCTCTGCTTCGGTTCGTCGGAAACCCCAAACCTTTCCCTGCTCTGGTTCGTCGTCTGAAACCCAATCGTGCCTCGTCAGAAACCCAAACCTCTCTCTCTGCTCTGGCTGCTCTTGTTCGTCGTCAGAAACCCCAAACCCCTCAAACCCAATCGCCAGGTCTCTTTTCTCTTGCTCGAAGCTCTCTTTCTCTCTGCTCTCTCCGTTCCCCGCGGCACATCGCCACCACCACCTCTCTGCAACTTAACATCACCACCATTCACCATCCTCTTTCCACTATCTTCTTCTTCTTCTTCTCCTTTTCCTCATCCCCTTTTCTTTCCCCTTTCTCTCTCTTTCCCCTGTTTTCTTCCTTCCGCCATGTAAAGCAGTTTCTCTGCAACTCAAGTTTTATTTTTCTTTTAAGCAGAGCAACCGAGATGTTATATAATATATTTATATATATATATATATATCATACATACAATACCACATATAATGTATTAGATTATGGTATATCATATTTCACGTTTTTACTATCTAGATCATCATATTATATCATGTGGAAGTTTATTAGCTAAGTTATATTATATGTATAATGTGACCACCACCATACAACATAGACATGTATGCACATTATATTAATATAATATAATACAAAACAATTGATTAACGTGTGATTTATGCGTGGATAGGTTGATAACGCCCAACGTCGAGGAATCTCAACACTTTTGAAATTTAGCAATTCAGGTGGGGATGATTCTATGCCTTCATAATATTTTATTTTGATATATAGATAGGAATGCTAAATTAATTAGGTCTATAGTATTATTTGATTACTTATGCATGCCTATTGTACATGATTTTATAGATACCGTGTTGTGATTGTTAGCCATGATGATATGTGTGTTAACATGACTTCTTGTTTTGATTAGATGATAATTGGATGCATGCAATTCATGTGATATTCGAGACTCATTTATAAATTATAATGCCTGATAATGAAATGTATGACTTGGAATATTGGCATAGTAAAGTTCATGCGTGAATACTATTATAATTGACTTTGTGACATGATACCATGTGTAGTGGAATTTGAATATGTTTTATGAATGCACTTAATATCGTACTTATATCGTACGTATGGCGTGACATCACTAAGGAACACGATTAAGATAAGAATCACACATATGAGGCAGTTATTCTAAGGAATATTGTCATTGATTATTATGGGGCAGTTATTCTAAAGAATATCGCCAATGTTTATTATGGGGCAGTTATTCATGATGAATATCGCCAACGAGTTTCTAATTTTTGGGTAGTGCCACCTTGGGTTTGATTTCCTAAAGGTACGAGATTTAGAACGTGATAAAATTCTCGACTCAAACAATCTAATGTTGCAACGATTAATGTGTGAAACTTGTTTGTAATGTTCTTGTGTATATGTCATAATAAAATGTTATGAATTGTTTAGATGACCCACTAGGCTTTCAAGCTCACCCCTATTTTTTATATGCAGGTACTTAAGAGAATAAAATCGCGAGTTCGTGATGTAGTTCAGAATAGTAAGGGTGGGTTAATTAATTCGTTATTATTGTGGTGACAGGGTTGAATATTTTTATTTGATTTTCAAAAGTTTATTATTTAAACGGGTTGTATTGACAATCAAAATTTAATGAACATTATTATGATTAGTAAAGACCCTGTGGTTTATTTCACGTGTGAATGCCTTGGACTTGAGTTCATTAATTCTATTTGATGAATGTATTTAAATGTTGTGTCCATAATAGATGGTGTATGAAGATGAAGATGGGTATGAAGATGAAAGGGTATTCGTTTATCTTAACCAGTAAGTTGGTTAGAAGAATACAAATTCATAGTGTTGTAGATTTTACTATCTATATAATGATTATGGGTTAAGATAGACAGATACGATTAACATCTCGATTTTCAGTGATTCTTCTCGATAAAATTAAAATATTCATTATTTTACTTGAAATTTAAGTTTTGAAAATCGGGGTGTTACAGGTAATTTCGTGCCCATTGGTGCCAATCAATCCACTATTGTTGTAGCTGCAGACGATCCAAGTGCTGAAGAAGGTAATTGAGCTAATCCTTAAGGGAGCCGTATGGCTCTGGTACCATAAAGGGAAATAGACTGTTAGAGAAGAAGAGAAGCAGAGAAATACAGAGAGGAGATAACAAAATAGATGGAACAAAGTTTTTGTATATAGTATTACTTTAGCTCAAAAGAATAATTCTCTTACAATGCTTATACAAAGAACAATAACATAATGGACAGTTGTCAATCACAGATAGGTAATTACAGATCTAAACCACATGAGCTAACTTAGGTTGGTTTAAGTAACCACACATATACTCTAACAGTAGGTTTAAAAACTAAAATGTCTTGGATAAAAATAAGATCACTGAAGAAGAAGTTAGTTAAAAAACTGAAATAGGTGGGTTTGTGGATGGAGACATGCATAGTTGGCAGCAAGAAGAAAAATATGAATGTGGTGAAATAGGATATTTTAGGAAGTTGGTTTTTTTTTGTCACCGGTAAGTTTTATCAAAAATGGGATAAGGCACTTTATTGTAAAATTACCTAAATATCCTTTGAAAGTCAAAAGTTATAAATTATAAAACGGTTAAAGGATTATAGTATTGAGGGCTACGTTGCCATTTAGTACAAATTGATCACATAGTGATCTTTTCCATGTTTTTGCATTATATATAGTATATATATATATATATATATATATATATATATATATATATATATATATATATATATATATATATATATATATATATATATATATATAGTACAAACAACGTGCCCTAAGCCTAATATCCCTCCTCGTAGGTGTCAGCCCAGATGTGTCCAAGAGGGGGGGTGTGAATAGGATGCTTAGCAGATTTTTAACCTTTTTTTAAAACATTTAAAGTAATGAAAGCAGATTAAACTAAGTATGGTAAATCAAACACGGTAACAATAATGCATACAAAACACATAAGATTTAGAGTGGTTCGGCCTTGCCTACATCCACTACCTAACCCCCTAAATTAGGATTTGTTCAAACTCCACTAAGGATCTACCTTCTCAATTTACGGGCTTGACAATGACTTTTCTCAACTTTCAGGTCTGAGAACAACCGTTACAAATCCAACAACACTTGCTCTAAACCAGTGACTAACCAGTCACCAATACCAAGATACAAGATGAGATATGATTCCCTTTACTTAGAATCAAAGTGATACTTTCAAAGCTTTGGATTGAACCTTCTGTTACCACAAATTCAACAAAATATATATGATGAAGTGCAACTAAAAAGAGGTTCAAAAAGTTTTCTTCTTCTTCAATGGATTTTTGAAAAGATAAGAATGAAGATCAACTTATCTAGAAGACTTAACGTATTTCAAAATTGATCGAGAGTTTAAAACAACGAGTAGAATTATAAATTTCAAGAGTATTTGTACAAGTGAAAACTATATAAAGATTTGAGAATAGGTTATCAATTTTTTCGTTGATTCGTATGTCTTAAACTGCGCTAAGACAACATATATATATATATAGAGAGATAACAATGGCATAATGGACTTGAACTTTTCAAGTATAATTTTGGTGCGCAAAGCTATTTCAAACAACAAGAATATTTTTTCCCAAAAAGAATTGATTCAGTCTATGCAATTACGATGACAACACTTGAATTTTCTGATCACTCATGAAAATAGAATGTTCTGATAAAGTATTAGAGCGTTTTGAAAAGGTTCAAAATGTTATGAAAAAGATTTTGATCAGTTCTGAAAAGTGTATCAGAAAAAGAGGGGGTGAGTTTTGGCCCATATTAAAGTCCAAGAGGGGGTGAGTTGGACTTTTTGCAAGATTTTTATCTTTCAAAAACTTAAATAAAACAAATACCACATATGCAAACAATAGACAATACACAAATTTTTTTATGTGGTTCATCTTTTCGAGCCTTCGTCCACCACTTGATCTCCCCGATCAAGATTTCTCAAATCCCCACTATAGATCCTACTTCAAGGGTGAGGATCAAACTGATTACAAACTCAACTTACAGGTGTGAGATACCTTTACATACGCTGTTCTCAAATTTGAGAACTTCCCAGTGGCTAACAAGCCACTTCAAATACAAATGAGTTAAGGAACTTTTTCTTACCAAGATAACCTTAGAAATACTTACAATATAAATTTGAACCTCACTCTAGGATGCTCAGTCAATGGAGTAAAGATTGAAGCTCAATAGCAATGTGAGGAGGATTTACTTCTCTTTAGATTTCAAGAAGATTTGTAAAACAGATAGTTAGATCCAAATAATCATAGAAGAAGTGTTTTTGAGAGTTTTGCACACTTAAAGAGAACTGAAAAACACTTGGGAGAAATTTTAAAAAGTGTAAGTTAGTTGTTGAAATGAAAACTATTAAGCTTTTACATGAAAGTTCAAAAACCAGAGAAATAGGATTTCAATTTCCCAAAAACTCAGATTTTGAATTTGAAATTCAAACCAAAAGGTTTGATTCTTTCATGGAAATATAAGAAGACTAATACGTTGTAAAAGCTTATCAAACTGATGAAGCATGAAAGAGGAAATCAAGTCAAAAGGTTCATTTTAGTAAACCCAAAAATGTAAGTTTCTTTCTAACACAACAAACAACGCGCTGCTCAAACAAAGAGCACACTGGTCGCAGACAAACATAGACCTGTTTGGTTTTTGGCATTGGGGCAGCGCACTGGTCACAGTGACCCAAGACTAGACTGGTTTCTTAAGCCATGAACAACGTGCTGGTTACTACTACCAGCTCGCTGGGCTAAAACTAGAAGTGCCTAGATTTTTTTAAGCTCAAGCAGTGCACTACTGCTTAAGTGCAGTATTGGTCTCAGTGGTAGAAACCATATATTAATTGAACTAGGAAAGGAGCGCGCTAGTTGCCTTGAGAAGCATGCTCGTCATGCCTTACATACTCAAATATGATTTTTTTTTCTTTTGAAAAAACATTGCTTAAACTCTTTTAATTCAAATCAAACTTTTATGCAAAGTTTTTGATGATTTCAAAACACTTGAAAACAGAAAAAACAAGTTCAAAGATGAGTTAAAAGAGGATTTTGAAAGGATTTTCAAAACAAGTTGAAAGATTTGAAAGCTTTGAAAGATTTGAAAGAAATGAGACTGAGCAAACCTAAAATAGGTTTTGCAAGCTAAAAGAAAATCTAAGCAATTACATAGATAGACAATATTTCTTCATGCTTGATTTTGAGAGTATTCTTCAAGCTTAATTTGTGAATGTGATCATTAAAGAAAGAGAGTTGAGAGTAGAGATGAGATGGTCTGGTCCCTTAGATGCCCCCTTTATATAGTTGATTTGTTTCCAAAACAACTATTTTTTACATTTAATTCAAAGATTTCATCCTCCCCAAATTTTCCATAATCAACCGTAGGCAAGCACCTTCTTAACACATAAGATTTCCAAAAAATCCAAAAAAATATTAAAATGATGGTGCCATCTTGAGAGGAAAAATCTTTCCATTTTCTTCAACTTTTATATCATTTTGACATATGGAGCCTTCTTTTTGGCTACAGCTAGGTTGGGAGCATTCATGTGTAACACTCTGTAGTTTTAGTCAATGTATTTGGTGGACTTATGCATATGTCGAGGCCTATTATGCGCTATTTTGTACATGGAAGTCTTTTAGATTGACGTGTGATGGGTATTGGCATGTGTGTTTAATGTGTATTGCTTGTATGTGTAAATTAGTTGTGTGCAAGAGATGAGAAAGAAAACGAAAAATAAGAAAACTGGTTCAACTAGTCAACTGGATCAGATCCAATCGACTGAATCTGGGTGGTGGAGCAATTTTTTTTTCATTGTTTTTCATTTCAAAAACCAGAGAACCAAAAAGAACACCAGAGAAAGGGGAAAAGTGGTTTTGTGGCCAAACATTTTCGTTAAATTTCATTGTGAAATTGATATTTAAGCTACGTGTGACAATCCTCTCAGTATAGATTTTGTTATAGGAGTGTTTTTGGTGTTCTCAAAAATGGGGTTTTGACCCACTTAGGCTAAAAGCATGTTGGAAAGGTTAGTTATCACCCCCGTAGTAGTAGAAACACAAGATATGTGGTTTGTTTACGTTCAATTGTCATATTGGCACCAATATAGTTATCGAAAGTGTAATTAGACACTGGAGACCTCCAGAACCATGTAAAATCCTGGTGAAATTCTGATTTGAGACAATAAAAAAATAGAGGGACTAATTCCGAACATTTTGATATAGATCTCATAATTTTTGGATATGGATTAGTATTTTTTAGTAGTTGGACATATGGTTCTGATGAATAAATTGGACTTGGAACCTAGTGAAAATGTGGCTGGGAAGCATATTTCCACTGTTCTTCGCCTCAAAAATATTTTAGATGATTGTAGAAATTAAATGGACTAACCCTCCCCTGTATGTTAGACCTGAATCAAGTTATGAAATTTGGTGAATGAATTGGAAAATTTGAAATAACATATAAAATGTATATGATGACTTGGATATGATTTGTAGCATATGTGTAATGGAAATAAACAGGTTGGAAGCCCTAATCTTGGATTCTAGTAGTGGTGTGGGTGTTAGAGAATAGGTAGACATCAATATTTGTGATTATTTTCTTTGCGTCAGTTATGTTATATGCATTGTAAATATGAAATGAATTTGAATATTAAGCATGCTATGTATGATTATATATGTGCTGCGTTGATTTGAAATTCATGAAATGTTTTCAGAAAATGGAGCATGTTTTAGACTTGCAAGCGCAGGCTTTTAGGAATTAGTCCTGCATGAGTAAATGATAGATAACTCATGGGTTATGTGGACTGTCACACCTCGCCCAGACGCGCCTAAACTAGCGGGACACTCAAAGGCGGGGTGCGAATGCATTATAACAGTTACCAAGTGTGCAGCTACACAATTCAAGTACAAATCTGATTTCATTAATTACAGAATATATTTTGTACAGAATGTTGGCGGTCTGGGACCGCCAATAATGAGGGAACATTCTCCCAAAAGTCTCCTTAACTATAAGTAAAGGAGGGCCCAAAATACCTCTACCCAATCCACCATAGCCTTCTGAAAAATGGTTAGCAGCGAGAGTGAGCTATTGCCCAGTGGGTAAAATAGTTCGTGAATATGACAATTAATAAAGAAGACTTCATAATCAAACATCACATATACACAACATAGCATCATAAACAGAACTACGTGGCTTAACAGTGGCTACAATTGCACTAGTAAATACATCACAAATCACAGACCACTTACGTCCCTAGGTAGTTCTTATTTCATGTATGATGACTATGCATGTGTGGGTCTGGTCTTTACTAATATTAGACAAGATTTGTCAACGTTTGGTGATGCTTATCAGGGTCGGCATCACCACGTGCATTGTTAGGATGTCCAGTATCACTCATACAAGAAGATAACTTTCAAATGGATCAACTAGAATAGCATCCAGGTCGAGAGGTGGGAACACAAAGTCCCGCTTAAATACCAAGTCTTCTAGAGCAACAAGCTGCCTCCCGTTCACTATTCAAAGTTACTGAGGACAAGACTAAGTTTGGTTGAGTCAAATTGACCACTAATCCGACGTAGTAACAGTGTAATACATGAACTCCAAATATTAAGGCATAACTATGACATGTATGAACATTATACACAATAATGCAGTGTAAATGAATAATAGACATAATGATAAATGAATGAAAACTTTATGAAAAGTCATAAGATATGCAAACCTATGTTTCATTCCCACCTTCAAATTGAACACTTGATGTTGCACACTCTTTGCTGGGCAGCGGCTCCGCACCGTTCAAGTGGAGAGTCTCTAAGAGAGAGAGTCTCAAAAGAGAGAGAAATAGCTACAAAAGAGGGAGAGAGAGTGCTCAAGGAGTGGGGAAGGAGATGAGAAGTTTGGTGTGAGAAATGAGGGGAAAGAGACCCCATTTTATAGAAAAGATCGGGCGCCACCCGATTTTTTTTTTTTTTTTGGTGTAAACCAGGGGTATTACACTCTACCCCCCTTAAAATAATTTTGCCCTCGAAATTTCAGTCCATGTATTCATGATTGCTATCTTCGTGAGATTCACTACCTTGATCGTCTTCCATTAGATCGGGGAATTGCTTGTAAGGTCCCTGAATTATACTATGGCCAGTGGAATCCTCGACATCATCAAACAATGGAGAGCAAATAGAATCAGATTCCTCCGCAGAATGTTCCGACATTTGCCTGACTGATGGTGGTGTAGGGCATAACAAGTTGTTGCGTTTCAGGGGAGGTAGATTGAGTGGTGGAATGCTTGTACGTGTAGTTACCCGAATTCATCACGATATAACCATATACGTTCTGGCGAAGGGGTTCGCAGTCCCTGAGGAGAGAAAGTTGGTGATGTATAGAAGCTGTGGGTTGCTTCTAGACTTGATGGGCTCCCCGTGGTTGCCAAGCTGGCCAAGATGTATATGGTTCTTTACTCCTGTCTGTGCTATTGGCAGACATCTGTATTTTGTGTAATGATTATTAGATGTTGACACAATTATAGTTGTACAAGAATAATTTTATTGATAAGCGAAAAGTACAATATATTACACCATTAATTACTGTTGGAACAATTCGGGGTATCTTGTTTGATTTTTTCTTCAAGTTCCCAAGTTGTTTCCTCTATTCCGTGGTGATCCCAAAATACTTTTACAAGTGGAATACTACGTCGTCTAAGTTCTTGAATTTTCCTATCCAGAATTTGTATCGCTCTCTCTTGATATTTGTTTCTTTCTTCAACCTGAACTTTGACTAAAGGGATGATATGTGAAGGATCAGGGCGATACTTTTGAAGCATGGATATATGGAAAACGTCATGAACTTTGGACATGGATGAGGGAAGGGATAGTCACTAGGCTAGATTGCCAATGCGTTTGATGATCCTAAATGGGCTTATATATCTTGGAGAGAGCTTTCTATTGATCCCGAAGCATTTGACACCTCTTGTAGGCTGAACTTTTAGAAAAACATAGTCTTCCTTCTCAAACTCTAAAGGCTATCTCTGCTTGTCGGCATAGCTCTTTTGTCGACTCTGTGCTACATGAAGTCGCTCATTGACTAATTTGATCTTCTCAGAAGTGTCTTGAACTAGTTCTGGCCCAAATTGCGGTCGATTTGCCATGTCTAACCAACATACCAATGATCTACAAGGGCGACCGTAGAGAGCCTCGTATGGTGCCATGCCAATACTGGATTGGTAACTATTGTTGTATGCAAATTCAACCAAATGTAAGTGTTTAGCCCATTCGTCGTGAAAGTCCAGAATACAACATCATAATATGCCCTCTAAAATCTGAATCAAACGCTCTGATTGCCCGTCGGTCTGTGGGTGAAAAGTTGTGCTCATGGTAATCTTGGAGCCCATTCTACTCTGGAAGCTTTGCCAAAATTTTGATGTGAATCGAGGGTCTCGATCAAAGACGATCGTGAGTGGTATGCCATGGAGGCGTACGATCTCTTTTTCATACAGTTCAGCTAGCTTGGCGGGGTTATCAGTAAACTTTATTGGTAAAAAGTGTGCAGATTTTGTAAGTCTGTCAATGATAACCCAAATTGCATCTCGCCCTTTATTATTTTGAGGTAAGGTAGTAACAAAGTTCATTGCTATGTCCTCCCACTTCCATTCTCCAATAGGTAAATGCTGGAGAAGGCCAGAAGGAAGTCTGCGTTCCGCCTTTGCTTGTTGGCAAACGAGACATCGAGCAACAAATTCTGCAATAGGCTTCTTCATTTCAAAGAACCAAAATTGTCACTTGACATCCTTATACATTTTGTCTCCCCCAGGATGCATAGTGAACCTCGAGCAATGCATTTTAGTGAACACTTCTTTTCGAACTTCAGCATCGTTCGGTAGGCGCAAACGTTTCGTGTAGAAAACTGCCCCATCATCGAAGATCGACCAGTGAGAAAAGTCCTGTCCCCTGAGGATGAGTTCTCTTCTCTCCATTAACAGGAGGTCATTGGCTTGGGCCACTGAGATTTCTAGAAATAAGCTCGGAGTTGGCAGTTAATTGGGAGAGTCGTGATCTTCCTCCCTCCTCAATAAGTTGTAAGCTGTAATTCTCCATCTTCGTATCCAACTTCCCCATTTCAAAGTTGAGGGTACACGCAACAACATATGACTTTCTACTCAGGGCGCCAACCACAACATTGGCTTTTCCCGGATGATATTGGAGTTGAAAGTCGTAGTCTTTCAAAAAATCCAACCATCTTCTTTGGCATAGGTTTAGGTCTCTCTGAGTGTAGATGTACTTGAGGCTTTTGTGATCTAAGAAGACCTCGAACCGCTCATCGTATAGGTAGTGACGCCATAACTTAAGTGCAAATTCGATAGCTGCAAGTTCCAAGTCGTGTGTCGGGTAATTACCCTCATGGATTTTTAGTTGTCTAGAAGCATATGCAACAACTTGGCCATCTTGCATTATTACTGCACCTAAGCCTTGGAGAGAAGCGTCTATGTATAATGAAAATCCAACTCCATTTCTTGGAATGATTAGTACTAGTGCTGTCGTGAGGCACTTTTTCAATTCTTGAAATGACGATTCACAGGCTGCATTCCAGATGAATTATATGTCTATCCGAGTGAGTTTAGTCATGGATTCAACAATCTTAGAGAAGTCCTTGATAATGCGTCTGTAATAGCCAGCCAAACCGAGAAAACTCTGAATTTGAGTAACAATGGTAGGTTGCTTTCAGTTTAATACCGCTTCAACTTTTGAACGTTTACTCACAACAGCTAGAATGTATTATGAAAATGGCAACTGCACATTTCATGAACATTCTGATTTTCTCCAGATTCACAAATAGGAAAGTTTAAGAGACGTGGTTCGAATCTGAGAATATCTCTTACAAATATATAAAGGTGGCTAAAAGGATGTACGTGTCAAAACGATAGAAATATCATGTTTGTCATTTTGTTCATTTGAGGGCGCTTATATATCATTAGCGTCCTACCGAACGATGAAGTGAGAACGCTACTGACTTACTATAACACTTAAACGACTTAAATCCTGAGGGCGCTAATCGACAATTAGTGTCCTGCTTTGTTTTAAAACATTAAAAGTACGATGACGCTACTCACAAGTGAGAGTCTTGAAATTTGAAAACTATTTTAAAAAAATATTAAGTGCGCTGAAGAACAGTAAGCGTCATTAAAGTTATTAAGTTGATTCTAAGGATAAGGGCGCTCCCATACATGTAGCGTCCTGATATTTTATTCAACTTATAACTATCAGCAGCGTCCTTAAAGATAGAAATCAAATAAAAATTAAAAGAACTTCTAGCGAGCTGAAATTAAGTCAGCGTCCCGACACTTTCAAAGGTTGACTAAAAGAAGGTCGCTACTTACAAGTAAGTGTCCTAATGAATAAGTTCAATTCAACCTTGAGCGTCCTAATATTTTTTCAGCGTCCTGACTCATCAAGTCCAGGAGGGCGCTGCTAAAACATTAGTGTCCTGAAAGACTCTGGAAAAATAGTTTTGACTCGCGATTAAAAATATGATGAATGCAAATAAAAACTCGATAAATTTCAAATTAATCATAGAGAAGTTAAATCATTTGAAATGTCGTAAAGTGTATGATCATAATACGAAAATGATTAAATCTTGCTGAGAGCAAATTGATCGATAGACTTTACATTCTAAGTGCTGAAGGACTTGGAACTTTACTTGTGATGTTCAATAGGCTTGTGAGCATAGTTCCTTGATCTTTATTTTTGATAAATCTGAAACACTTGACAAGATCTTTAGATACATAGATTGGAGATATTTGGAATCATCAAAACATTCATGACATGGAGTTTATTGAGATAACAATCTCCCCCTTTTTTATGATTTCAAATACTCATAGATCATGCAGATAATTATATTCATGTACTCAAACATGTAACGAATTTAAAGTATCAAGTATGTCAAGAATATCTGCAAGCATGTCAGGTATATATGATTTCAATATATAAATTACAAGATGAGTACAATCACAATATACAAGAACATGATAATTATACAGAAACTCAGATGAACTCCCCCTGACTTGTAGTTTCCCTCTTGATTCCCTCTTGAGCTAACTTAGCCTTAATATCTGCATTCTCTTCTTCCCCTTTTGAAAATATCAAAAAGTGGGTAGGCTCAGCTCGTACTCAAACCCTTCCCTTTCCTTTTTCTCTCGGTGTGGCGACCCTACACCTTGGACCACCAAACCCCACTTGGGATGGCGTGGGAAAACCGGGGCGGGACGCCCGACCTAGGCATCTCCAACCACCCCTCAACTCATGTGTGGTGGTTGAGACCCTACGAGCCTTATTCTAAACAACATCATAACCTAAAAGGTACTAAAACAATTCTACCAACCTTAATAATTCTCATCAAGCCGTAAAATAAGTCCACAAAAATTCCATGACTAATCCATAAACCCATCAGTCCATCAAGATAGACGTTACACGTAAACGTCCAAAATCATGGCCGTCATATGCCCTCATGGTCTATCTAACAAAGTCCCAACTCACCAATACTACAAATGTGGTAAGTGTTATATTTACATAGTCCAAAAATACAAGTACATAAATTAAAACAGAGTTCAATCAAAAGTGCCTCCTAACTCACGTTGAGGTCTTAAACTCTATCGCCGGCAAGGTCCTCAAGAGATAACTACTCCCTTTCCCCTATCCTGAACAGAAGGACCTAAAAAAGGGAAATGAGGATGAGCCAATGATGCCCAGTGAATAAAATTCAGATATGCCATCAATACTCATCAATATAATCCATGTATTCATGTCAATGTGTAGAATGATTAAAAGCATAGTACATAATATCGAACATTCAAACATGTAATTCAATGCAGGTAAAAAGTCTGCCGTTTTGGATTCCACATTCCACATCCATTGGGGTTACTAGTGCACGTTTATTTCACCGTGTCATTCCCATCCCCGAATCATGTTCATTTTATTCATGCCCTACAAAGGGACATAGAGAAGCATTTATTCATCATGCCACATAAGGGCATAGCTTATTTTTCTTTTCTATTCTAAAACCCTCTTGTGGAAAGGTCAAGTCTCCCTTCCCGGGTGCTAGCCTTGTTGTGTCCTTTGTAAGGGCATACAAAGGCGTAGCTTTTGTCAGTCACTAAGTCAATTTAGGTCCTTGAAAAGGATAGACTTAACTCTCTTCAGAGGCAAGACCTACCAAGCCCATAGGGTTTTACACACATGTATCATCAACTTAAAACACATTTCATGCTTTCAACATACAACATATGAGTGATATGATGACATAAAAGATTTAAACATAAATGAAGTCTACTCACAACCAAGCCTCGCGAGAGTATTTAACCACACACGATAACCAAACCGAATCAACCAAATCAAGATACTGAAATATTCATCAATACATGTACATACATCAATTACCATGATCATACCCATATATAACACTACACATGATCAATTCTACAACTAATAGGCCCATACATGCCTAGGCCTTATCATGAGTTCCATCTTCTCATGATCAACCTCAACATCCATACTAAGACTTAGTCTTAGTCATCAATTGCAACACAAGTCCAAATCATTCTAAACCATGAAAGATTGATCATAATCAATACAAATTCCCAATTTAAGCCAATACATGGCATATGCCCCAATTTGGGAAAAATCTCTACAATAGGGCATATAGTCAAATTGAACTAACTCATCCAATTCTCATACAAGTCTAACCATCATAAACCCATATTCAAACTCAATTAGGGTTCAATTAGAGAATTTCCAAGTCAATTTGATCAATTGACTTGATTTAGGTCAAAAGCCCCAATTTTGGCAAAGTCCCAAAATCAAGCCCTCGGCCAATTTTACACTAAGTCATCATGTTCAACCATGATAATCACTGATTTAGCAACAAGGATACATCAACAATGCTCATTTATTCAACATAGTTGACATGCAAGTTCAATGAAAAACCCTAAGTTCATTTTGTAGGTTTAGGGCCATTACACTTTACTCCACCAATTTCTTGCTAGAAATTGGGGAAAATGGTGCCACTGGGTTCCAAATCAACCTAGGAACCCAAATCCCTAACATACATCTCGGCCCTAAGGGTTTCCAACAAAACCCTAACCCATGCACCAACCAAAAACGTGGTGAAGTGCTTGCAAAATGCATCTCAAGTGTAGATTTAGGTCATAGAGGGTTGTTTTTACTATAAACAAGCATAAAAGGGTGAAAATTAGTAAACCCTGGGTTTTGGTCACACAAAATCATGACCCATGGAGAAAACTACACTATTAGAAAGCTTACCCTCACCTTCAATGGTGATTTCATGGAAAGAAATGGAGAAAAACACTTACCTTAGGGTGTAGATGGTGAAGATTCCCCCTTGGAAACCCTAGTTTTCATCCCTTGTTCCCTTTCTAATTCGTCCTTAAGTCATATGGGGAAAGTAGCAACCTTTCCCCCCCTTTAAAACACTGAAAATTGGCTATTTTTCACAAAAAATCGTGCCCAGAAAATTGAGGAGCACGTTACTCTCTCACCAAGAGCACCTAAACTTCATTTCTTCACTACGGGCTCAATAATCATCGAAATTTCACGTATGACCAGTCGATTTCTATGTAAAAATGCGTTTCAGACTCATTTTTTTATATCCCTAGGTCCATTTGACACACCAATATTAATTATCATAAAATCAACATATATACACAACATATTCCAATATAATTGTCATATTTACTATGTGTTGAAGTACAACTTTCCCATATATCAAAAAATGTGCATTAAATGAGAACATTTAATGTGGTCTTTTCAACAAGTCATAAGCCAAGATGATGACTTGTTCAAAAAGTTACTTATATGTAGCTTCTCCAATAAGACACCCATAATAGTATTAATATGGCAATGATATTACTAAAAATAATAACACCACCAATAATACTTTTAATAATAACACCATCACCACTAATAATACGTTTTTTTTATAAGCAATAATCACACATCAAACATCAAACACACAAACATACACATCAAGGCAAACGCATAGAATTTGGGCAAAATGCAAATGGGTTATGGGTTAGATGAAATGATTTCTAGGGCGTCACACTCAGCCTCCTCATCCTTCTTGGATCCACTAGAACTAGGTTAAGATTCCTTGGGTTTCCGGGGCGCACGTGGTTTTGAGGAACCACTTGAGCTTTTTCTCACACTTTTGATAAATTTGTCAATTACAACACCCTGCCTAGATTTTTCAATAAATTTTTTATGAGCATGCTAGAAAACACCAAATTTGAATGGATCAAGAGTAGACTGGGTTTGAAGCCTTTAGCTTTCCGCTCCGCAAGACCTTGAGTAAACTCAGGAAAAAGTGTATGACCTTTAAATTCTAGCCTGATAGGTCACTTGCGTTTGGGATCTAGGAAAGTCTCTGATGAGGGATTCAGGGGAGGTGACACTCTTCGACTGATTCTATGGAGAGGCTCTTCATTGGATGCTTCTTCGTTTTCACATTCTAAAATTCCAAGAAGTCTATCAGACTCCTTAAGTCCTTGGGGACGTGTGAAGGCTGGAGCTCTTGGTGCAGGTGGAACCTTTACACCTTTCTTCTCCAACAGATGAAAGAGCATAACAAAAAGTTTCATGCTTGAGGCAATATACCAAATAGGAGAATGCATCCTGTTGTTCATTACCTTGAAGAGGTCTTCAAAGAAGCCTACTACTCCTTCAACTCGATCTGCAGCTGTGATGACAGTATATGACAGATCCATAATTCTTGTGGAAAGGAAATACATCTTATTCTCTAAGTTGTGAAGCTTTTCAAAACCACAAGTAACCAAGTCGAGAATCTTAGTTAGTCTATCATCCTCTATGTGTGCTAGCCTGACAAAAGTAAAATTTTCTTTTAGACTAGAGATGGCCTGCAACACTGGATTAAGAATTGTTTTGCTCGAGACTTGATCCAAGATAACATCCAAAACTGTTTGTAGAGAGTCAGAAATGGAAGCATCTTTAGAGGATTCAGCCATTTTACCTTTTAAGCTTTGAATTTCTTCAAGAATCTTCTTCAAAGCTTCTTCAGTTATAGCACTTGCAGCACTACTTGGCGTAGTTGGCATTATGCGACTTTGTGGAGCTTGAGGGCTGGCTGGAGGTTGTTGAGGAATTGCCAATCTCGGGGGAACATTAGCAACAAAGGCTTTCATGAATGCCTTAATCTATTGCATGTTTTCTTGAATATTCTTTATGAGATCATCATGTGATGATGAAGTGAAGCTCGATGAAGGCAATGACTGCATGACACTTAATTGTCTGTCCATTTGTTGTGTTATTTTCTCGAGCAGTGCAATTGCCTGGATCATGTGAGAGTTAAATTCTTTATCTCATTAATGTCAACTCTCTCCTGAGATTTCAGAGATTCTCGAACCTCTGACAATATCTCATTCTTCTGCTGAGCTTGATTCTGTTTTAAACGAGTCATTTGCTGAGACATGACAAAAATCTGATCTTTTCTCACTTTTCTCAGGAAATCTTCCTCTCTGAAGAATTCATTTGTTGGCTTGTTGGTAAAAGGATAAGAAGGCGTCTCATGATCAGATGAGCTTTCCTCATGAATATTTTTCATTTCATCTTCTACTTGGAACTCAACATTGGCCTCATGAGAATCTTCAATATGATCTTCTTCATCAGCTTTTACATTCATGTCATTTCCCTGATAGGGTATGATAGCCAGATTATCACCCTCTGTATCATGACATTTTTCACCATCAGACTTAGTCTTTTTTGAGTTTTGGGATTCCATTGATATAGGGATATCAAATGGTGATGGTGGCCTGGAGATGGTTTTATTTGAGTCCTCACTGGCTCCCTTTCTGGTGATTTCCTCCAAGATTGCATTAGCATTTTCTGACTCAGTCAAATATTCTTCAACAACGGCCTGAGCAATCTGGGCCACCTCTTCCATTAGATGTTCTTCAGATGAACAACTTGCTCTGCATATTCAATTTCCACATTGCCAATTGAAACATGCTCAATGTTGTGGTAACAGCTTCCTCTTGCACAACCTGTTCTTCTTGAGTAGTCGAAGCATGTGCAACTTCTTTCTCCATTACTGAGACATCTTCTTCTCTTGTTTCATCTTTTCCACTAGATTCTCCCTCAAGTGGAAAGTCTGACATTGGAAGCCAATTTTCCAATGCAGGGACATAAGTGTATTTCATCAATTTCACAGTGGTTTGACCAATGCAGTTGTATCTGCTGGTCTCCTTGTAGCTTTCTCCACTAAAATCAATACCACACATCTCGAACAAAGTGGTGAGGTACATACCAAATGGCATACCTCCTCCTCTACTAACCACTGTATTCATCACATGCATGAGGATGTGGGCAAGATTCACTTTCTTCTTTTCCAGAATGCACCAGATTAAGAATAAATCTAAGTCATTTACATTTCCTCTGCTGCCAGATTTCGGCTGAATGATGTGGGTAATAATGTTGAGGATTATTTTAGGGATTAATTCAAAGGACTAATTTGTGAGTTTCTTGTCGACACTCGAGTGGTCCTTTTTATTTGAAACAAGGTTTAGAGCAGAGAGGTTATTGTAGCTTGGATATTGGACTTTATTTTTAGTAAATGAAAGTATGTGGGCACTTCTATCGCTCGGCAAAGAGAATGCTTCATAAAAGAATCTGAGAGAAATCTCAACAGATTTTCCCTTTACCATAGATTGTTTTGTAAATCCAGAACTGTGTTTATCGACCAAATTCAAATAGAATTGGCTGACGAGACTGGGGTACCATTTCAAATTGAAGGTAAATAAATCTGTCCATCCTTGGAACTCGAATAAATATAGGATGTCTTGATGAGGGTTAATGAAGAACTCAAAATCGACAAAGCATCCATTGATTACCGCTCAGTTAATGAGCTTCTCTGTTTTGTCTCCCTTTCTTATTATTTGGGTAGAAAAAGGTGGGTGAGATGGTCCAGACACGGTTTCAATAGGAGGTGTGGGTTCCTCAGCCAGTTTGACCTGAGTTGGTTTAGTTCTTGGTCTCACACTCCTATCTTGAGGCGGCGAAGGTGAAACAGCTCGCTTTCTTGTAGAAAAGGGGCGAAGCATTTCGGGTTTGCGTGCCATTGAAAAATCAAATGAAAGGATATGAAGAACTGAGGCAACAAGGAAAAAACATATACAATAAGATTTAGAGGATTCAAAAATGAATAGAGAAAAAAATTTACCAAAGGTTAAAGATGAAGATTCAACGGTAATTCTTGAAACGATTCCTAATAAGTTCTCGTCAAAGTGTCCGAGGGCACCAAAGGTGAAAAGTGTATGCTAGGTCACTAAAAGTTTGATTTTATAATGACAAAACGATAAGCTCGCTCCTAACACACACTCACACTCCTAACACACACTCACACGCGTCGCAACCTAGTAACTAAAGGCGATTTAATTTATCTAACGTTTGTGACCGATCATCGTCCTCCTTATGACGAGTAATTTTTGAACAACTAATGGCTCCGGGCACATTAGCGTCCTCAAACATTGTCAACATCCTCATTGATACTAAAGTAGAATGAGAGATGATTTTTCCAAAGTATTCAAGTTCTTTTAGTAGACATATAAAACGTTGAAGGTTATCATGAACTGACTCACTATCTAAAACCCTGAAGTGGACGAGTGGCTCTTCTAATGTTCTAACTGGGTCATTAGTCAAATCTCTTCCTTCCACGGTTTGCAAGAGATCACATAACTCTTTTAAACTCATTTCCCATGGTTCAACAGATTCAGCTAATATATTTAGCTTATCACTTCATTTCTTTGGAAGCTTATCACAGAAATACACTAGAGATATTTCTACAGGTATTTCCTAATTCAGTTCTTGCATTCTAACAAGAATGGATTGATATCTGTTGCATCCCGTATCGAGAGATTCATTCTCAAATATTTCAAAGGCATCAAATAGTCTATCATACTCTTTGAGCTTTTCATCTCGATTGTTAATCTTTTCACAGTGAAGTGACACAAGTGTTTCCCAAATTTTTTTGGCACTCTCCAGATGAACTACCCTTTCTACTTCTTCCTCGGGTAGAGAGTAGTACAAGGCATAGACAACTTGAGTGTTATGCTTATCATTTAGTCTTTCCTTGTTTGTCCATAGCTCAATAGGCTTCTTGGGCATGGTGTAGCTGTTTACAATTATTTCCCATAGACTGATATCCTTAGATCGTAGAAAGGATTTCATGCTTATCATCCAATCTTCAAACCAGTCTCTATTGAACAAAGGTGGTCTATCTAAAGGTTGACCTACTTCTATGATAGTGCCTCTAGCCATTGCCATTGGTATCAAAAAAATTATGAAGTTTCTTTGAAGGGAAATATTGCACTGATACCAATTGTTGGCCCAGGTATGTCCAAGAGGGGGTGAATTAGACACTTAAACAATTTAAAATTAATAACAATGGAAAAGTTAAAGTGCGGAATTTAAATAAATATGCACAGTCGATTTATAGTGGTTCAACTACTTGCTTACGTCCACTACCTAACCTCATCAGTTAGGATTTTAAACCTTATCACTAAGGAATTCTCTTACGGGTGAGAATCAAATCGTTACACCTTTTCTCAACTTGCGGGTGTAAGAAAAACCGCTACACTGCTCAACTTGCAGGCTTGAGACCAACCTATCCCAACTTACGGGTGTGAGACAAACCTAAGCTTTCTCAACTTACGGGTGTGAGAAAACCTAACCTTGTTGAATATAAGAATATCAACGTAGTAGTTTATCTAACTACTATTACAACTTCGATACAGTACACAAGATACAAATTTAAGTAGTACAACTGTATCCTATGAACTATCTCTCAAATTTCTCTTCCAGCAATAATGATATAAGTTAAAACAATTCAAGCTTTCAAATAGATTTTCAGATAAAGATAGAAATTTAACTCAGTATGAAAAATCTTTTGAATAAGTAGAGATTCAAATAAAACTCTTTAAAACCAGAATAACTTAAGCTTTTTGAATCAGATGAAAATTCGACTAACTTTCAAAAAGTGTTTTGGCTCAGAGAATTTTCGGTGGTCTTAAAAGATTGTTAAGTGTTGGTATTTATATACTTGTAGAAATGAAGTTGTTATTCATTTGAATTTGAATTTTAAATATGAACGTTTACTCACAACAGCTAGAATGTATCATGAAAGTGGCAACTGCACATTTCATGAACATTTTGATTTTCTCTAGATTCACAAATAAGGAAAGTTTAAGAGACGTGGAGACGTGGTTCATGAATCTGAGAATATCTCTTACAAATACATAAAGTTGATTTTTGTACGAAAAGTTATTCTGAAAAGGTGGTTAAAAGGATGAACGTGGCAAAACGATAAAAATATCATTTTTGTCGCTTTGTTCCTTTGAGGGTGCTCATATAGCATCAGCGTCCTACCAAACGATGAAGTGAAGGCGCTGCTGACTTGTAAGCGTCCTGACTTACTATGACACTTAAATGACTTAAATCCTGAGGGCGCTAATCGACAGTTAGCGTTCTGCTTTGTTTTAAAGCATGAAAAGTACGAGCGCGCTACTCACAAATGAGCGTCCTAAAATTTGAAAACTCTTTTAAAACAATAATAAGTGCGTTGAAGGACTGTAAGCGTCCTTAAAGTTATTAAGTTGATTCTAAGGATGAGGGCGCTCCCATACAGGTAGCATCCTGATAGTTTATTCAACTTATAACTATCAGTGTCCTTAAAGATAGAAATCAAATAAAAATTAAGAGAACTTCCAGCGAGCTGAAACTAAGTCAGCGTTCTGACATCTTCAAAAGTTGACTAAAGGAAGGTTGCTACTTATAAGTAAGCGTCCTTATTCATCAGTGCAATTCAACCTTGAGAGTCTTAATATTTTATCAGTGTCTTAACTCATCAACCCCAGGAGGGCGCTGCTAAAACATTAACGTCCTGAAAGACTCTGGAAAAGTAGTTTTGACTTGCTATTAAAAATACGATGAATGGGAATAAAAACTTGGTAAATTTCAAATTAATCATAGAGAAGTTAATTCATTTGAAATGTCGTAAAGTGTATGATCATAATAAGAAAATGATTAAATCATGCTGAGAGCAAATTGATTGATAGACTTTACATTCTTAGTGCTGAAGGACTTGGAACTTTACTTGTGATGTTCAATAGGCTTGTAAGCAAAGTTCCTTGATCTTGATTCTTGATAAATCTGAAACACTTGACAAGATCATTAGATACACATATTGGATATATTTGGAATCATCAAAACATTCATGACATGGGTTCATTGAGATAATAGTTTATCCAACTCAACCAGCTCGACGTTGGATATTCTGTATGGTGGAATTGAGATGGGTTCGGTTCGCAGTACCTGTTTGATTTCGAAGTCGAATTTCTTAACCGGGGGTAGGCCAGGAAGGTCATTTAGAAATACCATTGGGAATTTAGATTTCACTTTGATGTTGTGCACATCGAGAGGGTATGGTGGTGGTGGCTCATTGTCAGTGATGGATAGAGATCAGAGCTTTGCTTTGTGGAGTGAGACAGTTGAGCTGTGAATCTATTTCTGGGTGCCTTGGATCTTGGCTTTTTCTCCAATAGGTAAGGTTATTAGGACTTGCTTATTTAGACAATTCATTTTAGCGTTTAACGACGTCAATCAGTCTATGCCGAGAATGATGTCAAAGTCTTCTATGTCCATGACCAGGAGATCTACTGGGATTATCTGTCCTGGCATTCTAAGTTCACATCTAGAACATTTCTCGTTAATGTCAGTACCAGGTCCTATTGTTGTTGAGACATAGATAGTGAAGTTGGTTGGTTCAAGTTGCAAGCCTAATTATGCTACCAATGTAGAAGATGTGTGTGGAACTTGAATCAAATAATACATGTACCATTGTATTGAACAAGGAAAATGAACCTTCCACCACATTATTATCATCTGGAAAAGGTTGTTGGGCCACATCATAGGCTCTTCCTTGCTGCTTTTATCCCTGGTTTTGGTGATTCTGCCTAGGCTGGGCATTTGCAGCAGGTGGGGCTTGTTGGACTGGAACTGCGGGAACTGGTTGTTGTGGTTGTGGAAGGTGGGAACAAAGCCTTTTTACATGGCCCTGTTGGCCGCAATTGAAACAAGTCAACCTCTAATGGTTAGGTGCTTATTGTTGGTTCAGTTAGCCATGCTAATTGTGGTGTTGTTGGCCACCACCTCTACCATTGCCATTGCAACGACTGCCCCTGCCATTGCGGCCTCCTCTATTATAATTTTGAAAACCCTATTGGCCAGGGTTAAAAGTTTGAGCCGCAGGTGTAGTGGCCTCTTGCTTTTGCACGAGGCCAGGGAGGGCTGGGTTTTGATTAAAATAGGGCTTCTTCCTGTTGTTCTGCTGGGAAAAGTTTGCCACCCGTTTTCCTCTATTGTTTCTCTGTTCTTGTTTTGTTTTCTTTTGCTCAAAGTTCATGGTCATGTTGACTAGCTCCCTATAATTCTTGAGGTCTAAGATTGTCAGGGCCTATTGAATGTCTGGACGAAGGCCATTATAAAATTTCTCAGCCTTATCTCGCTCCGTTGTAGATGGTGGAGAGAGAAAAGACCGATAGTTCCTTAAACTTGACAGCGTATTCTCAGATTGTCAAGCTGCCCTGGTAAAGCCTGGCAAACTCCTGACGTCTTTGCCTCTTTACTGTTCCAGGGAAGTACTCATCAATGAACAACGACTCAAATTCCAACCAAATCATGTATGTTACATTGACCCTTGGGTCTTCCTTCACTGTTATCCACCAAGTGTTAGCTCCACCAACAAGTTGGTAAGAGGCCAGTAGAATTTTTCGACCCTCGTAGACTCCCATACCCTCAAGAACCTTTTTGGACTCATCAAGCCATTTCTACACTTAGTCCTCATCAATGGTGCTAGCAAAGGTAAGGGGTTGTAGCTTTTTATACTTTGTGATCTGGTCGGTTTGGCTCTCCGACCCAGATCGAACAGGTGCCTCTACGGTGACCACCTGGTTGCCCGTAGTCTCACGGACGACCGTTTGTATAGTTATTTTTATTGCCTCAATGAATTCGACAAAAAAGTGTTCCATGCCCGAAGACATGATGAAGGGTGGGTTGAGGTGGCACTGCCTGTCCAGAAGTAGTGGTAGTGTCGTGTGCGGCCTGCTCTGTCCTCGAAGGTGGCAGTTCCTGATTATGTGTCTCAGGAGGTGCCTCCTCTGTTGGAAGGACTGTGTGTGCCCCTCCTTTTTTTCTGGGTTGCATTTTTCTCACTAGCAAGGAAAAAAAAAATTTAGAACTCCACTTTAGAAAATGTAGCCAAGTATAGTGATATGATATTCTCTACAATCCATAAGTTCGAGAGTTCTGCAATTATAAAACCACCTATTTTTTGACGTATGGTGTAAGGTTTTGGTGAGGAATCAAAGAATTTCATGTGTCTCTGATGTTTGGACAAGGGACAAAACAAGGTTGGAGTGTTTGTATAATAAGTATAAAGTCTTAGAAGTATTTCAAATATTTTGTTTTTGGTTTTCTGAACATACTTATTTTTTGAAAATCCATATGAGTCATAGAAATTCTAAGACTAGCCTCGGAAAATGCCCTAGTCTAGCGTTCTATCACATTCTTATGTGTCAAACTCCTTTCCTTAGCCTTTCCGATTATTATCCAAATTCCTGTGTCCCATACCACATGAATTTGGTAATAAGGGGTACAACCAAGTTAAGTTGCGCGAACACGGTCTCTAAAAAATATCAGGTGGAGCGGAGTCCACTAATAGTATCGTCCAAGTTTACTCGTCCCATACCGTGTAAACTTAGTGATAATCTTAGTTATTCAACTTCCCTAGATGTTTTTCCACACAAGGTCGTGGGTTTTCTAACTTCTAAAGTTTTGTTTGGTATCTACCAATTTTGTTGTGTCCCACATCACTCCAAAGTTAACGATACGAAAGAAAATAATGGTTGTAAGTCGGGCCCACCAAACATAGTCTCAAATAAATAAATAAAATATTTCATTCATAAAAAAAAATATTACAATGCCAATAATTGTTTTTCTAATTTCCCTGCCTACTATTCTGCCTAGTTCTCCTACTAGTCACAGAGTGACCACTAGTAGAAGGCTAAGAAACGTTATGCTGATCTTCTATGACTTGCATTCTATGTTTCATAGTTTTAGACTCATCACACATTTCATCAAAACGTGACATAATAGTCTGAAATTGATAATCTTGGTTGGTTGGCTGTCCCCTAGGGGGATGGTAGGCCGGTTGTCCCATTGATGGTGGGTAAGCTGTGGGCATAGTTTGAAATTGTTGGCTGGTTGGCTGACCCATTGGTGGAGGGTAGTTGGTTTGATTATATGGGGTTTCCTTGACTGGGACTTCTTGGAAGGTTGGATTTTCTTGAGTCAGAAAGTTTTGAAAAAAAAATGGACTCATTGGGGTATCCTGTCTTCCGAAGTTCGGTGCCGCTTAATTTTGAGGTGGTCGATTCATAGGGAATTGTGGAACCGGTTGGTAGGGTACTTCCTGAGTCGAAATCCCTTGAGACATCATATTCCCTTGGGCCGGGGGGTTCCAGAAAGGTGGATTTACCGAAACTCCCTGTCCGCCTTGATTTGGCTGGGGTTGCTAAAAGAAATTTTCTTGGTTCCCAAAGATTTCATCTTTTGTGACCCATTGATGATTGGGTTGTTCATTGTTAGATTTTTGGTCTCTTTCAGTCCTCTGCCTTTCTTCTTTATTTGGCGCTCCTCTGGTAGGAATCTTGTGTCAACTTTTTTGTTGACCACTGACCGTGTCGTCACTAGCCCTTTCACTGTTTTCCTCAGAAGTGACGCCAAACAATTCCCCATCAGTCACCCCTCCTTTTAGGTTGAAGGTTTTGGAATAGGAGGCTAGTGAAACTATTTTTGTGATTGGTATTGAGGATTCATCAAAGGTGTTCAGGTTTGCCTCGGCTAGCAATTTCTTGATTAAAGCTCCATAGCCGAGGTATTCCTTTTAGATAGGGTTTAGGGCTACTCTGGCCATCTATTGAATGATAATGTGGGGTAGGGAGACGAAAGTTTCCTTGTCTAGGCAATATAAAACAAGAAGTTGAGCCCTTGTCATTGTGCCCCTACTCACCACTTCGGGTAGTATATTATCCACCACAATCTTCCCTGAGCCTGTATGGTTTGGTCTTAGGAGTGTATTTGGGAGGCAGACATATTTTCTGTCGGTGTATTCCTTCAGAGTGAGGGAGGTGAATAGTTGTTCTTTTGATTTTGCGATCTCTACAACGGCCTGGGATTCATGGGGATTAATGACCGTGGTTCCTATGGGGATTTCCATTAGTCGAGCAATAACTTCGATGTTGACAGAAATTGTCGCTCCCCTAACCCGTGTCTCCAAAATAAGGCTACTTTCGTGCTCTTGGAGACCCACAATACTCATGTTGTCACAAAACAAAAAGTTGAGAGAGACATAACCCTCAACATTAGTTATGTTTAGCCACCCTAGTTTTGAGAACTTGTTGTGAAGGATTGGTCGTAAGCGAGGATTCTTCATGTCTATGTTTCTAATTAAAACGACCTTTCGATTGTGAAGGTCGGTTAGTCTTGTGGAAACCTATTCCCAACTACTAGAAGTCGTTCCTTCACTAGCAGCCATTTCTTGCTGAAAGGAAGATGAAATTTGTGAAGTGCACAAAAAAATATTCCTGAAATTTTTAAGATTTATGCTTTGCTCGTTGGGCAATATTTCCTACTTTTCTCTTGATGTTTATGCCAGTATTTCATCTAATTTCTAATTGGCAACAATTTATACATATCTCTCTCTCTCTCTTTATATATATATATATCTTAACTATATATAACTATATAGTTATATAGATATATATATCTAACATTTTTTTTTCTTTTCCTAAGTGATGGCTTTAGGCTGGCCATGGACCTTTCGCTCTGATACCATTAAATGTCACACCTCGCCCGGACGCACCTAAATCGGCGGGACACTCACAGGCGAGGTGCGAATGCATTATAACAGTTACCGAGTGCGCAGGTACACAATTCAAGTACGAATCTGATTTCATTAATTACAAAATATATTTTGTACAGAACGTAGGCGATCTGGGACCGCCAATAATGAGGGAACATCCTCCCAAAAATCACCTTAACTATAAGTAAGGGAGTACAAAACAAGGGTCCAAAATACTTCCACCCAATAAGTAAGGGAGTAAGCTATTGCCTAGTGGGTAAAATAGTTCGTGAATATGACAATTAATAAAGAAGACTTCATAATCAAACATCACATATACACAACATAGCATCATAAACAATACAACGTGGCTTAACAAGAATGCATGCATAACACCGTCTCGTAATGGCTCTGTGACCGTTAGTCGCCCTAGGTTCACGTACAAATGTCAATCTCTAGGTAATCCTAGGTTACATTGTACGTCCATCTCTAAGGAAAATATCAATAATAGTGAGCACAATTGCACCAGTAAATACATCACAGATCATAGAGCACTTACGTCCCTAGGTGGTTCTTATTTCATGTATGATAACTATGCATGTGCGGGTTCGGTCTTAACTAATATTAGACAGGATTTGTCAACGTCTAGTGATGCTTATCAAGGTCGGCATCACCACGTGCATTTTTAGGATGTCCAGTATCACTCATAGAAGCAGATAGCTTTCAAATGGACCAACTAGACCAGCCTCCAGGTCGAGAGGTGGGAACACAAAGTCCCGCTTAAATACCAAGTCTTCTAGAGCAACAAGCTGCCTCCCGTTCACTATTCAAAGTTACTGAGGACAAGACTAAGTCTGGTTGAGTCAAATTGACAACTAATCCGGCGTAGTAACAGTGTAATACATGAACTCCAAATATTAAGGCATAACTATGACATGTATGAACATTATACGCAATAATGCAGTGTAAATGAATAATAGACATAATGATAAATGAATGAAAATTTTATGAAAAGTCATAAGACACGCAAACCTATGTTTTGTTCTCACTTTCAAATTGAACACTTGATGTTCCGCGCTCTTTGCCGAGCAGCGGCTCCACACCGTACCAGTGGAGAGTCTCTAAGAAAGAGAGAAAGAGAGAGAGCCACAAAAGAGGGAGAGAAAGCGCCCAAGGAGTGGGGAAGGAGATGAGAAATTTGGTGTGAGAAATGAGGGGGAGGAGGCCCCCTTTTATAGAAAAGTGGGGCGCTTGAACGTTCGGGCACCTCCCGATTTTTTCTTTCCTTTTTGTGTAAACTAGGGGTATTACATGGACTGTCCTGATTAAGGATGAAATCTTTAACCGAAATGATTTGAATTGAAAATGAGTAATGAGAGGCTCAGAGTATTCCCTTACCGGTGCATAATAAGGGGTTAATACCTGTGCTATTACTTAGAAGAAGAGAGATTGATGTGAATTTTATGAAACCTTGCATGTTTTGGAAAAAATGATTACATGAAAGCTAGTTCTTGAGCATGTATATATTGTTTAAATGTTGCACAAATGATTTGATATAATTTGAGTTAGCATGTTTATTAAATGCATATATAATGTCATAGCCAGGAAATATTCACTGAGTTTGTTGTAGCTTACCCTTCTTCTCAATCATTTCAGGAAAGGGTTCAAAGGGCAAGGGAAAAACAAGAGAAAAGCAGGCATGCTCTTCTACCTTGAGATGTATGTTGGTTTAGGAAGATGGGTACCTATGTATCACGCCTTATGTTATATGATATCACTTAAAAATGGATGTTGTAAATATTATGAGTATGAGATGGGATGATATAATGTTTGAAATAGAGTGGACTTGGGGACTTTAGTATTGTGATATAAATAAGTGTGTTGGACTTAAATTATTATCATAAAGTTTTGCGAGAATGAAAATGATATTAAGGTGGTTTGATAAATTATATAAATGATGTGATATATTTGTTGTGAATTGAATGGATTATATAGGTTGATTGTACAAGAGAGGCAGACAGAGTATTATATACATCTATGTATGGTGTATGTAGTATTCTGTGTCGGTAGTGACGTCATCTTGAGAAGGGGGTCGTGACAATATTGGTATCAGAGCAGAGGTTTAAAATCCTTAAAAGGATAAAAGTTTTATTATATTATGTTTGTTTGTATGGGTAGTTAGATTGTAGTATGAATGAATGATTTGGCTGTCTGACTAATGGTCTTCTCTATCAGTGAATTACAGATTTGAAGAGAAGGGTCAGATAAAGTCATGGATCCTCATGAAGAGAGGATTAAGAAGCTGGAAGAGATTGTTGCGACCCAGGAACAACAAAATGCCTAGCTGATAGAGACGATGGTGGAGATGCAAGAGAGCATGCAGAGGTCTGCAGTTCCTGCAATACTTGATGTGGGTGCCAGTAGTGCCTATGCATCTACTGAGAGACCGGTTACAGCTACAGAGGTACATGTACAGGAAGATCTAGAGGAGATCAAAATATATGAGAATGTTATAAAAGCCTTCAAGAGGCGTAACCCTCCTACCTTTGCAGGGAGTTTGGTCCTAGAAGTTGCCAGGATTGGCTTCTGAGGATCGAAACCATTTTTGAAGACATGTATGTGACAAAAAAAGATAAGGTAAGGTTGGCTAGATTTAAATTGACTGGAAATGCAGAAAGATGGTAGAGCTCATGGAACCATATATACGTGGAACATGTTCAAGGACTTATTTTACAAGACCTTTTATCGCTAGGTTGAGATCGACAAGAGAAGTTTATTGATCTAAAACAAGAGGATATGACTGTTAGAGAGAATGAGCATGCATTTAACAGGTTGGCATTGCTTGCCCCGAAAATGGTACAGACTGATACGATGAGGACAAAGCGGATTAAGCGGGGATTTGAGACCCAATCCAAAAGGGATTGGCCCTAATCGGTAATCAGACTTATGATCAGTCCATGGGGCAGGCACTTGATTATGAGGCAGCCGAGGTAGCTGACAGACCCGACAACCGGTACGATCATACCAACCAGTACAGATAGTTGCAGAGCAACAACTATCGTTTCAAAGTAAGAATAAAGGTTGATGGAACATAAGATGGTGGGGTGAACATAAGAAAGCAAAGTTAGCTGAGACACCTAGTATTGTGGAGACTCATTTTGTTCCGGCTGCTCCAGTACCAGTAGCATTAGTGCCACCAGCTGCAGGTAAAGGATCACAACTTGCAATGAGGCCACTTAGTTAGGAATCATTTGTGAGACAGTTGTGGCCACAAAGAGGAGCTGGTAGTGGGAGCGGTTAGCTTCCAATTCCAGGAATAACGTCTCAGGCAGCTTCTTCCACACCTCGTTCACCCATCACGTGTTTCAGATGAGGGAATAAGGGGCACAAGGTGATCCAATTCCCATTCTAGCCAGTTCAGAGGACACCTGCAGCTCCATCGGTTACTACTGTCATCCCCTCATCTACCAGAAAGCAAGCTAGAGCGGGAACGAAGGCAGACCCAGAGGCCATTAAGACATTGGTGGAAGGTATGATCACCATTTGTGATATTATGATGTATATACTGATTGATGGCGGATCTGCACTGTCGTTTATTGTTGGTCACATGGTAGATAGATTGCATTTATCTCCTGTTAGGGCTAGTACACCTTTAATTTTGAGTACAATGGCAGGAGAGAGAATCTATCCCAATATGATGTGTGAGAATTGTGTAGTGAAATATGGGGGACATAAAATGGTTATGAACCTTAGGGTGTTAAAATTTTTGGAATTGATGTCAT
Organism: Paratinospora sagittata; assembly: GCA_035771175.1. Classification (NCBI taxonomy): domain Eukaryota; kingdom Viridiplantae; phylum Streptophyta; class Magnoliopsida; order Ranunculales; family Menispermaceae; genus Paratinospora; species Paratinospora sagittata. The sequence goes on along the minus strand of CM069611.1, from coordinate 20,135,707 downwards.
TTTGGGTATGGATTGGTTGGTCGTTTATCATGCCCATGTTGACTTCTTTTCTAAAAGAGTAGTCTTCTAGATACTAGGATAACCCTCATTTGTCTATAGAGGTATGACAACCTCAAAGCCTCCCACTCGAGGTAGCATGGCTACTGATGAAGAAGTGAGAGTTTTGGCTAGTATTAAGCCAGTGGAGGAGAGGGATACATGCATTCAATTATCAAATACACCTATGTTTTGTGAGTACCTAGATGTATTTCCAAATGATCTGCTAGGACTACCACCTACAGGGACATTGATTTTATTATTGAGTTGATGCCTGATATTAAGCCTCTCTCCATTCCACCATATCGAATGACACCAAAAGAGTTACAAGAACTCAAAGTGTAGTTAGATGAATTGATGAGTAAAAGGTTTATTACCCGACCGAGTATGTTATCCTGGGGCGCACTTGTGTTGTTTGTGAAAAAGAAGGACGGGAGTTTGCAATTATGTATAGATTACAGACAGTTGAACAGGGTAATAGTGAAGAATAAATATCCTCTACTGCATATTGATGACTTGTTTGATCAACTGAATGGTGTCAAGTTCTTCTCTAAGATCGATTTGCGATCTAGCTACCATCAGTTGAAGATTGGGGAACAAGATGTACCAAAGACTGCGTTTAGAAAGAGATATGGCCATTATGAGTTTCTTGTGATGTTCTTTGGACAGACTAATGCACCAACCATATTTAAGGACTTGATGCAAAGGGTATTTAAGCCATATCTAGACCAGTTTATTATTGTTTTTATAGATGATATTTTTATTTATTCCAAGACTCAGGAGGAGCATGAGCAGCACCTTCAGATCACATTGTAGACACTGAGAGAGCATAAGCAGTATGCTAAGCTCAGTATGTGTGAGTTTTGGATAAATGAGTTGAGATTTTTAGGTTAGGTGGTTAGTGCATAGGGTATTTCAGTTGGTCTACAAAGGTTGAGGCAATTATAAATTGGTCGACACCAACCACAGTGATTGAGATTTTTAGTTTTCTGGGTGGAAGGCTTTTGTAGATTACTACTCTACTCACTAGGCTGACTCAGAAGAATGTTCAGTTTGTGTGGACTACAGCACGTTAGGATGCTTTCCCATAATTAAAAAGAAAATTAACTACTACACCAGTATTAGTACTTCAAGAGCCTGGGAAGGAATTAGTGATTTACATTGATGCATCACATTCAGGTCTGGGTTGTGTATTGATGCAAGAGGGTAGGGTGATAGCTTATGCATCTAGACAGTTGACGGTGCATGAGAAAAACTACCCTGTGCATGATTTAGAATTACCTGCAGTAGTATTTGCATTGAAGTTGTGGAGACACTACCTCTATGGGGAGAAGTTCACATTATATTCTTATGGCCTGTGCATGATTTAGAATTGCCTGCAATAGTATTTGCATTGAAGTTGTGGAGGCACTATCTCTATGGGGAGAAGTTCACATTGTATTAATACTACAAGAGTCTAAAGTATTTGTTTGACCAGAAGAAGTTGAACATGAGACAACGTAGATGGCTTGAATTCCTGAAGGATTATGACTTCACACTGGAGTATAATCTTGGCAAAGCCAACAATGTAGTTGATGCATTGAGCAAAAAATGGGTTGAGACCGGTGTGGTAGCTTATCAGATGGCCCATGAGTGGCATTTTTGGAGAGAGTGACAATGATGAGTGTCCTCTCTATTGCTCCACACATTGATATTTGTGCTTAGATGCATATTCAATAAACAAATTATCTTATTCAAAGGATTAAGGATCTGCAGCAGCATGATCCTAATTTTGGGATGTATGAACCTTGGGTTGATAGAGCAGATAAAGTAGATTGGCAGATAGGTCCAGATGGTGTATTGCATTTTCAAGGGAGATTATGGGTGCTTGTGGAGCAGAGTTATTGTAGAAAACACACATATCTCAGTATACCATTCACCTAGGGTCGACCAAAATGTATCATGACATGAAGATGACAGTTTGGTAGCATGGGATGAAGAATGATATAACTGAATATGTGCAGAAATGTGGGGTGTGTCAGCAGGTAAAAGCTGAACACCAAAAGCTTGGAGGTAAGATGTAACCATTATCCATTCCAATATGGAAATGAGAGCATATTACTATGGACTTTATCATAAGATGCCCAAATCTCAGGGTAGATATAACGCCATCTGGGTAATAGTTGATAAACTGAAGAAGTTTGCGCACTTTTCTTTCAATGAACACCAGGGACTCGATAGACAGACTGAGCAGATTGTACATTCGAGAAATTGTGAGATTACATGGGGTGCTCGTGTCTATTATGTCGGAGAGAGATCCGCGATTTACATCGAGGTTCTAGCAGGCTATGCAGACCCGATTTGGGACCCATCTCCGTCTTAGTATAACATTTCACCCTCAGATGAATGGACGGACTAAGAGGGTGATACAGATGCTTGAGGGCATGCTCAAGTCGTGTATATTGGAGTTGGTGGGACTTGTTGTGAGTATTTGCATTTGTGTGAGTTTGCTTATAACAATAGCTATCAGGCCAATATAGGTATGGCACTGTTTGATGCCTTGTGTGGCAGGCTGTGCAAATCTCCAACTTTCTGGTATGAGGTTAGAGAGCCATAGTTATTGGGGTCGGAAGTTGGTGTTGATCACGCAAAAAAGATCAAGCAGATTAGGCAGAAATTGTAAACAGCCCAGTATCGACAAAATAGTTATTTTGACAACCGTCATAAGCCTTCAGAGTTTACAATAGGTGACCAGGTTTTGTTGAAAGTATCGCCACAGAAAGGCCAGATGCGGTTTGGAGTGAAAGAAAAATTAGCTTCGCATTTTGTTGGAACATTTGAGAGTTTTACTTTGCCATTTCAACTAGCTGGTGTCCATGATGTTTTCCATGTTTCTATGTTGAGGAAGTATTATCCAGACCTAACACACATTTTAGATGTGACTCAATTGCAAGACGAGGAGGATACTACCTATGAGGAAGAACCAATTCGCATTTTTTCCAGGAGGGTTTAGAAATTGAGGAATAAAGAAATTTCATTGGTAAGAATCATATGACAATTCCACGATAATGATAAGCAGACCTGGGAGGGAGAAGATAAGATGCCAGAGCAATTTCTAGATCTTTTCACTACTGGAGGTATGTTTCTTCTTATTTTTAATTTTGAAGCACGAAATTCCTTAAGTTGGGAAGATTGTAACCCCCCCCCCCCCCGTAGTTTTAGTCAATGTATTTGGTTTACTTATGAGTATGTCGAGGCATATTATACGCATATTTTGTACATAGAAGTCTTGTAAATTGATGTGTGATAAGTATTGGTACATGTTTTTAAATGTGTATTGCTTGTATGTGTAAATTGGTTGTGTGCAAGAGATGAGAAAAGAAGGCAAAACCATAAAACTGGGTTCAATTAGTCGATTGGATTGAAACTAGTCGACTGGATTTTATTCGGTCAACTGGGTATGGGTGGTGGAGCTCACCACTTTGGTGAGGCAGTGGCTCGTGCTTTTAATCAATTAAACTAGATTTTTCTTTCATTTCAAAGACCAGACTAGAAAGGAACACCGGAGAAAGGGAAAAAGTGGTTTTGTAACCAAATTGACACTCTGGTAAGCCATTTTCACTAAATTTTGTTGTGAATTGATATTCAAGCTACGTGTGATGATCTTCTCGGTATAGATTTTGCTGTAGGAGTGTTTCTGGTGTTTTCAAAAATGGGATTTTGACCCATTTAGATTGAAAACATGGTGGAAAGGTTCGTTATCACTCTAGTAGTAGTAAAAACACCAGATATGTGGTTTGTTTGTGTTCAATTGCCATATTGGCACCGGTACAGTTACCAAAAATGTAATTGGACACTGGAGACCTTTAGAACCATGTTAAATCCCGATGAAACTCCGGTTTGAGACTGTATAAAGATAGAGAGACTAATTCTGGACATTTTGATATAGATCGCATAATTTTTGGATATGGATTAGTATTTTTAATAACTGAATATGGGGTTCCGATGAATAAATTGGATTTGGAAACTAGTGAAAATGTGGCCGGGAATCATATTTCTATTGTTCTTTACCTTAGAAATATTTTAGATGACTATAGAAATTAAATGGACTGACCCTCACCTGTATGGGAGACCCAAATCGAGTTATGGAATTAGGTGAATGAAATGGAAAATTAGAAATAACATATATAATGTATATAATGACTTGGAATTGATTTGTAGCATATGTGTAATGAAAATAAATAAGTTAGAAGCACTAATCTTGGATTCTGGTAGTGGTGTGGGTGTTAGAGAACAGGTGGACACGGGTATTTTGTATTATTTTCCTTGCCTTGGTTATGTTTAAGCATGCTATGTATGATTATATATGCGTTGCATTGATTTGAAATTCATGAAATGTTTTCAGAAAATGGAGCATTTTTAAGACTTGCAAGTACAGGTTAAGCCATGAGATCATTCTTAGGAATTAGTCCTGCATGAGTAAATGATAGATAACTCATGGACTATGTGGACTGTCCTGGTTAGGGATGAAATCCTTAATCCAAAATGATTTGAATTAAAAATGAGTAATGAGATGCCCGGAGTATTCCCTTATCGGTGCTTAATAACGGGTTAGTACTCACTCTATTACTTAGAAGGAAAGAGATTGATGTGAGTTTTATGAAACCTTGTATGTTTTGAAAAATGATTGCATGAAAGCTAGTTCTTGAGCATGTATATATTGTTTAAATGTTGACCAAATGATTTGATATGTTTTGAATTAGCATGTTTATTAAATGCATATATAATGCCATAGCTAGGAAATATTCACTGAGCTTGTTGTAGCTCACCCTTCTTCTCAAACATTTTAGGAAAGGGTTCAAAGGGCAAGGAAAAAACACGAGAAGAGTAGGCGGGCTCTTCTACCTTGAGATGTATGTTGGTTTGGGAAGATGGCTACCTATGTATTTTGAGTTTTGGATGTATATATATATATATGTATATGATATCACTTAGAAATGGATGTTGTAAATATTATGAGTATGAGATAGGATGATATAGTGTTTGAAATAGAGTGGACTTGGGGACTTTGGTATTGTGATATAAATAAGTGTGTTGGACTTAAATTATTATCATAAAGTTTTGTGAGAATGAAAACGATATTAGGAGGTTTGATAAATTACATAAATGATGTGATATATTTGTTGTGAATTTAATGGATTATACAAGTTGATTGTACAAGAGAGGCTGACAGAGTATTATATACATCTATGTACGGTGTATGTAGTACTTTGTGTCGGTCGTGAAGTCACCCTACGAAGGGAGTCGCAACATCATGTGACTTCAAAATTCTTTATTTGATATTTTAAAATTAATCTTGAAACCTGAAAAATACCTTAAGAAACAACCAAGTGAAACATCAAAATATATTTTATAAAAATAAATCACTTTAAACAATCATCCAATGCTCTTTAGAAAAATGATATTCAAGACCTTTGACATATTGAATTATTTTCAACTCTCAAAAAAGAAATTAAAATAATCAACAACCTTCTTTAATGAATCCTAAGAAATTGTGACAAAAAATAATTTTCCTAAAATGTGTTGTACACCCAAGAGGAGTGAATTGGATATTTTGGCCAATTAAGTCAATTTTAAATTATCTAATCTTAACTTGAATTAGCTAATTAAGGCATTTGTTCAAATATATCATGTGAAAGTTAAAAATTCCTTTTCATTAATATACCTTTCTCTTTCAAAAGTCTTTGTTTTATGGTGCTTAAGTATTCAATAACCTAACGATCAAATAATGAAGTTCTGAAATGAAAAGAGATGAATACATTGATTTTTACGTGGTTCGAAAATCCATGCCTAGACAAACCTTCTCTTGGATTCCACTATCTCGGCTTTACTTCATGGGTGTGAATCAAACCGTTACAAGTGCTTTTTTACAAGTTCAAGGCAAACCTATTCTTTTACGGGCTAAGGATGAACGAACTACTTCCTTTTGCGGAATAAGGAAGAACCTAATATCTTTTTACCAAGCTAAGGATGAACCACTTTACCCTTTTCAAGATAAAGGGTGAAACTATCTCTTTGATTCCAACCTTGGAATCACAAGTGATTGAAAATCACTTGACTTGTTTCAACTTGAAACAAATCAAAGAAACTAAACCATAAATGTTTGTTCCAAATCCTTGGAACAATTACAATGAAACTCAAATATTACAAACCAATTAATACAAGATATGAAAGAAAATTAAGCTCAAGGATTGAGAAATCTTACAATCATATATCTTTCATGAACTCATATTGCTCATTTGAATGTTGTTGAAAAGGTTGAATGAATGATTCAAACATTGAAGTGCAAGCCGATAAAACGAAAGGTTCCCTTTAGATTTTGATTTGGAGATGATGAAGATGAAGCTTGAAATCAAAAACCCTTTTGATTACATGAAATCTCTTGAAATGTAACTTCAAGGATGAAGATGGAAAGCACCGAAGATTTCTTTAAAGTGATGGAACTTTCAAAAGTACTACTTGAAATCACAAGAAAAATTCAAATGATTTCTTTTCAAAATGAACTTCAAAAACTTAAGGAAACTTGTATTTTGGCAATGTAATACCCTGTATTTCACAAAAAAAAAAAAAAAAAAAAATTTACTATTTGAAATTTTTACTATTTGGGCAACGCCCGAACGTTCAGGCGCATGCCAGAACGTTCAGGCGCCTGCCAGAACGTTCAGGCGCCTGCCAGAACGTTCAGGCGCCTGCCAGAACGTTCAGGCGGCATGCCAGAACGTTCAGGCGCCTGCCAGAACGTTCAGGCGGCATGCCAGAACGTTCAGGCGGCATGCCAGAACGTTCAGGCGCCTGCCAGAACGTTCAGGCGCCATGCCAGAACGTTCAGGCGCCTGCCAGAACGTTCAGGCGCCTGCCAGAACGTTCAGGCGCCATGCCAGAACGTTCAGGCGCCTGCCAGAACGTTCAGGCGCCATGCCAGAACGTTCAGGCGCCTGCCAGAACGTTCAGGCGCCTGCCAGAACGTTCAGGCGCCTGCCAGAACGTTCAGGCGCACAAAATCTCTATATAAGGAACCCTCCTCATTCTCATTTCTCACACCAAACCAAAATCACCTTCTCTTGGGATTTTCTTCTCCTTTCCACGCCTTCTAAGTTTTTAGTTTTTGAGACTCTCTAATCGAGACTCTCGGTGCGGTGCAACAAAGTTCTGTCCGGAGGAAAGCGCCAGATCTGAAAGCGGTGCAACGAAGTTCTGTCCGGAGAAAAAGCACCAGATCTGAAGGTGGGGAACGAAATATAGGTTTGCGTGTTTTATAACTTTTATTAAAGTTTACATTCAATTATTGTTATATCTACTATTCATTTACACTGCATTATGTCAATAATGTTATGACCTGAATGTGATAACTTTGCACGTCGTGACACCGACCCTGATAAGGTTCACTAGACGTTGCCAAAGTCAGTCTAAATGTCAAGAAAGACCAGACCAGTAGACTAGACCAGTTCATGCATTGGCATCATACATATCACCACCTAGGGACGTATATGGTTTATGACTCATAGAATAGTTAGAAGCATTGCTCACTATTCATATTATTTCTCTGGAGAGGGACGTACATGTGAACCTGGCTACGCTGGGGAGGGACATGTACGTGAATCCAGAGCATCGTTCCTGAGGAGGGACGTACAGTGAGAACCTGGCTTCGCCCGGGGAAGGACACCAGTACGTGAACTCAGGCGATGTACGATCATCAAACCATTAGTACGTGACGGTGTCATGCATACATACATATTGATTGATTATGATGCTTACATGTGTATTTAAGATATTTGATATTGAAGTATGCTTTATTAATTGTTATACTCATGCACTATTTACCCACTGAGCGCGTTAAGCTCACTCCAATATTATCAACTCTTTCACAGGAAATTAGGGTGGACTGGGTGCAGGTTATGGGGCCCACATTTTGTACCCTTTGTATGATTCATTGGGGATTTTGGGAGTATGTTCCCTTGACCATTTTATGTACAAAAATATTCTGAATTATGAAATCAGATTTGTACTGTATATTGTATTTCCGCTGCGCACTCTGTTATTACCATTGTGATTGTTCCAAATGTGCGCCCCGTCCGAGAGTGTACCGCCGGTTTAGGCGCGTCCGGGCGGGGTGTTACATTTAATGGTATCAGAGCGTACGGTCCACGGCCCGCCCAAGTCCACCAAATTAGGGAAAGAAACTATAGTTGCTTTAAAAATACATATAGTAATAATTTATTAGAAACTATATGTGTAGTTATTATTGAATATATGTATCTATATACATTAGTGTATATGAGGTACGTATAAAAAAAAAAAAAAAAAAAAAAAAAATTCGAAAAATTTTTATTTTTCGAAAATTATTTATTCAAAAAAAAAAAAAAAAAAAAAAAAAAAAAAAAAAAATTTCGAAAAATTTTTATTTTTCGAAAATTATTTATTCAAAAAAAAAAAAAAAAAAAAAATTTATTATTCGAAAAAAAAAAAAAAAAAAAAACAAAATTCGAAAATATTTTATTTTTCGAAAATTATTTATTCGAAGAAAAAAAAAAAAAAAAAAAAAAAAAAAAAAATTCGCAAATATTTTATTTTTCGAAAATTATTTATTCGAAAAAAAAAAAAAAAAAAAAAAAAAAAAAAATTTCGCAAATATTTTATTTTTCGAAAATTATTTATTCGAAAAAAAAAAAAAAAAAAAAAAAAAAAAAAATTACTATTTGATATATCTAATATTTATATATATTTAAAACTATATCAACTTATTTGATATATCTAAAACTATATATAGATGACTTCTATATATAGTTAAGATTTAAAAATAACTATATATGATTTTATATAGTCTCAATTTCAAATACATATATATAGTTGCTTTATGAAAACTATATATATAATTATGATGCAATATGTCTATACATTCACATGTGAATACGACCTATATACATCTAATCACTAATGAAAGAAAATTTCATGATGGCATAAACATCAACAGAAAACTCGAAAATAATGTCTAGCAGACAAGACATAAATCTTAAAATAATTAAATATGTCTATACATTCATATGTGAATATGACATATATACACATTCCAAATAGTTGATTTTTGGACACTATATATAGTTATGATGAAATATGTCTATACATTCATAAGTGAATACGACATATATGCATCAAATTACTAATGAAGAAAAATCTCATGCTGGCATAAACATCAACAGAACACTCGAAACAAATGTCTAGCAGACAAAGCATAAATCTTAAAAATATTAGGAATATATTTTGTGTCTTTCACACAAATTTATTTTCCTTTCAGCAAAAGAATGACCTCAAGGGAGGGAACATCTTCTACTAGCAGGGAACCAATTCCCACTAGACTAACGGAATTGTCCAAACGAGAGGTTGTGACTATGAGGAGCATCGACAATGGCGATCTCCGCCTCCGTCCAATCCTTCATGACAAACTCGCAGCACTGGATTGGTTAAATATAACCAAAGTCGAGGGTCAAGTCTCTTACAACTTGGTTCGATCCTTCTATGAAGCCATGAATCACGTGGGACTTCACGGAGATGAGATCAGCCCTCACTTAGAGACAACAATCATGGGAACAACAATTCCTATCAACATCGAGATTATTGCTCGACTTTTAGAGATTCCGATTGAGGCAATAATTATTGATCCACATGATCCCCAGGCAGTTGCAGCGATCGCCGAATCTAATGCACAACTGTTTAATTTCGTCGCCAAAGAGCCATACACTCAATCAACATACACCAACCTCCCAAACAATCATCTTAAGCCATCTCTTGTCGGCCTCGGAAAGATTGTATACGGCAACATCTTGCCAGAAAGGGGTACTAGGGGCACTATGTCAAGGGCCCAACTCCTTGTGCTGTATTGCATAGAGAAGAACATAAAAGTCTCTCTACCACACATCATCATCCAACAAATGTTGAGGGTAATTCAAAACCCTTTAAAGAAGGAATTCCTCGGTTACGGAGTCTTGATCATGAAGATGTTGTACGAAGCAAACATCGAACACTTTTGATAGGACTTCGAAGCAGATCACTGAACCAGTTACAGCCTCATCTATCTTCAAGATATATGCCACAAGGGGAGGGGTAACTGACGAGGAAGTATTCGGCGTGACGTTAGGGAATGATGAAAGAATGAGAGACAAACATGGACGTTCTCTTCGAAGAAGTCGACGCAAGATTCCTGTTAGGGAAGTACCGAATAACGGGCCAAATAAAAATCAAGATTGATTACTGGCATTGTAAATTTTTTTTTGATGTATATGAATGAAATTGTTTTGTTTAAAGACTATCTTTGGTGGGCAGACTTACAACCATTCTTTCTTTTGTATCACTAACTTTGGAGTGGTATGGGACACAACAAAATTGGAGGATACTAAATAAAATGTGGAAGTAAGAAAACCCATGACCTTGTGTGAAAAGAAACATTTGGAGAAAGTTGCATTACTAATATTATCACTAAGTTTACACGGTATGGGACGAGTAAATTTGGACGATACTATTAGTGAACTTCTATTCAGCCAATGTTTTTAGAGACCGTGTTCATACAACTTAACTTGGTTTCCACCCTTATTACTGAATTCATGTGGTATGGGACATATGAACTTGGATAATAATTGAACAAACTAAGCATAAGCGTATGAATGCATAAGATTGCGATAGAACGTTAGCTCAGGCTATTTACCGAGACAAATCTTAGACTTTTTATGACTCGTATGACTTTTCAATAAAATATATGTATGTTCACAAAGACCACAACCAAATCATTTTAAATACTTGCAAAGATTTGTACTTATTATATAAACGTTCTAACCTTGTTTTTACACCATGGCCAAACATACGAGTTATATAAGTTCTTTGATTCCTCAACAACAACTTTACACTCTACTTAGAAAAATAAGTGATTTTAATATTACAGTACTCTCGAAATTGTTGCTGAGCATACTCCAACATTATACATACCTACAGTTTCTTAATCTTGGTTTTCTTTTCTCCTTGCCAGTGAGAAAATGCAAACCAGGAAGAGAGGAAGGCCACGTACTGTTCGTCCCACAGTTGAGGCACCTCCTGAGATTCAGGAACCGCCGCCTCCGACAACAGCACAGGCCACACCCGACACTGCCACTACATCTGGGCAAGCAATACCACCACCACCCGCACCCTTTGCCATGCCTTCAAGCATTGAAACCTTCTTCGCTGGATTTGTTGAGGCGATGAAGGTCACTGTTCAAACTGCCGTTCGTGAGACTGCAGCCAGTCAGGTTGCCACGGTACAAGCACCTATAAAATTTGGGTCGGAAGCTCAAACCGATCAGATTACTAAATACAAGCGACTACAACCTCTTACTTTCGATGGCACCATTGATCCTGATGAGGTGCAAAAGTGGCTAGATGAGTCAAAGAAGGCTCTTGATGCAATGGGAGTCGATGAGACTCGCAAAATTCCACTAGCAACTTACCAACTTGTTGGTGGAGCAAACAAATGGTGGCTTACAGTGAAAGAAGACCCACGGGTCAATATAGCAGATATGACTTGGCAACAGTTTGAGTCAATGTTTATTGATGAGTATTTTCCCAGCGCGGTGACAAAGCAGAAGCGCCAGGAATTTGCTAAGTTATATCAGGGCACCATGACCGTCAGAGAATATGCTGGAAAATTCAAAGAATTATCTGTCTACTCTCTCTCCACCATCTCAACGGAGCGAGATAAGTCCGAGAAATTTTATAATGGCCTTCGCCATGACATTCGGCAAGCCTTATCGATCTTGGACATCAAGATTTACAAGGAGGTTGTTGACAAGGCCATGAGCTTTGAACAAGAGAAGCTCTTACAAGAACAGCGAATGAATAAGGGCAAACGACCTGCACAATTTTCCCCACAAGGCTCACAACAGGGCAACAGGAAAAAGCCCTACTACAATCCAAACCCAGCCCTCCCAGCCCCGGTTTCGACGAATGCAGGCACAACACCTGCGGCTGAACCTTTTAACTCTAACCACCAGGGTTTCCGAAATCATGGCTGTGGCGGTCGTTATGGACGAGGTGGCCGTAGCAACGGAAATGGCAGAGGTGGTGGCCGACACCACAATCAACAAGGCCAGCACAATAATCAGAATGGCCAGCACAACCATCAGCAGTACAGGCCGACTTGTTACAACTGCGGCCAGAAGGGCCATGTCAAACATCTTTGTCCGCACCTTCAGCAACCTATTCCTGCTATTCCAGTCCAACAAGCACCACCTGCTGCTAATGCCCAACCCAGGCCGACCCAGCAGAACCAGGGTCCACGGAATCAGGGCAGAGCATATGCCATCGCTCACCAACCCCTCCCAGACAATAATGTCGTCGAAGGTACCTTTCCTTTATTCAATACCATGGTGCATGTTTTGTTTGATTCAGGTGCCACGCATTCTTTTATATCATCAGTATTGGTAAGACATTTAGGCCTGCATCCTGAACCCACAAACATCACACTCCATGTCACATCACCATTCGGATCGGGTACTGACGTGAATTTGCAGTGTTCTCGCTGTGAGCTTCGAATGTCCGAACAGATAATATATGCCGATCTTTTTGTAATGGATTTTGAAGACTTCGACATCATCCTCGGCATGGACTGGCTGGCACCACTGAATGCAAAGATCGACTGTATGAACAAGCAAGTTCAGTTAACTTTGCCTACAGGAGAGTTTGTTACGATTCAGGGCACAAGGCAATGGATACACAAATCAACAGTTGCCCTTCTCAAGTCACAACTTCGAGCGTTGTCTCTTGGTAACGACAATGAATCACCAGCTCTGTACCCTCCCGAAGTACGCGATGTTCCAGTCGTATCTGAATTCCCAACAGTTTTTCTTAATGACCTTCCTGGTCTACCTCCAGTTCGGGAATTCGATTTTGAGATCAACCTCATACCTGGGACAGGGCCTATCTCAATTCCACCATACAGAATGTCAAATGTTGAACTGGTCGAATTAGACATACAACTTAAGGAATTAGAGAGTAATGGCTTCATCCGAAAGAGTTCATCACCCTGGGGCGCTCCAGTTCTGTTTGTTCGCAAAAAGGATGGTTCGTTACGACTTTGCATCGATTATCGCAAGTTGAATAACGTCACCATCAAGAACAGATATCCGTTGCCCAGGATCGATGACTTGTTCGACCAACTTAGAGATGCCAAATACTTTTCTAAGATTGATTTACGGTCTGGTTATCACCAACTCCGGATCCGAGAATCGGACATCACCAAAACAGCGTTCAGAACTCGTTACGGTCATTATAAATTCTTAGTTATGCCGTTCGGTCTAACAAATGCCCCTGCTGCATTCATGGATTTGATGAATCGCATATTCAGGTTATACTTAGACCGGTTTGTTGTAGTTTTTGTGGATGACATCTTGATATATTCCTCAACCGAGGAAGACCATAAAATACATTTGAAGATCGTCCTCCAGACCTTACAAAGACACCAACTGTATGCAAAGTTGAGTAAGTGCGAATTTTGGGCGCAGCGAGTTCAATTCCTCGGCCATGTGGTTTCAGGCAATGGCATTGAGGTCGATCCTTCTAAGGTTGAAGCCGTCTTAAACTGGAAGCAGCCTACCACTGTTACTCAGATTAGGAGTTTTCTTGGTCTGGCTGGCTATTACAGACGCTTCATCAAGGATTTCTCAAAGATTGCTGAACCTATGACCAAGCTCACTCGAAACGACGTGCGTTTTATCTGGAATTCCGCCTGTGAAGCATCATTTCAGGAATTGAAAAAACGCCTCACGACAGCGCCTGTACTTATCACTCCAAGAAATGCAATTGGATTTTCATTATACACCGATGCCTCTCTCCAAGGCTTAGGTGCCGTACTAATGCAAGAAGGCCAAGTTGTTGCATATGCCTCCAGGCAACTGAAAATTCATGAGGGTAATTACCCAACGCATGACTTGGAACTTGCAGCTGTTGTGTTTGCACTGAAATTATGGCGTCATTACCTCTACGGTGAACGGTTCGAGGTCTTCTCGGATCACAAGAGTCTTAAGTACATATACACTCAGCGAGACCTTAACCTCCGCCAAAGACGATGGTTGGAATTCTTGAAAGATTATGACTTTCAACTCCAGTACCATCCCGGAAAGGCCAATGTTGTGGCTGATGCCCTGAGTAGAAAATCTTATGTTGCTTGCACTCTTAACTACGAAATGGGAAAGTTGACTACAGAGTTGGAGAACTTTAACCTACAACTGAACATAGAGGGACCAAGACCACGACTCTCTCAATTATCAGCTACCTCTGACCTTGTTCGCAAGATTTCAGCTACTCAAGCCAATGACCCTATGTTAATGGATTGCTTATCGTCTGTCCCTTCCATCATCCATGCCTAAGGTTCATGACGTTTTTCACGTATCTATGCTTCGCAAGTATCGTCCTGATCCTTCGCATATCATCCCTTTAGTCGAGGTTCGGGTTGAGGAAGGAAATACGTACCAGGAGAAAGCAATCCAGATTTTAGATACAAAAACTCAAGAACTACGGCGCCGTAGCATACCACTTGTGAAAGTGCTCTGGGATCACCACGGCGTAGAGGAAGCAACATGGGAACTAGAATCAACAATTAAACAAAAATACCCTGAATTATTTTCTAGCACCAACTGATGAAGTGATACGTTGTCTTATTTTCACTTATCAATATCAGGATGAAACATTGTTTACACCTATCTTGATACATTGTTTCACTTCAATAACTACCAGATGTCTGAAAATAATATCAATGGATAGAGTATTGCACACATGCAGTGGCCTCATTCACAGCCTGCGGCTACTTCTCAAACCGCCAACCCCCATCACTACTTGACTTGATTTCGAGGGCGAAATCCCTTTAAGGGGGGTAGAGTGTAATACCCTGTATTTCACAAAAAAAAAAAAAAAAAAAAAAAAAAAATTTACTATTTGAAATTTTTACTATTTGGGCAACGCCCGAACGTTCAGGCGCATGCCAGAACGTTCAGGCGCCTGCCAGAACGTTCAGGCGCCTGCCAGAACGTTCAGGCGCCTGCCAGAACGTTCAGGCGGCATGCCAGAACGTTCAGGCGCCTGCCAGAACGTTCAGGCGGCATGCCAGAACGTTCAGGCGGCATGCCAGAACGTTCAGGCGCCTGCCAGAACGTTCAGGCGCCATGCCAGAACGTTCAGGCGCCTGCCAGGCGCCTGCCAGAACGTTCAGGCGCCATGCCAGAACGTTCAGGCGCCTGCCAGAACGTTCAGGCGCCATGCCAGAACGTTCAGGCGCCTGCCAGAACGTTCAGGCGCCTGCCAGAACGTTCAGGCGCCTGCCAGAACGTTCAGGCGCACAAAATCTCTATATAAGGAACCCTCCTCATTCTCATTTCTCACACCAAACCAAAATCACCTTCTCTTGGGATTTTCTTCTCCTTTCCACGCCTTCTAAGTTTTTAGTTTTTGAGACTCTCTAATCGAGACTCTCGGTGCGGTGCAACAAAGTTCTGTCCGGAGGAAAGCGCCAGATCTGAAAGCGGTGCAACGAAGTTCTGTCCGGAGAAAAAGCACCAGATCTGAAGGTGGGGAACGAAATATAGGTTTGCGTGTTTTATAACTTTTATTAAAGTTTACATTCAATTATTGTTATATCTACTATTCATTTACACTGCATTATGTCAATAATGTTATGACCTGAATGTGATAACTTTGCACGTCGTGACACCGACCCTGATAAGGTTCACTAGACGTTGCCAAAGTCAGTCTAAATGTCAAGAAAGACCAGACCAGTAGACTAGACCAGTTCATGCATTGGCATCATACATATCACCACCTAGGGACGTATATGGTTTATGACTCATAGAATAGTTAGAAGCATTGCTCACTATTCATATTATTTCTCTGGAGAGGGACGTACATGTGAACCTGGCTACGCTGGGGAGGGACATGTACGTGAATCCAGAGCATCGTTCCTGAGGAGGGACGTACAGTGAGAACCTGGCTTCGCCCGGGGAAGGACACCAGTACGTGAACTCAGGCGATGTACGATCATCAAACCATTAGTACGTGACGGTGTCATGCATACATACATATTGATTGATTATGATGCTTACATGTGTATTTAAGATATTTGATATTGAAGTATGCTTTATTAATTGTTATACTCATGCACTATTTACCCACTGAGCGCGTTAAGCTCACTCCAATATTATCAACTCTTTCACAGGAAATTAGGGTGGACTGGGTGCAGGTTATGGGGCCCACATTTTGTACCCTTTGTATGATTCATTGGGGATTTTGGGAGTATGTTCCCTTGACCATTTTATGTACAAAAATATTCTGAATTATGAAATCAGATTTGTACTGTATATTGTATTTCCGCTGCGCACTCTGTTATTACCATTGTGATTGTTCCAAATGTGCGCCCCGTCCGAGAGTGTACCGCCGGTTTAGGCGCGTCCGGGCGGGGTGTTACAGGCAAAGATGTGGATAACAAAATGATGTGCACAAGTTTCACATTTTGCAAAAGTTTCTCTCAATGAGCTAAGGGATGTATTTATAGAAAAATATCCCAGAAAAAGCAGGAACTCTGTTTTCTTAGGAAGAACCACGTTTCTATTCAAAATACATGCAAAATTGGCAATCTGTTAATTCATACGAAAACACGTTTCTGCTCTTTTTCACCATTCTGCCAATTTTTGAGGAAACACGTTTCTTAAGGGGAAACGCATTTCTGCTCTTAAGTGCAGAAACTTGTTCTCTGGACAAAAAAAGGTGAAAACGCATTTCTGCCAATTAGTATAAACTTGGTTTTTCTCTAAAGTTTCAAGTTCAAAATATTTTTTCTCGATAAATCAAACTTAAATACATTTGAATAAATTTGAAGACAATCAAATTGGAGTTCAAACAAGTGATTAAATGATCTTGAGTAAAAATCAAAAGTTTGACCAAATTGAAAATCAATTTGACTTTTATAAATCTTGAATGATTTAAAACATTTTGAATTAGTGAAATCGTGAATGTAAGCATGGAATGATTTGAAAATAAATGAGCAATATAGAGACGAGAAAGATTACAACCTAATTCTAAGTACAGTTGTAAGCTCTCATCCTTTTGTCTTTAAGTCAACTCGTCCAAGCTTTTGACTTTGACCTTGTTTGATCCAATTGGTTTAACTTGAGATCACTTGAATCTTGTATTGACCTTTTGACTTATCCTTGGTGCTGAAACATACTAAATTTACCCATTAGCAATCATTTGTTATATTGTTTGTTCGCATCAAAACACTAGGAAGAATCTAAGTGGAAAACCACTTAGGTCAACAAAATGCACTACTAAAATAACCTAAAAACTCTAAAATATGACCCAAATAGAGTTCTATTATTTTCTCCTATTTTTATTGTTTTATTTTAGTTCATAGCCTAAAAGCACTTACAATGGGGGTAAAAATATGAAAAATTATGACTTCATCAAACTCTCACAACCAACCATTCTTTTGAGGATGTTATATGACATTGATGATAACAACCAAGGCATCAACAACTGATCTTGTTGTTCCCAATCCATAAACGTTGGATTATACCTTTGAATTACCAGTGAAAAAAAATTTGATGGTGCTAATCCTTCTCGAAGAAAATTGTACAACTTATTCCCTCCAAGAGCTGATGTTTTTGTTATGGCTATTCAACTTGATTGAGAGATCTTGTGTGTGAAAGAAACATGTGTGAATTTGGGAGATGATTCATCTTCACTGACCCGAGAGCTTCGTAACTTTGATACCATCATAGGAAAAAAAAAAAAAAAAGAAAGAAAAAAAGATCAAAGAGGAGGAAGAATGATATCTGTTAAGGAACATGTATTAGATTTTATTCAACATTATTGTATTACACGATTAACATATATATATATATATATATATATATATATATATATATATATATTCTTGTACAGAACAGAGTGACTCAACTAAAAAGTTCAAAGGACTAACAAAAAAAATCTTATATATATATATATATATATATATATATATATATATATATATATATATATATATTATTGTACAGAACAGAGTGACTCAACTAAAAAGTTCAAAGGACTAACAAAAAAAATCTTAAAAAATAGTTACCCGACTAAATTAGTGTTCACTTCCACAAACTCGTTTATTTAGCATTATACTTGCTAATTTAAGGCATAAGTGATTTAGTATTTATGATCCATCTAGTTAATGAAAACTTTCTAAGTCTTGAGGCATAAAACTTTTATAATGAAAGTGAGATTAAACACTTTGTGTAATATGAATTTTGACTTTAGACTACTTCGGTTTATTTTGAAAGAATGTGGTAATCTCCCGTACACCTAGAGTATTTAGTTAAACTAATTATCTCAATCAAAACCAAATTTGTACAAGGATAAAGTTTTGATCACAACTTTCTCTGGTGGAACGCGTGATCTGCCACATACATCTTGTATCCCAATTCAAGATGCCCTTATATCCTCACAAGCTAACTACATCTTGCATACCAACTCAAGATGTTTTATTTAACATTAATATATAACTACTTTCACCTTCTTTTTTTCTTACGTACTATGCAACACTTTTGCTACCTTTTATTTATTTATTAATATATATACATATTATACTTTGAGCTACCAATGAAGATGACAAACCAGTTCTTGAGACATAGTTCAACCTTATATATACCCCATGGCTTGAGAAAGTCCACTCTATTAATGTTTAAAACCTAATTCTACCCCTAGTCAGATGTGAGTATAAATTAAGGAGTTTATAATAATCTCTCTTATAAAAATCGCATGACTCAGATTTATCTCATACTCCTGTCCATTTCACTAGATGAATTAATTGACCATTATTTTACCATTTGCCTTGAATAAACAACTTTCACACTTAATATAACAAGCTCATACAAGCGAACACTTTCCTAAACACTAAAAAAACTATTCTTGGAGATGCCCTTGTCGGGAGAGGTCTACCATTCCGATCCTACCTCGAACGGGGACTAGCCCTATACCTGAAGGGTGTGGGGCACCTCGTGGAAAACCAAAAAATAAAAACTATTTATTTTTTATTTTTTATTTTATTTTACTCTAACAGAAGAAGAAAAAGAAATAATGCTACTAAAATGACACTTAAAACACATCGAAAGATGTTAGAATGACCTAAAAATAATGAAACGACTCCCTCCCTCACTTCACTAAAACCAAACATTGTCCTCAATGTGAAAAAAATAAAGAAACTTCAAAAAAAAGAAAAAAAAAAAAAAACTATGGAGGGAGGACTTAACCTATAAATGAGCTCAATCTGGAAGCCTTCCAGGCCTTTCATTCAGTTCATAGTTCCTTATTCTAAAAATAAAAAACTTAGAGCCTTTTAGAACTATTGTAGAAGTAATAAATATATTATCATATATAGGATAAAATATTTTTTTCATTTTGAAAATAATCTCGAATGATAGATATATCATAAATGAAATTTCGAACAAGTTGGGTATTTAATATGAAATCAATGGGTTCGATCCATTCAACCTGAATTAGGATATCTTTGACCTGAGGAACTAATGTTTTAGGCACAAAGGTTTTTCACACTCTGGCTCAGGGGAATTCGACACATAGTCTTCCTTAGTATTACCTATTTGTATTTCATTTGTTTCTCCCTGTTCAGAATTTATAGTGAAACATTCCTTATTAACGATAACCTCCTCATATGTTAAGTTAAAATTTGCATTTGAAGCAAGTTCATAATGGTCTTCTAAATAAGGTTCAATCTGACTAAGAAATTTACCCTTCTCTTCATGAAGAACATCAATTATTTGACTTGCTTGTGTCATTAACCTTTCAAAAGGTTGTTTAGTCTCAATTCGAAATTGCTCTATTGCAATTTGAAATTCTTCAGTTGCAATATGAGATTGAAGAGTACTTTGCATTAATAAATGTAAGGTCTCTTCCAAAGATGATTTTGAATGTTTTTGAGGCAATTTATAAGGCAATATTGATTCGAAAAAATAATAAGAAAAGGGTTGTGATAGGGGATCCTTAAATAAAGCCCCAAAATGTGAGCCTTCAGTCCAACACAAATTTGGGTCATTAGCATAACCATGCTGATAGGTCTTAAAAAATGAGTTATAACTAGTGTTCCAATATGCATTATGTGCAGTGGTTTGATCCCCATTGTACTCAGGGTAGGTTGCATTAAATAGGCAAATGCCGCTATGAATGGTTGGGCTTGGACATAAAGAACATTCTTATAGAGGTTCACTGATGAGTCCATAACCATTAATAGTGCATTTGCATGTCAATTTTATTTTTTATTTTTTTTTACTTTTTTATTTAATTTTTTTTTTTTCTTAAATTTTAAACCTAGGTCTAGATTAAACTAGAACACACACAATCAAAAAAGTCCTAAAGAAATCTTGCAAACATCTCCAAAAATAAATAAATGATCTGCATTGGTGAACTTCCTAAGACCTAGCTAGACAACTCCTAAAGAATATCTCATAGGCCTCCAATCCGATTTCTTAACCTAGTCAACCTAGGTAAGCCTCTAGGTGGTGGGGTGGGGCACAAGGTCCTCTTAAATATCCAACTCAAAGAGCAGCAAAGTTGTCTCCTTTTCACAATTTAATGTTAATGGGGACAAGGCTTCCTTGAATTAGCTAAACCAATTAAGCAAAATTGGTGCGACCTATGGTGAATCCTCAATAATGAGCTCGAACCCTAAATGGTTAAGTTCATATGTTATTGTAGTTAAGCTTAGAGACAGGCTAAGGTGAGTGCATAAGGAATGATTAACCTAATTTTGGGCCAACTGTGGTGATGAAATTAACCCTTGATCTTGATTGGGGTAATGCCCTTTACTAACCAATTTTGGAAATGTTTAGCTGCCAAATAATGTTTCCAAACAAAGTATGACGCAAAACCTTATTAAGTAAATTCTAATCCTAAGACTTTATTTTTATACGAGCAAAAATAAGGAAATTCTAAATCTAAATGATCTTTGGTCATATAAAGCATATAACTAATTAATTTAAAATCTAAGAAAAAAATAAAGTGATTTAGCACCAATCCCCGACAACGACGCCAAAAACTTGATGTGATCTTTTGAATAGATTAATAAAAATATTTACAAGAGCACAAGGTAAGTTGTAACATTAGACAAGGTCGACCCATAGGGATTGGAGAAATTAATCACTTTAGATTTTAAAAAATAAATTAAAAATATTATATACTAAATAAGTCAAAGAAAAATAATAGTTTGATTTCTAAAAATTCTAGATTCATAAAAACAATTAATAAAAATATAACAATAATGAAACTTGAAAACAACAATTTAACATTGACTTTAAATTAACTTGGAATGAAAATAAAACATTTAAATGAAAGAAAAAAGCAATAAATAACAAGAAATAAATGAAAGAAAGACAATAACATAAATTACTAGAAATAAGAACTTCATTAATATAAAAAGAAAACTTACAAAACTCCAAACTTTTTGGCAATGTCACTTTACCCAAGTTTTGAATCAACAACTAAAAAATGAAATCTAACCTAAAGAAATAAAGAAAAGAGTTGAGAGCAAAGATGAGATAGTCCGGTCTTCTAGGTGTCGACCCTTTTATATAGTTGATTTGTTTCCAAAACAATTATTTTTTTACATTTAATTCAAATATTTCATCCTTCCCAAATCTTTCATCAAATGAACCCCAATCAAGCACCTTCTTAATACCTAAGATTTCCAAAAAATGTAAAAAAATATTAAAGATGGTGCCATCTTAAAAATCTTTCCATTTTCTTCAACTTGATTTTTTTGACTTTTATATCATTTGACATATGAAACATTCTTTTTGGCTGCAGCTAGGTTAAGAGCAATTCCATGTGGTTTTGAAATTCTTTATTTGATATTTTAAAATTAATCTTAAAACCTAAAAAATACCTTAAAAAAAACCAAGTGAAACATTAAAATATATTTTATAAAAATAAATCACTTTAAACAACCATTCAATGCTCTTTGGAAAAATGATATCCAGAACCTTTGACATATTAAATTATTTTCAACTCTCGGAAAAAAATTTAAAAATATCAACAAATTAATTTCTAATGAATACTAAGAAATTGTGACAAAAAAATATTTTTCCTAAAATGTACTACAAAAATAACTTAAAATGCCTAAAAATGACCTAAAAACTTTAAAATTTGACCCAAAGATAGTATTATTATTTTTTCCTATTTTTATTTTATTTTTCTTTTATTTCATAGCTTAAAAGCACTAAAAATATGAACTCCATCAAACTCTCACAAGAACCATTCTTTTGAGAATGTTATTTGATAACAGCCAAGGACATCAACAATTGATCTTTCTGTTTCCAATCCATACCTTTGAATTTCTTCATCTGCCAGTGAAAAAAACTTTGACGGGGCTCATCCTTCCCGAAGAAAACTGTACAACTTATTCCCTCTGATTGCTATCAAGATCTGATGTTTCTGCAACAAAAAGTTATGACAATTCAACTTGATTGAGATCTTGTGTGTAAAAGAAACAGGTACGAATTTGGGAGATGATCCATCTTCACTAACTCGAGTTGAAGATGTTTCCATAAGAGAGCTTCGTAACTTTGTTACGATGATAGGAAAGAAGAAGAAAGAAGAAAGAAAAAAGATCAAAGATCAAAGGGGAGTAGGAAGAAAGATATCCATTAGGGAACATGTATTAGATATTATTCAACACTAACGTATTACACTATTAACTAATATATATTCTTGTACAGAACAGAGTGACTCAACTAATCATCTAACAGACTAAGTAGCTAATAACTAATATACAAGATCCCTAACTAAACAAACTAGATTAACTAACTATTAGTTAGATGAAGATATTGCCTTATTATTGTTGAAGATATATTATATGATTAGAGGGGTGTTGTACTAAAATAAGAATAAATAATGAAAAATATTATAATTTAAGAGTGAAAATAAAAATATTAATTTGAGCAGAACAATGGCAAAGGTTAGAATCGTTAGATTGTTAAATTATACTCAACTCAACTCAACTTAATTTAACTAAGCCTTTTCATAACTACATATTGGCTACATGAATTCGCTTCTTCTACTGTGCTTTATTGAGGGCTAAGTCGACATTTAAATTATAAAAAGTTAGATATTTCCTAGTCATCTCCATCCATGTTATTTTAAGTTTATCTTTACCCCTATAGTTACTATATAGTGTTAATAGGTTATTCTTCCTAACTGGTAAATCTAATTAAGGCCCATATTGTGCGTGTGCAAATCACCTTAGTTAGTTCTCTCTTAATATTTATTTCCAATTAGTGTGACCGCAACCTTTTTCTGAATATACTCATTTCTACTTTTATCTTTTAATATTTTATAACATATTCATCTTAGCATTTGTATTTTTATTACATTTTGTTTATTAACATGTTATTTTAATTGCCCAACATTCTATACCATATAGTATGATTGGCCTAATAACAACTCTATAAAATACCTAATTTACACTATTTTCTTTTAATATTTAAAATATCAATGAAGTGTTGTACCCTCAACAGAAAGGATCTTCTACGCCACTATACTCGAATGATACATCGATATCATCTTCTTGGTGGAAATGACAAACCAGATTTGAAGTATATTTTTATTGCTTCACTTCCTACAGAATGCCATCCAGAACTCACCCATCTTCTCCTTGCTACAGGCAGACCCGTTGACCAGATTTCTTTTGCTGAGATTTTTCAGAATCTTCTCACAGCCATTGACAAACTATGTGAAATGCGTCAATTTGTTAAAGAAATGTCTGATCCTGCCAATGAATTCAAGTTAGAATGTGATAAGAAATACCTTGAAATTGGATGCAAAAAGAAATGCATCTGTCCAGGCCAGAAAGGTTCCAAACCTAAACCTTTTTGGAAAAAAAAAAAGAAGAAACCCAGGTTTTTCTCCAAGCCCAAGAGAGGTTTCCCATGGAAAAAGAAACGTCGTCTTCAATATTTCAAACGACGTCGTTCTTCCTCCAAAGACAACAGATGTTATATATGCAAAAAACCAGGACATTATGCAAAATAATGCCCTGACAAGAAAAAGAATCAACATCTGATTCATCAGACTCAACAGTCCTACTCTCTTTGTGATGATCAGGATATTGAATCCATCTTCTTAGAACAAGATTCTCCTGATGAAGCTACAATGTTTGCTTATCAAGACTATTCATCAGACGATTACTCCAGTTCTATTGAACATTATATGGGCATGGTTTCTCAATCAACTTTTCCAACATTCTCAGCAGCCCCGACGCATTTAATGTCGTATGCACAGATTTCTCTCCTTCAATCAAAATATGATCAACCTATCAAGGTAATTGTGTATTTTGATACAAGTGCCTTCAAAAGTATGATGAATCATCGCATACTTCCCAAATACTGTTGGAAGCCCCATACAAAATCTTTCAAAGCAGCCAATAATGAGGTATTTCAAACCCATCTGATTACTGCAAAAAAAATTAGTTTGAAGTTCTTTTCGGATTTAATTATCTGGACTCATATCATTGGTTGTGATCTTCCTGACAAAGATATCTTACTTGGAATGGACATCTACTCCATGACAAAGCTCAAAATACTGCCTACAGGTATTCTCTACAAACAACAGTTTCTTCCATATACAACTATTCCAAAATTGTATACTATTTAGGATGCTGATACTCTCCAAACCAGACTCCAAAAGTCTTTTACTGAGTCTCACAAGGATTTCACTAATCCTCATCCATTATGGAAGAATGACGCTTTCTATGACCATCTACCATTCAAGCTTAATGAAGATATCATCCCTACAAAAGCTATTCATCCAGGAATGCCTCCCGATGAATTAGAGCTTGCCAGGAAAGAATGTGCTGAATTGCTTGCCCAAGGTTTGATTGAACCTACCAATTCTAATTGGGCATGTCAAGCTGTTTATGTCAACAAACAAGCTGAACAACGACTCGGTAAGAAAAGGTTTGTGATCAATTATAAGCCTCTGAACACCTTCTTACATGATGATAAGTTCCCCTTACCAAAAATCTCATCCCAGCTCACTCTGGTTGCAGGATCTACTGTTTATAGTAAATATGATCTTAAAGCAGGATTTTGGCAACTTGGTGTTCACCCTGATGATCATCCCAAAACAGCCTTCTGCATTCCAAATGCACGTTACCAATGGACGGTTATGCATTTTGGTCTTAAGGTTGCTCCATCACTTTTTCAGAAACCAATGACAAAGATTTATGCTTCAATATTGCATACTGTTTTGATCTATATTGATGATATATTACTATTCTCCAAAAATGATACTAATCATCAACAATTGCTCTCTCAATTTCTGGATATTACTGAAACCTCCGGCATCATGCTCTCTCAAAAGAAAAGCATTCTCAATACCTCTGAGATTGATTTTCTAGGCATGAAATTCTTCAATGGAGTTTATCAACCTGGTTCTCATATTGCAGTAGAACTTCTGCAATTCCCAGATTCCAATCTTACGAAACAACAGCTACAACAATTTCTTGGTGTTGTTAATTATCTAAGATCATTCTTGCCACGTGTTAGTCAAAATACACTTCGGTATTTTCCTCCCTATTAAGAAAAGATCCTCCTCCTTGGGAAAACATCCACACTCAAGCTGTTGATCATCTGAAGAAAGCCTGTCAGAATCCTCCTCCACTGGTTCTTCCAACCACAAGATCTCTCATTCTTCAGACAGATGCCTCTGATCACTACTGGGGAGCTGTTCTCCTCGAAAAATTGGATCATAGGAAACACATTTGTGGTTATCAGAGTGGAAAGTTTACTGATGCAGAACTTCATTACCATATCTCTATCAAGGAGATACTTGTTGTTAAATATAATATTCAGAAGTTTGCCTTCTTCCTCAGACCAGCAAAGTTTGAAATTCAAATGGATAGTTCATCCTTTCAAAAAATGTTGGAATTCAAAACCAAATTGGTGCCTTCTGCTCAACTTCTTCGTCTACAAGAGTGGTTTACACAGTACACATTTACTGTTAAACATATACCAGGCAACAAGAATGTGTTAGCATATTTCTTATCAAGGCTTATACAGTTGTATAGTCCAAAGCCCAACTCTCGTTACTCACAGGATGCTACAACTTGTCTCTACTGTTGCAACCCAATCTTCATACAAAGCCCAAGCCCATACAGTTAATGCATGGATCTGGATCCATCCCACTCATTTGCTTAATTACTATTCCTCCAGGAAATCCAGAGCCCAAAATGGCCCAAGAAGTTAACGAGTTGGCCCGCTCCAATATGTTCTATTATGCCCATCGGCATCTCATGGACTTTCCAGAACAGATCAACCAGGGTAACCCTTTCAATCAGACACGGCCCTATCTGTTCATCATCCACCTTCGTATCGAACTAACCGAAAACTTATACTGGTACATCTGGTGTGTCTCGTGTCTCTATAAAATTGTTGTTGCATTCATACCTCATCAGCTCCAACATCAACTCAGGCAGCAAACTACACTGTTACATGCGTGCCTTCAACTGTTTGCTCCTCTTCAAATATGGACTGCGCAGGTCAATGAAATATGTCAACTATTTCCTGAACGCCAGCATTCCATTTATATATGTCATCAACCCTTCTCAGACTCACCTCAAGGGTTAATTATTGAACGCTACTTCCAGCAATTCCAGACATATTCCTGTCCTCCACCTCCACAGGTACTTACTAGTTTATGCACATTTTTTAATGAAATCAACAATCAACCGGACAATGTTTCTCCTGTGATCCGCGGCCCGAGAGAATTCATTCCAGAAGATCATCTTACCTCTCTAGTCCAAAATTTGGCCCCTGATAGTCCAGATCCACCTCCTGTACAATTTCGAGACAACACTCATCTCACATACGAGGAGATTCTTGTTGAACAAGAAGCTGAGACTGCAGAACGACAAGCCTTAGGAGTTGATTCTCCTCAAGACAATTTGGATGAAGACACCCACGAGAATCTATCCCCTTCACATTCCTTCGGACTTCCGACGCCGAGATCGCCAAGGTCTCCATGATTCTCTAAGAACATACTCATATCCACGGTTCCGTTTAAGTGCTATGATATGTGCTCTGTACAGCCATCGCCACAACCAAGTTCATACTAACTTACCGGTTTTTCGTCCTCTTCTTCATTGTCAAACCTACCGTCGTTCCTTCATCATCTCGCGAAATCCTCATCTGCCAGGTACGTCTTCTTCCTTGCAGGTTTTTCCCCATGGTACTACCTTAGCAACCACATCTCCAGCAGTCCAGTTTGCCAGACAAGAAGATTCGTTCTCATCTCCTGACTCAGCCCATGTGCCACCACATGCCGATGTCGCCACTAACGTCTCTGTCTCCAGCTTAGAAGATGTCACTTCTGTCACTCCATCCAACTTTTCTTAAAGCAAAGGAATCTTCTCTCGGCACAACCCTGTTCATCCACAGTAAAAGCATCTTCTTGTTTGGTTTGCCTTTCGAATGCTAAAGTCAAAAGGTCCGACATTCGTCCCTGTTCACCAGCACGCTCCACATGTTGACAAGCGTCCAATCTTGTCAAGTCTCCATCACCTTTAGTTGATGCTTATCCACCAACTCAGCTCATCAGTGCTATCCGCCACCTATCCTCGGATTTGAAAAACTTTGAAGTCCGCCAGACTTGCTGCTCTTCTATAAATACCGCTCAGTTGCTCAGTTCTTGGTAGAGGCCAGTGACGAGTCCTAAGTGTCTAATGTTTTCATCCTAGTCTTTTCATGAGTTTGCTTAGTTTTATGAAGTTTGTTCTTACAGTCTTGTATGTTTTCAGTTTGTATCTGCATATTGAGTTTATCGAGTCTGTAATATGTTTTCTCCTAGGTGTTTAAAGTCCTAGAACCCTACGTGTGTGATTGTATTACGCCATTTGTCTGGGAAAATTCATCACATGATTAATTTTGATATTGTTTTGTTAAATATTATTATTAATTTTGATTTCTAAATATTTTTGTCTAAATACGAAGGGTATTATTATAACTTGACTTTTTAACTTTTTTCTAGCTCTTCGTCCCCTCTTTGATTTCTTTAACTTAAATTGAGAATTTTCTGATTTTGTCTTTTTTGTTATAACTTCTTACCATTCTTTACTCTGTTCTTTTGTTGAAAATAAAAAACAAAAAAGAAAAAAAAAATCTTGGCATTTGTAAGGCAAAGTATCTCCAGCACAATATAGGAAGTAGTTCAAAAAAGAACAATGCTACATAAATTAAAAATACTATATCAATTACAATAAATAACTATTACATTAGCTTTTAAGCATCAAAATAAAATATTTTTTAATAAAATTATAAATCTAATCGAAATATATGACACATTAAATTTTGTAACAATTGTACCAATTTT
Organism: Paratinospora sagittata; assembly: GCA_035771175.1. Classification (NCBI taxonomy): domain Eukaryota; kingdom Viridiplantae; phylum Streptophyta; class Magnoliopsida; order Ranunculales; family Menispermaceae; genus Paratinospora; species Paratinospora sagittata. Next base: position 20,107,207 of record CM069611.1, on the reverse strand, counting down.
CATTCGCGAGGCTAAGAGCGAAAGAGACAGTGGTGGACCATCTGTATTGGTTCGAGAATTAATATCATAGAAGCCAAGTTGATGCTAGTTGTGTGGTCTACACGTAATTATGGCATCGGTGGCTCAATTTGATGTCGACATCAATGAAAAGGAAGGGATAGGGAGAGGATTAAAATGGGTGGGATGGATGACACATGCATGGACCACGATTGATATATGCATGTGTGTGTAATGATACGGAAGGTGTATATATTTGTTTATCAAATCAATTGCTTAATTATTTATATAGGTGGTAGTTCAGTTCATTAAAAAATTAAATATAAATAAAATTAAGATTCAGATCTTTATTAATTATCTTTTTATATTATAAAGATCAGTTTAAACACTTATGTTTATGTTCGAATTAATTAGCCTCGTTAAAAAAAAAAAAAACTGTTCAAGTATTAAAAAATTAATAATAAAAATAAAATAAAATAAAAAACAAATGGTATGAAAACTCTTAATCACGCCCATTACATGACTTACATCATATTCTTGTTATATATACATGTGTCACACTTTCACATAGAAACGTAAACGCTTATATAACATAAACATTTTTTAATGGATTCATGCGATAAATATCACTTCTAAGTATCATTGTTGTATGTTTCTATGTCAAAAAAAAGTTGTATTGCACTCTAGCACTACGTGGGTTGACAGATGTCACACGCCAAATAATGACTAGACATAGGTCAGATTGGACCATTTCATTGAGTACATGATTTCATGTATATACAGAAGGTGGTAATTAAAGTCAGATATTGTGTTTGACAAAAAAAAAAAAGTCAGATATTGTGTTTCGTGCCGAAACAATGGCCACTTGTAGGAGTTTTATGATCACGTGCGTCTATCAGCATATCGAGGGAAGAGATGGATGATCATCAGATGAATGCATGGGACCACTGGTACATGTGATGATGTGGTAGGTGCCAGCTTAGTACCGGATTGGAAAAGCAATCAATATTGATGCGGATGTTTTACAATAATATTAAATTATCTTCATCGATGATTATTATTAATTAATTTTTTTTTTTGAGATCAGACGGATGATTCGTTTTTTTTTTTTTTAAGGAAAATATTATAGTGAACGTAGTCATATTCATAAAAAGAAATTGTCATGTATTATATTTATCAAATGAAATCATATATATGTGCATTAATTTGACATGTGATTTTGTCATATGCATCTAGCAATGGTGTGGTGATATGCACTGTTCATATTAATAATGAGCATCCATGTCTGTGCGGTAACATTTTTTTTCCTTTTGATATTTCAAAAAATAAATCTACAAATTAAGTAACATGGAAAAGAAAAAAGAAAAAATTGGAGCAATTTTCCCCCTATTTGAAAGAGAAAAATGCTCTTCTAACTATTTAAAATGTAACTATATTTGTAGCTCAAATTTATATTCATTGAATATGAATATTTTACAAAGATATACTTGGTAAAATTACAATTTTGTATGTTTTTACCCTTTCTTTTTAGTGCTTTTAGAAATAAAAAATAGAACCAACTTTTTGAAATAAAATCTAATCTAAAATATGGAAAGATGATTTAGTCCCTTAGGTTTCTCCCTTTATATAGTTATTTTATTTCCAAAACAACAATTTTTATTTTAATTCAAAGATTTCGTTCTCTTCAAATTTTTATAAAATCAAGCCCAATAAGCACCAATCAAATATGCAAGAATTTAAAATATATTTAAATATAAAGAATGATGATGTGCCACATCTTGGGAGAGAATTTTGAAAATTTTTCAACTACAATTTCTTGACATTTAAACATTTTGACATGCAAAACCTCGTGGAAAGCAATTTTTTGGGCTACACTTGGACTTCAAAATAATAATATTTCAAAATTAATCTTGGACTTGAAAAATACCTTAATAAAAAAGCAAGTGATGGATCAAAAATATATTTTATATAAATAAATCACTTTAAACAATGCTCTTTGAAAAAGTGATATTTAGGACCTTTGAAATATTAAATTATTTTCAACTCTCAAATAAAAAATCGACAACCTAATTCGTAACAAATCCTATCCTTAGAAAATGCGACAAAAAATATTTTCCCTAAGATGCACTTCTAAATAGCCTAATTAAAATGCTTAAAATGGCCTAAAACACTAAACTGTGACATAAATGGGTAAAGTGACATTGCCCCAGGATTAATTAGAGTTTTTAAAAGGATTTGTAGATTCATGCTTAGCCCACAAAAGGATAGCGTAAGTTCATCCTTAACCCATAAAAATATAGGTTTGCTTGGAACCTGTAAAAGGGCATTGTAATGTAATGGTTTAATTCATACCCGTGAAGTGAATCAGGGACAGTGAAATGCTAAAGAAGGTTTCTTTAGGTGTGGATGTAGGAAATGACTTTCCAAGCCACGTAAAAATTCTTGTGTCTTTGTATTTAAATTATGGACTTTACTTATGCATACTATCTATTTGAATAAAAACACGAACCAATTGAAGAATCCTACAAGATAAGTTTAAAGTAGTCTTAATTGGCCGAGATACCCAATTCACTTCCCCCTTGGGTATCCAACAAAGATCACATCAAGTTTTTGGCGTCATCGCCGGAAATAGGTGCCAAATCACTTTCTATTATATTTTAAATTGATTAGTTATATGCTTTATATGATCAAAGATCAATTAGATTTAGAATTTCTCTATTTTTGCTTATATAGAAATAAAATCTTAGTATTAAAATCTGCATATTATGGTTTTGCATCATACTTTGTTTGGAAATTAGCATTGTTTGACTAATAAACATTTTCATAATTTTTCAGTAAAGGGCATTACCCAATTAAGATTAGAGGTGGATTTCATCACCACACTTGGTTCAAAATTAGGTTAATCATTCCTTGCCTGCTCACCGTACCCTGTCTCTAAGCTTAAATAAAATGAAGTATGCATTTAATCATTTAGGGTCCCATCTCATTAGTGAATTCAGTACCATCGGTTGCAATAGTTTCGCTTGATTGATTTAGTTGATTTTAGGAAGCCTTGTCCCCAGTAACATTATATTGTGAAGGAAGACAACTTTGCTGCTTTAGGAGTCGGGTATTTAACACAACCTTGTGCCCACCCTACCATCTAGAGGCTTACCTTGGTGGACTAGTCTAAGAGACCGAATTGGAGGCCTATGGGATATTCTTTAGAAAATTCATTCTGTCCAAATCATTTTTTTGGAGATGTGTGCTAGATTTACGTAGGTTTGTTTGAATGTTTTTTTAGGGTCTTTTAACTATAAGTTTAGTCTGAATCTACATTTATTTTAAAAAAAATACAAAATATTAAAATATTTTTTTTGACATATAGATGCCCTATTCATGGTTATGGACACATCATTGAACCTCTATATTGATGTATATACTATATGTTAAAGTTCAACTCATCATAGTGGCATTTGACTGTTTAATGTAGCTTATCTGAAGTACTATTGGAATTAGATTACTGCACAAAAAATATATTGAGACCCTATTTATAACTCATTTTCTAAGACCTGTCATCACGGTCATACCAATGACCTAAATTTATATTGAACTGAAGGCTCACATTTTGGGGATCCATTAAATAATCCCTCACTCCCTTTTCTTATTATTCTCTTGAGTGAATATTGGCTTATGAATTGCCTAATCTTCGACATTCAAAGCCATCTTTAAAAGAAACCCTAAATTTATTTTTGCAGAGCACCCTTTAATTTCAGATTGCAATGAAGCAATCTTTACAAAGGTTGATTCATGTTCTTAATGAAGAAGACGAGGGTCAATTTCTTAGTCAACTTGAACTTTATATGGAGGATCGCTGTGAACCAGTCCCGGGTCTAGACCTTGAGTTAATATATGAGCAAGTTATCATTAATAAAGAAGGTTTGACAATAAATTCTTAAAACTTTGAGAAAGAAAGACTTGTACTAAATTTGTGTATATTGTTTACAACACAAACTCCCCTTTATATAGGCTCTTGGCCATAATAAAGGGGTTATATCACATATTTGCAACATATAAATGAATTGATGTTATAAAGCTAATATCATAAATGGTAGGTTATAAATTTAATAGAATATGAAGAGGTTACAAAGTCAATTTCATAACTTAGACGTGATAGAATATAAAGTGGTGGTATTCAAATTCATTTATAACATCTTTTTCTTTTTGTTGTTTAATTCCCTTTTTATTTTCTTTTTTTCTTATTTTGATTTTCTTGGAAGTATTTATTGTCGACAGTGTTTCGTTCAATCAATTGCATCCTTCTTTAAGATACATTAAAAAAATGTCCCCTGGTAACGAGCGTTACAGTTCTGATGAAGATAGCCGAGAGAGTAGCAATGGCCGCAGCAGGAGGGAGACACTGGAAGTAACCCAACAGTACCAAACCCTACAGTCCTTACTTCCTGATCATACGACTCTGGTAATTCAATTTATATATATCTCTCTCTTATTTTCTTCTTCTTTTGTTTACAAGAGGTCTATTATGGAAGAAACTTTTCTGAATTTTTATTCTCTTATAAGAACTCCACCCATAAACCGTACATCTTTTGAAGAGATCATAATTTCTGTTATAAATATAGATTTTTAAGATTTACATTAATGACAATATACGTTTACTAGACTGGCGATCCATCGATTCTCGATAATACCCGCAATTATTTGCAAGGGATGCAAGGGATTCATGAAGAAACTAGGCAAATCCAAAATGAATTGTCACAAAGATCAGGCAATTATAATCCAGAGTCATCTTCCCGTCATGACACCGGAGCAAGCCAGAGACCCCAAATACAAAGTGTAAGAAATATCTATATTTTTCAGTTCCAAACCACCAAAAAAAAAAAAAAAAAAAAACAAGAAGAAGAAAAATAATATTCAGTGGTTTTAATAATAATCTAATTGCCTTCATCAGATTCTTTCAATTATGATCTCTTAGTTAGCTATGTATATATGCATGCATGAAAGTGTAATTAATCTAGATTAATTACTTTATATGTATAAATTTGAGAATTAATTTGTTTATTTCTGGAATATTATAGGTTAAAGTAGAGGAGCTGATGCAGGGAGAATTTGTTGTGAAGATCAGTTGGAGTAGGAGGGGTTCTGGTGCAGCTGGTCAAGTGCAGCGCGTGATCGAGTACTTCAACGTAAAAATGACTTCTATTTCAGCAAAAGAGAGTAATTCTAATGTGATGCTTACCACTGCCTTAATCAAGGTAATTAATTTATTAAACTTGTCCCACTCATATTCCGTCTATTCTACTTCTCACTATTTATTATTAGCCTCATAAATAATTAGAAAAATATTAATTTAGTTAGAATTATTCACAAATTCTATAAATACCCATCTCTTCTCTAACAATACTGATTTATATTTATGTTTATCTGTAATATAAATTGATAAATTAACTAGTGAAAATAACTATAAAAGCGAAAAAATTAATGAAAGGCTGGAGATGGATATATTATGCAGTTGTAGTAGTACTGCAACAAATTAAATAACAAGGTCGTTTCTGTTATGCGGAATCGTGGTAAAGTATGAAAGAAAAAACAAGACAACAAATATAACGTGGTTCGGCAAATTGTCTACGTCCACGGGAGACAGCAAACTTGTATTATCAGATATTACAAACTACACCCTTAGGTGAATCTTACAGATTGGATCTCTTAAATAGATCTCTCAGAATAGAACTCTCTGACTCCCAGGAATGAATTTTAAAGAATGAAATTAAGCTCTATTTATAGGAGTAATCAGGGGTATTTTCGTAATTATAAATATTAAATATAATATATATTTAATATTATAATAATAAACTTTTCGGATTGTCTGCCACGCGGGTGGCCCCCATATGCTTTCGGCGGGTGGTCCCCACGCGTTTTCGGATTGTCTGCCACGCGGGTGGTCCCCACGCGCATGTCTTGTCTGCCACATGGGTGGTCCCCACAAATCTCTACCTCCACCACATGTGGAACATGACTCCTCCACACCTGCAATCTCCTCCACATGTTGCTGCCTCCATTAGTGCCCTTAGGCACTACGAGCTCGTGAGATATTGATCAAGTCCAAACAATGTTGGAACTTGATCCCTGTAACCACCTTTGTAAGCATATCTGCAGGGTTATCTGCAGTCTTGATCTTTTGCAGAAGAATACTCCCTTCTTCTACTATTTCTCGAACAAAATGAAAACGAACATCAATATGCTTCGTTCGACTGTGATGAACTTGGTTCTTTGCCAAACAAATGGCACTCTGGCTGTCGTAGAAAACTTCAACATTCTTCTGCACAATTCCCAAGTCTTTAGTCAATCCATGAAGCCAGATTGCTTCCTTGAAAGCTTCTGTTACTGCCATGTACTCTGCCTCTGTAGTAGACAAAACAACTGTTGACTGTAGTGTTGATCTCCAACTCACTGGTCCTCCTGCCATAGTGAAAACATAACCAGTAGTAGATCTGCATATCCAACTAGATGCTTACAACTCTTCGAATCTCTCTCGAACTTTAAACCAATATCCACAGTATCATGAATATACCGCAGAATCCACTTCACTGCTTGCCAGTGGCCTTTACCGGGGTTGTGCATGTAACGACTTACCATACTTACAGCATGTGAAATGTCAGGTCTGGTACACGCCATAGCATACATCAAGGCACCAACTGCATTTGCATATGGAATGTTCTCCATTTGCTTCTTCTGATCCTCAGAATTTGGTGACATTGATGTACTTAGCTTGAAATGTGGTGCCAATGGTGTGCTCACAGGTTTTGTGTCATTTCCAATGCCAAAAGTTTGAAGAACTTTCTTCAAATACTGAGTCTGAGTCAAACAAATTTTGCCTTTGGCCCTGTCTCGAGTTATCTCCATCTCGAGAATTTTTCTGGCCTCTCCAAGATCCTTCATTTCAAACTCTGAGCTCAATTGAGCCTTCAGCTTGTTGGTCTCCACCTTGCTTTTAGATGCGATTAAAATATCATCTACATATAAAAGCAAGTAGATAAATGTACCATCTTGAAGTTTGCGATAGTAGACACAATGATCAAACTGACTCCGAGTATATTTTTGCCCTTGGATGAAGCTGTCAAATCGCTTGTACCACTGTCTCGGTGACTGCTTCAGGCTATACAGTGACTTGCTCAACTTGCAAGCCCAATTCTCTCTTCCTGGTACTTTGAATCCATCTGGTTGAGACATATATATCTCCTCTTCCAAATTACCATGCAGAAAAGCAGTTTTGACATCGAGTTGGGCTAACTCGAGATCAAACTGTGTAACCAAAGCCAATAATATTCGAATTGACGAATGCTTAACAACTGGTGAAAATACCTCATTGTAGTCAATTCCTTCCCTCTGAGCGTAGCCTTTTGCTACCAGTCTGGCTTTGTATCTGATACCATCTGTGCTGGGAGAGCCTTCCTTCTTAGCAAAAACCCATTTGCAGCCAATTAGTTTCTTTCCTTTCGGAAGTGGAACCAACTTCCAAGTCTGATTCTGATGGAGTGATGTCATCTCCTCATTCATTGCCATTTTCCACTTATCACTTTCCATACTCTGAATAGCATCTTTGTAATTGTATGGAATATCATCTCCGGTGACTAGAAATGCATATGCAACCATGTCAGTGTACCGAGCAGGTTTGCGGATTTCTCTTCGTGGTCGACTGGTGGCAATTGATTCTGGTTCTTGACTGATGTCTGGTCCTGGAGCCTCCACCTCAACTGAGATTTCCTCATCGTCTTCTTCAGGATGGTTGGATATATCTGCTGACTTGCCTGGAGTTACTGGAATATCTAACTCCACCTGCTGATGCAAATCTGGATCTCGATTTTCTTTATCAGAAACTGTATGCTTTAACATCACAGATTCATCAAAAGTTACATCTCGACTTTTTACAATCGTCTTTGTCTCAGGGTTCCATAGTCGGAAAGCCTTAACTCTTTCACTAAAGCCCATGAAAATCGTTTTCTTGGACCTAGGATCCAGTTTGGATTCCTTCACATGGAAATATGCAGTGCATCCAAAAATGCGCAGAGAATCATAATCTGAAACGGGGTGTCCAGACCATACCTCATTCGGAGTTTTGCCATCTAGTGCTGTTGCAGGAATTCTATTGATGATATGAGAGGCATATGACAAAGCTTCAGCCCAAAATGCCTTGCTCAGTCCAGAGTGAGATAACATGCAACGAACTTTATCTACCAAAGTACGATTCATGCGTTCAGCAACACCGTTTTGTTGTGGCGTGCCTGGGACTGTGAAATGTCTCACAATCCCTTCATTCTCACAAAATTTTTGAAATGGGTCTGACTTGTATTCTCCTCCATTATCAGATCTGAGCCTCTTAATCTTCCTTCCCGTTTGGGTTTCTACTATTTTCTTCCATATAAGAAAGATATTTAGCACTTCATCTTTATGCTTCATGATATAAACCCAAACATAGCGTGAGAAATCATCAATGAAAGTAACAAACCAACGTTTACCGCCCAATGAAGCATTTTGAGAGGGTCCCCAAACGTCGGTATGAACATAATCCAATGTTTCTTTTGTGCGGTGGATGGCAGTTCCAAACTTGACTCTCGTCTGCTTGCCTAGGATACAGTGCTCGCAGAAGTCAAGTTTTTCGATTTTTGCACCTTTCAGAGAACCTTGCTTTATCAAGGTTTGAAGAGCCTTCTCTCCAACATGTCCGAGCCGCACGTGCCAAAGTCGGGAAGTGTCCGATGAAACATCATTAGAACTGGTGCAAGCTGAGACACTTCCGATTACTGTGTGTCCGTCAAGGAAATAAAGATTTTCTTTCTGAGTACCCTTCATGGCCAAGAGTGCTCCATGTACAACCTTCAGGACTCCACCTTCAATGGTTACCTTGTAACCGCTGGAATCAAGGACTCCTAGGGAGATCAGATTTTTCTTCAGATCTGGTACATATCTGACTTCCGTGAGCCGTCTTGTTGTACCGTCATGCATCTTTAGGCGTATAGTTCCAATACCTTTTGTGTGGCAGGTATTGTTGTTGCCCATGACCACGACTCCTCCATCGAACTCATCCAATTTTGAGAACCAATGGCGATTCGGACACATATGATAGGAACATCCGGAATCTAAAATCCATCTATCAGACTGAATGTTTATAGATGAGACCGAGGAAGCGGAATCTTCTTCTGCTTTCTGTGCTACATTTGCATCTGTCTTGCCCTTAATTGGACAATCTTTCTTCCAATGTCCCTTTTGGTGACAATAGGCACATTCATCCTTTCCAAGACGTTGACGTGATGAAGGTCTTTTTGACTTTGAGCGAGATCGGCCTCGCCCACTAGATCTATCAGATCTGTTGTTAGCCCTGCCTCTGGATACCGTCAGCGAGGATCTTGTTGAAATTATCAAGATGCTCAATCATGGGAGTACCTTGCTTGTACTGAAAACGAAAGAGCTTCTTCTTCAGGTAGAGACGATTCTCTACGCTTTTCGTCATGTACTTGTCCTCCAGTTTCTTCCAGAGATTTGTTGCCATAGTCTCTTTCATGATAAAGTACTTCTGATCTTTTGCCAAGCAGAGTCTGATTGTTCCACAAGCTTGACGATTTACAAAATTCCAATCATCATCAGACATATCATTGGGCTTGGTTTCCAAGGTGATATGCAATCCTTCCCGGAATAATAGATCTTGAACTTCGCATTGCCACATGCCAAAGTTGTTGGTGTTGTTGAATTTCTCCACCTCGAACTTTGCGTTGGAATCGAACTTCTTTGCCAAGGCCTGCTTGTGGTTGGGATTTCTTCCGCCATTAAGACCGAAAATATGTATGACGCTGGAAAGTGCTTGAAAAAACTGATAAACGTCTCCAACTAAGCTATATAAATAACTTAGGAGCTGAAACTGCAGAAACTGATGGCACAGTTGCGTCCGGAACGGTCGAAAATGGTGGAAAGGAGTCTGACTTTGTTGAAATCAGACGAAAAATGAGCCGGATATGGTTGGTCAACCGAAAATGGATTCGGTCAATTGCGGGCCGAAACAGACTGGGCTTGATGAACAGTGCGGACTATGTGGGCTTGACCGCGGGGATGAACAGTGCGGACTGTTTGGGCTGGGGCCGCGGATGAACAGTGAAACTGTTTGGGCTGGGCCGCGGATGAACAACGAACACAATGTGGGCTGGACCGCGGGATGAACAGTGAGACTGTGTTGGGCTGGACCTCGGATGAATAGTGCAACTGTGTGGGCTGGGCCGCGGATGAACAGTGGGACTATGTGGGCTGGACGGCAGGATGAACAGTGATGTCTGTGTGGGCTGGACCGCGGATGAACAGTTCGGATCTGGATCTGGTGAACAGCGCGGGCCGAACTGTTGGGCCGAGATGAATAGAGCGGATTGAGTGGGCTTGGGCCGTATGAACAACGCGCTGAATGAGTGGGCTTGGTCCGGGTGAACAGTGCAGGCCGAACAGGAATGGACCGGATGAACAGTGCCGGGCAGATGGGTCGGATCCGGGTCTGATCTGGGTCGGATCGGATAAACAGTACCGGGATGAACAATACCGAGGATGAACAGTACCGACAAACGCTGTACAGGGATCAAACTTTGATCGGCTCCTGGGAACTCGTTTCTCGTCCGTTTTTCTCGCCGTTGATTGCGTTGGACTCCTGGGAACAAGAGCTACCTCCACCGGTGATCAGAAAACAGTTCCGATCACTTTTACGGAATCTCAAAATTTCGACGCAGTCTCGAAAAAAATTAGACAGTGTCCATTTTTCTTCCAAAGCTTCACCTTGGCTCTGATACCAATTTGTTGTGCGGAATCGTGGTAAAGTATGAAAGAAAAAATAAGACAACAAATATAACGTGGTTCGGCAAATTGCCTACGTTCACGGGAGACAACAAACTTGTATTATCAGATATTACAAACTACACCCTTAGGTGAATCTTACAGATTAGATCTCTTAAATAGATCTCTCAGAATAGAACTCTCTGACTCTCAGGAATGAATTTTGAAAAATGAAATTAAGCTCTATTTATAGGAGTAATCAGGGGTATATTCGTAATTATAAATATTAAATATAATATATATTTAATATTATAATAATAAACTTTTCGGATTGTCTGCCACGTGGGTGGCCCCCACGTGCTTTCGGCGGGTGGTCCCCACGCGCTTTCGGTGCCACTTTCGCCTTGTCTGCCACGCGGGTGGTCTCTACGCGCATGTCTTGTCTGCCACATGAATGGTCCCAACAGTTTCGATGTGGGCTAAGAAATAATTAAATTAATGGCCATTTTGTTCAAACTAACCGTGTAGCGTAACCGATGGTCAGCTTCTTTATATACAGGAAAATGAGTTTGTGGCTCATGTTTTATACCATTAATCCTCACTAAACCATGTATGTCCATTGTACGAGATAATATGATGGATATATGTACTTAGTCGTAGGTAGATAGTTTGCTTAGCATGTAGATATATATATATATATATATATATATATATATATATATATATATATATATATATATATATATATATATATATGTGCGTCTGTGTGGCTTGAAGTTAATTTTAGCATAAATGAATGTCATATATCTATATATGTATAAAAAAGTTGTTTTTCAGTGACATAGAATTCAAGAATTTAAGGTAGGGATAAGGTTTCCCTTGGCCCCTTGAACGATAAGAGCGCCTCTTGCATCGATTCCCTGTTTACTTTAAGGAAAAAAAGAAGAAGAAAGTTGTCAGCTATAGTTGTTTTCATACATAAAGGTGAAAAGTACGTGCACCATCATTTCAATAATGAACATGTTAATTGACACGTGATCTAATGCTGGTTCCAAATGAAAAGAAAGGCTGATAGAACATTTAAGTTGACACGCATTTGATACTACATTTTTGAAAAGAGCATTAATTGCTAAGGAAACATACAAATGACAACTCACTTTGGATACGATGCTCATTATGTTCTGTTGTGTATTCCATTAAATTACGTGTGAGTGAGTAATATTCAACAATGTGCAATAGGCGTAGAGTCGAAAGTGTGAGACTTTGCAACCTTAAGCAAGTCTCAGAAACAAGCTTTAGATCTAAAGCAAACAAAGCAGAATAGGAGAAAACTCCAATGATGAGCACAAACAGAAAATTAAGTGTTTCATTAACATTCTCAATGTTACATATGTGTGTATTTATACTTGTTACAGAAGAGAATTAGCCAGTAGGTGCTCTACACATGTGAAACGCAATAACCACTTTGTAACTGTTTCAACTCCTCTAACTGAAAGTTGTTGACATGGCTTTTGGAAACTTTATTTGTCAACTTAATTAGCTACCTTAACTGTAAACAATTGACTTAGCTTTTAGATTATCTTCTATAAGAGATGAAAGCCATAAGATATCTTTGGTGGCAAAAGACAGAGCATCATATTTAACCTTTGTGCTTGACTTTGTCACTACTCTTTGCTTCTTATGTGGCGACCCCGCACCCCAAACCATCAACCATGCAGGGAATGTCGTGCTGAATACGGGGCTGGACACCCGGCGTAGGCATCTCCAACCACTCCTCAACTTCCATAAGGTGGTTGAGACCCTGTAAGCCTTATCCCAAACAACGACGTAATATAAAAAGATACTAAACAAAACTACCAACCGTATTAATCATCCAAGACAAGAAATAATCCATAAAAATGAACCATAAATAAAACCATAATCCCTACAGTCCATCAAGATGGACAAACACATAAAGTCCAAAACTATGGGTACAAAAAAATCGTCATATGTCCACATGATCTATCTAACAAGTCTCAACTCACCCATACTACAATGTGGTCAGTGTTATAATTACATAGTCCAAAATATAATACATCAAAATTTAAAACACAGTTCAATTAAAATGGCTCTCAACTCACATCAAGACCTTGGATTCTTTCGCCGGCAAAGCCCTCAAGATATGACTACTCCTTTGCCCTTATTCGGGACAGAAGGACCTGAAAGAGGAAAATGAGGGTGAGCCAACAGTGCCTAGTGAATAGAATTCAAATATGCTATCAATACTCATCAATAAATATCATGTATGCATGTTCATGTGTAGCATGATTAAAAGCTCATAACATATATATATCAAGCATTTATAATAAGTTCGATGTAAGTAAAAGCCTATCAATTTGGATCCACATTCCATATGCATTGGGATTACTAGTGCACGTCTATTTCACCATACTGTTCTCATCCCCAATCATGTTGATTTGGGGTTACTAGTGCACGTCTATTTCACCGTACCATTCTCATCTCCAAATATTTCCTTTCTAAAACCCTCTTATGACAAGGTTAAGTATCCCTATTAGCCAGATAGATGGGCCCAACCAAAGTCATAAGGTTTTCTCAAATCAATGCATCATTCAAAACATTAAAACACATTCATGCTTTCAACATACAATATATATAAGTGATATGATGACATAAAATATATAATCATAAATGAAGTCTACTCACAACCAAGCCTCGCGAGAGTATCTAAGCACACGGATACCAAACCGAATCAACCCAATCAAGGTCCTGAAACATTCGTCAATATCCAACCATACATCAATTCCTATGCTCAATCACATAGACATTACACATCAACCCTAAATCAGCCCACATATAGACAATAGGCCTAAATCCCATCTAATCTTATCATTCAACTCAAATCACATGACTTAGGCCTCTAATGCATAGTTCTCATTCATAAACCATTCACTTAATCAAAAATACTGATTTTCAATTCCTTAGGCATAAACATGCCCAAATTGGGCCATTTGATTACAAGTAGGCCCTAACCCATGATATGGTCACAACCACCTAATCAGTAGCATAATCAACCCTAATCATGCTTAATTAGACATAAATTGCATCAATTCAATGATTCTAGGCCAAAAGCATCAAAAGCCCTAAAATATGAAATTTTTCATACTTAGGCCATATTGCCGATTTACACTAGGTCACCATGTTCAGCCATGTATATCACTGATTTTGCATCATGGGTTCATCAACAATGGAAACTAGGTCAACATAGTTGACATTCAAGCTATTTGGAAAATGTCTAAGTTCATATTCTAAATTTAGGTCTAATACAAACAACCCTACCAATTTTCCATTTAATATTCTGTTCAGATGTATCAAGTTGCCAACAGAAATATTTAATCACAAAATCAACTGTACAGATTGAAGTATGTTAAGAAGCAAACCTTCTGTCCAAAAATTAGCTCAATCTAACGGTGGACAGAAGAGATAAGCCTCTTTGATGAACAAGTCTCTAATAAGACAATTTCTCCTTTCCTGTTGCAAATGCTTGAACTCAGATGACTATATCACACAAAATACTTCACTATCAACATCTCAACCGTTCATAATGCAAAAATATTAGTTGTGAACCACCTTCTGAAATATCACATCCATTCAACAGTAGGTTTAGGAGATCTATCAGTTTGATCTAAACTATACGAGAAATTCAGACTTTCCAACAAGCTTTGGTTGGGAAGTTATATCTCTCAGCAGAAAACTCCAATCAAGATCTCCACCAACCAGAATGAATAACCATAAGATACAAACTGAATGACAAAGTTTGACCTCAATCTGACCATATATCACCAAGATCCAGCTCTTTGATGAAAACATTGCTGAGACTTCCCTCAAAGCAACTTCCTCTTTCTTTCTCTTCTTCTTTCCTTTCTCTTTTTTTTTCCTTTCCCTCCACTCATCTCACTCTCTAGGACTTCCTTGGAGAAGATAAGTGGGGCATGGGAACTTGTCCACTCTCATGCACCAACTTGACATGTGTTGGAGAAGAGAAATGGGGCATGGGACACTTGTGCACTCTCATGCACCAACTTGACATGTGTTGGTTTCATGCACCAACTTGACATGTGTTGGAGAAGAGAAATGGGGCATGGGACACTTGTCCATTCTCATGCACCAACTTGACATGTGTTGGTCTCATACTACCCATACCACCCACATGTACTTTAACCAATTTCATGCTTCCATGTATTTTAAATGTCCAATCCATCTAATACACCAAATTTTCATTCTCATTTATCATTTTATTCAATCAATCCTAACCCATATCAATTCATGGTTTAATGGGCCCATGCATAAATAATAACACATGCATTATACTTTTATTTAACATGACCCATATACAATTTATAATGCACATATTTATATACATTATCAAGCATCAAATATACAAACATTAAACAACCATCAGAAAAACACCAAACATATCAAGGCAAACACATAGAGTTTGAACAAAATGTAATTGGGTTATGGGCTAGATGAAATAATTTTCGGGACGTCACATCCTGGACCGCCAAGTGATCAAGTTACCTCAAATGAAAATACACAAGCCACTCGTGGAACGTCTATCATATAAGTCAGAAGCCCAATCAACATCAGAATAAGCCTCCAAACATAGCTAAGAAGCAAGTTTAAAACAAAGTCCATGATCAGGTATTCTTTTAAGATAACGAAAGAACACGTTTGCATGCCATCCAATGAATATCAGTAGGTGACTGAAGGAATTGGCTTAGACGCTTAACAATATAGGTAATATCTGGTCTTGTATGGGTTAAATACTGAAGAACACCAATGGTACTTCTATACAAGGTAGGATCAGTAAATGGATATCCATAATTTGCTGATAACTTCACACCTAGGCTTACTGGAGTTGGAGAAGACTTGGCATCAATCATGCCTACCTTGGTAAGAAGATCAATAGTATACTTATGTTGTGTCAGATACAAACCAGAGTTGTTCCTGAATGCCTCAAAGCCAAGGAAGTAGTCAACCTAACCCATTGTTTTAAGAGCAAACTTGGTGTTAAGCCACTTAATAACCTGTTGAATTTGGTTTGAATTTGAACCAGTAATGAGGATGTCGTCTACATAGACGAGAAGTAATAGAAGATGAGTACCTTGACGTTTATAGAAAAGGGATACATCAGATGTTGAATTCTAAAATCCCTAAGAAATTAAAGCAGAACGAAGCACAGTGAACCAAGCTCGAGGAGCTTCTTTAAGTCCATACAAGGATTTTTGTAGCTTGCACACATGAGTTGGAAATCTCTCATCTACAAAACTTTCGGGCTATGTCATATAAACTTCTTCAACAAGCATGCCATTTAGAAAGGCATTGTTTATGTCCAGGTGTTGTATAGAACAGCCATAAGTGACAACAATGGTGAACATTACCCTAATGGTAGAAGCCTTTACTACTGGTGACAAGGATCAAAATAATCCAATCTTGGAGTTTGATGAAACCTTTTTGCAACTAGGCGTGCTTTATACTTTTGAATGGAACCATTAGGATTATATTTAACTCTGAATACCCACTTGCAACCTATGGGATTCATGTTTGAGAAGGCTGGTACTAATGACCAAGTGTTATTAGCTTGAAGAGCAGAAAACTCATCTTACATAGCTTTGCTCCATTTTGAATCCGACAGTGTAGTCTTGACATTCTTTGGCTCAAGTGCAGCTATAAAAGGCATGTGGAGATGTGGTAACAAGTGCACAAGGTTTGAAAATTCCACTCTTGGCCCTTGTTTGAATAGAGTGAGTTGGAATAACAGGTTCGACAGCTAGTGGTGGAAAAACATGATAATTGGGTCTTGGTTGAGTAGTTGACAAAGAAGGGAATTGTGGAGTTGGTGGTGTGGGAGAATAGGTTGGCTGAACATGGAGCTGTGTATGTTGTGATTAAGAAATGGATTGTATAGGAGAAGAAATAGAATGTTGGGCAGGACTGCTAGTGTATGGACTTGGCATAGACAGGTGTTGAAACATTGATAATGGCAAGCTAGAAGCTGATTCTAAGAGTGGTTTAACAGATGAAGAGCAAGAAAATAATTGTTGATAAGGAAAATCAGCTTCATTAAACTGAACATGATGAGAAATATAAACTTTTCCAAATGGATGAAGACACTTATAACCACGATAAGTAGAACTGTAACCAAGAAACACACACTTGGAAGAATGAAAATTGAACTTTGAATTAGAGTAATATCGAAGAAATGGAAAACGTGCACAACCAAATATTTTAAGAAAATGATAATCTGGAGACTTTTGAAACAATTTAGTGAAAGGGGAAACAAAATTAAGAACTGATGATGGAAGTCTGTTTAATGAGAAAAACAGAAGTATGAAAGGCTTCCTCCCAATATTTCAAAGGCATACAAGCATGTGCAAGGATAGTGAGTCCCATCTCAACAATAGATCTATGCTTTCATTCTGGAACACCATTTTGTTGATGGATGTGAGGACAAAAGTGTCTTATTAGTACCCCTGAGTTTGAGAGATGATTTTCAATGCTCTTGTACTCACCACCCATATCTGATTGAAAACTTTTGATCTTGGTGTTAGTTCAACCTGTTTTTGAAAGAGTAAAAAAAGCAGATAATGCATCTGATTTTACTTTTAGAGGATAGAACCAAGTGAACCTAGAATATGCATCAACAAATATAATGGAGTATCTAGCACCACTACTTGAACACAGGGGAAGGTCCCCAAAGATCAAGAGGAGAAGTAACAGTAATTTTTGGTCTTGTAAAAGGCAATTGATGCATTTTTGCAATTTTACATGAGTCACAAAAACCAAAAGTAGAGAGTTTGGACTTGCAATTGAGAGAGTTAAGCACTTTCTGAAGTACAACATGTGAAGGATGGCCTAGTTTATTATGCCACAACTGAGAAGAAACTTTACTTGCTATCAATGTTGTAGACATTGATCCAGTCAACTGATTTATGAAAGAAATAGGAGCAGAATTAAGAAAGCTAGTAACAGTCGACTGATTGAGAGAAATTTTATTTAGTAGATGAAGAAATCGCAGGATGTGCAAGATTTAGTTGATAAAGTCCATCCCTATGTAGTCCTTGAAGCAAAATCTTCTTCACAAATTTGTCCTTAATCACAAAATGATCATTATGGAATTCAACAATGGTTTGGTTATCTTTAGTATGTTTTGAAATGCGAAGAAGGTTCTTGGTTATGGTAGGAAAATGTAAGACATGGTTTAAATGCAAAGGATGTGGTACATGGTTTAAATGCAAAGGATGTGGTGTGTGTGCACTAAGAACAATTTTACCAATATGTAAAATGAGGAGTTGTGCGCCATTACCTACAACAACGCTCTCATTACCTTTATATTTAGCTTTAGAGGAAAGAATGCTTTGATCAACTGTCATATGGCTTGTAGCACCAGAATCCATGAACCACACAAGATTTGGAACATTTTCTGAAGTACCATATGAACTAGACTGCTGATGAAAATTTGCTTGTGGTGGATAAGAAGAAGGAGTGAATCTCTTTGCTTAAAAACCAGGTTGATAGTTTTGATTTTGAGCAGGAGTAGTAGGCTGGAAGTTATGATAAAATCTATGGTAGCATTGTAAGGCCACGTGTAATGACCCTCAATTTCATAAAAGAAAATATCCCAAAATTTTTATACACTTAATTAAATACCTACATTGACTTGTACATGTATTGCGATGTATAATATGTGTATATGTATGTAGAATCAAATGTATGCATGTCTGTAATTACACGTAAAATGCTATAAATGAAATTAAGTGAATAGTATTTTAAATTATGTGGGTTATTGAATGAGAGTATGATTAAATTGGAATAAATGCAATAAATGAGTGGATGAAATGAGATATATGAGTGTTGGGCGTTAGTGAATTAAATAAAGGATGTGGGGGAGTTAGTTTGTTAAAAAAAATTTGAGATGCTTGGATCTTATCTATTAAGATGCTCATGTGGTTGTTCTTAATTAAGGTGCCTGAGAACAAAAACAAAAAAAGAAAACGAAGAGAAAGAAGAAGGGAGCGTACGGAGAGGGGCAAGAAAGGAGAAACAAGGGTTTCGCAGCCGATTCGTCGTGCCGATAAGTTCTTTTTATTATTTTTTGTCGTAAAATTGATCTTTAAGCTACGTGTAACAATCCTAGCGGTCTAATTTTTGCTATAGGAGGTATTTTGTAGTATTTCCAAAAATGGAATTTTGACCCACTTTGAATGAAAACATGTAAAAATTATATATTATCATTCCTATAGTCGCATAGATTGCGAATATGTAGGTCCAACGTAAGTATTCCATGACTTTGTTAAAAGTCTAGCCCGATCTCCCCAAAGGCATAGACTTAATAATGATCACAGAAAACTACAGAGTGGAATAATAAATGATGACTTATATTCAACTAACAGACGATATTAAAACACACCTTTTATTGATAATTGGTAAGTTTATTGGAATAAGACATCCGATTATTTCCTTCTAGGGAATTCTCATCCTACTAGGGGAATGTCCAAAAATCATCTTTCCCAAGACAAACCCAACCAATAACAAATAAAGGGTTTTCATCCATGTTCGCATCATGCAATTTCCAAATAAAACATATATGAGTAAAACAATCCAATATATATATAGGATGACATAAATGAATAGCAAAATTAAAATTCTACTCACAACCAATGCCAAAATACTTTGCACACTACCAATTCACTCCACACTCCTATTCAATCCTGTATATATCATTTCATTTCATATTAACGTCTTTCTCTCTTATTTCTTATGTCACATAATCTCTAACTCATTGTAATTTGAACTCTAACTAATTCATTCAACTAAGTTCTGGCAATTAACTCATTATAATTCATGCAATGAACTCAATATGATTTTATACTGATAGTATATAATTTTTACATGTTTCCATTTAAAGTGGGTCAAAATCTCATTTTTGGAAACACTACAAAACACCTTCTATACCAAAAATTAGACTGCTAAGATTGGTACACGTAGCTTAAAGATCAATTTTACGATAAAAAATAGTTAAAAGAGCTTACCGGCACGACGAATCGGCCGTGAAACCTTCGCGAAACCCTCGTTTCTTCTTTCTCGCCCCTCTCTGTACGCTCCCTTCTTCTTTCTCTTCGTTTTTTTTTTGTTTTTGTTTTTGTTCTCAAGTATCTTAATTAAGAACAACAATATGAGCATCTTAATAGATAAGATCCAATGCATCTCAATTTTTTTTTAACAAACTAACTCCCCCACATCCTTTATTTAATTCACTAACGCCCAACACTCATATATCTCATTTCATCCACTCATATATTGCATTTATTCCAATTTAATCATTCTCTCATTCAATAACCCACATAATTTAATTATTCTATTCACTTAATTTCATTTATAGCATTTTACGAGTAATTACATACACTCATACATTTGATCCCACATACATATACGCATATTATACATTTCAATACACGTATAAGTTAATGTAAGTATTTAATTAAGTGTATAAAAATTTTGGGGCATTTTCTTTTATGAAATTGAGGGTCGTTACACCATGTGTCCTGGTTTGGAGCAAACTTGGCAAAATAGCTTTTGACCTCCTCTTCCACCAGATCGACCACCTCTATTTCCATCTCCACCTTTTCCAAATGAACCTCCTCTGCCATTGTAGTAACCATTTGATTGTTGATTTCCTTGATTGTTTTGATTCTTTTTGTTAGTGGATTGTGAAGCAAGATTTGTTGATGTATTGGAAAGATCAACTTGTGTAGTGGTGTTTAGTTGCTCAATACGCTGCTCATGGAGCATCAGCAGGTATTGAGCATCTTATAGAGTCATAGATTGTTGTTTTGAAGAGATAAGTACTACCACAGGATCAAATTCATGGCCAACACCATTGAGAATGCTTTGAATCAGATATGATTCAGTAATAGTTTGGCCAATAGACCTCAATTCAGCCCCAATCGATTTAATCTTGAGAACATAATCGGCAATGGTTGAAGAGCCTTTCTTCATAGAACTTAACTATTGTGTCAATTGAAGTGCTCTTGCCATTGAAGTTTGAGCAAACAATCTTTCTAATGTTTGCCAGATCTCCAAAGTTGATTCACACTTTGTTATTTGCCTAATTGTTGTCTCACCAATAGTGGAGAACAACCAGCACATTAGCAGCTGATCAGATCGCTGCCATAACTCATACTCACTTATTCGAGGTTGAAGCACTGTGCCATCTTCTGTTACAGTCTGATCTATAAACTTGTTAGGTGCAGTTCTTGGAACTAGTGATCAGATGCTCGAGTCCAAGAGCTCTTATCACAGAAACAAGTCTCAAAAACAAGCTTTAGATCTAAAGCAAACAAAGCAGAAAAGGAGGAACTCCATTAATGAGCACAAAGAGAAAACTAAGTGTTTCATTAACATTCTCAATGTTACGTATGTGTGTATTTATGCTTGTTACATAAGAGAATTAGCCAATAGGTGCTCTACACATGTGAAACGTAATAACAACATTGTAACTGTTTCAACTCCTCCAACTGAAAGTTGTTGACATGGCTTCTAGAAACTTTACCTGTCAACTAAATTAGCTACCTTAACTGTAAATAGTTGACTTGGCTTTCAAATTATCTTCAATTTGATAATGGTTGAGAATCCAACTCTGTCTCTGAAACTAAGTGCCCTTCATGTGTGTTTCTCAAGTATTATTATCTTAAAAAATTTATGCAAGTACAAAAATTAAAGAAGGCTGTTACACCATTATTGCATTTTTTTGGACTACGTATTTACTTAGAAAGGCCTTCCTTAATATTGCATTTTGAATAACTAGACAGATGCATTTGCAGAAGCTTTTGTTCACATTGTTTTGAAACAAAAAAAAAAAAGGAAAAAGGAACGAAAGAAAGAAAAAAAGAAAAAAAAAACTTGAGGATTAGAATTTTTTTCCCTATCACTACTTGCTAATTGTAATAGAAGAACTATTCATTAAACAAGGTAATTAATCCATTAAACAATTAATTAAAATATATTGGAATGTTACCTTTCGAAAAATATATATTGGGATGGTGTGAATAGAGTTACATTTGTCAATTTTATGAGATTATTGAGCAGAAGATAGTTTCTAATTGCTTTTTTGAAGGTGGAGGACACTAGAATGACAGAAGAAGGGATCCATGATCTTGTCATGAATGAAGCAAGAAAATCTGGTTTAGTACCATAATCCATGATCATGCTGTGAGAAGACAATACTAGCTATCGTTGTCAAGATTTGTTGTTTCAATGTTAATTTGAGGCTTATTCGATATTGCCGATCGAAACTAATGTTCATGATATGTCAATCTCTGAAACTATATGCAGAGTACGTATGGCTTGTTTCTTGGTTCGTCTTCCAAGTTATATATATAGTAGCCATGAATTCATATAGTGCCGACTCGTACTCATTCAGCTCAGATCACAAGCTTCTGGTTCACTTCATTTCTTCTTCTTCCTTTTTTTTTTTTCTATTGCCTTCGTCTTTTTAACTTTGACCTGTTATGTTTACCACAACAACAATCCTGAATGAATTAAGATTAATAACAGCGTTATATATACACTAGGGGAAGTGCATGTGATTTTCAGAATTTATTAATAAAATTTTAAGTTTTATGATTTGTTGGTATTATTATTATGCCATACCATAAGAAACACAAGATTCAAGAAAATTTTGGCACATGAATAAATACAAGAAGATATAAATTTGAAAAATTTTAGCTCGACATACGTAGGCTAGCTAGATAATATTTGAAAGAGTTGCATTGCATAGCTAAAAAGACATGTAGGTGCATAAAAGATGAAAATCTACATTAGGCATCTAGACATCTAGACATGCATAAATGAGAAAGATATGCCTAAAAAATGAATTCATGAAGAATTTTAAGTACAAACAATTATTCTCATGGTACTAGAGACAAGCAAAATTTTGGCAAGTAGAGCATGGCCTAAAAGAAATATGCTTCATCATAGATTTCAAGCAAGCACAAGCATAAGCATAAATCAAAATTATAGCATAAGCAAGATTTATTGAAGGTCAAGAATGACCTAGCTATCTTGATTCTAATGAGATGCAAAAGATGATTTTAATTTAGGATTTAGAACTCAATTGATGATGTATCAAAGTCATATATGAATGAAATAGTAATGTCAAAATATGAAGCCATGATTGTAGGCAATTACTTTTCCAAGAACTAGGCATATTTAAAAATTTCATATAAAAAACAAGGCCTAAAGTGATATATGGTTCATCATGTATATCAAATAAGTATGAGCAGGAGCATACACCAAGATTCATAGACTAGGCACAAATTTCTCAATTTAAGCATGGCCTAGCTAGAATGATTTCAATAAGATGCAAAATATGTTGATCTAAGTGGCTTTCCACTTAGTACTCTTTTAAGTGTTTTGATGCTTACAAACAATATAATCACGGTATTAATGTCTTTGATTGAGTTGTTTTAGTGCTAACTAGCTATATCAGATAGATTCAATTAGTCTGTCAAAGCATGTAGAAGAAACTGCATTGCACGAAGATTCAAGAAATTTATGGTTGAATTTCTTGTTTAGAATCTTAGTGTTGTAGAGTAATATTTATATGTTCCAACCACAACATGATTTGCATCATTTAGAAAATCATACATATAGTTTATCATACTCATGCATATACACTATTATATTATTAATCATGCATGCACACATATCAATGTGATAATTATGCAATCACATAGTTTAAATCATTTATCATGCATATATTTGTCAGTGATCAACATGCATTCATTTTACCAACTTTGCATGTTTTTATCGTTCTTATGTGTATTGTACTAAATGCTTTTATCATATTTAATTGTGTCAATTGTACTTCAAACCTGTCAAAAATATTTTTAAATGTTAGTCTATGTGATACGTAGAAGCCAAATATACGCGTGTATGAAATACATGCTATATTTAAGGAATATGAGCAAATAAACAAAATTATTAAATAAAGATACATAAGGCCTTTTTGTCACACCCCATTACACAGCACACCGCAGTGTCTAGTACCCCCGGGATGTGATGGGTACCTCATACCGAGCGTACCCCAGTCGTTATATACCACATAATATTGTCACATCCCAGTACACAGCCCACCGCAGTGTCTATGTAATACCCAGTATTTCACAAAAAAAATTACTATTTGGGCAACGCCAGAACGTTCAGGCGCATGCCAGAACGTTCAGGTGCATGCCGAACGTTCAGGCGCAATGCATGCCCGAACGTTCAGGCGCATGCCAAAATGTTCAGGCGCAAAAAATCTCTATATAAGGAACCCTCCTCATTCTCATTTCTCACACCAAAATCACTCTCCTTGTGATTTTCCTTCTCTTTCCACTCATTCTGAGTTTTTAGTTTTTGAGACTATCTGTCCGAGACTCTCGGTGCGTTGCGACGAAATTCTGTCCGGAGGAAAGTGCCAGATCTGAAAGAAGTTTTATCTGAAGGTGGAGAACGAAACATAGGTTTGCGTGTTTTATAACTTTTATTAAAGTTTACATTCAGTTATCATTATATCTACTATTTATTTACACTGCATTATGTCATATAATGTTTATACTGTTGTACTTATGCCTGTATATCTTGAATTCACGTATTATACTGTTATAATGCCGGATTTGTGGTCAATCTTATTCAACTAGACTCGGTCTTGTCCTCAGTAACTTTAAATAGTGAACGAGAGGCAGTGGGCTGCTCTAGGCGATTGGTTATTTAAGCAGACCTTGTGTCTCACCTCTCAACTGGGACTGATCTAGTTGGTCTTATTGAAAGCTATCAGCTTATACAAGTAATACTGAATGTCCGAATCTTGCACGTCGTGATACCGACCTTGATAAGGATTACCAGACGTTGCCAAAGTCGGTCTAAATGTCAAAGAAAAGACCAGACCAGTAGACTAGACCAGTTCATGCATTGGCATCATACATATCACCACCTAGGGACGTATATGGTTTATGACTCATAGAATAGTTAGGAACATTGCTCGCTATTCATTACATTTCTCTGGAGAGGGACGTACATGAGAACCCGGCTACGCCCGGGGAGGGACATCAGTACGTGAATCCAGAGCATCGTTCCTGTACGTGAACTCAGGCGATGTACGTTCATCAAACCATTACGAGATGGTGTCATACATACATACATATTGATTGATTATGATGCTCACATGTGTATTTAAGATATTTGATATTGAAGTATGCTTTATTAATTGTTATACTCATGCACTATTTACCCACTGAGCGCGTTAAGCTCACTCCATTATTATCCAATCTTTCACAGGAAATTAGGGTGGACTTGGTGCAGGTTATGGGGCCCACATTTTTTACCCTTTGTTTAATTCATTGGGGATTTTTGGGAGTATGTTCCCTTTACCATTTTATGTACAAAAGTATTCTGAATTAAATGAAATCAGATTTGTACTGTGTGTTATATATTTCCGCTGCGCACTCTGTTGCTACCATTATTATTGTTCTAAATGCGCTCCCCGTCCAAGAGTGTACCGCCGATTTTTGGCGCGTCCGGGCGGGTGTGACAGTTTAGTACCTCCGGGATCATTTGTCCACACTATTCATTCATGAATAGTGCAGGGCCTCCCCAGATTCGAACTCACAACCTCATAATGTTTGATTTCGTAATCTTAGTAACCACTGACCCAATGGTTCAATGGCTACTCAGATTGCGAAATAAAACCTTATGAGGTTGTGAGTTCGAATATGGGGGAGGCCCTACACTATTCATGAATGAATAGTATGGTCAAATGATCCCGGGGGTACTAGACACTGCGGTGGGCTGTGTACTGGGATTTGACAATATTATGTGGTATATAACGACTGGGGTGCGCTCGGTATGAGGTACCAATCACTTCCCGGGGGTACTAGACACTGCGGTGTGCTGTGTACTGGGGTGTGACAGAACGTGCTCCTGAGCATTTTTTTGAGACTCAGTATCTTTTTATCAGGGTTTAAAGAACGTGCTCCTTGTAAGAGAAACACGCTCTTGTGGCTATTCTCGAGACTCAAATTTTTTCTAATAAGGGAAAAGGAACGCGCTCCTTTAAGAAGGAATGCGCTCCTGTTGCCAAGGACAAAGTAGGAAAGTTTAAAGATTCAGTGGTTCTTGATGAATGAACCAGTTCATATGCCCAACAAACATATTGAGGAACGCGCTCCTTAAGTAAGGAACACGCTCCTTAAGTAAGGAACACGCTCCTTGATTGGAGGAAAATCTGAAATTTTTTAGATTTCAAAGCAGAAATGCTTTTCTTCCTTGAGGAACGCGTTCCTATGCCTAGGTGTGGTGTTTATCTATAAATACCACACTTGCCCATTTGAAGAACAACTTTTGCCAAACTTGAAAACTTGTGCATTTTTCATCTCAGTCTTTATACAAGCCAACAACAAGTTTTTGAGTGATTTTAAACCTATTTTCTAGCAAATGTTCACCTACCTGTGATCTATTGATTCATACTTCCGAAAAGCTCTCCAAATCTTTCAAAACTTTGAGAAACTTGGGAGTTTCTCTTGTGCAAGTGTTGAAGATGTTTTTGAGTGTTATTTACATCTTCTATTGAGTCTTTGTCACGACGCCCCTGATGTAGGCTGACGTCATGATCGACACAATGTATTATACACTGTATATACTCATATACAATATACAATACACTATCAGCCTTCACATAATCTCACAATCCTTTCCAAATTTTTCAGAAATTTCGACAGCACTTCCCCATAAAATGGACAATTCACCATTTTTTTCTAATATACCACAAATCAAATCAAAAAGATATATATAAATAATCATTCCACCATTCATTTCATTCATTCACACATCAAATTCCCACATGATAGATACTTACGATCATCCCATTTCATCACACGCATAGTCTAACCCAAAAATGTCAAATGAAAATCTATGTACAACCCATCTATGTGATAATATATATATATATATATATATATATATATATATATATAGGATGTGATATATATATATATATATATATATATATATATATATTCATTTGAAACTAAAGAAAATATAATTTATTTCCTTCGCATACACGTACATTAACAATATAAGACTCTAACTCACGTATCTATTCTCGCGCTTTTCTTTTTAACTCTGTACCTGAAATATTGAAGGAAATGGAGTGAGCAACCAACAACTCAGTGAATATACTTCTTGATATGACAATTATATACATTTAGAAAAATATGACATTTCAAATCATTTCAAACAAGTATTAAACACATGCATCATTCAACGAATGTATTATACATGTCAACAACATAATTTTCATGAGTTTTTACGAAAACAATGCATCTTTTTTTTTCCACGAAATCCACAGTCTCCCTCCTTCAAGGCAAGAAAGCGGGTCTAACCCTTGTATGGTCGTTACAAGGTAGCCACAACCTCTCATTACCCAATTCACAGTCATTTCAAGGATCTCCAATCCTTGTTAGGACAGGCCTACTGACAATGAGGTTACGCATAACACTCATCCGGGTCTAATTCCTAACGAAATGACAACAACTTGCCTTTGCAAGTCTCACATGCTCCAATGCTAAAAATATCATTTATGAATGCAAATTAAAACACAATGCAACAATATATGCATAAGATATTTACATTCAAACATTTCATATATATAAAATGCCATACAAGAACCAAAATCAAGAAAATATACTCACAGTACAGGACTTTTCTAATTTAAACACAATCACCGTCGCTTTCGAGTCCAGCTCCAATTTATATCCAACTAATTCAACCTGTTACAACCACTCCATAATTCAATTTCATTTATTCATATCTATTTACATCTTCAATTTCTCAACTCACTTTAAATCATTAAGAATAAAGATCAACCTGAATAATATTATATCTGTGAATTTAGATTCCAACTCCATTTAGGACTCATAAGCAGTTGAAGAAACTACTATCTCGTTTCTGTGGTCAATCTAGATATTTCCACTAGAAAGAACGGTGAAAATAGAGTACCAATTCATATTTTCACTAATTCTCAGTTTATTTTTCTACTGGAACATATATCAATTTTATTAAAAATCTAAAACATTCCTAAAATTATTATGTCCACATCGACACGTGTAAAATCACTCATTCTATCATTCTACTACCTTCAACAGGTATTTTATTGAGGTTTTACACGTTCGCGAAGGTCACGACAGTGAATTTTACTCACCAAAACCATATATTTAGTTATTAAAAATATCAAATCATATCCAAAAATCATGATCTTAACATCGAAACGTCCAGAATTCAATTATCTACGATTCTATGATCTCAGAACGGAGTTTCATTGGATTCTAATTCCATTTTATTCACTGGATATGAGCATAGTACTATTCACGATACTGTTGGAAACATGTAAATTTTTACTAAAATTGTCAAACGGTCTCCAAAAATTATGAAATTAGCATCGATGGACTCGGAACAGTTCATTCTACCATTATATAGCCTTAAACTAGAGTTTCATCGGGTTTTAAATGATTCAAATGGTCTCTAATCGAAACTCTAAATTCCAACAAACTTCCAACGACTATAAAAATGTCAAATGAACACATAAATTCAATCTAACCACATATTTAAGGTTCCTACAGCCTAGGAAGTGTTTTCCAACCTTCCTAGCAGATTTTTATTCACGTTGGGTCAAAACCTCAATTTTTGAAAACACTGTAAAATAGCTCCCACAGCAAAAATTACTCCGCTAGAATCGTCATACACTAGTTAAAGATCAATTTCACGATGAAAAATAGCAAAAATAGCTTACCGACACATTAGATTTGACCGTGAGTTCATCGTTTCCTTTTTCTTTCTTCTCCTTCTTTTGTTCTTTCGTTCTCTGCAACTTCTTTCCTTCTTTTAATTTTTTTTAGAACTGTTCATGGTGCTGTTCGGTGAACAGTACCCGCAAATGAACAGTAATGTATTTTTATTTTCTTTTTTCTTACTTCATTCCTCCTCTTCTTCTTCTATACACTCAATCCACATGAGACATACACGTGTTGTAAATCGATTTCTATTTAAAATCATATTCCAAACTCACTTTTGACATTTTCAAGTTCATTTGACACATATACACATGAATTTAAAGGTACTTATACGTGTATTATACTCTTCAGTGTACGTAGAAATTAACCAAATATATTGATTAAAAGCACGGGGTGTTACAATCTCCCCAACGTAAGGAATTTCGTCCTCGAAATTTAGAATCAAGGAATATTCCTCAAGTGATACTCAATCCCAGAAAACTGCTCCCGCATTTTATATCTCCTCTCCCATGTTTGCTCTTCTTAATACGTAGTCTCCTCCCCAACTTAGAGTTGAGTTATATCCATAACATATATGGAATCCGAATGGCATTTCCTCAACATCAGTATATAGAAACTATTCCTGACACTTATCAACTGTGATAGTAGAGCAAATCGGTAAGCCAATGGACCTATCCTATCAAGGATCTCTAATGGTCTAACAAATCGCAGTGCGAGCTTTCCTTTCATACCAAATCTCATTTGGCTTTTCTGTGGTAAGACCCTTAACAAAACTAAGTTAGCCACTCTAAATTTCAATGCCTATATACCAACCTTGTGTATTTAATAATATCCTGTGGATATTTAGAATCATTCTAAATGAATATGTAGATATTTAATAATATCCTTGTGTATTTAATAATATTCCTCAAGTGATACTCAATCCCATATATAGATGTTGAAATATCTACATATTCATTTAGAATCAATATCTAGATACCTTTCCAAATATATTTGAATCGATTGCATATTTGAGAAAAAAATATTTCAACACTTTGCATCATTTAAAATCATAGTGGTTGGAATAGTAGTGTTGTCTCATTCAAGATTGTAAACTTATATTGTTGAGAGTGTTATTGAACATTTCTTTATATCTTTTGTAATCTTGATGTATTGTTGACTTGATTAAGTCAACTGGGACTTATACCATATTTTGTACGACACGTAACCATGCCCGTAAGTTAGTTACAAGTGTGACTTTCTAACCAAGCCCTGGTGTATGCTAGTTTGTGGCTTTCTAACCAAGCGCTGATGTAGGTTAGTGTTTGTGGCTTTCTAACCAAGCCCTTGTGTCGGTTAGAGTGTAAGGCTTCTAATCACGCCCGTAAGTGATTAGCCAATAGTATATTGGGAAATCCTGATCGTGGTGATTAGATAGTGGACGTAGGGTAAAGGGGAATCGAACCACTCTAAATTCTCTGTGTCGATTTATCTTTCCTGCATTTGTTATTTTAATTGTTACCTACTGCGCATTTTACTTGTTTAATTAAATTATCCGAAAAGGTAACACAAAAATCTACCAAGTCCATTTCACCCCCCCCCCCTTTGGACTATATTATTAGGCCAACAAAATATAGTTTAACAGCTCAAGGCATCCATTTGAAATCACACTTCAAAGCATTTGGTACATATAAGATTTAAAATTCAAATAATGCATCAAAATCATGTATGAATGAAAATGAATTCCGAAAGATATAAGTATGAGCATGGGCATCCTATTTTCATTGAGTTAGGCATGTGAAAGTGTAGATGTGAACATAGCCTAATATATGGATTGAAAGTAATGTATTGAATTAAGTTCAAGCATGATCATGAATCAAAGAAGATAACATAAGCAATAAATGTTTGAGTTTAAAAAAGCTTAGCTATCAATCACTTATATGGATGCTAACAATGAATCAAAGATCATAGGCATCCATCAAAGAGAAGATTTCCGATTGGTTTATATAAAATACGAAATTTGAAACCAATGGAAATACACAAGTATGAAAGATTGACATTTATATGTGTGATTCATATTACCCACTACCAATCAATCTTAAAAATGCATATTTTCCTTGTTATGATGAAAGATGGATGCTCAAAGGAAAATATTTCATTTTTAAAGATATGCCTTTTAATCATGATTTTAAATGAAGAATTATGACGTAGCTCTATAGCATGAATTCTAGACAAAATAATGAGATTAAAGCACAAGAGCCTAGCATAGTCTATGTTTTGATTCTAGAGTAATGAATTTGATACGCACATGATTAAAACAAGTCTTAGTTTTAATACCTTAGGATTGCACACAAAAATAAATAAATAAATAAATTTAGAACTTCGGGCACCTTTTTTCCTATAAAAGGAGGCCTCTCCCCTCATTTTTCACACCAATCACTTGTGATTTCTATCTCTCTCTCTCTCTCTCTCTCACTTTTCTTTAGTTTTTCTCTTCTCTCTTTGAGACTCTCTTTTCGAGACTCTATTCGCGGTGCAACGCGGTTCTGCTCAGGGGAAGGCGCCAGTTCAAGGAGGAGTTATTATCTGAAGGTGGAGAACGAAACATAAGTTTGCGTGTTTTATATCTTTTATTAAAGTTTACATTCATTTATCATTATGTCTACTATTCATTTACATTACATTATTGCGTATAATGTTCATACCTGTCATGCTTATCCTTGTATATTTGGAGTTCATGTATTACATTGTTACTATGTCGGATTAGTGGTCAATCTGACTTAACCAGACATTGTCTTGTCCTCAGTAACTTTAAATAGTAAACGGGAGGCAGCATGCTACTCTAGACGATTGGTGTCAAGACGCCCCTGACATAGCTTGACGTCATGACCGGCACAGTATACTATACACTATACATACCCGTATACAGTAGATAGTATATTGTCAGCCTTCACATAGTCTCATAATCCTTCCCAAAATTTTCAGAAATTTCGGCAGCATTTCCCCATAAAATGGACATTTCACAAAACCCGATATACCACAAATCAAATCATCTATATATATATATATATATATAATCATTCCTTCCATGTATACCATAATCCAAAATACCATCATTGTCATTCGTTAATCAAACATTCCATTGTCCAAGTATATATATATATCATCGCCAAATATCTTAACAATCCAAAATAACTATTGATATCTTATTCTCCCAAAATAACCCCTCTAGATAGTAATACATATATAGTATGTGTGATAATTATATATATATCAAAATATATAAAACATGTAACTACTTCTTCCAAAGCATACGTACATCAATAATGTTATGTCCTAATCACGTACTGATCGCTCTCAAAATTTTTCTTTTCCTTTTGCTTCTGTACTTGAAATGGTGAGGGAAATGGGGTGAGCAAACAACAACTCAGTGAATATAGTTCTTGACATGACAATCGCATGCATTTTAGGAAACATGTCATATCAAATCGTTCAAATTAAAATATTTCAAAAGCACATATGCAACATTCATCAAAATAATATACATGCACACAATATATAGTTTATGCTCATTCATAAAAATTTTACCATCTCCCTCCTTCAAGGCAAGAGAGAGGGTCTAACCCTTGTATAGTCGTTACAAGGTAGCCACAACCTCTCATTGCCCAATTCACAGTCATTTCAAGGATCGCAACCCTTGTTAGGACAGGCCTACTGACAATGAGGTTTCGCAAAACCTCATCCGGGTCTAATTCCTAACGAAATGACATTATTATAAGCTCCAATTACTAAAATCAGTTTGCATGATCACTAAAAACTCAATGCATTACATATAAATATAGCATGCATACAATCAAACATTTTATATGTATACAATGTCATACAAGAACCAAATCAAGAAAACTATACTCACAATGGTTACACAAGGTTTCTAAGCCAATATACCCTCTAAAATCCAGCAACAAGAAATGTCCATTATAATTGCTTCCTCAAGAGCATTTATCCATGCACTTAATCTCTCAATTCAAACACTGAAATTAGGTAATTCAAACCATAGATCATCATGAGAATCACCATTTAAACTCATCAAAAAACTATTACTAACACTCAAATTTCCTAGCTGGTTCAACAGCTAAGATGGGGTTATTTTACCATGAAAATGCCACATTTAAACTAGATTTCAAGACCAACGTACTCACATAAGCATATGAAAACATATGTCAATTTTATTAAAAATCTAGAACATTCCTAAAATTATTTTGTTCACATCGACAAGTGTTAAATCAGTCATTCTATTATTCTACTACCTTCAATAGGTATTTTATTGAGGTTTGACACATTCGCGAAAGCATCCAAAGTCAATTTAACTCACAAAAATCATATCTTTAGCTACTAAAAATATCAAAGCATATCCAAAAATCATGCTCTTAACATCGAAACGTCTGGAATTCAGTTCTCTACGATTCTATGATCTCAAACCGGAGTTTCACTGGAGTCCAATTCCATTTTATTAACTGGATATATATTATGGTATTGTTCACATCACTATTCACTATTCATTAGAAACATGTGAAATTTTACTAAAATTGTCAAATGGTCTCCAAAAATTATGAAATTAGCATCGATGGACTCACAACAATTCATTCTACCATTTTATAGCCTTAAACTGGAGTTTCATCGGGTTTTAATATGATTCGAAAGGTTTCCAATATAAACTCTAATTTCCAATAAACTTCCAACAGCCATAAAAATTTCAAATGAACAAAGAAATGAAATCTAACTACATATTCAGGGCTCCTATAGTCTAGGGAGTGTTTTTCAACCTTTCAAACAAATTTTTATTCAAGTTGGGTCAAAACCCCAATTTTGAAAAGGCCGTAAAACGGCTCCCATAGCAAAAATTACTCTGAAAGAAAGGTTACATCTAGCTTAGATATCAATTTCACGAAGAAATAGAGTGAAAAACAGTTACCGTGGGTCCTGATTCGGCGAAAATCCCGCATTCACCCTCATTTTCCTCTTCCTTCTTCTCGTTCTTTCCTTTCTCTGTTTCTTCTTTTTTTTTTTAAACGTTTGAGAGAGAGATGAGAGAATGAGATAAGAGAATGAGATATTTAGAATATGTTATAATATCATCTTATACTAATATCAAGGTCATCTATATCATCTTATACTAATATCAATTTCAAGGTCATTGATTCATCTTATACTAATATCATCTTATAATCTAATGATAAGATGGCATTTAAGAATACAAGCTACTTAATTTAGGTATGTTTATAGACATATATGTTTAACTCCTACGTTCGTATATGTATCCCTCAACGTAGGTGTATAATTAAAACTATGGGGTGTTACAATTGGTACTTAAGTAGACCTCGTGTCTCACCTCTCAACCTGGAGATTGATTTGGTTGGTATTATTTGAAAGCTATTAGCTTGTACAAGTGATACTGAACATCCTAATTTTACATGTGGTGGTACTGACCTGATAAGAATCACTAGACGTTGCCAAATCCTGTCTAATGTTAGTAAAGACTGGACCTGGTCATGCATTGACATCATACATAAACACCACCTAGGTACGTAAGTGATTTATGATCCACAAAATAGTTAGAAGCAATGCTCACTATTATTGATATTTCTATGGATAGGGACGCACAATGAGAACCCGGGTTTACCTGGGGAGAGACATTTGCATGTGAATCCAGGGCGTCGTTCGTAAGGAGGGACGTACAATGAAAACCCGACTACATCTAGGGAGGGACATCTGTACGTGAACTCAAGCGACGTACAATTATGGAACCATTACGAGACAGTGTCATGCATACATACATGTTGTATTGATTGTGATGTTATGATGTGTATGTGATATTTGATTATGAAATTTCCTTTATTAATTGTTATATTCACGAACTATTTTACCCACTGGACGAGTAGCTCACCCTGTTGTTATCCAATTTTTCTCAGGAGATTAGGGTGGACTGGGTGGAGGTTTTTGGGGCCTCATTTTGTAACCCTTTGTTTATTCAATGGGGATTTTAGAAGGATGTTCCCTTTTCTATTTCATGTACAAAAATATATTCTGAAATTAATAAAATCAGACTTGTACATTATTGTGTTCCTGCGCACTCGGTTATTGTTATAATGCATTTGCGCCCCGTCCGTGAGTGACATTAGTGAAGTGAATATGGTCCAAAAAGATATTTCAAATTGAAATAAGTGTATGGGGCAACATATTCACATCATGCATATGAAAATAGACATTATGAGGTCAAAGTTTATAGTACAAGCCTATATCATCGCATAAAATGCAATATATATGACATTTTATATGTATATATATCCATGAAAGGCAATTAAATTGCAATCATCAAGCAGCTATGTATAAGCATGAGATTTATATGGTCATAAAGTACAACACGTTTATCAATCATAGAAATGTCAAAGAATGGAAAATATGATTTGCATTGGACACAAAAAGTGGCATTTCATTGAAGTTTAAAGAGAGGGGGAGGGGTGAATTGGACACAATAAACGATTTAAAACTTAAATAAAAAACTTGCAGTAATGGCGAACAATTAATGTTGAAAATAAATAAGTATTGCTCAAATGATTTATAGTTGTTCAGCTATGTGCCTACCTTTACTACCCAACCTCCTCAGTCAGAATTTCTAACTTCACTAAACAATCCTCTTACGGGTGAGGACCAAACCGTTACAACTCTCTCAGCTTCATGTGTGAGAACAACCTTACAACTCTCAACTTACAGGTGTGAGACTTACCTACACTCTTGGCTTCATAGGTGCAAGGCAACCTACACTCTTAACTTTACAAGTGCAAGACAACCTACACATTCAACTTCATGAGTATGAGCAAACCACTAACTGTCTTATCTTAACAAGACAACTTTCTGCAACTTATACAATTGCAATTATACAACTCCATACAAATGAAAGATAATCAATTCAATACAACTGTATGCTATGAACCTTTACTCGAATGAACCTTTTCAACAATAAGAAGCTAGG
Organism: Paratinospora sagittata; assembly: GCA_035771175.1. Classification (NCBI taxonomy): domain Eukaryota; kingdom Viridiplantae; phylum Streptophyta; class Magnoliopsida; order Ranunculales; family Menispermaceae; genus Paratinospora; species Paratinospora sagittata. The sequence continues at coordinate 20,071,513 of CM069611.1, read as the reverse complement.
TTTGAAACAGTTGAAAAATCGAGTAAAATATCGTTCTCTTCTGCTGAGTTTTTCAGAGATATAAAATATAAGATGTAAGCACGCAATGAAAAACTTCTTGCAAAAGAAAATCCTTTTTCAAAAATAGATTTTGCAAACTTGAAAATTTTGAAATTGGAAGTTTGACTAACTTTCAAAGTGTTTTTGTACAAAATATTTTCTAGTTGTTTTTTATTTGATTCTGGAACTCTCTATTTATAAAACTCTTTGTGCGCCAAAACTGTTACATTTGAATTTGAAATAAATTTCAAATGTTGAGTCAAAATGACTTGATTCTTACATGAAAATGGTAAGTTTAGTGTTTGTAAAAATAGTCTGGTTCGATTCAGTTATCAATAAAATAGAAATGATAAAAAATTCATTGTTCATGCAACTGAATGGTCAGTAGTCAGGTGACAGTCACTTTTCAGTTTTCTAATAGTATTATATCAGCGTCCTGAAGTAAACTGTTCTAAAAATGCAATTTTTACTAACTTACTCGGGAAGGGCGCTAATACAACATTAGCGTTCAAATGGCATCTGCTGGTTTTTCCAAGTTGGTTCGATGAAGGCGCTAATATTCAATCAGTGTCCTGCTTTGAGTGATGAACATTCAAACCTAAAACCCATCAGCACCTTGCAGTGTTGGCTTAATATTAAGTGACTAGCCACTACATTAGCACCTTGATGGCATATCAACATCCTGAAAGACAGTGAAAAACAATTTTTCTAGAAATTTGTTTTTCTAACAGTCGATTTAGTCAAATCAACACTCGAGCTTTTTGGATCAAATCAATCATTTAGAAATCATGCAAATGATTCAAAGATTAATTGAAAAAAAACCCTTTGAAATAAGTCGATTAAGATCATTTTCTTCAAAATTCAAAGACTTAAAAAAAGACTTATATATATATATATATTTATTGAGAAAGGTTTCGAGTAAAGTTCTACATTCTAACATTTAACCTTTTTTTATCTTGATCTTGATTACTTGACTTGCCATAGATTCCATTCATTGAGTTATCCTTGAGACTTGATTTTCTTCCAAATTGATTTGCTGAAACACTCCAACAAAATCATTAGATCACAAGATTGAGTGATTTGGAATCATCAAACATTGTTTCACAGGGTTCCTCTTGAGATAACAATCTCCCCCTTTTTTATGATTTCAAAACCTTTCAACCAATACATCAGAAAATCAATTTGTATTCATGTTCTTTAATATGTAATCAATTTTCATTAGAACAGAACACATTAACAAGAACATTGTCAAGTCATTCATTTTTTATTAGAATATGTGTTGTTTCACATGTTTAGAGATTGTAGTTCACTGCAGAAAACATATAATTCATTTTCATTATAGGCAACATAGAAATACAAAACATTGCTCCCACTTAATAATGCATTCCTCCTAGTCCTATTCTTCTCCCATTCTTCTCCCCCTTTTGAAAACATCAAAAAGGTGGGATGAGAGACTATGAACACTTCATTCTTTCTTCTTTCTTTTACCATTTCCCTTTCTCGTGCTTCGATAGTTTCTCACAAAATTAGCAAAAAATGATTCTTTTGGAGTATTTATATCAAAGGGATTAATAGGATCAACTTTCTGAAAGGACTGATAATATCTTTCAGCAAGACCAGTTGCAAAAGTCTTAGAAATTTTTACACCTTAAACTGGGGTTTGACAATAGATCTAGGTCTGAGAATTGCAAAGACATCATCTTTATCGGATGGAGGTGTCATGCATCTAGAAATCTGGGCAGCTGGCTCAATGTTCTTGGGTTCTTCACCAACATTATCTTCTTTTTGTTCTTCAAACAATCTTTTAGGCATATCAGATTTGTCTCTGGGCAATCTGGGCCTTGTGAATCTTGGTGCCAATAGAGATCTTGGAACATGTTCTCCTTTCTTCCTTCGTAATTCATATAACAAGCTGAACCTCTTCATATGAGTAATTATAAACCAAATTGAGGAGTGAAGTGTTCTTGATATTAACTTGAAGGCTTCCTCTATGAATGCCACAACACCTTCAATCCTGTCAGCGACTCTTGTGATAGTATATGAAAGATCCAAAATGGTAGAAGATAGAAATGGAACCTTCGTTTCTATGCTTGTCATCTTCTCATATACTTGAGCAATTGAAGTAAGAAGGTTGTCCAACTTTTTACCATCAACATTGATTGGACCAGAAGTGTTTGATATAATTGTAGTCTTGAGATTGGCAATGGCTTCCAAGATTGGTTCAAACTCAGTTGTGGGGGCATAGGGAGATGCTGCAGATTTCAAACTTAAAATGGCATCAAGCAAAGGCTAAAGTGTGCTTGAATCAATGGTAGTTGTTGCTGGAGTAGATGAGGATTTGATCATGATCTTTAGACTTGAAATTTCTTCAGAAATTGTCTTTAGGAAACTTGTGTCCAATGCAGCATTCTGTGCAGGAGTATTAGACTGATTAGACAACGAGCTAATGAACTCCTTAATTTGCTTCAAGTTTTCTTCCAAGCCATTCAGACAACTCAGATCAGGTGCTGCTGTACTAGTAGATGGTAGATCAACTTTTAATGACTCGAATTGCTTCTCAATGGTTGATACCACTAGACTTAAATTCTCTAAGACTTGAGTCAATCCATCTCTGCATTTCCTAACTTCTTCAGATTCTACTAGCCTTTGATCAGTGATCAACTTCTTCATCTCTTCCAACATGATTGATCTCTGTTCTTCTTGAAGTTCTCTCATCTTTCTTAATAAGTTTTCTTCATGAAAAGTAGATGTAGATAGCTGAACTTCAGGCTGAAATGATGGGGGATGATCAACATGATCAATTAAGTGATGTGAAGATTGAGCTGTAAAGCCTTCTTCAAATCTTTCTTTTTTTTTCTTCTTGAACCTGAACATTTGGAAGGATAATAGAGGCTTCATCATGTTCTTCATGAACTTGCTCATGGGGTTCCTCCTCCATTGCAATATCCCCTCTAAAAGGTAAGTTTGAAGCAGTTCTCTTTGAATCAACTTTTTCTTCCTCTTGGAGTTGATCATTGTCCACTATGTTCTCTTCATTACTGTCCTTGAATGGTACAGTGACCACTCCCTGTGGTATGGCTCTGATGTGATACCATTTCTTAGATGTTAGTGCATAGACATACTTCATTAATTTGATTGTTGTGTGTCCTATGCAACCATATCTATCTACTTCTTTCACTTCTCCATTCAAATCAACACCTGTTCTCTCTAGCAGTGGTATGATATACATCCCAAAGGGCAATCCACTTCCCCTTTTTGTTGTGGTATCAATCACATGCAGAAGGATGTAAGGAAGGTTAATCCTTTTTCTTTGAAGAATGCACCAGGTGAGAAATAAATCTAGTTCATTCACATTTCCTCTACTACCATACCTTGGCTGCACCACATGGGATACTATGTTGTGAATGATCCTAGGGATAAACTCAAAAGACTGATTGAAAAGTTTGATGTTCACATGTGTGTGGTCGTTCTTCCTAGAGACATAGGTCAAGGTTGCAACATTGTTATAGCCTAGGAATAAAATGCCTTACTTTGAGAAAGTGACGACTTTAGCATCATCAGGCAGTGAGAATGTATCAATAAAGTATTGAGGAGAAATTTTCAGAGGTTTTCCTTTGGCAAAAGTTTTCCTAACTACCCCATACTTAGGCTACTTCTGGAGATTCTGGTAGAATTCCTTGATCAGGTTTGGATACCACATATTTTGATAAGAAAACAACTGTACCCATCCCTAGAACTCAAACAAAGGTTGCACATTCAAATGTTCTTTGGCAAATAAGCTGAAATCTACAAAGCATTCTGCAAGAACAGAACGTGAGGCTAACTTTTTTACTCTTTCTTCTTTCTTGGACTTTTTGGTAGGTTGAACAGAGGAAGATGGTTCAGGCTGTGAAGTTTTGAGTTGGGACAGTGGCTGGTTTCACTAGAGATGGTTCAGTGACGGAGGTTGTGGGTACCTCAGGTGTTGGACCTTCAGATACTGGTTGACTCTCAGTTATTCTAGGTCATACATGCCTAGATGGAGATGGAGATAATGTTCTCTTTCGTGTAGAATGAGTGGTTAATTTCTTAGCTCAGGGTACCATTAGAACAATATGGTTCTTACTGGATTTCTAACGAAAATGGACTTTCTAGGGTTTCCTAGATGGGAAATTGACTGGGAAGATGAAATTTACCTTCTAAATCGAAGAGAATAGCTCAAATGATTCACTTTTGAGTACGAATTGCAGAAGTTCCAGTGGTGATTTTTCTTCTTCGAGTAGTGGTGTCCTTTTAGGGCAGTTTAGAATGAGAACGATGAAGTTCCCTCCTTTTATAAGCCATGGTTCTAACTTAAACTGGCGTCCACATTGTCTTATTGAACTAATTGAAGTTTTTGTTCAGTAGCGTCCTCCTGAGCGACCAACGTCCTGGCAGACTTAAATAACTGCCTTAGTTTATTGCATCACTAGTGTCCTGACACATGCCAATGTCCTCCATAACACTGAATACTAATTTCCAGCGTTCGTTACGTAATTTTTCAATTTTGATTTCTCATCGACATTTTGAACAAACAATCATTACCAGTGATTTCGTTTTCATAAATAGATCATGAAAATATCATGTCACACCTCGCCCGGACGCGCCTAAACCGGCGGTACACTCGCGGACAGGGCGCGGATTTTGAACAATAATAATGGTAACAACAGAGTGCGCAGCAGAAATACAATATACACAGTACAAATCTGATTTCATTTAATTTAGAATACTTTTGTACATAAAATGGTCAAGGGAACATACTCCCAAAATCCCCAATGAATTAAACAAAGGGTATAAAATGTGGGCCCCATAACCTGCACCCAGTCCACCCTAATTTCCTGTGAAAGATTTAATAATAATGGAGTGAGCTTAACGCGCTCAGTGGGTAAATAGTGCATGAGTATAACAATTAATAAAGCATACTTCAATATCAAATATCTTAAATACACATGTGAGCATCATAATCAATCAATATGTATGTATGCATGACACCGTCTCGTAATGGTTTGATGAACGTACATCGCCTGAATTCACGTACAGGAACGATGCTCTGGATTCACGTACTGATGTCCCACCCCGGGTGTAGCCGGGTTCTCATGTACGTCCCTCTCCAGAGAAATGTAATGAATAGCGAGCAATGCTCCTAACTATTCTATGAGTCATAAACCATATACGTCCCTAGGTGGTGATATGTATGATGCCAATGCATGAACTGGTCTAGTCTACTGGTCTAGTCTTTTCTTGTCATTTAGACTGACTTTGGCAACGTCTGGTGATCCTTATCAGGGTCGGTATCACGACGTGCAAGATTAGGACATTCAGTATTACTGTATAAGCTGATAGCTTTCAATAAGACCAACTAGATCAGTCCCCAGTTGAGAAGTGAGACACAAGGTCTGCTTAAATACCAATCGCCTAGAGCAGCCCGCTGCCTCCCGTTCACTATTTAAAGTTATTGAGGACAAGACCGAGTCTAGTTGAGTCAGATTGACCACAAATCCGGCATTATAACAGTGCAATACATAAATTCCAAATATACAGGCATAAGTGCTGCAGTATAAACAATATATGACATAATGCAGTGTAAATGAATAGTAGACATAATAATAATTGAATGTAAACTTTAATAAAAGTTATGAAACACGCAAACCTATGTTTCGTTCTCCACCTTCAGATAAAAACTTCTTCTTTCAGATCTGCCACTTTCCTCCGGACAGAACTTCGTTGCACCGCACCGAGAGTTTCAGACAGAGAGTCTCAAAAACTAAAAACTTAGAATGCATGGAAATGAGAAGAAAATCACAAGAGAAGGTGATTTGGTGTGAGGAATGAGAAATGAGGAGGGTTCCTTATATAGAGATTTTTGCGCCTGAACGTTCGGGCATGCACCTGAACGTTCTGGCATGCGCCTGAACGTTCTGGCATGCGCCTGAACGTTCATGCTAGAACGTTCTGGCATGCGCCTGAACGGGCATGTATTGCCCCTGAACGTTCTGGCATGCGCCTGAACGTTCTAGCATGCATTGCGCCTGAACGTTCTGTCATGCGCCTGAACGTTCTGGCATGCGCCTGAACTTTCGGGCGTTGCCCAAATAGTAATTATTTATTTCTTATTTTTTTTGTGCAATTCAGGGTATTACACTCTACCCTCCTTAAAGGGATTTCGCCCTCGAAATCAAGTCAAGTAGTGATGAGGGTTATCTACTTGAGAAGTAGCCACAGGTTGATAAGGAGGCCACTGCATGTGTGCATCATTATATCCATTGATATTATTTTCAGACATTGGCGTAGTTGTTGAAGTGAAACAATGGATCAAGATAGGTGTAAACAATGTTTCATCCTGTGATTGATAAGTAAAAATAATACAATGTATCACATCATCAGTTGGTACTAGAAAACAATTCAGGGTATTTTTGTTTAATTGTTGCTTCTAGTTCCCATGTTGCTTCCTCTATGCCGTGGTGATCCCAGAACACTTTCACAAGTGGTATGCTACGTCGCCGTAGTTCTTGAGTTTTTCTATCTAAAATCTGGATTGCGTTCTCCTGATACGTATTTCCTTCCTCAACCCGAACCTCGACTAAAGGGATGATATGCGAAGGATCAGGATGATACTTGCGAAGCATAGATACGTGAAAAATGTCATGAACCTTAGGCATGGACGATGGAAGAGACAGACGATAAGCAAGTTTGCCAATACGTTCAATGATCTAAAATGGACCGATATATCGCGGGGAGAGCTTGCCTTTGATCCCAAAGCGTTTGACACCTCTTGTGGGCTGGACTTTCAGAAAAACAAAGTCCCCCTTGTCAAATTCTAGAGGTTGTCTCCGCTTGTCAGCATAGCTCTTCTGGCGACTTTGTGCAACACGAAGTCGTTCCTTTACTAGTGTGATATTCTTAGAAGTCTCTTGAACTAGTTCAGCGCCTAACTGCGGTCGATCTGCCATATCTAACCAGCATACCGGAGATCTGCAAGGCCGACCATAGAGAGCCTCGTATGGTGCCATGCCGATACTAGTTTGGTAGCTGTTGTTGTATGCAAACTCAGTTAGATGCAAATACTGTGCCCATCCGTCATTAAAGTCCAAAATGCAGCATCGTAACATGTCTTCTAAGATTTGGATAAGCCGCTCTGATTGCCCATCAGTCTGAGGGTGGAAGGCTGTGCTCATAGTGATCTTAGAACCCATTCTACTCTGGAAGCTTTTCCAAAAGTTTGATGTGAATCGAGGGTCTCAATCAGAGACGATCGTGAGTGGTATGCCATGAAGGCGTACGATCACTCTTTCATATAGTTCTGCAAGTTTGGTGGGATTATCCGTGAACTTTATTGGCAAGAAGTGTGCAGACTTTGTAAGTCTGTCAATGATAACCCATATAGCATCTTGCCCTTTATTGTTGCGAGGTAAGGACGTGACAAAATCCATTGCGATGTTCTCCCATTTCCATTCTCCAATAGGTAACGGCTGGAGAAGTCCAGAGGGAAGTCTTTGTTCTGCCTTAACTTTCTGGCAAACGAGACATCAAGCAATGAAGTGTGCAATTGCCTTCTTCGTTCCAGAAAACCAGAATTGATGCTTGACATCCTTGTACATCTTGTCACCCCCAGGATGCGTAGCGTACCTCGAACATTGCATCTCAGTAAGCACGTCGTTACGAACCGCAGGATCGTTTGGTAGACAGAGACATTTTTTTTATAGAAAACGGCCCCGTCGTCTAAGACCGACCAATGAGGAAAATCCTGGCCGCTGAGTAGAAGTTCTCGTCTCTCCATTAACATAAAGTCATTGGCTTGAGCGGCTGAAATCTTTCGAATGAGCTCAGAGTTGACTGATAATTGAGAGAGTCGTGGTCTTGGTCCCTCTATGTTCAGCTGTAGGTTAAAGTTCTCCAACTCTATAGCCAACTTTCCCATTTCGTAGTTAAGAGTGCAAGCAACATAAGATTTTCTACTCAGGGCATCGGCCACAACATTAGCCTTTCCGGGATGGTACTAGAGTTGAAAGTCATAATCTTTCAAGAATTCCAACCATCGTCTTTGGCGGAGGCTTAGGTCTCTCTGAGTGTATATGTACTTAGGTCTCTCTGAGTGTATATGTACTTAAGACTCTTGTGATCCGAGAAGACCTCAAATCATTCACCGTATAGGTAATGACGCCATAACTTCAGTGCAAATACGACAGCTGCAAGTTCCAAGTCATGCGTTGGGTAATTACCCTCATGAATCTTCAGTTGTCTGGATGCATATGCAACCACTTGGCCTTCTTGCATTAGCATGACACCTAAGCCTTGGAGAGAGGCGTCGGTGTATAATAAAAACCCAATTGCATTTCTTGGAGTGATAAGTACAGGTGCTGTCATGAGGCGTTTCTTCAATTCCTGAAATAATGCTTCACAGGCGGGATTCCAAATAAATCGCACGTCTTTTCGAGTGAGCTTGGTCATAGGTTCAGCAATTTTTGAGAAGTCCTTGATGAAGCGTCTGTAATAGCCAGCCAAACCAAGAAAACTCCTAATCTGAGTAACAGTGGTAGGCTGCTTCCAGTTTAAAACTACTTCAACCTTAGAAGGATCTACCTCAATGCCATTGCCTGAAACCACATGGCCGAGGAATTGAACTCTCTTTGCCCAAAATTCGCACTTACTTCTCAAGGTCTGGAGGACTATCTTCAAATGTATTTTATGGTCTTCCTCGGTTGAGGAATATATTAAGATGTCGTCCACAAAAACCACCACAAATCGGTCTAAGTATAACCTAAATATGCGATTCATCAAATCCATGAATGCAGCAGGTGCATTTGTTAGACCGAGTGGCATAACTAAGAACTCGTAATGACCGTACCGAGTTCTGAACGCCGTCTTGGTGATGTCCGACTCTCGGATCTGGAGTTGGTGATAACCGGACCGTAAATCAATCTTAGAGAAAAATTTGGCACCTCCAAGTTGGTCGAACAAGTCATCGATCCTGGGCAATGGATATCTGTTCTTGATGGTGACGTTATTCAACTTGCGATAATCGATGCAAAGTCGTAACGAACCATCCTTTTTGCGAACAAATAGAACCGGAGCGCCCCAGGGTGATGAACTCTTTCGAATGAAGCCATTACTCTCTAATTCCTTAAGTTGTTTGTCTAATTCGACTAGTTCGACATTTGACATTTTGTATGGTGGAATTGAGATAGGCCCTGTCCCAGGTATGAGGTTGATCTCAAAATCGAATTCTCTAACTGGAGGTAGACCAGAAAGGTCATTAAGAAAAACTGTTGGAAATTCAGATATGACTGGAACATCATGTACTTCGAGTGGGTATAGTGCTGGTGAGTTGGTTTCATTGCCAAGGGATAGAGCTCGAAGTTGTGCCTTGAGAAGGGCAACTGTTGATTTGTGTATCCATTTCCTCGTTCCCTGAAGCTTGACCAACTCTCCTGTAGGCAAGGTTAACTGAACTTGCTTCTTCATACATTCGATCTTTGCATTCAGTGGTGTTAGCCAGTCCATGCCGAGAATGATGTCGAAGTCTTCAAAATCCATCACAAAAAGATTGACATATATTATATGTTCTGACATTCGAAGCTCACATCGAGAACACTGCAAGTTGACGTCAGCACCAGATCCGAACGGTGATGTGACATGGAGTGTGATGTTTTTGGGGTCAAGATGCATGCCTAAATGTCTAATGATATAAAAGAATGCGTAGCACCTGCATCAAACAAAACATGCACCATTGTATTGAACAAAGGAAAGGTACCTTCGACGACAATGTTGTCTGGGAGGGGATGTTGAGCGATGGCAAATGCTCGGCCCTGATTCCGTTAACCCTGGTTATGTCTGGGTGGGGCATTAGCAGCAGGTGGTGCTTGTTGGATCGGAACAACGAGAATAGGTTGCTGAAGGTGCGGACAGGCATATCTTACATGGCCCTTCTGGCCGCAGTTGAAACAAGTCGGCCTGTACTGCTGATTGTTTTGCTGGTCATTCTGATTATTCTGCTGGCCTAGCTGATTGTGGTGTCGACCACCACCTCTGCCATTGTCGTTCCTACGACCACCTCTTTCATAACGACCTCCACGGCCATGATTTAGGAAACCCTGATGGTGAGGGTTAGAAAGTTCAGCCGCAGGTGTTGTGGACTCATTCTGCGAAACCAGGGCTGGGAGGGCTGGGTTTGGATTGTAGTAGGCTTCTTCTTGTTGCCCTGTTGCAAGCCTTGTGAGCAAAACGTTGCAGGCCGTTTGCCCTTATTCATTCGTAGTTCCCGTAAGATAGTCTACTGTTCAAAGCTAATGGCCCTGTCAACAACCTCCTTGTAAATCTTGAGATCCAAGATCGACAAGGCGTGTCGAATGTCATGGCGAAGACCATTATAAAATTTCTCAGTCTTATCTCCCTCCGTTGAGATGGTGGAGAGAGAGTAGACCGATAATTCTTTGAATTTTCCAGCATATTCTCTGATGGTCATGGTGCCCTGATATAACTTAGCAAATTCCTGGCGTTTCTGCTTTGTCACCGCGCTGGGAAAATACTCATCAATAAACATTAACTCAAACTTTTGCCAAGTCATATCTGCTATATTGACCTATTGGGTCTTCTTTCACTGTGATCCACCATGTGTTTGCGGCACCAACAAGTTGGTAGGTTGCTATTGGAATTTTGCGAGTCTCATCGACACCCATTGCATCAAGAGCCTTCTTTGACTCATCCAGCCACTTTTGCACCTCATCAGTCTCAATGGTGCCAGCGAAAGTAAGAGGTTGGAGCCGCTTGTATTTAGTAATCTGATCGGTTTGAGCTTCCGACCCAATTTTTACAGGTGTTTGAACCGTGGCCACCTGACTGGGCGCGGTCTCACGAACGATCGTTTGAACAGTAACTTTTATTGCTTCAATAAACCCGGCGAAAAAAGTTTCCATGCTCGAAGGCATGACAAAGGGTGCGGGTGGGGGTGGTATTGCCAGCCCAGATGTAGTAGCAGTGTTGGGTGTGGCCTGTGCTGTTGTCGGAGGCGTTGGTTCCTGAATCTCAGGAGGTGCCTCCACTGCGGGACGAACAATACGTGGCCTTCCTCTCTTCCTGGTTTGCATTTTCTCACTGGCAAGGAAAAAAAGAAAACCAAGATTAAGAAACTGTAGCCAAGTATAATGATATAGTATGCTCAGCAACAATTTCGAGAGTACTGCAATATTAAAATCACCTATTTTTCTAAGTATAGTGTAAGGTTTTTGTTGAGGAATCAAAAAATCTTATATATCTCGTATGTTTGGCCATGGTGTAAAAACAAGGTTAGAATGTGTATATAATAAGTAGAAAACTTTGCAAGTATTTAAAATGATTTGGTTCTGGTTGTTTGTGAACATACATATATATTGCATTGAAAATCCATACGAGTCATAAGAATTCTAAGATTTACCTCGGTAAATATCCTGATCAAACGTTCTATCGTAATCTTATGTATTCAGACGCTTACTCTTAGTCTTTTTGATTATTATCCCAGTTCATGTGTCCCATACCACATGAATTTAGTAATAAGGGTGTCAACCAAGTTAAGTTGTATGAACACGGTCTCTAAAAACAATGGCTGAATAGAAGTTCACCAATAGTATCTTCTAAGTTTACTCGTCCTATACCGTGTAAACTTAGTGATAATGTTAGTAATGCAACTTTCTCCAAATGTTTCTTTTCACACAAGGTCATGGGTTTTCTTACTTCCACATTTTATTTAGTATCCTCCAATTTTGTTGTGTCCCATACCACTCCAAAGTTAGTGATACAAAAGAAAGAATGTTTGTAAGTCAGCCCACCAAGGATAGTCTTTTAACAAAACAATTTCATTCATATATATCAAAGAAAAGTTTACAATTCCAGTAATTAATTGTGACTTTCTTGTCTACTACCGCTCCTTCGAGATCTACTGCTACGTAGAAAACGACTACTAACAGAAGGCTGAGAGTTTGCACGCTCTACGTCGGAGTTTTGCAAACGAGTTAATATATTATTGTGGCTCTCTTTTAGTGCAGCAATATTGGATGCCATTTCATCTAACCGTTCAAGTAGGTTAGTCGGTTGTCCCATTGGTGGTTGATGGGTCATTTGTCCCGTAGGTGAAGGGTAGGCCATAGACATTAGGGGAAAGTATTGGTTCATAGGTGGAAAGTAGTGGTTTTGATTGTGCGGGGATCCCCTAACTGGAACCCCTTGGATATTTGGATTTATTTGTGGTGAAAAAGTTTGAAACAATGAGCTTATTGGGATGTTGTGTCCTCCAAGATTTGGTGACACCCAATATTGTTGTTGTTGGTTCACAACAACTTGTGGAATTGGCTGATATTGTACCGTAGGAGTTGGAAGTCTTTGGTATGAAGTGGTGCCTTGAGTTGGCACGTTCCAAGTTGGTGGATTTGCTTGCATACCTTGTCTATCATGACTTTGTGTAGGTTGATTTAGTGTGGCATATAACTCTTCGTCAGTGAATGGTCGATCGGTTGGATCACTATTCAGGGCTGGGTCTGATGTAGGATTTGGATTTGAATCATTATTTGGGCCTTGTTGGACGGGCATCTTGCGTCGACTTTTGCGAAGGCAACGCCCATGCTGATCTCTCCTTCTTTCGGCATTTCTTATCGTCGTGCCGAATACATCTTCGTCAGTTACCCCTCCACTTGTGCCATATGTCTTGAAGATAGAGGATGTTGTAACTGGGTCAGTGACGAGCTTCAAAAGTGGCGACGTTTGCCTCAGATAGTATCCTCATAATCAAGACTCCGTAGCCGAGGAATTCTTTTCTTAAAGGGTGTTGTATCACCCTCAACATTTGTTGGATAATAATGTGAGGTAGGGAGACCGTAATTTTCTTCTCTATGCAGTATAACATAAGAAGTTGAGCCCTTGACATAATGCCTCTAGTCCCCCTTTCTGGCAAGATGTTGCCGTATACAATCTTTCCAAGGCCGGCAAGAGATGGCTTAAGATGATTGTTTGGAAGGTTGGTGTATGTTGCTTGAGTGTATGGCTCTTTGGCGAGGGAATTGAACAATTGTTCATTAGATTCTGCGATCTCTGCAACTGTCTGGGGTTCATGTGGATCAATAATCCTCTCCTCAATCGGAATCTCCAAAAGGCGAGCAATAATCTCGATATTGATAGGAATTTTCGTTCCCATGATTGTTGTCTCCAAATTAGGGCTGATCTCATCTCCGTGAAGTCCTACGTAATTCATGGCTTCATAGAAGGATCTGACCAAGTTGTAAGATACTTGACCCTCGACTTTGGTTATATTTAACCAATCCAGTGTTGCGAGTTTGTCATAAAGGATTGGGCAGACGCGAAGATCTCTATTGTCGATGCTCCTCATAGTCATAACCTCTCTTTTGGACAATTCCGTTAGTCTAGTGAGAATTGGTTCCCTGCTAGTGGAAGTTGTTCCTTTCCTTGAGGCCATTCTTTTGCTGAAAGGAAAATAAATTTGTGTGAAAGATACAAAATATATTCCTAACATTTTTAAAATTTATGCCTTGTCTGCTAGACATTATTTTCGAGTTTTCGTTTGATGTTTATGCCATCATGAAAATTTCTTCATTAGTGATTTGATGTATATATGTCGTATTCACATATGAATGTATAGACATATGTAATCATAACTATATATAGTTTCCAAAAATCAACTATTTGAAATATGTATATATGTCGTATTCACATATGAATGTATAGACATATTTAATCATAACTATATATATAGTTTCCAAAAATCAACTATATATATATATATATTTGAAATTAAACTATATAAAATTCATATATAGTTGTTTTTAAGCCAAATCTTAACTATATATATAATTCATATATATATAGTTCTAGATATATCAAATAAATTTTTTTTATTTTTTTTCAAATAAATTTTTTTTTTCAAATTTTTTTTTCTTTTTTATTCATACCTCATATACACTAAGGTATATAGATATATATATATTCAATCATAACTACACATATAGTTTCTAATAAATCATGACTATATGTATATTTAAATCAAACTATATAAAAATCATATAGTTTTCTAGATATATATTTAATACAAATCTTAACTATATATAATTCATATATATATATAGTTCTAAAGATATATATATCTAGTGAAATTTTTCTTCTCCTAATTAGGTGGACTTGGGCGGGTCGTGGACCGTACTCTCTGATACCATTAAATGTCACACCCCGCCCGGACGCGCCTAAACCGGCGTTACACTCGCGGACGGGGCGCGCATTTGGAACAATAACAATGGTAACAACAGAGTGCGCAACGGAAATACAGTATACACAGCACAAATCTGATTTCATTTAATTCAGAATATTTTTGTACATAAAATGGTCAAGGGAACATACTCCAATCCCCAATGAATTAAACAAAGGGTATAAAATGTGGGCCCCATAACCTGCACCCAGTCCACCCTAATTTCCTGTGAAAAGATTGGATAATAATGGAGTGAGCTTAACACGCTCAGTGGGTAAATAGTGCATGAGTATAACAATTAATAAAGCATACTTCAATATCAAATATCTTAAATACACATGTGAGCATCATAATCAATCAATATGTATATATGCATGACACCGTCTCGTAATGGTTTGATTAACGTACATCGCCTGAATTCACGTACAGGAACGATGCTCTGGATTCATGTACTGATGTCCCTTCCCGGGTGTAGCCGGGTTCTCATGTACGTCCCTCTCCAGATAAATGTAATGAATAGCGAGCAATGCTCCTAACTATTCTATGAGTCATAAACCATATACGTCCCTAGGTGGTGATATGTATGATGCCAATGCATGAACTGGTCTAGTCTACTGGTCTAGTCTTTTCTTGTCATTTAGACTGACTTTGGCAACGTCTGGTGATCCTTATCAGGGTCGGTATCACGACGTGCAAGATTAGGACATTCAATATTACTGTATAAGCTGATAGCTTTCAATAAGACCAACTAGATCAGTCCCCAGTTGAGAGGTGAGACACAAGGTCTGCTTAAATACCAATCGCCTAGAGCAGCCCGCTGCCTCCCGTTCACTATTTAAAGTTATTGAGGACAAGACCGAGTCTAGTTGAGTCAGATTGACCACAAATCCGGCATTATAACAGTGCAATACATAAATTCCAAATATACAGGCATAAGTGCGGCAGTATAAGCAGTATATGACATAATGCAGTGTAAATAAATAGTAGACATAATAATAATTGAATGTAAACTTTAATAAAAGTTATGAAGCACGCAAACCTATGTTTCGTTCCCCACCTTCAAATAAAAACTTCTTCTTTCAGATCTGGCGCTCTCCTCCGGAAAGAACTTCATTGCATTGCACCGCACCGAGAGTCTCGGACAGAGAGTCTCAAAAACTAAAAACTTAGAATGCATGGAAAGGAGAAGAAAATCACAAGAGAAGGTGATTTGGTGTGAGGAATGAGAAATGTGGAGGGTTCCTTATATAGAGATTTTTTGCGCCTGAACGTTCGGGCATGCGCCTGAACGTTCGGTCGTTGCCCAAATAGTAATTGTTTTTTTTATGAAATACAGGGTATTACATATCATAAGTTTGCGTATATCAACATAATATTCTCCATCAATCACGCATTCAACTATTTTCACATTTCAGGTTCATCATGATAAAGTAATGATATAATGATCAATTTCAAAACTTACTGAAATTATATAGCATTGCAGACATACACATTAGTAATTTTGAAGATTAAGTAAATATACCTTAATGGTTCATTTCAAGGTACTGCGAAGTCTTCAACTTGAGCAGTTTCACTTCTTTTGCTGAGAAATGAGTAACAATTGAACATTTTTCTTATTTTGATTCTCCATGTTGTTCTTCTCGTTTGAACTTCAGCAGAAGCTCTTTCACCTTCAATCAAAATTAATATTCTGACAGAGCTTGAAGATGTTGAGGATTCTTTTCTAATGTATAGATTAATCAGAGTTGACTCATCCTCGTTACCAAGCTCACTTGCATTTCCACTTAGTAGATTTGCCAATGCATCTTCTCTCTCGGATGATGTTTCTAATCCACTTAATATATAACCTATCTCTCTAAAACTAATTTCAAATGGTTTCGAAAAATCTTCTAAAAATTGTATTTTATACTTCCATTCTTTTGGAAAACTATCAAGAAAGTATTTGACTAATATAGAGTGAGAAATAATTTTTCCAAAACTTTCAAGGTCTTTTGAAATTCTCAAAAATCTTTCCATAGCAGTACTAATGGACTCTTTATCTTAGAAACTTGAAGTGAGTGAGTGCATCCTCTAATGTTCCAATCTGATTTCTGGTTTCTTCACTTCCTTCCATGGATTTTAACAAATCTTGAAAGTCATTTAAAGACATTTCCCACGGATTAAAAGTTTCTCCTATGCTAATCATTTTTTCATTTCAAGCTTTTGGATGTTTATCACCAAAGTATACTATAGCTATACCTGTAGGTATCTCTCGGCCAAACTCTTTCATTCCATCAAGGATGGACTGAAACATGTTTATAGACACATCAAGGGACTCATTTTTAGTAATTTCAAAGTTATCAAATAACTTCTCATACTCCTTGAGTTTTTCATCACGATTTTATGATTCCTCTCCGTGTATTTCCTTAAGTGTTTCCAAAATCTCTTTGGCTGTTTCGTGATAACTGACTCTATCCAACACTTCAATGGGTAAGCTACAAAGTAAAGCATAAGCAGCTTGAGAATTGAGACTATATTGATGTTTTTCACACTCAGTCCATAACTCTGGAGGTTTGTTGGGAGGGGTGTAACCGTTTACAACCATTTCCCATAGACTTACATTTTGGGATGTGAGAAAGACTTTCATCACTCTCATCCATTCCTCAAAACATTCTTTTCTAAACAATGGCGGTCTATTCAAAACCTGTCCTACTTCTATGACTTGACCTTTGGTCATTCGTGCCATTACTATCAAAGAAATTGTTAAGTTCTTTTGATGATAACCCTCTCTGATACCAATTGTTGACACAGGTGTGTCCAAGAGGAGAGTGAATTAGACACAATGATCGATTTAAAACTTAAATAAAAACTTACAGTAATGACAAACAATTAATTCTGAAAATAAATAAATATTTCACAGATGATTAATAGTGGTTCGGCTATGTGCCTACCTCCACTACCCAACCTCCTTAGTCAGGATGTAACACCCTATACTTTTGGTCAAAATTTTACGTTGACTTATATGTATACTGAGGAGTATAATACGTGTATAAGTACATGAAAGTCATATGTATGTGTGTTAAGTAGGCATGTGTATGTGTTTGTGTGTTTATAAAGTACAATTAGATTATTAAAATCCAAATAATGTGTTAAGTTAGGTGTATGTATATATAAAAAGAAAAGATGTGGGGAGTTGGTTTATTAAGTTAAATGAGGGAGCACGAGATCTTTAAAAAAAAGATCTCTCACTTTAATCTCTCTTTCTCCACGTTTTAGGAAGAAAAAATAAAGAGAAAAAAGGAAAGAAAAAAAGAAAGAAAGAAGAAAGGAAGAGGGGAAAAAGAGGAGAAAGAAGAGGAAACGCCAGATTTTTGCCGAATTGGGACCCACGGTAAGTGATTTTCACTCTATTTCTTTGTGAAATTAATATTTAAGCTAGATGTAATGATTCCTTTAGAGTAATTTTTGCTATGGGATCCATTTTACCATGTTTCCGAAATAGGGTTTGTCCCAACTTGAAGAAAAATTTGTTAGGAAGGATGAAAAACACTTCCGAGACTGTCCCAAGTATGTGGTTAGATTTCATTTATTTGTTCATTTAAAATTTTTATAGCAGTTAAAAGTTGGATTTGATACTGGAGACCTTCAGAACCCTATTAAAACCCAATGAAACTCCTATTTGAGACTGTAGAAAGATAGATTTACCAATTCCAGATATTTCGATGTTAAGATCATAATTTTTGGATATAATTTGATATTTTTAGTAACTAAATATAGGGTTTTGGTGAGTAAAATTAACTTTGGAGACCTCTGTGAACATGTAAAACCTTAGTGAAACACCTGTTGAGGGTGGTAGAATGATAGTATGACTGATTTTACATGTGTCGATGTGGACAAAATAATTTTAGGAATGTTCTATATTTTTAATAACATTGATATATGTTTTCAGTAGAAAAATGAAACTGAGAATTATTGAAAATATGATTTGGAAATGTATTTTCACTGTTTTTTTCTTGTGGAAATATCTAGATTGACGGTAGAAACGGTATAGTAGCATTTTCAACTGCTTATGAGTCCTAAATTGAGTTGGAATTTGAATTCATGGAATGTGTATAATATTTTTCAAGTTGCTAAAGTAAGAATTACTGGTGAATAAGAAAGACTTGGATCAAATGGAATATATTTGAATGAGTAATACAAGTAAGTGTGGTTAAGTGAAATAGATTAGAATTATAAATGAATTGCAAATGTTTATTGGTGATTTGAAGTGAGTTGCAAAATTAAATATGTAAATGAAAACTGAGTATTTATGCGTGAAATGGATATGAATAAATGAAATTGATTTATAGAATGGTCATTACAGGTTGAGTTAGTTAGATTTAAATTGGAACTAGACTCGGAAGCGATGATGATTGTATTTTAAGTTGGAAAGTCATGTACTGTGTGTAATCCTTACTTTTGGTTTTTATGTATAGCATTGGTATATAATATGAAAGTGTTTGTGAACTAAGCATATTAATATATGTATTCGAATGGTTGTTTGAAAATCATAAAATGATTTGATGCATTAGAGCATGCCAATGGACGTTACTGAAATAGGTCATTGACATGGAAAACATTTCTCTGGGTCTAAATCTCAGAGAACAGACTCACAGGATTGATGGTTTTAGTAATCCTGGTCGGTGCATTCCCAGCATGAGATAAAAGACGTAGAAATGGGGTAACTTGATAAATGAGTAATTTGAGGTCGGTACACTCATCATCGATGCATAATGAGGAGTAGACTCACTCAATTATTTAGAAGGAGAGAGATGAATGATGATTTTTTATAGAAATTTGCATTGTTTTAGAACTAAATGCATGTTCATGAATTATATTGTGCATATATGTTATTTATGTTTCACATGCATATGATTTAAAAGCTTTGAAATAAGTTTCATGTTTTTATATATGATGCATACATGATACCAGAGGTAGGATTATTCACTGAGCTTGTTTGCTTACAATATTTTCCATTTCTTCCAGGTTTTGATAGGAAGGGAAAAGGGAAAGCTCAGGTGTTATAGTTGTTGGACTCTTGATTTTCTTTTTGATGTATGTTTTGATATTTTGGGTTGTATTATGACTTTGTATTTTGATGTATATACTTGTAACATTATGATATCTGTATAATTATCACATAGATGAGATATGAGATGTTTATGAAATTTACACAAGATCTGAGGATCAGTAGGCACTATATATGGATATTTGATTCCAATGAAACTATTGTTTTGTGGAAATTGAATATGATTTTATTAGGTGGCGTTTGGACTTATGATTTTATAATTTTTATGAGGAGACTCTGCCAATTGTTTTTTTTTTGGAGAATTGGGTTATTTAGTTAGGCTAACAGGGTCTCAGGTATGTTAGTGTACAACATACTTGGAATTTTGTGTCGGTCATGACGTCACCCAAGAAGGGGTCGCGACACAGTATTTCTAACTTCACTAAACAATCCTCTTACGGGTGAAGACCAAACCATTATAATTTTCTCAGCTTAACAAGTGTGAGAACAACCTTACAACTCTCAACTTACAGGTGTGAGACCTACCTACACTCTTAGCTTTGCAGGTGCAAGACAACCTACACTCTTAACTTTACAAGTGCAAGACAACCTACGCATTCAACTTCACAGGTATGAGCAAACCACTAACTGTCCTATCTTAACAAGATAACTTTCTATAACTTATACAATTACAATTATACAACTCGATACAAATGAAAGATAATCAATTCAGTACAGCTGTATCCTATGAACCTTTACTCGAATGAACCTTTTCAACAGTAAGAAGATAAGTTTGAAGCAACTGAAAAATTAAGTAAAATATCTTTCTCTTTCACTGAGTTTTTAAGAGATATAAAATATAAGATGTAAGCATGCAACAAAAAACTTCTGCAAAAGAAAATCCTTTTTCAAAAATAGATTTTGCAAACTTGCAGATTTTGAAATTGGAAGTTCGACTAACATTCAAAACGTTTTTGCACAAAAGATTTTCCAGTTGTTTTTTATTTGATTATGGAACTCTCTTTTTATAAAGCGCTTTGTGCGCCAAAGCTGTTACATTTGAATTTGAAATAAATTTCAAACGTTGAGTCAAAATGACTTGATTCTTACATGAAAATGATAAGTTTAGTTTTTGTAAAAATGGTCTGGTTCGATTCAGTTATCATGAAAATAGAAATGATCTGAAATTCACTGTTCATGCAACTGAATGGTCAGTAGTCAAGTGACAGTCACTTTGAACATTAGCATCCTGATAGATTATCAGCGTCCTGAAGTAAATTGTTATGAAAATGAAGTTTTACTGACTTATTCGGGGAGGGCGCTAATATCACATTAGCGTCCTGATGGCAACTGCTGGTTTTTTAAGTTTGGTTCAATGAGAGCGTTAATACTCAATCAATGTCTTGCTTTGAACGATGAACATTCAAACCCAGAAACCATCAACGCCCTGATAGTCCATTAGTGCCCTATTGTGTTGGCTCAATATTAAGTGACTACTCAGTACATTAGTGCCCTGATGGCCCATCAACATCCTGAAAGACACTGAAAAATATTTTTTCTAGAAATTTGATTTTTTAACACTCGATTTAGTCAAATCAACACTTTAGCTTTTTGAATCAAATCAATCATTTGGAAATCATGCAAATAATTCAAAGATTAATTGAAAAAACCCTTTGAAATAAGTCGATCAAGATCATTTTCTTCAAAATTCAAAGAATTTAGAAAAGACACACACACACACACACACACACACACACACACACACACACACACATATATATATATATATATATATATATATTTGCTGAGAAAGGTTTCGAGGAATGTTCTACATTCTAACGTTTTACCTTTTTTTATCTTGATCTTGATAACTTGACTTGCCATAGATTCATTTGATTGAGTTATCCTTAAGACTTGATTGTCTTCCAAACTCATTTGCTGAAACACTCCAACAAAATCATTAGATCACAAGATTTAGTGATTTGGAATCATCAAAACATTCTTTCATTTGGTTCTTCATGAGATAACAATATAAGATTAAGCACTACACACTTATCAATATTATATGACAAATGACTAGAATGACTTAATGGATGAGAAGTATATAATCAATCAAGTTCTTTTTTTTTCTCATTATAGTTGACTAAACCTACTTGTTCGATAAAGACTTAGGCTCATGGTCAACTAGGTTTCTTAGTATGAATTTTTCATGAAGGATTCAATATGATAGCAAGAAACTGATTCAATAACAATTTATGGAAATGACTAAAATTTCATAAGATAGTCATTCCATTTAATTTTCCTTCAAGTAGGAGTGAATAAACTATAAATCAAATGTTGAGTTCGCTTATTCACCCTAGAAGGAAGAGATTCATGTTTACATAAGTTTCTATAATTGTTTAGGATCATAAAATAAGCACATCAATCAATTTTTAAAACTTATAATGAAACACAAAAATATATTTGCAAGCTCAGAGAATAATAAGATTCTTAGAACAAGAGCATACATGAAAACAACATATGTAAACATAATCATGACAAAAGGATGGTTAATGGCAAGAAAAAGTCATGATATTGCATTTTGAACATGTTTTCTTCTAATATAATAAACATTCATTTAAAGAAGGCAACCAAACATTTATGATCATGTAAGCATGATGATACAAGATAGATAAGCAAATCACA
Organism: Paratinospora sagittata; assembly: GCA_035771175.1. Lineage (NCBI taxonomy): Eukaryota > Viridiplantae > Streptophyta > Magnoliopsida > Ranunculales > Menispermaceae > Paratinospora > Paratinospora sagittata. The sequence goes on along the minus strand of CM069611.1, from coordinate 20,049,524 downwards.
CATCAATGCTCATTCATGAAAGCTATCATGTTCATTTTTCCAAGTATATGACAAATCTATTTTGAATAAAAAGTGAGGACCATTTTAGTCATTTAAATTTAATTCACTTCTAAAGGAATGAATACAAGTAGTTGTAAATCAAAGCATATGATATTCATTCAAATAGCATGTGAGATCAAAGTCTTTTGAAATTTATGAATTATGGAAAAGCTTATGTGAATTGATTATCCTTGTAAATGCACTAAGACTTTAGAACACGAGTCTTAGTTTTAAACAATAAATAATGATTTCTAGAGACAAAGAATTTATTTCTAATTCAAGGTCTCTAAGAAGATCACTTTATTTTCTTTTGTTTGCTCCTTAGAATATTCGATTAGGCTACGAATGAAGGATCAACTAAATTCCTCTTTTCTATGATATGATTAAGGATCATTAGTGTAACACCCTGTAGTTTTAATTAAATACATACGTTGACTTATTCATATATCGCGATGTATAATATACGTATTTTATACGTACGAGGCAAATATATGCGTGTATGAAAATACATGCTATATTTAAGGGGTATTAGTAAATAAATAAAATTATTAAATTAAATGATGAATTTAATAAATAATTATATGAGAATTGTTTATGAAATGAATGATATGAAATAAATTTATTACATGATATGAAGTAAATTAAATAATTTAATGGGGGAGTTGTTTTACTAAATGATATTGGTAGCTTGGGATCAAAATCTTGGATGCTCATCTTATTTTCTCATTTCCCAACGTTTTGGTTTTACAAAACGTAGCAGAGAAGAAGGGGGAAAGAAGAATGGACGAGAGAAATGATGGTTTTGCAGCCTATTTGTCTCGTGGGTAAGTCATTTTCGCTCTTTTTCGTCACAAAATTGATCTTTAAGCTACGTGTGACGTTTCTACCGATATAATTTTTGCTATAGGAGGTGTTTTACAGTGTTTCTAAAAATGGGGTTTGGACCCACTTTGAGTGAAAACACAAAGAAATGATATATTATCACTCTTGTAGATGTGTCGATACTAGATATATAGTTTATTTGTGTCTATGTGTAATATTGGTGTCTTACAGCTGTCGGAAGCCAAATTTGACATTGGGGGCCTTGGAAACCATGTCAAATACTCCGGTGAAATCCTGGTTTGAAACCATAGAATTATAGAGAATTGAATTCCAGAAAGTTCGATACCAAAATTATGATTTTTGGGTATCGACTAATATTTTTAATATATGCCTGAATGAATTCGGTAAATACGACAAACTTGGACATTAGTGGAAATGTGGTCAAAAAACCTATTTCTATTGTCCATTACCTTAAAAATAATCATGAGGGCTATGTAAAATATTTGGGACGCCTCACGTGATTTTTAGACCGGAATGGAATTATGAGAATTAATTGTATGAATTGGAGAGTTAGAATTAAATGACTAATTGATAAAAAAAAAATTATAATGATTTGAAAATTGATTATGGATTATCTGGAAATGAATATATGACAGGATTATATTGTTGATTGGATACGAATATTAGAGTGGTTGTAGAGAGCATGTCTACGTGGTTCCACTGTGAGTATTTCTTTACTCTGATTATTTTATATATGACATTATAGATATAAAATGCTTTTAATTTGATAAGCATGTTATGATTATTGTGCATCAGTTAAATTTATGAAATGATTTTAAAATGAAGCACACATTAGATTTGCAAGTGTAGACTAACCGCATGAGGTCGATTCTTGGGTAAGCCTCAGGAACTAGTCCCATGTGAGTAATTGGATTTGTAGTCACATACTAGAGGATTGTCCTGGTTGAATTAAAACCCAAAATTGATGATTATATGAAAATGAGTAATGAAAGAACTGTGGCTACTCTTGTTGCGGCCAAATGAGAGGTTAGACCCACTCTATTACTTGGAAAGAGGGAGATGAATAGAAATGTTTTAATCCATTATTGCATCTCTTGAAAATGGAATTATGATGATCGTGTGTGTATTTCTTTCCATGTTTCATGTTATGTTTTGTTTATTAATGTATATATAATGTCATTGTTAGAAATATTCGCTGAGCTTGTTGTAGCTCACTTTATCTTCTCAACATTTTAGGAAAAGACCCCTAAAGGAAAGAGGAAGGCTGGAAGGGTCGTAAGGAGTAGTTGATTATATATATATATATGTATCATCTAGCGGGGTGTGGGATGTATGTTATGTTAATGGATGTTGACTATGGATATTTTGGTTTATGATGCTATGAGATGCCGGATATATTGATATGTGAGTTATGATAATGATATGTGTGGTTTGATAAATGTGAATAATGTTTTGCTTGTGATAATTAGGTTTGTGATAGTCAATTTTTAAGGGGAGATTATGCCAAAATTTTTATGAATATGAAGGTATAAGAAGGCTGACATAGTATTGTATACGTCGATGTGACATATATAGTATTATGTGCCGATCGTGACGCCACTAGGACAGAGTGGGTCGCGAGAATTAGTAAGCATAGGGAAGGTCTCCTTGGTTGGGTTGGAGAAGTGACTTTTAAAGTCTTCTCATGATTGCTAAGAATGAAATTCTTAGACTAAACTTGGTCAATCTCCAAGGAAATGAGTGAGGTGGCTATTTGATTATCATTTGAAATGAAGGCCACTATTACTTAATAAGAATCTTGTACTTTTCAAAAGATATGAATCATTTTGATCCAAAAGTGCAAGAGATATGGACTCTAATTCTTAATTCTTAATTCTAGTCCATTTGCTAGGATTATGAGAATACAAACATATATACGAGCAATTCAACCAATTTAATTCTAAACAAGCTCACATCAACGAAAATATTGTATCATGCTCAAAATTTCTTAAGATATTAAATGGATGAATATATTCATCATACACATACCATTTAATACAAGCATACATTCTTATGATATAACAAATGCATAAAGTATGCTTTGAACAACTGAAGAAAAATATACAATATAAGCCTACAGAGATAAGTTTCAAATTACATACTTAGCATGCTTTGCACCCATCAAGCATTAAACAATGTAAATAAGCATTTAACAAGTTCAATGCCATAGACTATCATAGGCAAGCATAGGCTTCAAAAGATAAGGTAATTTGATCAAACCTATCCTTCTTCCAAATGTTAAGAAATAATATGAATTGCACAATTGACATCAAATATAAAGAAGTTTGCCTAGAAATGTCTAAGGCCTATAAACTATAGGCAAATGAATTTTGAATATGGTTCAACAATATATTTATGTAATTCGGTGAACCATAGTGTTAGGAGCCCATACTCCTTTGGATTTTGTAATTTTAACATCTAGGAGTAGTTCCTTTGGTACCCATGCCATTTTATGATTTTTATTCTTAACAGGATATGTGAAGCTCCTATGACATGTCTTGGACTCAAAAGTATCTAACATTTGATTCGCCCAATTGTTTCTCTAAAGTGGTGTTTTCATTTTCTATGTCCTCTTTTTCTTCAAGAATGTTCTCTTTCTCCTCAAGAACATTGTTGTAATCATTTGGGTGAGTTTCCAACTCATCGTAACATTGGATATCATGTTCTTGAGTGTCTCATTCTTTTGGATGAGTTTGTCAAAATCTATTTGAAGTTTTTCATGAGCTATAGACAAATCATCAAAAGAGAGATTAGTGACATTAGTAGAACATTTATCATTATTGGAAATAAAGAAAATATGTTCTACATTTTCCTTATCTGAAGATATGAAGATGAGGAAGCATATGAAGCATCATAGAATTCTTCTAATCTAATCCAAATATCATTTGATGAAGCACAAGAAGAGACTCTATCTATATCCTTTTAGGAGAGGCTATTGAGCAAAATGTCCTTAGCTAGACCATCAAGCCTAACTAGATGTTTTTCTTTTCTATCTCATTTCTTCTTGAGTTTGGGGACCTTAACCCCATTTATGGTCCTTATGGGTGTAAATGATCCATTTGAAATAATTTTCCACATGTCAAAAGATTGAGCCTTAATAAAAGCTCTCATCCTAATTTTTCAAGACGTAAAGTTATCTATATTAAGCATTGGAGGTGAAAAAGGGTTATCACCTAAGTCAAAACAGATCGAAATTGCTATTAGATCTTTAGCCCAATGTGGTTAGACCTTAAACTAAGAGTGTAATACCCTGTATTTCACAAAAAAAAGTACTATTTGGGCAACGCCAGAACGTTCGGGCGCATGCCAGAACGTTCAGGCGCATGACAGAACGTTCAGGCGCATGCTAGAACGTTCAGGCGCATGACAGAACGTTCAGGCGCATGCCCGAACGTTCAGGCGCAATGCATGCCCGAACGTTCAGGTGCATGACAGAACGTTCACGCGCATGCCAGAACGTTTAGGCGCATGACAGAACGATCAAGCGCATGCCAGAACGTTCAGGCGCAAAAATCTCTATATAAGGAACCCTCCTCATTTCTCATTCCTCACACCAAATCACCTTCTCTTGTGAATTTCTTCTCCTTTCCACTCATTCTGAGTTTTTAGTTTTGAGACTCTCTGTTCGAGACTCTCGGTGCGGTGCAACGAAGTTCTGTCCGGAGGAAAGCGCCAGATCTGAAAGAAGAAGTTTTTATCTGAAGGTGGGGAACGAAACATAGGTTTGCGTGTTTCATAACTTTTATTAAAGTTTACATTCAATTATTATTATGTCTACTATTCATTTACACTGCATTATGTCATATAATGTTTATACTGCCGCATTTATGCCTGTATATTTGGAATTCATGTATTACACTGTTATATTGCCGGATTTGTGGTCAATCTGACTCAACTAGACTCGGTCTTGTCCTCAGTAACTTTAAATAGTGAACGGGAGGCAGCGGGCTGCTCTAGGCGATTGGTATTTAAGCAGACCTTGTGTCTCAGGTCTCAACTGGGGATTGATCTAGTTGGTCTTACTGAAAGCTATCAGCTTATACAAGTAATATTGAATGTCCTAACCTTGCACGTCGTGATACTGACCCTGATAAGGATCACCAGACGTTGCCAAAGTCAGTCTAAATGTCAAGAAAAGACCAGACCAGTAGACTAGACCCGTTCATACATTGGCATCATGCATATCACCACCTAGGGACGTATATGGTTTATGACTCATAGAATAGTTAGGAGCATTGCTCGCTATTCATTACATTTCTCTGGAGAGGGACGTATAAGAGAACCCGGCTACACCCGGGGAGGGACATTAGTACGTGAATCCAGAGCATCGTTCCTGTACGTGAACTTATGCGATGTACGTTCATCAAACCATTACGAGACGGTGTCATGCATACATACATATTGATTGATTATGATGCTCACATGTGTATTTATGATATTTGATATTGAAGTATGCTTTATTAATTGTTATACTCATGCACTATTTACCCACTGAGCGCGTTAAGCTCACTCCATTATTATCCAATCTTTCATAGGAAATTAGGGTGGACTGGGTACAGGTTATGGGGCCCACATTTTATACCCTTTGTATAATTCATTGAGGATTTTTGGGAGTATGTTCCCTTTACCTTTTTATGTACAAAAGTATTCTGAATTAAATGAAATCAGATTTGTACTGTGTGTGTACTGTATTTTCGCTGCGCACTCTGTTGTTACCATTGTTATTGTTCCAAATGCGCGCCCCGGTTTAGGCGCGTCCGGGCGGGGTGTGACAAAGAGCACCCCCTCCAATACCACTTGTTGGACACCCAAGAGGGGGTGAATTGGGTGTTATGGCCGGTTTTGGCAAATTCTAAGTCCTAGGTAGAAATCCTTGATTAAATTAAGTTATATACTCAAATTAATTCAAAGTGCAAAAATTTAAAACATTGCACACAAGGATTTTTTACGTGATTCGGAAAACCTTTTCCTACTCCACGCCTAGAGTAACCTTCTCTAGGATTCCACTATACTATGATTCACTTCAATGGTGTGAATCAAACCGTTACAATGTCTTTTTCAAGGTTCAAGGCAAACTTATCCTTTTTTGAGCTAAGGAGGAACCTACAACTTCCGTTTGCGGGACAAGGAAGAACTGAAAATCCTTTTCGCAAGTTAAAAATGAACCACTTGTTCCTTTTTTGAGGGTAAAGGAAAAGCCAGTTTCCTTTTCACAGAATAAGGAAAAACCAATTGACCCTTTTCAAGATAAAGGGTAAAACTAGACTTTGATTCCAACCTTGGAATCACAAGTGAATCAAATTCACTTTACTTGATTCATTTCAACTAGAAATAAACCAAAAAGACAAAGTACAATTATTAAATGTTTGTTATAAATAAAAAAACAAGTACAATACGCTCAATCATACAAATGCCCAAATACAAGATATGAAAATTTAAGCTCAATGTGAAGAGAGGCCTGACAATGATATTAACCTTTCTTGTAGCCATATTTGCTCAAATGAATGATTTTGAAGAAGCTTTAAGTAACGCAAAATGAGAAAGCTTGAAATCCAATCTTCAAATCAATATCTCTAAGTTCTAGGGTTTATGAAATAGGAAAAATGATTTGATTTTGAAAAACACTCCCTAGAATCACATGGATGTCTTTCTTATGTTTAAAATGGCCTAAGTGCATGTATTTATAGTTTAAGAATGAACACTAGTCGTTAAACACAAGTTACTAGCCGTTGGAAACTCAAAAATCAAATTTTTGACCGTTGGAATGGCGTCCCGACAGTCACCTATGCATACCCGCAAGCCCAGAACCCAGAAACAGGTCAATAGCGCGCTTCTCAAAGCCTAATGCGCACTTCTAGGAAATCCAGTCGACTAGTTTCATCAATCTTGACAATGGTTTTTCGTATTTTATTTTCATTTAGCTACCCGATCTATCCTACACCAAATATAGGCATATTATACCTTAAAATTCATAGAAAGCTCACCATCCATTGGTAACATTTCTAAACCCATTTGAGAAGGCTAGCAAACACTTGGCTTGCAGTCGAGTAGTTTTGTGTTAGTTTTCCATTAGGTTTTTTTGTTTTCTGAATTTTCAAAAATCTAACTTTATGAAATTATTTGGAGAACAAAATATGATGAAAGCACATCAACTTTGATGATTAAAACACTTTAAAATCATTTCAAATAAAGAGAACAAGTCCAAGTACAAAACAAATTGAACTTGAAAACTTAAAACAATAAGTTTTGAAAAACTTTGTAGAAATGTGATTTTGATTAAAATAATTGCAAATAAAATTCAAACAAGATTGAAATAGTTTAAGAAGATAAACTAAACATGTTTAAACAATTTTAAATTATTTTTAAAGAAAACTTAATGCATGAATGACTTTGACAAAAATATGCAAGTGTGAAGTATGTGCATGCATGATTTTTTAAGACTGATTGAGCAAAGATGAAAACAAGGATGTTACATCCTAATTCTAGACATACAAGGACTCAACATCTTTGTCTTCATTCATTCAAAATGTCCAATTGTCCAAGCTTTAAATGTCCTTGATCATTTTCTTTGATCTTTTGCTTAAGGGACTTCTTCAACTTGAAGAATTGGATCTTGCATTGGCTCTTTTTCACTTTAGGTGTTGAAATATACTAGATGAAATCATTAACACCAAAAGTTATATTATTTGTTAGCATCAGAACGGAGAAAAACTAAGCAGAAAACCTCTTAGGTCAATAGTTGGTCGTCGTCTCCTTCATGTATGGATAAGGCTCGGAGCTGTGCTCTGAGAAGAGCAACAACAGAGCTGTAAATCCATTTTGGGGTGCCCTGGATTTTAAGGATCTCCTTTGTGGGCAGGGTTAGATGGTCTTGCTTCTTAAAGTAGTAAATTTTTGCATTTAATGGAGTTGACCATTCCATCCGAAAGATGATATCTAAATCCTCTATGTTCATTACCAGAAGATCTGCTGGTATGACCTCGCCTGACATTCCAAGGTCGCATTGAGAGCATTTTTCATATAAATCTCTGATCCTATTGGTGTCGAAACACAAATGGTCATATCTATTGGTTCTGATTACAAGCCAAGTTGTTTAACCAAAGGTGAGGAAATAAAAGAATGGGTGGAACCTGAGTCAAATAATACATGGACCATTGTATTGAAAAGAAGAAAAGTACCTTCAACCATGTTGTTATCCGAGAGTGGCTGTTGAGCCACAACATAAGCATGTCCTTGTTGTCTCTTGCTTGGTTCTGCTGCCTAGGTGGGTTGGGTGCGATAAGGGCAATCTGTTGTACTGGCAAAACAGGGGTTCTTTGTTGAACGGGAGGTTGTTAAGGTGGGTTGGGTGCGATAAGGGCAATCTGTTGTACTGGCAAAACAGGGGTTCTTTGTTGAACGGGAGGTTGTTAAGGGAAGTTTCGTTATAGATGGCCAGTTTGTCCGCAAAGATAACAAGCCTTTTGAAGGTAAGGTTGTTGTTGTTGTTGTTGGTTTTGCATTATCAAATTATTTTCGAATAGTCTTATTCTTTTATGGAGTGTACTCTAACCGATGCACACTACTATGCCCATTGCTCAACAAAGTTGACCTATTAATTAGTAAATTAAATTAGCAGTAAATAGAAGTACAAATAGTTAAAAAAAAATGTGTGTTATTTACAATATATAAATAAAAGCGGAAAAGAAAAGAGATAAAAGAAAAAGGAAAGAATCTTGTACTCTTTATGGAAAAGCAAAGAGCTTGAGTTATCTAATGCTTCATATGAGGGATATTCATTAGCTTTTTTTATCTCAACTTTCTCTCTCTCCTCATGTTCTCTTTCGAGAATAACCTCATAGATCAAATATTATAAAACAATGAGCTTAACTCTAAAAATTCAATTTAAATCATAAATCCCATGACTTAGTAGTGGTCCACTTGATTACAAGCTATATGATAACTAATTAGTTCCCTTTTGAATACTTTATTGTTAAATTAACTAATTAAGATCCATCTATTTCTTTGGGTTGGAATCTACCATGCTCATCCTCCCCAAGCAAGCTTGATACCCTTATCATCCATTGATCTTTCTTAATTTCCAGTGCTTCTGCAAGCAGAGATCTATCCTTACCTTGTGTCTCAATTTTGGGTTCTTAATTTATTTTTTCCCCAACTTTCAGTACTTGTAGTCTTTTCCCCCCAGATGTCTGTTGCAATCATTTGATGCTGAATCAGTTCTTCCTTCCTGTAGAAAACAGGGAAATAAGAAAACCCCTAGAGATTAATGTGAAGTCGGTGGCAGTTTAACTAATTAGGTAAGATGTAGAGAAAAACGATATATAAATGCATGCATATACGTTGTGTACAGAGGTATGGCTTCCAAATAGAAATTAAATAAGAAAACACAAGCTCATGCAATACAGTACAGTTAAAGCATTGAATGAAAAATAGAGCTCTTTTTTTCTTTTTATGTGGTAATTTATGGAGCTTTTCTATCACAAGCAAGTAAGAGAAACTAGCTATATATAGCCTAATCATCTTGCATGGCTTCCTAGGATGTACATGTACTTTCTAGTAACGGCGACCTACATTAACCCATGATGATTTTGTTGCGATTAAAAGGAAAGAAAAAATAACCTGCTTATTATTCAGCCATTATCGGTCTGGGGCCGGAGAGGCCAATGGAAGCCGGTTTGTATCCTCTTGTTGAACTGGTTCCATCCCATTGCTTGAGTTTGAGTTATCTTCACTTTGATGATCAGACTGCGCATGCCTCCTTCTCTTTAAGATGTAGTATATAACTCGCAAACTGGCTACAATTCCAATCGCTATCACTAATGGTACTATGAATTCCTTTGCAGAATGGCCACCTTTGCACCATAGGAAAACTGGTGGGCATCCCATATTCAAGATGATATAAAATGGAAAGACAATTTCGAAAGAGATAGAGAATTCTATCAAGATCTCTAGTAGCTGGATTCCCTCAAACCTTGGTTTACCGTTGTGTTGGTGCATTGCATTGAAGAGTTAGATAACAATGGTGTCACGTTTGGTAAAGTGATTTTATGCAAAAGAGGATGGGATATGAGGGCATGATGTGGGCACTATATAAAGTAAAAGGAAAGTTTGATTCCCAGATAAAACATCAAAATAATGTTCATATCGGCCAAAGATCAATGCATCATGTAATGAGCTTTTAAATGCGATAAAGATGATCAAAATTTTAATTAATTGAATGTATATATTTTTAAATATATTTCTGCGAGATGTTATAAAATAGTGAAAATATAAATTTTTCATAATTTATACGCTATGTATGCACAGCTTTGTATAATTCATATATTGTTAGGAATTTGGTTTCCCCCCAAATTCTACACCAAGATCATACTATTAGAAATATCAACAATAAAAAGAAATACAAGAAAAATAAGAATCACAACATAAGAATTTACGGGGAAAACTCCAAAACCGGAGAAAAACCTCGGGCATTACTGCTTGACCAAGGTCTAAATACTTAATTACGGAGGTAAATATATTATTTTGAGGAAAAGAAAAGCTGGTTGCAAGTTTGAATTTGGACTTACTAAATAAAAACATGATGCACCCAAAAAGAAAAGTAAATAAAAACATGAAAAAATATATATTGTTATAATTAAAAATATTAATTAATGCCCTTTTTCCAATCTAGCTTAGCAAAGGCTCATTAGGATGTGATCCCCCGCCCCCTCCTCCCACCCAACCCCCCTTCGCATTACAAAGGGAGTTAGAGTATTTTGAGAAAAATAAACATCCTAAGAAGAGATAGTTGGGCATAAAGTCCAACGTTAAGTGTGAGATGATTTTGACAAAATGACACTAGTTCTTAATAGAAAACGGCGTGATGATCAATACACACTACTATTGCAGTGACCAACATAATTTTTTAGGCAAATTTCATCGTTTAGACCTTCAAATTATCGTTTTTGGTATTTAAAAAAAGTTTTGTTTTGAGTCTAACTCAAATTAGGTTAGTTCAATTTTAATTTCGTTTGTTGCTATGCGATCTATGTCGCGATGTCTTTCTTTTTAGATAGTTTTATGATATTTTCTATTTTTGGCAAAATTTGTTATTTGGATATAGAATAACACTAAGTTTAGAATTTTCGTATCCTTTTGCCTCTTTCCTCGATATTCTTTTGAATTAACGAGTTTAGAGAAAATGAGCTTTGTCTTTCCTATTCACCCCTTGCATCAATTGGTATTAGAGTTGCGTTCGTTCTTCCACCATGCCTCTAAGAATACGACAACAGGAAGCCTACCTTGAGGAAGTGAATAGACCTAACAATCTTGCATAGATTTAGTAGCAGGTTGCTCAATTGACGCAACAAGTTGTTGCATTGTTGCAAAACCCCCAGGTACTACAACAGAGGCAGCCTTGGAGGGAAGATTCAAACTCGAATCTTATAGAAGTTGATACGAACGATGATGGTAACACATTCTCCTAGAATTAAGGGATTGATATAAGCAAATATTCTTAATTAGTAATTGTAACGCCCTGTACCCCAGGCTGGCATCATCTTTACCTGTAGGATACTAAGATATGCATATTTATACATGTATGACTCGTAGAAACCCCACATATTTTGTTGGTTCAGAATTCCTTAGGCTTAGAAGCCAAATGGACCCGATTCGATAAAGTTCCGGTTGCCCGTACCTTGGGAATTAAAAGGCCAAATTGACTATGACCTCGAGATGTGTGCCCCAGATCACAACACGGACCTCACAGTTGTGTTCGGAACACAATTTACATAAAAATTCATATAAGGTATGTCTTGCTTTGATTTCGTAATGGCCGAGAGCAGGACATCGAAAAAATATAAATATATATATAGAGAGGAAGAAATTTCTATAACTGATTACATCAATGGGTTGATTTCCTAGATTCGTGTTCCGATTGAGCTGAAATTTTGGCAGCTTATTCTTCTCTGATAGGTCTTCATTCTGAACGGTGAAGATCTTGATCGAAGTTGTTTACTGTGAGTTATAGGCTTCCAAACACGACTTCTCAGATTTACAGATTTTCTTACACAGTTTTGATCAAATGGTTGGATCTCGCATTTGCACCGTTAGATTGAGTTGAGATTTTACCAGCAGGTTGGTAACTCACGCAGACAAATTTTAACAGTTAGATGTTAAATTTGTGACTCTTTTACAAAAATTGATCATCTAAGTGCAAGTAATTGTAGCATAAAACTTTTTATTTATAAAATTGTCTTTTATTTTGTGTGGGGCCCACCATTCACCTTATATACACCAAACACGAGATCTCTTTCATTTTTGCAACTTCTCTCTGGTTTTCTTAGCTGAAGAAAAGGGGGAAAATGGTGGTTTGAAGGTGGTTTGAACTAGGGTTTGGATTTCTTAAGCCTTCAAGGTATGGTTTTCATCCCTTTAGCACTTGAATCTTGCATTTTTGGTTGAGTTCCTCCACATAGTTTGCATAGAGGGCATTTGTGATGAAATTTTCTAGGTTCCATGAGCTTGGCTTGCATTTTTTATTGAAGGTTGAGCTAGACCTTGCATGTCACCTATGTGGTGTACATTAGGGTCCTTGAACTTACCTTTGTATTAGTTTTGGGAAAGCTTTGGCCATGGTGGACTTTTGCCCAAACATTTGGTCCAACTGAGAGGGTTTGAGTTCCCACAAATTGGGAATGCGCTGGAACTTGGTTTCAATGGAATGTATTAATGCATTTGAGGCTATCTAGGACTTAAGTGATGATTGATAACCTAATTGGGTATGGAATGCATGGAATTGAAGTAGTTTTGGATATGATATCAATCCCTAGCATTTTCATGGGTTAGAAAGTGTTGAATTGTGTAAATTATTGTGTGAATGGATTGATTTTGGTGGCACATAGTTGCAGCCATGTTAGAGTTAGGTGTTGGCATATGACATAAGGTTTAAATCAAGGTTTTGGCATGTTGTATGGATTGGTTTTGATAAGTGCATGAACCTGAATTTTATGAAGGGTTTGTGGAAGATCAAAGTACTTTAATTGTGCCTTTTGGAAGCTAAATTGTATGCTTTAGGGCTGTTGTACATTAGAGGGTGGAAGTGACATTCTAGTTCCCTAGTATTGGTTGAATTTGGATTGGCTAGCCTAGCCAATTGGAAGCTAAATTGTATGCTTTAGGGCTGTTGTACATTAGAGGGTGGAAGTGACATTCTAGTTCCCTAGTATTGGTTGAATTTGGATTGGCTAGCCTAGCCAATCAACTGCGAGTGTTTCCTTACATTTGGTTCTATATGTGGCATTGTATTATATGAAATGTTTTGAATGTTATCTGTGTAAAATGTATGTTTTAATGGTTCATGAAACTGATTTGAACATAAGCATGAATGGTTAACAACTTGCGGCTCTACTAGCTCGGATTTTAGGAAATCTCATGTGCTAGATGTGACACCGGATTGTGGCCCTAGAATAGGATTCTCTTGCTTGTGTAGCTAAGATTAGCCTAGAATCCTTAGAATACGAGTAACGTGAAGCGAGGCTGGGCCTTGGTGTCACGAACTGAGGCCCTAGATCGCTTCTTACTCAGGAGGTGGATTAGGATTGCATATGCATGTGTCAAATTGAATGCATTGGTTTGGATGATTGACATGGATGCATTATGTTCGGCATGTATATGGATTTTACATTACATCATGATATTTGAACTGCTTGTTTGATCACATGCCATGGTTTTTTGTATAAACGCATGTATACTGCCATTTGTAGGAAATGTTCACTGAGTTTGTTGTAGCTCACATCTTCTTCTTATCATTGCAGGTCCAGATAGGAAGGGGAAGGGGAAGGCTTAGCTGTGGAGCGCTTCCTACTTGTTTTGTGATGTAGGTGTTAGTTTTGTACATGTTAGATTTTGTATTATGTACTTAATAACACCTATTGTATATATATTTAACACTTAGACTCGCTCTGTATAGATGGGATGTACATATATGCCGATGTGCATATGATGATGATGATGACCCGGTGGATGGGTTATGTTTTTTAGATTTTGATGATGATGATTATGATTTGGATTGTGTTAGCATGGGGCATGGATGAATATCAGGTTGTTTGTGTTTAGGCTTACAAGACGTTGGGGGTATCAAGGGAGGATATACCCGAGGTTCTGTGTCAGCCATGACGTCACAGGTAGTGGGTCATGACAATACTTGCTCTAATTTCTCTCGTAATTATAGGATGTTTTCTATTCATTATTTCTTGTAATATTATAAGGTAATTATTAGTTTATTCTTTCCTTGTAATAGTTTATTATTTCCCTCGTAAATGCTCCTCTATGTATACTGTAAATTGAAGAATTATAATGAATAAAATCATCAGAAAATTATTTTACAATTATATTATTTGAGATGGTATCAGAGCCTCCTTCAATCTCCTTTTCTTTACCCTAGGAAATGAAGTTTGGTCATGTGTTCACAATTGTTGTTTCTGTTCATATCATTTCGCTGTGAAATTCTATTTTTTTTTAGTATTTTTGCCACTGTGACTCATTCAAAACATTGTGGAGATGATTCTCAAAAGAAGAATGAACCTATTACTTCATTGGTTGGGTTCCATATACAGAAATCTTCTCTAATCACTCTGGAATGTCTTGATGGTACCAACTATGTTGAGTGGCCTTTAAATGCTCAAAATAAAATCTGTGGGAGAAAACGTTGGGGTTTTATTTTAGGTACTAAGGCTGCACCAAAAGATGTTCATTCAGTAGAATATGAAGCATGGAAGAATGAAAACCGCTAGGTCAAATCTTGGCTTCTTGATGCAATGACAAAAAGACATCATATATTAATTTCTTCGATTAAATACAACGAAGGAAATATGGGAGGTAGTCAAACAAGCATATTCACCCGATCAGGATGCATCAAAGGTCTATTAACTACATTGCGAGGTAATTTATATCCGCCAAAATGGAGGGTCTGTTATTTCCTACGTTGGAAAACTACAGAAAATATGGCAGGAACTTAATGATATTGATGATTGTACTATGGAATGTGCCAATGATATTGTGAAATACACCACGAAGATTAATTTCCAACATTTGTATATGTTTTTGGCTGGTCTTGATTCTCAATTAGATGGGGTTAGAGGTCGCATATTTGCTACCAAGCCTCTTCCGAACATACAAAATGTTTATGCTATGATTTGTGTAGAAACTAATCGCCAAAATGCTATGCTAGGAGGAATAGTCGGGGAAGGGATTGTGATGGCTTCTCAGAAAATGCCTACCTTAAAGAAAGATCAAGAGTGTACTCATTGTGATGGCAACGGTGGATACATGTTTTTGACTCCATGGATATTCAAAGTGGCATCCAAAAGGCACGAAGGCATCTCAAGTGTCTTCTACTACTAAGGATGAGGACACTAACCCCGAGGGGAATCTAGCCACAACTCCTAAATTTACTGCTAAGTCAGGTATGTCTTTTACTGAAAATAGTGATTAGATAATTGACTCTGGTGCAATGGATCATATGACTTGTGATCGTTTTTGGTTTAGCCACTTATCTTGTAAATAATCCAAAACTTCCATTACCAATGCTAATGGTGTATCATCTCTTGTTATTGGAGTGGGTACAGTGTAACATCCGTACCTTAGGATGATGTCATCATGACCTGTAGAGTACTCATATACGTATACGTATACGTATTTGATGCTCGACGCGTGTTGGTTTAAATGTCTTTGCATGCTATTTTAGAGATTTATCATTATTAATATTGTCATTTATGTGCTAATGACATTGATAGTGATAATAATACCCATCACTAAAGAAATATATTAATAGTGACATATTAATATTAATATATGTGTTATTAATTATATAATGGGGCCAATTGGATCATGATTTGAAATGGGCATGTATTGATTAAATAAATGAAAAAAAATTGATGGAATTGTTGGAATTAGTCGATTAGTTAACAACTCACATGTGAGGTTACGATTGGGTAAAGGCCATGTGGCTAACAAATGAGCCCTTGAGCAAACACTTGGCATGATGTTGGAGCATGATCAACACTTGGAAAAATAGGTGCATGTGGTCTAACATGTGTCTCAATCTCTCATTTTCTTCCTTGGGGGACGTTTTTGAGAGAGTAAGGTTGAGAGAAAAGAAGAGAAGAGAAAGAGAGAGGAAGTTGCTTGAAGGGAAATCTTAGCAACGTTTTGATCAGAAGGTTGATCTCTTAGATCCGTGGACGGATCAAGCTGAAACTTTTTCAGCGAGTTCTCTTATGTTTCTTCATTCTAGTCAGTGGAGATCTTGATTGGAGTTTTCTTCTGAGAGATATAACCTCTCAAACACAACTGGTCGGAAAATTTGGATTTCTCGCACAATTTAGATCAAACTGTTGGATCTCCCAAAAATCTACCATTGGATGGATGTGATACTTCTGAAGATAGTTTACAACTGCACGTGTTGCATTATGAACGGTTGAGATGTGAAATGGTTGAGTATTTTTGGAGCTATAATCGTTTGAGTTCAAGTATTTGCGGCAGGAGAAGAGAAACCGTTCAGTTGGAGCTGTCTTAATCAAAGAGGCTTATCACTTTGATCTACCATTATTGGAACAGAAGGTTTTTCTCTTGATGTTCTTGAATATGAACTGTTAAATTAGTTATTGGATATTTCTTTTGGTAGTTTGTTACATCCGAACAGTGCATTGAATTAGGGTGTAATTAATGTTTAGCCATATATTTGACCTAGACCTAGGTTATGAACTTAGGGTTTTTCATTCAAGTTGCATGTCGTATATGTTGATCTAATGGGTAAATGTGGATGATTGATGGTTCAATTTACTGATCTTGCTTGCTGAAAATCTTAGATGTAGTGCAAATTTGGCCTAGGCCATGAATTTGGGGATTTGCCCAAATTTGGGGATTTTGACCTAATTGATGTCAATTGGTCATATTGACTTGCAATTAGTCCAATGAAACCTATTTATGATTGAATGTCATGTATTATAGTGGTTAGATAAACCTATTGCATTCAATTGGGCTAAATGTTGGTTAATTGGGTATTAAATGGTTAAATTGGGCAATATGGGATTGGCTCATGTGTAAGACTATTTTAGAATCTTAATTGGTATTTTATTTGGGTTTAAACATGGTTAGTTGGCATACTTGGACTGATTTTCAGTTTTTACATAAACTATGTATGTTTCAGGATTTGTGAATGATCTAAGTTAACCAAATAAGCCAATTGGAGATTGAGTTGCATCGAGTGATTGTGGTATCCTAGTGCTTCTTGGAATTGAAAATTGGATTGGCTAGGTCTAGCCAATCAAGTTGTGAGTGTTTCTTTAATTTTGAATTCTATATGTGGCATTGTAGTATAAAAATGTTTTAAATGCTTGTATAATGTAGTATGCATGATTTATTAAATTCATGAACTGTATTTAAGCATAGTCAGTTGGGGAAAACAGTTGAGTTATGTTGCATTCCCTAGGCTTGGGATTCTTATGAAATCCCATTGGGCCGACTTGTAATCCTCAATTTTGGACCTTGCAAAGGATTTCTATGGGTTGTGTATGTTAGGATTTGCCTAGACATGGTTTTTGTCTTGGTGGGCGAATCCTATGGTTCATACAATCCATAAGAATTCTGATAGATACGGGTAAGAAGTCGATCGGGCATGGGTTTCACACACACATGGCCCTTGTATTGATTCTTACTCAAGAGGGTTAGGTTCCATATGCATGTTTATAAAATGGTATGCATTGTCTTGTTTATGACATGATACATTATATTGGCATGTATGTAATATTGCTTACACCCATGATTATTTAAATGGTTTTAATGATTCTTGCAATGTTTTACTTAAATGCATATATATGTTGCCACTTGTATAGAACATTCACTGAGCTTGTTGTAGCTCACCCCACATCCTTATCTTTTCATGATCTGATAGGAAAGGGAAATGGAAAGTTTAGCTGCGAAGTGTCCCCTTACTATCGTTGACGTAGGTGTTTAGTACTTTTTCGCAATTTATTTTGATAAATTGTACTATGTAACACCTAATGATTATACTTAACATTTACATGGGTTTGTACTTATGGTTAAGTATATTTTGTACTTTTGAACACTATGGACTTGGAGATAAATTTTCTGGTTATCATTTTGAATATGTTTTATATGATGGTCTTATATTATGTCCATGTGTTTATTGTTGTGTATTTAGAGATTTACGGTATTTGTTAGAAGGCTTATCGGGAAGCCGTGTATGTCGAGGGAGGATGTACACGAGGTTTCATGTTGGTCATGACGTCACAGATAGTTGGTCGTGACATACAGTCTCGTTATTCCCTACCTTAGCTATTAATGATGTCTTATTTATTTTATCATTAAACTGCAACCTTCTCTTTGTTAATCAATTAACAAAATCTCATAATGGTGTAGCTATATTTTTTCCTACTCATTGCAATTTTCAGGACTTCCATACCAAGGAGAATTGGCAGTGGCAAACAAAGTGGAGGATTGTACTATCTGGGATGAGTTCCAACATTCCAACAGTGAAGGGCAAGCTCACTTGGTGAAAAAAGATTTGGTGAATAAGAAAAACAAAGAAATTTGGTAGTGACATAAAAGACTAGGGCATCCCTCTTTTATTTATCTCAAGAGATTATTTCCCTCTTTGTTTAATGGATGTAATTTCTCAAATTTTGTTTGTGAAACTTGTGTAATGGCAAAAAGTCATCGTACTACCTTTCATTTAAGTGATGATAAAGCAAATGACCCTTTTTCATTAGTTCATTCAGATGTTTGGGGACCAATACTTATTTCTACTCTTAATGGCATGAGATGGTTTGTAACTTTTGTGGATGATTGTACTCGAATGACTTGGGTTTATCAGTTGAAGCACAAGAGTGATGTATGTTTTTTTTTTCACCTCTTTCATCAAATGGTGGCTACTCAGTTTGACATTCAATAAAAGTCCTTCGATCCGATAATGGGGGAGAATACTTTAAACAAGAATTGGCAGAATTCATGCACTCAATAAGTATTATTCATAAAACAACATGTCCTTATTCCCCTCAACAAAAGGGTGTGGCAGAATGAAAAAAAAAAGACCTTTATTGGAAGTTACTCGATTTCTCTTGATTGGTGGGCACGTTCCTTCTCATTTGTGGGGTAAAGCCTTGAATTCGACGGTCTACTTGATAAACCGAACACCATCAAGCATCCTCAATTTTAAAAAACCATTGGTTTCCTCACTACTCTATATCTTGGTTTCTTTTGAACATTCAAATAAAGTGCTCTAACAAGATTAGGAAACCACTTGTTCAGTTATGAACAAAACTTTTCCCAGCCTTGAAGTTCAAAAAGTGGTTGCACATTTAAATGTGCCTTGGCAAAGAAATGAAAGTCTACAAAGCATCAATCTAAAATGGATCTAGTAGCTAACTTTTCTGAATTTTCTTTCTTTTTGGATTTCTTGAAAGTTTGGATTGATGTAAATGGCTCAATTTGGGGATTTTTAGTTTGAACTGCTGACTCCATTGGAGGTGTTTCATTGGCAGTGGTTGAGGGTACCTCAGGGATTGGAACACTGGGTTCTGGTTGGTTCTCCTCTCTTCTGGTTCTCACTCTCCTAGATGGAGAATAAGAAGGAGATGATGTTCTCTTACGAGGATAATGAATGGGTGCTTTCTTTGTTTTGGGTGACATTGATGTAGACTCAATTTCTAATGGATTTACTTGGGTTTTCTAACTCAGGATTTGATGGAAAGTGAAATTTTACCTTCTAATCGAAGAAAAAACACTTGGAGAGATTGATTGAGGGCATGAATTACTGAGTTCCAAAACTAGCTTCTCTTCTCTTTCTCTCGCAGTAGCGTCTTAGGGCAAGTAGAAATGCTGAATGACAAAGCTTCTCCAATTTACAGGTTTTTTGTTTTGTCTCGTATTAGTGTCCTCAAGCTTCATGAGCGTTCTGATACGCACGGATTGGAGTGGCTTCACATTTCAATTAGCGTCCTAAAGATCTATTAGCGTCCTAATGGTAACTGTTATGCTAACGAATACAGTTGCACATTAGCGTTCTTATGCACGATTAGCGTCCTAATGACTCTAAGTGAAACTTCTTGTTTACTATTGTATTAGTGTCCTAAAGCATCTCCAACAGCCTCCTTTACACTAATTATTGTATTTGAACGATCATTTCACAGTTTTTCAAATTTGAATTCGTTTTGACAATTTAAATAGATTTGCATTACTAGTGACTTCATTCTCACAAATGAATCATTAAAATATCAGAATTTTCACAGATTATCCCATCATTCCTTATCAATCATGCATTCAACATTTCAAAGTCATTTTGATAAAGAACTGACACATTGATAAATTTCAATGATTACTGAAAGATATGATATTGCAAATAGACATGGCAGTAATACACCTTAAGGATTCAAGGTATTGCAAAGTTTTCGACTTGAGCAGTTCGGCTTCTTTTACTGATGAATGAATAACAACTAAAAATTTTTCTCATTTTGATTCTCCAAGTTGTTCTTCTTGTTTGTGTTTCGATAGGAGCTCGTTCATCTTCGATTCGAATTAATGTTCTGACAGTACTTGAAGATGTTGAAGATTCTTCTATATTGTATAGATTCATCGGCTCATCCTCGTTGCTAAGCTCAATTGCATTTCCATTTGGTAGATTTTTTAATTCATCTTCTCTCTTAGATGATGTTTCTAATCCACTCAATATATAATCCATTTTTCTAAAAATTGGTTTCAAAGGATTTGAAAATTCTTCTAAGAACTGTATTTTAAATTTCCATTTTTCTGGAAAGCTATCAAGAAAATATTTTACAAAAATAGAATGAGAAATAGTTTTTCCAAAACTTTCAAGTTCTTTCGAAATTTTCAGAAATCTTTTCATTGCTATATTGATGGACTCTCTATTTAGAAACTTGAAGTGAATGAGTGCATCTTCTTATGCTTTAATTCGACTTCTAGTCTCATATCTTACTTCTATGGACTTTAACAAATCAAAAAAAAAAAAAAAAAATTAACGATACTTCCCATGGATTTAAGGTTTCTGCCACAATAGCTAATTTATCATTCCATGATCTTGGAAGCCTATCACTAAAGCAAACTATGGCTATGCCTGTAGGTATATCCTAACCCAATTGATTCATTTCATCAAGGATGGACTGATACCTATCTAAGGTTGTATCTAGGGACTCTTCTTCAAGGATTTCAAAGTCATCAAATAACTTTTCAAGTTCCTTGAGTTCCTCATCTAAGTTTCTTGTCTTTTCCCCATGGATTTCTTTAAGAGTTTCCCATATTTTATTAGTTGTTTCGAGATGGCTGACTCTCTCCAACTCCTCGTTAGGTAGACTGCAAAATATTGCATACACAGCTTAGGCATTTAGAGTATAGCTAAGTTTTTCAAAATATGTCCATGACTCTAGAGATTTGTTGGGCGGGATGTAACCATTTACAATCATTTCTCATAAACCTACGTTCTGAGACATGTTAAAGATTTTCATCACTCTTATCCATTCCTCAAACCATTATATTCTAAACAGTGGTGATTTATTCAAAACTTGTCCTACTTTTAGAACTTGACCTTGTGCAATCCTTGCCATTACCATCAAAGAAAATGTGAAGTTTTTTTTATGACAACACTGCTCTGTTACCACTTATCGGCCCAGGAATGTCCAAGAGGGGGGTGAATTGGGCACAATGGTTAGTTAAAACTTTAAATAAAGCTTGCAGTGAAATGGCAAATAGACAGTGCGAAAAGTAAACAAATTACACAGATAATTTACAGTGGTTCAACGATATGCCTACATCCACTACCTAACCTCCTCAGTCAGGATTTCAAAACTCTCTAACAGATCTTCTTACGGGTGAAGGCCAAACCGTTACACTTTCTCAATTTCACTCTCAACTTATAGGCTTGAGATCTACCTATAATCTTGACTTACAGGTGCAAGACTACATATACTCTTGGCTTACAAGTGCAGGACTATCTATACTTTTTACTTATAGGTGCAAGACCACCTACACTCTCAACTTACAAGGGTGTGAGAAAAATCACTAACTTCTCTAACTCATAAGGATAAATTTATGCAACTTTCACAAGTGCAATTACAACTCAATTCAGATAAAAAATATACAATTAAGTACACTGAATCCTATGAACTTTTTACTCAAACAAACGTTTTTCAGCAATGATAAATGTAAGATTCAATCAGCTGAAAAATCAAGTAAAATAATATGTTTTTCTTTCACAGGTTTTTCAAACAACTAAGATATAGAATATGCTCAAGATGAAAAACCATTCATTAAAAGGAAACTTGCAATCAAAATAATTTTCTTCTTTTCTTTTCAAGTTAAAAACATCAACTAACATTCAAAACGTTTTAGCTCAGATCAAAGTTCTTCTTGAATCTAGAATTTTCTTCTTTATAGAACAAATTGTGCGCCAAGACCATTGTGTTCAAATTCAAAATTGAATTCAAAACGTTGAGTCAAAACGGTCTTAATCTTTCATAAAAATGGTAAGTTTAGTTTTTGTGAAATTGTCCTGGTTGAATTCAGTTTGCATGAGAATAGAAATAGTCAGAGATCTTTTGATCATGCGACTGAAATGTCAGTAGACAAATGACAGTTCCTTTTTCAATTTTTTGACAGTATTCTATCAGCGTCCTGATAGAGCGTTAGCGTCCTGAAATAAACAATTTTGAAAATTCAATTTTCACTGACTTGCTCTGGGAGGGCGCTAATACTTCGTTAGTGTCCTAACGAGCTTAATGCCATAAACTTTAGCATTTAGATGAGGGCGCTAATGCTCTATTAGCATCTTGACGTGCAACTGCTGGTTTTCAGGTTCATTCAATGAGGGCGCTCATACTCGATCAGCGTCTTAATGTGAATGATAAACATTTGAGCCCAGAAACCATTAGCGTCCTAATGGTCTATCAACATCCTACAGTGTTTGCTGGATTAAGTGGTTGGCCACTGCATTAGCGTCCTGAAAGACACTGAAAAAAATTTTTCTTTGAAATTTGATTTTTCAAAAACACAATTAATTAAATCAATACTTAAGCTTTTTTATTCAAATCAAACATTCAGAAAGTTGTTTAAATGGTTTAGAAAACAATTGAAAAACCTTTGAACAAGATCAATAGAAATCATTTTTCCTTTGAAGTTCAATGTATTGTTTTGCTGAACATAGATTTTGAGTAAGGTTCTACAATCTAATATTTGACTCTTTTAACCTTGTTCTTGACACCTTGATTTGTTGTGAACTTGAGATTGAGATTTGACTTTCTTCAAGCTGATTTGTTGAAACACTTCAACAATATCATTAGATCATAAGATTGAGTTATTTTGAATCATCAAAACATTCTTGTTATGGGGTTCATCTTGAGATAAGAGTTTGGCTCCTAGAATTTTTAGGTGTGTGGTTTATGTTCATGTGCATCCACATCAACGTACTAAGCTTGAGTCTCGTGCTTTGAAGTGTGTCTTTGTGGGATATGGTATCAATCAAAAGGGTTACAAGTGTTATGATCGATTATCTAGAAGGTTTTATGTTTCCATGGATGTTATTTTTCATGAGAAAAAATCTTCTACATGCTACTGACTACTGATTCATCACTTCAGGGGGAGAATCGAGAGGAAGTAATCAATCAAGAAGAACTACAGGAGTTTTTCCCCTTGGATTCAGATTTCTCTAGTATCCAATATACTCAAGACACTACCAGTCAACCAAACGAAAGGGAAAAGTCTCTTATTGTTAAACCGACGTATCCAAATGTTGAAGATAACTCTCTTCGTGATAGTACGTCCCTAACAATCCAATACAACCACCAAGCCAATCTTCTCTTGAGACTCCATTAGATGTATCCACTGATCCTAATTCTACAATTATTGATGATGTTAATGTTGAATCTCAATTTTTCCAATATCATCTTCCACCTCGCTTTAACCATGGTAAACCACCCATTAAATATGAACCAGATCTTAAAGCCAAAACTAGATACCCCATTTGTGATTATGTGTCTTCCCAAAGGTTGTCCAAGTCATATGCATCTAATGTGTTGCAATTATCGTATGTATCTATTCCTAGTAAAATTCAGGAAGCTTTAGCAAATGCCAGATGAACCCAAGCCATGACAGAAAAAATGAAAACACTTAAAAAAAATGCTACTTGGGAGCTTGCACCTCTACCAGAGGGAAAGAAGACCGTGGGATGTAGATGGGTGTTTGCAGTTAAGCATAAAGCAGATGGGACCATTGAGAGGTTCAAAGTCTGGTTAGTTGCGAAAGGGTATACACAGCCTTATGGGATTGACTATCAAGACACTTTTGCACCAGTTGTCAAGCTTAATACCATAAGAGTATTCTTGTCTTTGGCGGTCAATCAAGATTGGTCACTTCTTCAATTTGATATAAAGAATGTTTTCTTACACAGAGATCTTGCCGAAGAAGTGTATATGGATCTTCCTCCAAGTATAGAGAAGTACTCAAATACTACAATGGTGTGCAAACTCAAGAAAGCATTGTATGGGTTAATACAATCTCCAAGAGCTTGGTTTGGCAAATTTACAAAGTCTATAAAGCTGATCACACTTTGTTTTTAAAGCACCAAAAAGGTAGAGTTACTGCCTTGATTATCTATGTTGATGATATGGGGGTGATAGGTGATGATCAAGATGAAATAAAAAGCTTACATTGTTACTTAGCCTCAGAATCTGAAATGAAGCAGCTTGGTGACTTGAAGTGTCACACCTCGCGGATGTGATGGGTACCTCATCGAGCGTACCCCAGCCACTATGATCCCATAATATTGTCTCGTCCCAGTACACAACCTCATAAGGTTTGATTTCGCAATCCGAGTAGCCACTGAAACCTTATGAGGTTGTGAGTTCGAATCTGGGGGAGGCCCTGCACTGTTCATGTGTAAACAGTGTGGACAAAAGATCCCGAGGGTACTAGACACTGTTGAGTGGGCTGTGTACTGGGATGAGACAATATTATGCGATCATAGTGGCTGGGGTACGCTCGATGAGGTACCCATCACAACCGCGGATTGTGACAAAAAGGCCTTATGTAACGACTCAATGGTTACTAGGATTGCGAAATCAAACCTTATGAGGTTGTGAGTTCGAATTCGGGGGAGGCCCTGCCCTGTTCATGTGTGAACAGTGTGGACATATGATCCCAGGGATACTAGACACTGTTAAGTGGGCTGTGTACTGGGATGAGACAATATTATGGGATCATAGTGGCTGGGGTACGCTTGATGAGGTACCCATCACATCCACGGGGTGTGACATGAAGTACTTTCTTAGAATTGAAGTAGCCCGATCAAATAATGGTATTTTCTTATCACAAAGGAAATATATTTTTGAATTGTTAACTGAAACATGTATGCTTGGATGTAAGCCTGTTAATACTCCTATTGAACAAAAACATAAGTTGTTTCATTATTTGGATGCAACTTCTGATAAAGCAAGGTACCAGAAGCTTGTGGGAAAATTGATTTATTTGTCCCATACAAGACCAGATTTCACTTATGCAGTGTGCATATTAAGCCAATTTATGCATGATCCTCGTAAACCGCACATGGATGTCGTAGACCGCATATTGAGGTATTTGAAATCTGTTTTGGCTAAAGGATTACTTTTCACCAAGCAAAATCACCTAAAGGTAGAAGGTTACACTGATGCAGATTGGGCAGGTTTAGCTGATGACAAAAAATCTACTTCAGGATACTTTACTTTTGTAGGAGGAAATCTTGTGATTGAGAGACGTAAAAAGCAACCAGTAGTAGCAAAATCTAGTGCAGAAGCTGAGTACAGAGGCCTGGCTTTTGGAGTGTGAGAGTTACCATGGTTAAGAAATTTGTTAAAGGAATTGAGTGTTGACTCTTAGGATGCAATGAAGTTGTACTGTGATAACACTTTAGCTATAGAGATTTCTCACAATCCAATCCAACATGATCGAACGAAGCACGTAGAAGTTGATAGATACTTTATTAAAGAAAAACTTGATGCTGGGATCATTATATTTCTTTTTGTGAAGTTTGAAGATCAACTAGTAGATATACTTACCAAAGTCGTAGCCAACAAGACTTTTGATAATTTTTTAGGCAAGTTAGGCATGTGTGATATCCAATGCTCCAACTTGAGGGGGGGTGCTAGAATTAAGGGATTGATATGAGCAAATATTCTTAATTAGTAATTATCCTTATTTCTCTCTTAATTATAGAATGTTTCTTATTCATTCTATTTATTATTTCCTGTAATATTATAAGGTAATTAATAGTTTATTCTTCCTTTTAATAGTTTATTCTTTCCTTGTAAATGTTCCTCTATGTATTCTATAAATTGTAGAATTATAATAAATGAAATCATCAAAAAATTATTTCACAATTATGGTTTTTGAGACATTGGCCCAGGCACCGCAGCAACATAGGGGTCTTGTGGTGCGTGGGAAGGGAAAGACAATGAGACTTGAGGATCAAGATTGATATCCTAGAGGACGGGTGGTGGGGTCTCCTTCGCGATGGTGAAGGAAATGTCATATGGTGTTTTCGTGTTGATTGGGATAAAGTTTCTTCTATTCTTGCAAAAGGTAATGCCTTATTTCATGGCCTTCGTCTGGTGGTTCAGTTTCATTATCGTCACATTCTTGTGCAATGTGATTCTTTGTATTTGGTTCACATCATTCAGAAATCATGTCCTCCTCCTTGGTACTTGATATGCACAATTTCGGAGTGTTGGAGTTTGATGAAAAGATGTTTGGTGTCGATAACCCATGTTTGGCGTGAGTTAAATGCGACTGCTGATTGGTTAGCTAATCAATCAAATTTTGTCTCTTTGGTTCTAGGGATGCTTATTTTGTCCCTTGGTTCTAGGGACGCTTTGGGCTTTGTATACTATCGTTTGTAATTTGGTGTTTGTGTTTTCCCCTCCTTTGTAAAATTTATTACCTTACAGAAAAAAATGTCTTAATTTTTTTTATTTTTTTTAAGATTCTTGCTAGAAGGAAAATAACTCACTTATATTGGTTCTGAAAAATGTTTTATATCAAGTCAAATAACTCAAGTTGCTCCAAAATATATTTAATGCAAGTCAAAAAAAGATTATGCAACAAGACAAGTGGGGACTACATTATTTGTAAATTAAAAAAAAATCACTTAATGTACTACTCATAAAGAAATCGTTGTGCCCTAACTTAATATATATATATATATGCTCTAGAGAGTAATTTTCATGTCTTTTAGCATGATTCTTTTTACCTCATTAGTTATTTTCTTTTCAAAGTAACTTGAGTTATTTGACTTGATACAAGATTTCTTTTTTCAAAACCAAAGTGAGTTCTTTTCCCTTGTTGCAAGAATTTTTTTTTAAAAATCATGACATTGCAATCTTTTTGGTCTATTTCTTACATGGGCACTGCAATTTCTCTATCTCCGAGAATAATCTTTTTATAACCTGTATTAGGTTTTTTTTTTTAAGTAATGTGAGTCATTTGACTTGTGCAAGAATTTTTTTTTTTTATAGGATAGAAAGTTGGTGAATTTTATTTCAACGAAAAATGTTCTTTGAAAATAAGCTTTTCCTACTATCTTTTACCTTAAAAATGTCTTATCCAAAGATGTTTTTAAGGCAACGCAAGTGCAAGCGTGGAACACACTGATCAAAAAATAGTAAGACCCAAAATAAGTTGAGACGCATCGTATTTTGGAAAGAAAAAAAAAAATTTCAAAAGGTGGTATTAGATGCCTCAAATGGGGAAAAGTTGAGCGACTAGACGTTGAGCAAAAAACGAGCGTTCTGGTATTTTTGAAGCAGCGTTGGGCTCATAGAAAGCATTTGTCGAATTATGACTATGACTCATGTCTATAACTGCATGCCTTTCATTCATTGTAATAACTTTAAAATATGAAAACATGCTTGGAATTACAATAAGAAGGAAGAGAAGTGTTACATAGCTTGAAAATTATACACTATTTTACAGAAGTGTGATGTGATAGCCTTTACATCATACCTATTTCATTTAATGGGAAAATATTAAATGAGGTGTTATTATAACTTATAAGGGTACATTTGTAACTTAAGTATAGAATAAAACAATATCCTTGGTTAAAGTTGATAAGTTGTTTTCTAATCATCTATTTCGAAAGGTTATTAGTGTTAATTATGTGTATTAGGACCATTTTATGGTTTATCTACTCATTGTTGACTTTATTTTGTAGGTCAACAAATAAGGTTACAAGTGAAATCAAGTTTAGAAGTGATGGTGAAAAAATAGTATGTAGAGGCCTAGGCTTGAAAAATTGGAAGCCTAGGCTCGGGGAGAAGATGAATTTCAGCATGTGGAAGCCTAAGCTTGGAAAAGTGGAAGCCTAGGCGCTGGCGAAGAAGAGAAGAAAATAAGAAACAGTGTGCGAGAGCCTAGGCGCCCAAATTGGAAGTCTAGGCCCCGAGAGTTCGAGTTCTACTACGACTTGTATTTTCTTTGTGCGATTTTTGGGGTTTCTCATTCCTTTTTGTTGAGCTATTATAAATAGAAGTTAGGGAGTTTTAGAAAAGATTATTCATGACAAGAAGAGGCTATTGAAGCATTGGAGCAAATACAAAGCATCATCGAAGCGACTCGAGGAAGCTAGATCCAGATTTGGTGAAGTCTTGCTAGTTTAATATTTTTCTTCCTTTATTCCTTGTATTTAATTTCTCTTTCTTTCATGATGATCAACCTATTTGATTTTGAGTTTATAAAATTAGTTATGGAGTAATTTTCTTTTCTAGGGTTTCCATTGGAACTCATATGGATTTTGGATTTCATGGATGATATCATATTTTAATTAATTTATTTAGAGTTGTTTATTTTAATCCATTCTTATTGCTTCTAATTACTTGATTACTAATTAGTTGATTTGATAAATCTTTATGAACTTGAAAAAGAGATTTTAGATTTAGACTTTAATTAAAATAACACATGATCAAAAAGGGCGAAAGCTATTGAGTTCATGTAAGATAGACATATACTCATGTGACATATGTAATCATTGAAGAATGTGTTATTAATGAATCTTGTTTTAATTTAAATTTTATAAAATATAGAGATTTAATTAATCAAGGTATGTTTTACTCGATCATCGAAAGATACTTGTAGATAAATTAGGCTTTTGATTAACAACTCAAAAATAATTAATTAATTAAAAAATAAGTAAATGAATCCAGGTGAAATATAAGGGAAAATCGTAATCCTAAGTTTAAGTAATTCATTGATTAAGTGATTTAATTTTAATTGTTTTAGTTTTAAATCTGAGTTTAGATTTCTTATTTGCTATTTTTGTTATTTGTTTAGATAAGATCAAATTGAATTAATATTAATAATTAATAAAAAATTAGTGCAAATCTCTGTGGGAACGATACTTTTAATCATCATCATCTTATTTACGATATTGTGCACTTGCAATTATTACGCAACAAAAGTCTAACTTTATATGATTGGCATTTTATAAAATATATTTATATTATTTATTTGTAGATAAAAATGTCATTAATAGACAACATAGTAATTTTATAGGGTAACTGAAAAATAAATTTAATCATTTTCTTTTTACTTAAATATAATGACAAAAAGAATCTAAATTTTCTAAATTCGTGAATTTATATTTAAATGTAAAATAATATATAAAATTAGATTTAAAAATATTAAGAAAAATATTACAATAATTAATTAAATTGAATCGAAATAAGTATATTCATAAAAAATAATTATTCTGTGGGTATAAAAAATTAGATTTTGAGCATTAATATAAATGTAAAAGAATACATAAAATTTTATCTTCAAAGTAAAATAATATAAATATCTTTTCTATAATACCAATCACATTAAGTTAGAAGCATTAATTATAGATATTGCTCTATTCTATTTTTAAAATTATAAATACGCCCTTATAGGTTTTAATAATACCTTATTTAATGTGGAAAGCATTAAATGAACTATAATTAAATGATGTATGATATGGAAGCTGCTACATCATACTTGTGTGAAATGGTATATAGTTTTCAAACTAAATAACATTTCTCAAGATGGAAAATCTATTGTCAGCAAGTTTACAAGATTGAATTTTTGATTGCAGATATCTTCTTTACACCAAATCCATTATACAAAAATTGATGAGAAATGCAAATGGAAGTCCGAGGACTTTTTAACATATTTGTTGAACCAAATGCGAAGAATAAATGGAAGAGAGACGCAAGTTCTTCATCATGGAGAGTAAAAGAAAAATGGTGCTAAACAGTGAATATGACCAGCTAAGGAGGTTAGGATTGAGAGCTTCTTCATACATAGAGATCAGCTAACTCCTAAGCAATTTTCACCCACATGCCTTTACTAGGTAGCCCACCATAAACAACGAAGAGGAGGTAGTAACCAGGAGGAGCAAGCACCGCGCTAGGTGGTGCGAGAACACGAAGCCTGTATTGCCCTGGCATAACTCCAATGAATCGCTCTACTGCCAAAGTAAGCTGCCTTTGGTTCATGGAGTATCCATGAGTAGTAAAAGGAGGAGCATACATTTGAACCTTCACTTGTTCCCTATGAGCATCTTGAATCATTTTGAAATCTAGTTGGAACACCTGCTCATATCCAAGAACAACATTGTCCATTTTGGTCGTGACAATAGGGCGTTGTACAGCTAGAAATGGATCCAAGTAGGGTGGAGAGAATTTCTCCACTCTCAATTCTGTTGGGTACTTGACGTCGGTGAAGTTATAGTAACTATTGGTATTGCTACCAGCTACTATGATTCTTCCATCAGGAAGTACACCAGATGTGGAATGATACATTCGAGGAATAATGGACGGCGCAAGCTCTTGGAAGCGATCTCCTTTGGGCTTCCATGGCTGGTAAAGCACCGGAGCAAGATAAGGATCATCGGCAAATTGCCAACCTGAACAACCCTTCTTTGCACCATTGAGCATGAGAATTTCACCAGTTGGGAGGTTGAGCATGTCTCCCATAACTCTTGGCGCTGGCATTGTGTCCATTTCCCAAGCAGCATTTGGTGCCGTTATTTCAATTCTTCCACAGCTATCTAAAGCAGGCAACAACGTATTCTTCTCCGCCAACTTAAAGGCTTCTGATTTGGCTCCACCACACACCAAGACCTCTACTGGAATAACCTCTGGGTTTTGAACTACGAGCTTAATAGGGAGCATAGCTGACATTGCAGAGCCAGGGTAGTTGCGAGACCCGCCTTGCAAAACCGGGAATTCCTTAACAATTTTATTGGTTTTGAGATTGAGTAGAACAGCACGGTTGTTAGCTAGGACGAAGAGGTTTCCATCTGATGAAAGGTGAACAAAAGGATATAGATTGTTCTCAGATATATCGGTGGTTTCAAGGAGGAATGGGAAGTTGATGGCTTTTGTGTTTGATTGTCCTTCTGGTGGCACATATTCATAGCTGAACATACGTCGACCACCTATTAGAATGAAGCCTCCATCTGGTAGAATTTGTTGTGTGGAATACCTGTACATATAACATATATATATATATATATATATGTATATGAAGTTGCTTTGTTCAATATACTTTATTTACCATTGCATTAATGAAAACTTTATTAATTAAAGAAAGAAAAAGAGAAAAAAAAAAATATATGTGTGTGTGTGTATGTACCATCTTTGGCCAGTAAGAGCTGTTGGGTATTCTTTCCAATCACAAGAATCACATGATTTAAGGTATCTCACTCCTCTCCCTCCATCGTTCCACCCACCTGTTTGCACCAGCACCCCTTCAGGAGATAATGCACCACTTGAGCACCATGTATCCGTTAGTATCTGCGATAAGAACGAGCAAGCAAGAGAGCTTCTAATTAAATTTCATATGATAGTATATATTATTGAGAGAGAGAAAGGGTTAATTGATCAGGTCCTTATGTATAACATAAGATGGATTCAAGTTAGAGACAGAATGTATTTTGTATAAAAAAAGAGGTAATAATATTGGTATGTGAAAATAATTACCATAAGAGGCCTGATTTTCGCCGTATCTATGTCATATTCAATAGCATGAGCCCAACAATCTTTTTCATTTTTCTTGCTGCGAGGAATTGGACGACATTTCCCATCCGGCAACGGAATTTGAGAAGGACCGAAGGCGGTGGAATCAAACATGACCACTTTGTTGGTAGGAAATAGGACCATATGCATGCTTGAGACACCAGCATTTATAGAAACAAGCTCCCAAGAACCCTTAAAATTGATATCAATATAGTTAAATTCATATCCTCTAAATAGTGAGGAAACATTTCCACTCTTAAGGACATTTTGGTCTCCTCCTCCTCCTCCTCCGGCCATTTTGTTGGCGTTGCGATGGTGGCCACCACCTCGACCATGATGGCCACCACCTCGACCATGATGGCCACCACCTCGACCATGATGGCCACCACGGCGTTTGTTACCTTTATTAGATTTTGCATTGATGGCAACAGCAAAGAAGAGGAGATAGAAAATGCAGAGGGTTCTAAGTGAGATGGCCATGGCCATAGTTATAAGCCTTTTTGTTTTAAAAAATGTGGGCACCTTTGCTTTGCTGCAAAAGGGACCCTTTTCACTTCATTCCTTCCTTCCTCCTCTCTCCCTTCCCCTTCTTATGATCCCTTTGTATAGAGAGGTTTGATGGCTGTCCATGCTTCTAACAAACAGGAACGTTTACAACCTTTGTTTTAAAAGTAAATGCCAATTCATGCATGGATGGGCGATGGTCAACTCTTTCTTAATTTAAGAAATCCGGGCATGACTAAATTGACCATGGGTTTCTTCCATAATATCAATATTTGCCCTTTATCATAATATTATTAATCTTGAAGCCAACTAGTCCATTAATAATCTATTTGCTGATAATTAAATTGGCATTTTATCCCCCTCACCACTCCTTCCAAAAAGAAGAAGAAAGAAATTTGAATTTGAATTAGCTATATACAGCTTATTCATTAAAACTACTTGTTAAAATATAAGATTATTAGTTTGGTTATTAATTTATTATGATCTAAAGAAGCAAAATGTATTTGTGGCAAGTACAATTAATTTTTTTTTTAATGGGAAGTGGCAGTTTAGTAATTACTGGAAGTTCAGAGAGGTAATTTATATAGAGAAGGACATTATCCTGACTGTAAGATAATATAAGAACTTCGGGTCTAACCGCACCCTATTAGAGCTTTTGTGTCAACGATATTCTTTAATTAGGATTTCTTTGTGACGGAACTAAAGCTTCATTTTTTTCTCCAACTCTCATCTTTTTTTAAGAAAAATATACATCTTTTGAAATTTTTAGTTGTTATCTTATAACAAGTTTACAACATGGTGCAAATGCATGAGCTACTTTTATGAAACTAATCATATAAAAAATAAAAATTAATAGTTTTAAATTATTTAAATCATAAATTTATAAGTTAGATTTAGATTTTAATTTTTAAAAGAGGATAGAATATTATATTTTATTAAGTAACTTATTTGTAAATTTAAATTTAAATATTTTATTTTTTAATATTTGTACATTTAATTTTTATAAATTAAATTAAAAAAACAAAAGAATGAAAAGTGAAGGAAAAGTCTGAGATTTATAGCGCTAATTGGGTAGAAAATCTTTTCAAAAAGTTAGCAAGCTAAAAAGTAGGGAGAACTCCCACGTATATAGCCTCTATGTTTGGAGTTTTGCATTTAAATATAAAAAAATAAATAAAACTACACAGAGTAAAAGAAAATTTCAAGAACAAGTTTGAAATTTATAATGCTAAGGGTTGTAAATTATAATATAAAGGGAAAAGAGTAAAGAGAAAAGAAAGCTAGCTAGCATGTCAGGGTTTCCATTAATAGGTCTGCAAAAAGAATGAATACATACAAAGAACATCAAAAGGCTTATACCGTCTAATAGCATATTTTCCAAAGTACACTTCCTCTAATGACAAAAGAACTTATTTTATTCAAACATCTCCTCTCAAACTCAAAATGCAGCTATAATACGCATTGAGAGTCTGCCAACAAGAAACTTGAAGCGCTCATCAAAGTATGTCTTTGTTAAAAAGTTTGCAAGTTGAAAGAAGGATGAGACAAAAGGTAAAATAATGGTGTCATGCTGCAAAT
The DNA here is from genome assembly GCA_035771175.1 of Paratinospora sagittata. Lineage (NCBI taxonomy): Eukaryota > Viridiplantae > Streptophyta > Magnoliopsida > Ranunculales > Menispermaceae > Paratinospora > Paratinospora sagittata. The sequence continues at coordinate 20,015,451 of CM069611.1, read as the reverse complement.
GGTAATGGGTAAAATTAGAATTTATCTTAGGAGTGTCAATGGTTTGGCTAAAATTATAAAATTGAACCGAACCGATATGTTCAGTTCGATTTTTAATATGTTCAGGTTGCGGGTTGAGCATTTGAAAACCGTACTAACCCAAACCAAATCGATCAAGGTTAAAATCATAATTTATGTTAAATATATTGTAATATGTACTTATTTTGTAATTACAAGAATAGTTCTTAATGATAGAATTATATATTTTTATTACTTTTTATTTAAAATAATTATCATTATAGGTTAAATGTCTAAATTGATTAACCCAAGCTAAACTAAATCGACTTCATTCAATTTGGTTCGGTTCAGTTCAATTTGGTCAAGTGTTTGATTCCGTTTTGGTTTGATCACTAAACCGAACCAATGACACTCCTAATCTATCTCAATATGCTACGTTCATTCATGAAATATCGAATTATGAGCAATCTAAATAGCAATATAATTATCACAATATATAAGAGTTGGGAAAGAAATATAAAGACCCATATTAGCAAGTAATCTATGAAACCATACAATTTTTAAAGTAGTAAATGTCATGGCACGATACGCACCTTCCGTCGAAAACCTAGAAACAATAGATTGTTTGTCGTTTTTCAAGAAAATAAGATAATTTCTTACGAAGATGCAAAATCTTGAGGTCTACTTACGATTTATACGATCACTAGCCCAATAAGCATAAGAATATGCACAAAGCTCTAAGGATAAGGTAGATGGGAGTAGAAGACTAAGATGTAAAGTACCACGAAAATACCGAAGAATAAAAAGAAGAACAACCTAGTGAACAATAGTAGGGGAAGTAACAAATTTACTAATAACATATGCAATAGCAAGGCGAGTGCGGTATAGGGCAGGATATGACAAAAGAGTGTCATCTAAGGGAGTGTATCTAACATTTTGCTCAAGAGGGGTATGAACAATCTAAATGTCAGTAAGACAGTTCACTTAATGATGTTAGCAATGTAGATAGATTGGAAAGGAAGATAACCTTATGACCTCAATGTCTAAGAAGTAGCATAAAGAGCCACTATTGGGTCAATGTTGATTTCATCTTTGTAATCTCATCCATGTCATTAACATACACGACAAGAAGAATATTGCAGTAGATGGGGACGGAACAAACAAGGCAAAATCAGAATTGATTGGCCTAAGTGAAGAAAAGCAATCATTGTAGAGAACTTTTTAACCCAAGCTTTAGGTGTCTATTTGAGACCATACAAAGCATTCTTTCTTTCTTTCTTTTTTCCTTTTTTTTTTTAAAGAAATAACACCAAAGCATTCTTAAGACTGTACACTTCTCCAAGGTTACGAGCAACACCAAGAGAAGATACCATCACAACAACAAAATCCCGTTAATAGCTTGAAAAAAGCATCGTATTTAATTGATAGCACTTTTAGGGGTGCTATGACTGCCTGTGCTATAAAAAAATGAAGGTTTATAATAGCATTTTTGAAGAGTTTTCATAGCATTACTTTTTCATAGCATTTTTAAAAAGCTATTGAAAAGCGTAAAACAATAGCAATTTCTTGTGGCTATCTTTTGTTACGTTGCATTGCATTTTTTAACATTTTATAAAAGCTATTGAAAAGTGTAAAATAATTGCATTTCCTTATGGCTATCTTTTCTTGTGTTGAATAACTTTCTTCGGCTATTAACAATTAATGATAGCATTTTAATAGCGTTGTCTTTTGTTGTCTTTTGTTGTTTTAATTTGTATTTATCCAATAACCAACTCTTTCTTGGCTCATTCCAATAACTTATGTGAAATAAAATTAAATTATGTGAGCAGGAGATATATAAAGATGTCTCAAAATCTAGTCTTTTCTGTTCTTATTTCCATTAATTGTAAAAATATAGGCTTAGAACAAGTAAAAAGAAAATGACGACTAAAGGTATATTTTTCTATTTCCTTTATTTATTTTTAATTTTTCAATTGGTATTAGAGTTCACGTTGCGATTTTGCACGCATGGATTACTTGTATTTAAATTTCCAAAATATATATTTATTTTAGACTTTAGCATATTGATCGTGTTTTCTTTTTCCTAAATCGCGAATTCTTTTGAGTGATTCACGATCTTTGGTTGTGATATTAGTGTTGATGGGCACTTTTATTTATGATCTCTTTTAAAAATATATGGGTTGATCCGTCATGCTTCAAATCTTGGGCCATGTACTTGATTTACATGTTTACAGTTCTGATGAGCGTGTTTTGGTGCATTAAGATTTCACTACCGTGATTAATAACCAGATCAAGACCAATACTTCTATCTCATGAATGAAAATCATGAAGATGATATGCTCTTCAAGCTCAAAACAGTAATTTCTAACTCTCCATATGATGATTATAGCAAATTTGTGATCAAAACGGTTGTATGCAAAAGGGAACGATTAAAACTAGTTTTGTAAAGAAAGGAAAAATCAGCGAACAAACCATCGGTCATGGACGTCGTTCGACAATGATCCACCCACCGCCAAGTTTGCATTGGTCATTGGCAGCATGCGTAAATCTACAGTGTATGATTCAGGAAAAAAAAGAAAGAAAAAAAGGGTTCACCGGCTGTCACCATTGGAGCGCCGGTGTGGGTTGTTGGTTCTGTTTCACACGGAACCAACCCCCACGTTTTCTACAGTTGTAGAAAAATGGAGAGGAAGGAGAGGAAGATAAGATTTAAATAAAAAAAATATATAGGTTGCGTTTGACTTATTTGAATACAATCATAAAAGTAAAAATTAAAAAAACGATCTTTTATCGTTTTCTCAAATAACATGTTGCCTTTTTTAATTTTAAAAAATTATTTTCGATTTTTAACCAACTAAATTCATCTTTTTAAAATTTCAGATACAAAATTGTATCTAAATTACAAAGTAAACACAAAGGAAACACAACCTTATCTTTTTTAATCTGAAAGATGGGATAGGTGGGTTAACTCTTGGTTTACCGAGTCAATTCAGCGAGTTAACTCAGTTTACTAAATCAAAATTTATTAAATTTAACACAGATTCAATCTAGACTGTCAAAACTTCAAACCTCTTGATGAAGTGTTTTGAGGCATAATTTGAAAAAATGTTGAGCAGTGACTACCCATATTTTGACATGAACTTTAAATTTGTACGGTCAGGATTTAAAAAAATGTCTTTTACATCACTGTTCATATAGAGTGATATTATGCAATCTAAGCCATTTATTTTGTTTCTATTTTGACCAATGGGTTACGATTAGATTTTGTAAAAGCGGTAAATAGTAACCTATAGTATTTATGGCTGATCTTTTCATCTGTATGGTCTAATTATGCATATGAGGTTTAAAAATAGACACATGCAATTTATTGTTTACATTTGATTTATATAAATGTATAATTGTGTTTACATGCCTATTTAATTGCATAATGTGGTCTGTAATCACTCTTGCTCCCAGTGGCTTGTTGGTGGGGATTTCAACGAAATCATGTCCAATGATGAGAAGAGTGGTGGTGCTCTGAAACCGCCGAGACAGTTGGAGGAGTTTAGGGAAACAATCAGTATCTGCGAACTGGCTGACATGGGTTTCTCTGGATCTTCCTTCACTTGGAACAATAGGAGAGCTGGCGAGGCGAATATCAGAGAAAAACTCGATAAAGTCCTTTGCACAGTTAAATGGAAGGTCTGATTTAGCTTTATGGTATGTAATCACTTAATGTTCATGAAATCGGACCACTGCCCAATCTTAGTGGACGACCAAACTATCGATGTCAGCTGGGCTCACATGGGAGGTCGGATAGTTCATTATGAAGCTCTATGGACCGGAGAAAGAGAGGCCGAAGTCGTGGTTCATACAGCTTGGACTGCAAATGGTAATCTTAGACCAGACGAGGGGATTAATGAATCGATCAGCAGATGCATGAATAACCTGGACAAATGGGGCAAGGAAAATTTTGGCAGGATTCCAAAAGCTATCAAGAAAATCAAAGAAAACCTAAACAAGCTCTACAATGGGTCCCAGAATCAGCAGAAATGGAGAGATATTAAAAGGCTTGAGGCAAATTTAGAGAAACTAGAGCTGGAAGAAGAAATCTTTTGGAACCAGAGAGCAAAAACTAAGTGGTTACTCCACGAGGATAAGAACACATTTTTTTCCCATATCAAAGCAAAAGTGCGAGGAAAGAACAACCCAATGAGAAAATTGATGAAAGTGGATGGGAGTTGGGAATCAGACAACCAGAAAATGGGGAAAATCTTATCATCTTACTTTCAGGAACTATTCACTTCCAGCAGCTAAGATCGAAGAAGCCATTGACGGAGTTCGACCAGTGGTTACAAGTATGATGAACCAACAACTTCTCTAACCTTTTACCATAGAAGAGGTAAAAGTTGCACTTTTCTCAAAGGCCCCCCTTAAGAGCCCTGCCCTTGACGGTATGACTGCCCAATTTTATCAACATTGCTGGATACTGTGGATACTGTAGGTGAATCTTTATGTAATGCATATTTATTTTGTTTAAATGGGCATGGCTATATATCTATGTTTAAACAAACATATATTGTTCTTATCCCTTCCAACCCAAAAGATTTTAGACCAATTAGCTTTTGCAATGTGTCTACAAAGTCGTGGCTAAGATGCTAGCTAATAGGTTGAAATGCATCCTGAATGAGCTGATTTCTGAAAATCAAAGTGCATTTATCAAAGGTAGGCTAATTTCTGATAACATAATTCTAGCCTTTGAACATCTCCAATATATGAAATCCTTGAGAGGGGGAAGCAATGGTTATGTTGCCATTAAGGTTGATATGAACAAGGCCTATGACAGGGTCGAATGGCCCGTCCTCAAGGCCATGATGACTAAGCTAGGTTTCGACCCCCACTGGACCAATCTACTAATAAGATGTGTATGTAACGACCCACATTCACAATTGACGTCACAGTAACGTAGATTGTTCAACTCTAGATGCTTGTGTAAATATTTAATGTGTATTATATTTGTATTTTGATCATATATATATATATATATATATATATATATATATATATATATATATATATATAATGTATGATTTTTATTTATTACTTAGATGATGATGTGACAAATGCATGCTATTTTGGAGAATTATCATTATTAATATTGTCATTTATGTGTTAATGACATTGATAGTGATAATAATACACATCACTAAAAGTAATATATTAATAGTGACATAATAATATTAATGTATGTGTTATTAATTGTATAATGGGGCCAATTGGACCATGATTTGAAATGGGCATGTATTGATTAAATAAATGAAAAAATGATGGAATTGTTGGAATTACTGGATTGGTTAACAAGTCACATGTGAGGTTGTGATTGGGTAAAAGTTATGTGGCTAACAAAGGAGCCATTGAGCAAACACTTGACATGGTGTTGGAACATGATTGACACTTGGTAAAATGGGTGCATGTGAGTGTAACATGTGCCTCAATCTCTCATTTTCTTCCTTGCGGGAAATTTTTGAGAGAGTAAGGTTGAGAGAGAGGAAAAAACGAGATGAAGGAAATAAGTAAGCTTCCTTGTAGCATTTAGTATCACAGGCTAGATCTCTTTGATCCATGGTTGGATCAAGCTTAAAATTGGTCATCTTGTTCATCTTTGACATCTCTTCATTATGTCGGTGGAGATCGTGATCGGAGTCGGATGTTATGAGTTATAACCTTCCAAATACAACTGGTTGGAAAATCTAGATTTCTCGCACAGTTTAGATCAAATTACTGGATCTCCTAAATCTACCGTTGGATGGATGTGATACTTCAGAAGATTGTTCAAAGCTGAACATTTTAGACTATGAACGCTTAAGATGTTGACTGTTTGAGTATTTTGTGAGATATAATCGTTTGAATTTAAGTATTTTTAGCAGGAGGGGAGAAACCGTCCAATTAGAGTTGTCTTAATCAAATAGTCATATCTCTTGGACCTGTCGTTGGATTTAGCTCAATTTTGGATAGAAGGTTTGCCTCTTAATATTCTTGAATCTGACGGTAAATTTAGTAATTATATGTTTCGTTTGGTAGTTTGTTACATCCAAACAATGCATTGAATAAAGAATGTCATTAATGTTTCTAATTCCATTATTAAAGGTGTTTAATGTAAAGCCATGTATTTGACCCTAACTTTATAAATGTGATCTATAGCTTTTCATTTGAAATGCATGTCAACTGTTACACCCCGCGAATGTGATGGGTACCTCCTACTCGAGCGTACCCCAGCCACTATGATCCCATAATATTGTCCCATCCCGGTACAGCCCGCCACACAAGGACGTCTCGTACCCGGGATCATTTGTCCCCACTGTACATCATGAGCAGTGCAGGGCCTTCCCCAGATTCGAACCTCAAACCTCATATAGGTTGATTTCGCAATCCGAGTAGCCACTAAACCAATTGGCCCAGTGGTTACTCGAATTGCGAAATCAACCTATATGAGATTTGAGGTTCAAATCCGGGGGACGCCTTGCACTGTTCATGATGAACAATGGGGACAAATGATCTCGGATACGAGACATCCTTGTGTGACGGGCTGTACCGGGATGGGACAATATTATGGGATCATAGTGGCTAGGGTACGCTCGAGTAGGAGGTACCCATCACATCCGTGGGGTGTGACAATGGCTCAGTAGTTACTCGGATAGCGAAATCAACGTATATGAGGTTTGAGGTTCGAATCCGGGGGAAGCCCTGCACTGTTCATGATGAACAGTAGGGAAAAATGATCCCGGGTACGAGACGTCCTTGTGTGGCGGGCTGTACCGGGATGGGACAATATTATGGGATCATAGTGGCTGGGGTACGCTCGAGTAGGAAGTACCCATCACATCCGTGGGGTGTGACAATGGCTCAGTAGTTACTCGGATTGCGAAATCAACCTATATGAGGTTTGAGGTTCGAATCCGGGGGAGGCCCTACACTATTCACTCATGAATAGTGTGGACAAATGATCCCAGGGGTACTAGACACTGTTGATTGGGCTGTGTACTGGGATGGGACAATATTATGGGTCCATAATGGCTAGAGTATGCCCTGCGGGGGTACTCATCACCCTGGGTAGGGGGCACTGTGTGCAACCCAGGTGTGACATCAACTATGTTGATTAAATGGGTCATTGTGGATGAATGATTGTTTAAAATACTGATTTTGCATGTTGGAAAACCTAGGTGTAGTGCAAATTTGGCTAAGGCCATGATTTGGGACTTTGCCTAAATTTGGGGTTTTTGGCCTAGACTAAGTCAATTAATTAAATTGACATGGGAATTAGTCTAATTGACCCAAATTATGATTGAATGCATTGTATTATGATGGTTGGATTATGGGAATCAACCTTATGCATTCTTTTGGGTTAAATGAGTTTAATTAAATGTAAAATGGTTTAATTGAGTTACATGGGTTAGCTCATAGGTGCAACTACTTTAGAGTCTAAAATTGGCTATTGAATTAGGGTTTAATCATGGTTAATAGGCATGTAATTGGACTGATTTTAATGATAAATGAACCTAAGTATATGCAGGGTTTGTGATTGATCCAATTATCCCCAATTGTGCCAATTGAGGTTGAAGTTCCTAGTCTTAGTTGGTTTGGGATTGGCTAAGTCTAGCCAATCAAAGGTGAGTGTTTCTTTACATTTGGTTTCTATATATGACATTGTATTATATAAAGTGTTTGAATTGATATAGATGTGTTATGCATGTTTTAATAATTCATGAAATGAATTTGAGCATAGTCTAATAAGGTTAGCAATTTGGTGGATCTCCTAGTATGAAATTCTAGGGCATTCCATTGGTCTAGATGGTGATCCCTAATTGTGGACCTAGTAGAGGATTTTTATGGATTGTGTATGTTAAGATTCGCCTAGGCATGGTACTTGTCTTGGTGGGTCGATCCTATGGTTCATACAATCCCAGAAATCCTAATAGAATACGGGTAAGGAAGTTCAATCGGGCGTTGGAGTTCTTGATTGCTTCTTACTCATGAGGTGTCTAGGATTGCATATTACATGTTTAGAAAATGAAATGCATTGTCTTGAATATTGACATGATGCATTATGTTTAGCATGAATATGATCTTGTATATCACCATGTTATTTAAATTGCTTTGATGAGCTTTTACCATGTTTTATCTAAATGCATGTATATTGCCACTTGTAGAAAACATTCACTGAGCTTGTTGTAGCTCACACCTCACTTTTATCATTTCAGGTTCTAATAGGAAGGGGAAGGGAAAGGCTTAGCTGCGTTGAGTTTCCCGACTTTTGGTGGCGTAGGTGTTTAGTACATTTCTTTGTATTTTGTTAAATATGTACTAAATAACACCAATTGTATATACTTAACACATAGATGGGATGTATTTATGGTTAAGTATGGTTTGTATATTTTGGAGTTATGGAATTTTATATTTGTCATTTTTGGAAATGTAATTATGTCATGTTATTTTGATTATATCTTTGTTTGGATAGTGTTGTGATGTGAGATTATGTGTTTATTAGGTTGTTTAAATTAGGCTGACGGGACGCCGTGTGTATCAAGGGAGGATGTACCCGGGGGTTCCGTGCCGGTCATGACGTCACTTGTCGTGGGTCGTGGAAGTGTATCTACTGTCACCTCAGCTGTTGTTGTGAATGGTAAGACTTATGGTCATATTCGACCATCGAGAGGATTAAGGCAGGGGGACCCAATTTCCCCATACCTTTTCCTGATTTGTGCTGAAGGCTTATCAGCCTCCCTTAAGAAAGCCAAGGATTCCCAAATCCTGGAGGGTTTGAGAATTGGACGAGGATGCCCCAAATTGACCCACCTTTTGTTTGCTGATGATTTGTTGATTTTGTGTAGAGAAAACTCCTTGTCCAGCTATGCAGTGCAATCCATTCTCAGAACTGATGAAGAAGCATCGGGCCAACAAGCAACTATAACAAATCATCGCTTTTCTTTAGCCCTAACACATCTAAGGAAGCAAGGACCTGGTTCATGGAAAGGCTTAGCATCAACCAAGTGGTCAGCCACTCGAGATACATTGAGCTTCCATCCCTTGGTCAAAAAAATACCACGCAGATGTTCTACTTCATCAAATATAAAATATGGAAGTCTTTGCAACACTGAAACTCTAAACTCTTCTTGGTTAGGGGAAAAGAGATCTTCATAAAAGCAGTAGCCCAAGCACAACCAGTTTACTCTATGAGCTGCTTCAGGATTCCAAAAGGGTTGTGCAAAAAAATCAACTCAATGATGGCTAAGTTTTGGTGGGGCCAATCCTCGGATGGTGAAAAAATTCACTAGAAAAGTTGGGGGAGCATGTGTAGAGTGAAATCAACTAGGGGGATGGGTTTTAATGTTTTGGAGGATTTCAACAAAGCTTTCTTGGATAAACAAGGATGGAAACTCATAAGCAACCTAACCTCCCTACTAGCTCAAGTCTTAAAAGGGAAATATTATCCTCATGTGTCCTTTTTGGATGCCACAATCACACATGGGGCCTCAAAAATTTGGAGGAGTATCATCTGGGGCCGGGATCTTTTGGAAAGGGGTACTCGATGGAGGGTTGAATGTGGAACTCAAATCTGTATACATGACAAATGATTACAAAGGCCAAGCTCATTCAAGATAATTTCCTCACAGTCAAGTCTCCATAATTCCAGGGTGGTTGATTTCATCACTGGTCAGAATGATTGGGACATAAGGAAACTTCAAGAGTGTTTTATGCTGATTGATGTCGATGGAATCATAAAGATTCCATTAAGTGTTCGTCACCCCCAGATAAACTTGTGTGGCATTATGCAAAGAATGGGCAATACAATGTTAAAAGTGGCTATTGGTTGCAAACCGGGGACTTGGTCGTGGTTGAAAACTCCCAGGTTAACTGCAACAAATTAATGTGGAACAAGATGTGGGCTTTAAGAATTCCCCCTAAAGTTAAAGTCTTTTGTTGGAGGTTGATTCATAACGCTTTACCTTATCATGAAAATCTAAAGAAGAGAAGGGTTATCCAAAATGTTGCTTGTGAAGCATGTGGAGAAGTGGTGGAATTGGGTGCCCATGTTATAGCTAGCTGTAAAAAAGCCATCGAAGTTTGGGAGTTAGCTAGTGTGGGAGGTATAACATATGAAGATCTTCAGCTTCTGAAACATAGTGTATGGAAAGAACTCCTGTTAGGAGTTGAAATCAATGTGTTGGAGAAAATTATCATGGTGTGTTAGGTTCTATGGGGCGAAAGAAACAAACTCAGATTGGGTGAGGTTACCTTACAAGCAGATGGAATTTTATACAAAGCTGAAACTATTTTAAATGAATATCAACAAATTCCATCTCCTCCAAATCAAAGAAGAATGGATAGATTTGGCAGGTGGTAGCCTTCTCCCCAAGGAAAGACTAAAATTAATGTCAATGCTGGTGTTTTGCCATCAACAAATGCGTGTGGAGTGACTGCTGATATCAGAGATGCGGAGGGTCAGGTCCTGGCTGTAGCAGCGAAGAGGATTGAAGCTTGTCCTTCAATGTTGGTAGCAGAATTGTTGGCCATTAGAGAAGGGATTAAACTGGCTACAGATACTGGAACCCCAGTCAACATTTTGCAAGGTGACTCAACTCTTGCAATTTCAGCTGTAAAATCATCTGAATATGTCCAAACTGAGGATGGGGAGATTGCTGAAGATTATAAACAAGTACTCTGTAGTTGGCCAAATGTTGAGATTCTGGCAATCCCAAGAGAACACGACATGGTTGCCCATCACCTTAGCAAATTTGTTGTATCCATTTCTAATAGGTTGGTTTAGCTTGAAGAAGTTCCTATTGTAATCTTTGATGTAGTGGTTGAGGAAGCATGTCCTTTCCCCTCTTCTTTGTGAAGTGGGTTGGGTTTCAAAAAAAAATTAAATAAATAAATAAAATTGCATAATATGAGTGTTATATATGATGTGATTAATGTCATATAAAGTGCCTCACATAGTTATTTTTTAAGAGTGACCACAACATATTATGATATAATGATATGTGACAAAGTATATATTTATTTGTTGCAATTCATGACATTAATTAATTGTAATTAAAATATTAAACAATTATTTGGCCCCATAGGGAAAATAGTTTATTTAATGTTTTTAATTGGAATAAGATGGTAAATAAATATTGAAATTAAGAATTTTTCTTATACCCACAAGTGTAGAAATTTCTATATTTTAGTATATTTATTTACTAGTCTTATTAATAAAGATAGTGCAAATTCATCTATAGGAAGGTTAGAATTTATATTTATGCATTGAATATGACAATGATTAATTTAGTATAAAGTTTTCAATTTCATAGCATTAATCAAGTTTTTATTTATGTAACATTATCTTTTGTTCAAAAATATGAATCTTTGCCTATTCTTGAGGGTGAGAATTTCCCTGGTTTGAAGGATATAAAATACTCCTATACTTAGGGTGTATGGACATTAACTTGGCATTCCGTACTAATGAGCCCCCCATCACTACAGAATCAAGTACGCCAACAGAGAAAGCGGCATATGACAAATGGGAGCGATCTAATCGTCTAATTCTTATGGTGCTAAAGTTACATGTCTCGAAAAGTATAAGGGGATCTATTCCATATTGTTACAAGGCCAAAGACTATCTTTAGGCTATTGAGGAGAAATTTGCTACCTTTGAAAAAACCTTGGCCAACACTCTTATCAAGAGATTCTCAGGAATGACTCTTGACAATTTTAAGAGTGTGAAGGCTTATATTATGGAAATGAGGGACCTTGCTACTCCATGGAAGCAGTTAAAGATTGACATGCCAAAGCAATTTTTGGTGCATTTCATCTTAAATTCTCTTCCTAAGAAGTATGGACCTTTCAAAATATCGTACAACACACATAAAGACAAATGGACAGTAAACAAATTACTGACCATGTGTGTTCAAGAGTAAGAGAGGTTAAAGGATGAGAGGGTTGATAGTGCTCACCTTACTACTCAGGATAAAGGAAAGGTGGAACTTTTAACAAGCTTAAGAAGCCTATGAAAAAGGGTCATACAGTTGCTTGCTTCTTCTGTAAGAAAAAAGGAAATCTAAAGAAATCCTGTCAGAAATATAAGAACTAGCTCGAGAAGAAAGGTATGCCATTGTCTTTTCTAAGTTTTTCAGTCTCATTTAATTTATGTACCAAATAATACATAGTGGATTGATTCTAAAACTACAATCTATGTTGCTAATGTCATGCAGGGCTTCCAAAAGCATAAGGATTCTGAAGCCAAATGAGTTGAACGCCTATTCGAGCAACAAGATGTGTTCGCAGGTCGAGGGCACAAGAACTTTTAGGCTAGTATTAGAATCTGGTTTTGAATTATTTTTAGACAATAACTTTTATGTTCCTTCTTTCAATAGGAATTTAATTTTTGTTTCCAAATTTTTGCTTTTAGGATTCACTTTTGTGTTTGAAAACTCCTCTTTTAAATTATTTCAGCACAATATTTTAATTGAAAATGGAGTTGTTATTGATGGTTTATTAAAATTTCTTTTGAAATCTAATTATAAAAATGTATTGTCCTTGCATGACAATGTTGGCATAAAAAGACGTATTATTAATGAGAACTCATCTCTCTTATGGAACAAGAAATTAGGGCATATCTCCATAGAAAGATTGATAAGTAGGATTTTTACGTATATTTTATGTCATAGTTTTGGTATAGTTATATTTCGGCTTGCATTTTTATATGTTAAGTTAGGTACATGTTTTGATGAGTTTAACATGTAGTTTATGATTGATTTTGTAGGCTTTGATATGGTTTTGAAGTGGTTTTAAAGTGATGAACAAGTGCCTAAGAAGAGGAGAGAAAAAACAATCAAAAACACATGAAAAGATGTGTGCGAAGAAGGAGTAAAAAGTGAAGAAAAACACAACACTCTAGCGTTGCAGTGCCATTGTAACGCTCGTACCTTAAGATAACATTATTTTGACCCGTAGAGTACCCGTATACGTATGTGTATACATATTTGATGCTCGACGTGTGTTGGTTTGAGTGTCTTTGCATGCTTTTAAGTTGTTTAATGTGTGCGTAAAGTCTCTGAATGATCGGAGACCCGTTCGTCGTCAAAACCTGTCAAAAACGGTGTTTTGGATCAGTGGAGCTCGCTCCATGAAGGGATAAATTTTTGTCACTGATTACATCAATTACTCGATCTCTAGATCCATGGTCCGATTGGGCTGCCATTTTGTCAGCTTATTCTTCTCTGATATATCTTTATTATGAGCGGTGAAGATTTTGATCGGAGTTATCTTTTGTGAGGTATAAGACTCCAAACACTGTTTCTCGAATTTATGGATTTTCTTGCGCAGTTTTGATCAAACTGATGTATCTCGTAATTCCACCGTTGGATTGACCTGAAAGTTTACCACAATGTTGGTAACTAAATCATAAAACTTTTGAACTGTTAAGATGTTACATTGGTGAGTCGTTTACAATAAATTAATTATCTAAGTGCAAGTAATTGCACCAGAAAAACTATTCCTTTTATTTAAGTTTATTTTTTTCATGTGGGCCCAAAATTTTTCTATAAAAGCAACCAACTTGTTTTTTTAGCTCACTTGCTCATTTTCACTTAGAAAAGAGTTTAAGGAGCTTGGCGAGGAGAAAAAGAAGGGGAAAGGAGAAAAGTGAGAGAAGTTAGGGTTTTTTTTGGTGATGTTTTGCCTAAAAATCACCCAAGGTAATCAAATCTCCATTATTTTTCTTCCTTCTATCACTTTCCCTCATACATGCAAACTGATTTTCAACCTAGGGTTTCAATGAATCCTGAATTTTAAGGGTCCTTGAACCAGGGTTTACTTGTTTAGGCCATTTTATGCTTGTTTTTTATGCTAATGACCTTCCCTAACCTCAACCAACACCTAATGAGTGTTTTTCACCCATAAATCCCAAAATTTAAGGAGGGGGGTGGAAAACCAATGTTGGACTTAGGTCTTGAAATTGAGATATGTTAATCTAGAGTGTGTTGGGAGTCTATAAATGGTAAAATCCCCAATTTTTAACAAGAAATTGGTGGGGTTTCATGGATTTGACTTAAACTAAGATTTTGACCTAGGGTTTCCTATTTCAAATTGCATGTGATTTGTATGGAATGCATGGGTAAATGTGGTGGTATGACACTCTAATTTACTGATTTTGATTAATGGAAACCCTATTGTAGAGTAATTTTGGCCTAGGCCATGTAATTTGGCAATTTTCATGTGATTTGGTGATTTCTATGTAATTTGGGGATTTTGCCCAAATTAGAGATTTTGACTTGGACTTAGTCAATTGATGAAATTGACTTGATAGTTAGTCAAATTGACCCTTAATATAATTGAATGTCATGTATTATACTGTGTGGATCAAGGGGATCAACCTATTGCATTCCATTTGGGTTATGTATAGTTTAATTTGGTATTAAATGATTGAATTAGGCAATATGAAAATTGACTCATGGGTATAATCATTTTAGGAACTTAATTGGCTATGAAATTAGGTTTAAACATGGTTGTTTAGCACACTTATGAACTGATTTTCAATAATGTGTATAAATCATGTTTCATGTAGGGATTTGAATTGATTTGAGTAACCCAAGTAGGTCAATTGAGGATTTGAAGTGCTTGAGGTGATTATAGTCATCCTAGTGCTTTATTGGATCAGATTGGATTGGCTAGGTCTAGCCAATCAAGTGTAAGTGTTTCCTTACTTGTTGTCTTCTATATGTGGCATAGTAGTATAAAATGATTTTAAATGCTTACCTAATATAGTATGCATGACTTAAATGTTCTATGAAATGTATTTGAGCATAGTCTAATAGAGTTGCAATTGGGTTGAGTCTCTTAGCTAGGAATTTCTTTGGGGAATCTCGTGAGTCTAGTGATGATCCCTAATTGTGGACCTGACAGAAGATTTTTATGAGTTGTGTATGTTAGGATTCGCCTAGGCATAGTATTTGTCTTGGTGGGTGAATCTTATGGTTCATACAATCCTAGAAATTCTAATAGAACACAGGTAAGAGGTCAATCGGGCGATGGGTGTCGCGCACTGAAGCCCTTGTATTGATTTTTACCTATGAGGTGTTTAGGATTGCGTGAGCATGTCATAAATGATATGCATTGTCTTGATATGACATGATGTATTATATTGAGCATGTATGTAACCTTGAACTGCTTTAATGATCTTGAATTGTTTTACTTAAATGCATATATATATGTTGCCACTTGTAGAGAACATTCACTGAGTTTGCTGTAGCTCACCCCTCACTCTTATCCTTTCAGGTTCGAATAGGAAGGGGAAGGGAAAGGTTTAGCTGCGATGCATTTCTCGACATTTTGTGACGTAGGTGTTAGTACTTTTTTGCATTTATTTTGATAAATTGTACTATGTAACACCTAATACTTATACTTAATACTTAGATGGGTTGTAATCATGGTTAAGTATTATTTTGTATATTTGACATTGTGGACTTAGAAAGAAAAAAAAAATTATGGTTGTCATTTGTGTATGTATTTACATTAATGATTTGATTATGTCCATATGTCTTGATAAGTTTGGGGATTATGGTTTGTTATTAGAATACTGACGGGATGTCGGGTGTATCGAGGGAGGATATACCCGGGGTTCCATGCCGGTCATGACGTCACAGATAGCGGGTCGTGAAGAAGCTGAAGCTTGATGGAAGTTTATAAGTTTTTCATTCTTCTCTCTTGTATTTTTTCTATGATGTTGAACCTTATAAATTTTGTATTTTATTTTTTATTATGGAGTAGATTAATAGCTAGGTTTGCAATTAGAACTCAATGTAGCTTGGATTTATTATTTTAATTTTAGATGTTTATATTTAATTTTGAGTTGTGTGCTTTAATCTTTGCTTATTTCTTCTAATTAACCAGCCATTAATTAGATTAATGTATTACATCTAGATGAACTTGGGAAAGAGATTTTAGATTTAGAACTTGATTAAAGTGACGTATGATCAAAAGGTGGAAACCATGAGTTCATGTAAGATAGGAATATACTTGCATGACACATATAACCACGCATTAAAAGAGTAAAATATTGATTAATTTTGTTTTAATGTAATTCACATAGGAATATAGTGAATTAATTAGACAAAATATTTTTAGTTGACCATCGGAAGAAGCTTGTAAATAAATTAGGGCTCTTCGTTAACAACTAAAATTAATTAATTTATTAAAAATAAATAAATAAATAGATCTAGGTGAAGTGTGAGGGAAAAGTGTAAATCTAGGTTTTGAAATTTTTGATTTGTTGAATTTTGAATTTATTTAGTGCGATATTAAATATTTTTATTTGTTTCATAAGTAATTTTAATCTTTGTTTAAATAAGATTAGATTGAATTAATTTTAATAATTGACTAGAAATTAGTACAGATCTATGTGGGAAAGATGCTCTACTTATCACTATATTACTTGTTAACGATATTTTGCACTTACAATTATTTCGCAACAAAGATTCAAAAAATTAGTCAAGGAAGAAGTTTTATAAACTCTTGATTTTACTAATTTTGGAATTTGTATTGATTGCATCAAGGGTAGCAGACAAACAAATCGTCAAAAGGTGCCAAAAGGAGTTATGACATCCTTGAGATTGTACACAGATAGTTGTGAATCATTTTCCACTCCCTGTATGAATGGTCAAGGATATTTTATCTCATTCATAGACGACATAGAAGATACATGTATCTTTACCCGATTAACCATAACAAGGAGGCACTTGATGCCTTCAAGATTTATAAAGTAGATGTAGAGAAACAAAAGGGAAAGAAGATCAAAATTATAAGATCTGACAAGGGTGGAGAATATTATGGCAGGTACACAAAAAAAGGTCAAATGCCTGGCCCATTTGCTAGGTTTTTCCAGGAAGAAGGCATTGTTGTTCAATATACAATGTTAGGTACACAACAAAATGGTGTAACAGAAAGGAGAAACAAGACTTTTATGGACATGGTAAGAAGCATGATCAGCAATTCAAGACTTCCCTTATTTCTAACAAGTGAAGCTTTGAAAATAGTTGTATATGTCTTAAATAGGGTTCCATCTAAGGTTGTTCCTAAAACTCCTTTTGAGATATAGAATGGACGGAAACCTAGTTTAACACATAAACATGTCTGGGGATGTCAAGTTGAGGTTAAGGTTTATAATCCTTAAATAAAGAAATTCTAGAACAATTAGTGGATTTTTCATAGGCTATCCAGTTAACTAGTTAACTCCAAGGAATACAAATTTATTGTCCCTCACATACAACAAAGGTTGTTGAAGCTAGAAATGCTAAATTTCTAAAGGATCTTGAAATCAGTGGGAGTGAATTTCCTAAAAATCTTTAGTTTCAGGAAATACTGGATACCATTGGTTCATCTTCTCAATCATGTGAATTAATTTCCTTTCAAAGAAATTCATTCAATAAAGTTGAATAAGAACCAATTTTAGAAACTGCACCTACAGAAACTTCAATTCGAAATTTGCAAAATAAAGATGTTACTAAAGTTGTAAGGCGCTCCTCAGGGGTTAGAAGACTAGAGATTTCTAGTAACAATATAGTGTACCTCCAAGAGTCTGAAATTGATATTGGACTTGACCATGATCCACCATCATTTTTTCGAGCCATGAATGGAGAAAATTCAATTGCATGGTACAATGCCATGGAGGAAGAGATGGAATCTATGATTCTAATCAAGTTTGGGATCTCGTTGAGTTACCACCTAGTAAAACAACCATTAGTTGTAAATAGGTCGATAAGACCAAAAGAAATGCATCTAGTAACATCGAATGATATAAAGTTAGACTTATGGCCAAAAGTTTTACTCAAAAGGAAGACATTAACTACCATGAAACATTTTCTCCGGTTTCTAAGAAAGATTCATTTAGGATTATCATGACATTAGTAGCTCATTTTGATTTAAAGTTACATCAAATGAATGTGAAAATAATTTTCCTAAATGGAGAATTGGAAGAGAAAATATATATGAAACAACCTGAAGGTTTTAATGAAAGTCAAGATAGTCACTTGGTCTATAAACTAAAGAAATCTATATATGGACTAAAACAAGCCTCCCGATAATGGTATTTAAAGTTTCACAATATTATTTCCTACTATGGTTTTGAGGAAAACATTGTTGATCAATGCATATACCTCAAGGTCAGTGGAAGCAAGTATATTTTCTTAGTCCTTTATGTAGATGACATCCTACTTGCCAGTAGTGACTTGGGATTGCTACTTGAGGCAAAAGAGTTCCTAACTCAAAACTTTGAAATGAAGAATATAGGTGATGCCTTTTATGTCATTGGCATAGAGATTCACGAAGACAGGTCCAACAGGACATTAGGTCTGTCTTAAATGTCTTACATTGAAAAATATTTAAAAAGATTTAAAATGGAACAGTGTGCCTCGACAGTAGCACCCATTGTTAAACGGGACAAACTCAATAAGGATCAATGTTCCCAAAACAAATTAGAACGGAAACAAATGAGGAACATACCTTATCCAACAGTTGTTGGAAGCCTTATGGATGCTCAAGTCTACACTAGACCTGATCTTGTTTTTACAATAGGGTTGTTAGGCAGATATCAAAGTAATCCAGGCATGGAGCATTGGAAGGCAGCTAAAAAGGTGATGTGGTATCTTCAAGGAACAAAATATTTAAAGTTGACATATAAAGATTCAAACCATTTGAAGGTGGTTGGATATTCAGACTCTAATTTTGCTTGTTGCACCAATTCTAGAAAGTCTACTTTAGGTTATGCCTTTCTACTTGCTGGAAGTGTTTGTTAAACCAAGAACCCTCATGACCCATATGAGAGATATTTTGATAATTACAAACCACATTCCTCACCATATTAATTATTGATGCAGATATATCAATTATATGTAAAGATACCTGTTGGAGCTTTTTCAAGATCAAGTTTTGGACAATTCTCAAGCAATGGATGTTATTTCAATTATTCTTAGTTTGCTCAGTATCTTGTTAGGCTTGTAGAACTTCACTTGGACATGATTCAGCAAATTCTATCTCATTCCTCAAAGTTTTCAAAATGATTTTTCCCTGCTCATAAACGTTTGACTTCATCTATCGAATTTCAATTTTATTTTAATCAATCTTTCAAAATGCTCAATTTGATTCAAAAATGATTTTGAATGATCTTTAGAATGTTTTAATTCGATCCAAAATGATTTCAAAATCTCAATTTCAAGTAGGACGTTCAAAGCGCTTTCGGATACTCATGCAGTGGCCAGTCACTTAAAATATCAGGCTAGCTCTGCAGGACGCCCCTACGACTATAGGACGCTCAAATTTCTAGGAAATTTCTGGGCAAATCCTATCAGGATGCTCATAGAGCTATAACGCCCTCTTAAATTGACTGAGACTAAACCAACTCTCGGGTTGTCATTCTTTAAGGCGCTCAGAGTCAAGTTGAGCCTTCTGGGTTTCAACACAATAGTGCGCTCCTAGAGCTATAGGACGCTCAAGAGTATGTGTCATAAAAGTTGTTTCTTTCTTACATGTGAACTATCACAGTTCTGATGCATTGCTATTCTTGTGTAAACTCTTTTTGATAGATATTTTTCAACGTCTTTGTTAACTCCATTTTGGTGAAAGAGCTTATTCGTTGAATTTGAATTTCAAACAAAGTGATTAGGGTTTTTGGGAGATTGAAATCTCAAACACACCTTGTAACACCCTGTACATTCGAGTCAAACATAATGATTGACTTATACGTATATTGAGGGGTAATATATACGTATTCCATACGTAAAAGTCTTATATCATTGTTGTGTGAAACATGTGGGTAGAGGGCATCGAAGTTAGGTACGTAGGATATGTCACGACGCCCCTGGCGTAGGCTGACGTCATGACCGGCACAGTGTACTATACACTGTACATACTCGTATACAGTATACAATACACTGTCAGCCTTCACGTAGTCTCACAATAATTCCCAAAAGTTAC
Organism: Paratinospora sagittata; assembly: GCA_035771175.1. Lineage (NCBI taxonomy): Eukaryota > Viridiplantae > Streptophyta > Magnoliopsida > Ranunculales > Menispermaceae > Paratinospora > Paratinospora sagittata. Next base: position 19,995,465 of record CM069611.1, on the reverse strand, counting down.
ATCAAATATTTTTTTTCATATACCACACATCAAATCAAATCAAATATATATATAGATAATCATTCCACTCACATTTATTCCATTCATTCCACAAATTAAAGTCTTATCTGATAAATATCTATGATCATCTCATTTCATCATCCTCAAGCAGTATATAATATTACCGCACAACCCATCTAGGTGATATTACATATATATAGTGTGTGATAATTATACATATTAAAATAACAAAAATATGATCTATTTCCGCCAAGCATACCTACACGTACCAGACGAAGGTTCACGTGATTATCACTCACGGAGTTTTCTTTTTCCCTTCGACTCAATACCTGAAATATTGGAGGAAATGGGGTGAGCAAACAACAGCTCAGTGAATATAGTTCTTGATATGGCAATTATATACATTTAGAGAAATATGACATTTAAAATCATTTCAAACACTTATTCAACACATGCATCATTCAACGAATATATCATACATGTCAACAACATAAATTGCATAAAATTTCAATAACATAATGCACAATCTCCCTCCTCCGCAAGGCAAGAGAGCGGGTCTAACCCTTGTATGGTCGTACAAGGTAGACACAGCTTCTTATCACCCAATTCACAGTCATTTCAAGGATCGCAACCCTTGTTAGGACAGACCTACTGACAATGAGGACTCGCAAAACCTCATCCGGGTCTAATTCCTAACGAAATGACAATGAGGATTCGCAAAACCTCATCATTTCAAACTTCAATTGTTAAAATCAGTTTGCATGATCCATAAAACTCAATGTATATATAAATATACCATGCATACAATCAAACATTTTATATATGTATAATGTCATACAAGAACCAAGTCAAGGAAACTATACTCACCCTGGGTTTTCTAAGCCAACCTCTAAAATTGAGCAACAATAAACGTCATTGCTTCCTCAAAAGCGTTTATTCATGCCCTTAAGCCTCAATTTAAACACTGAAATTATCCATAGAGTATCATGAGAATCATCATTTACAAATATCAAATCACTGTTCACAGTACTATTCACTTTTACTATTCACTGTTCAAATTACTATTTATTTTTCACTGTTTACTATTCACTGTTCACTTCACTATTCATCCGAAAGTTGTAAATTGTATTAAAATTGTCAAATGGTCTCCAAAAATCATAAAATTGAATCTAACCACATATTCGGGGTCCCGAGAGTTCAGGGAACGTTTTTCTACCTTTCTAGCGGATTTTTATTCATATTGGGTCAAAACCCCAGTTTTTAAAAACACCGTAAAACGGCTCCTACAGTCAAAATTACTCCGCTACAAAGTTTACATCTAGCTTAAATATCAATTTTACAAAGAAATAAAGTAGAAATCGCTTACCTCGGGTTCGGATCTCCCTCCGTTTCCCCTTATTTCTTCCTTCCTTCCTTTCCTTCTCTCTGCACTTCTTCTCCTCCTTCTCTTTCTTTTGCAACTTCTTTTTTTTTTCTTTTTTTTTTCTTTGTTTTCTCTTGTCGGCAAAGAGATAAGTGCCTTTTTTTTTATTATTATTTGATTTTAATTTTGATCCCATGCTCCTCATGCAATTTACTAAACCAACTTCCCCATGTTATCCCATGCTCCTCATGCAAGTTAACAAACCAACTTCCTCATCTATTAATTAATTTAATTTAACTCCAATTCACATATCTAATTAACCAACCCATTCCACTAATAAAACTTATATTCTTTATTTAATAATTATATTTATTTGCTCATACGTATCAAATACGCGTATTATCACGCGTATATTTAGCTAATACGTATAAAATACGTGTATTATACCTCTTGATATACGCGTACTTCAACGTATGTATTTTATTAAAATTACGGGGTGTTACAATCTCCCCAACTTAAGGAATTTCGTCCTCGAAATATAAGAGATAAGGAGAAATGTACCTCAAGTGGTAAAGAGATCAGGAAATGTCTCCCTCATCCAGTCCTCGCGTTCCCAAGTCTGTTCCTCATTTTCATGAAACTGCCATTTGACTCTGACCAAAGGAATTGCTTTATTTCGCAATTGTTGAACCTTCCTATCAAGAATCTGAATGGGCTTCTCTTCATATGTAGCATCCTCCCCAACTTGTAACTGTGTTACATCTAAAAGATGTGTCGAGGGTGGATACTTCGTCGGGTCTGTATGATATTTTCTCAACATAGAAATATGAAACACATCATGAACACCGACTAACTGAGGAGGCAAAGCAATCCGGTATGCTAATGGACCAATCCTCTCTGTGATTTTAAACGGTCCAATAAAGCGAGGAGATAATTTTCCTTTCACCCCAAACGGCATCTGTCCTTTCCGTGACGAGACTTTAAGCAACACGAGGTCATCTACTGCAAACTCTAAAGGTCTGTGGCGGTTATCAAAATAACTCTTCTGTCGGTCTTGGGCAGCTTTCAGTCTCTGTCTGATCTGTTTAACCTGCTCAGTGTGATCAATAACAACTTTCGGTCCCAACAACTGTGATTCTCCAACCTCATACCAACAAGTCAGAGATCTGCACGGCCTACCATGCAAAGCTTCATAAGGTGCCATGCCAATACTGGCCTGATAACTGTTATTATAAGCAAACTCACACAATGGTAAACTTTCACTCCAAGTCCCACCAAACTCTAAAATACACGATCTGAGCATGTCTTCCAGCATCTGAATCACCCTCTCAGTCTGGCCATCAGTCTGAGGATGAAATGCTGTACTAAAACGGAGATGAGTACCAAATCGGGCCTGCATAGCCTGCCAAAAGCTCGATGTGAACCGCGGATCTCTATCCGACACAATAGAAACAGGTATTCCATGCAACCTGACAATCTCCTGCACATACAATCTGCTCAGTCTATCAATCGAGTCTTTAGTGGTCATTGGAAGAAAGTGTGCAGATTTAGTTAATCTGTCAACTATTACCCAGATGGCGTCAAATCTACCCTGAGATCTGGGCAGTCCTGTGATAAAGTCCATTGTGATATGCTCCCATTTCCATTCTGGAATAGATAATGGTTGCATCTGACCTCCTGGTCTCTGATGTTCAGCTTTCACTTGCTCACACACCTCACAATTTCGCACATACTCAGCTATATCTTTCTTCATCCCATGCCACCATACTGTTCTCTTCATATCATGATACATTTTTGTAGACCCTGGGTGAATGGTATACTGAGATCTGTGTGCTTTTTCTAATAACTCAGCCCTCAATGCCCTATCCACGGGTACCCATAATCTCCCCTGATAACGCAGGACACCATCTGGACCTCTATGCCAATCTGCCCTGTCTGCACTATCTGCCCAAGACTCATACATACCAAGATCAGGATCATGCTGCTGCATATCCTTAATCTTTTGAATAGAAGAATCTATCACCTGTATATGCATCTGAGCACAAATGTCAACGTGTGGAGCCATGGAGAGAACACTCATCATAGTCGCTCTCTCTAAAAGTCGCCACTCCTGGGCAATCTGACAAGCTACCACCTGGGTCTCAACTCGTTTTTGGCTCAATGCATCAGCTACGACGTTGGCCTTTCCAGGATGATATTCTAACGTGAAATCATAATCTTTTAGGAATTCCAACCATCTACGCTGTCTCATATTCAACTCTTTCTGGTCAAACAAATATTTCAGACTTTTGTGATCTGAATACAGTGTGAACTTTTCCCCATAGAGGTAATGTCTCCACAATTTCAATGCAAATACCACAGCTGCTAGTTCTAAATCATGCATAGGGTAATTCTTCTCATGTATCTTCAGCTGTCTGGATGCATAAGCAATCACTCTACCCTCTTGCATCAATACACATCCCAAACCTAAATGTGATGCATCTGTGTAAATCACCAACTCCTTTCCAGGTTCTGGGAGTGCTAAAACTGGGGTAGTAGTTAGTTTCTTCTTCAACTCAGTGAAAGCATCCTCACATGCAGAAGTCCACAAAAATGACACATTTTTCTGTGTCAGCCTTGTAAGTGGGGAAGCCAATCGGGAAAAGCCTTCCACAAATCTTCGGTAATAACCAGCGAGACCCAGAAAACTACGGATTTCAGTCACTGTGGTTGGTCTTGGCCAATTTATGATTGCCTCAACCTTAGCAGAATCAACAGAAATACCTTCTGCACTAACCACATGACCTAAAAATCTCATCTCATGTATCCAAAACTCGCATTTACTGAATTTAGCATACAACCGATGCTCTCTCAGTGTTTGCAAAGTGATGTGGAGGTGCTGCTCATGATCCTCCTGAGTCTTGGAATAAATGAGTATATCATCAATAAACACAATAATGAACTGATCCAAATATGGTCTGAATACCCTTTGCATCAAATCCATAAACATGGCTGGGGCATTGGTTAGTCCAAAGGGCATAACAAGAAACTCATAGTGACCATACTGTGTTCTAAACGCAGTCTTTGGTACATCCTCTTCCCGTATTCTTAGCTGATGGTATCCAGATCTTAAATCAATTTTAGAGAAAAATTTAGCACCATTCAACTGATCGAATAAATCATCGATACGGGGTAAAGGATACTTATTTTTCACTGTCGCCCTGTTCAGCTGTCTATAATCAATGCATAACCTCAAGCTGCCATCCTTCTTCTTCACAAACAGGACAGGCGTGCCCCATGGTGACATACTCGGGGTGATAAACCCTTTTGCCATCAACTCCTCTAATTGCACCTTGAGTTCCTGTAACTCTTTTGGCGCCATTCGATAGGGTGGAATTGAAATGGGCTTTGTAGCAGGTATCAGTTCAATAATAAAATCAATTTCCCGTACTGGTGGTAATCCTGGTAAATCCTCTGGAAAAACATCTGGGTACTCACATACTATAGGAATATCTGCTATCTGAACGCCTAAGTTTTTCATTTACTGACTTTATACTAGCCAACATCCCTATCTCTGCATTAGTGGCCATCCTGCCTCGAGTGGGAGAGTTGAAAGACGTCTTGCCACTATAAATAAATGCGGGTTGTCCTGGTATTTGAAAGACTACTTTCTTATCAAAGCAGTCCACATGGGCATGATAGGCAGCCAACCAATCCATACCCAGTATAGCATCGAATTCCAGGAATTCTAAAACCCTAAGATTCACAATCATTTCATGATCCGCATATTTGACCACACACTTTTCACACAACATATTTGGGTAGATTCGGTCTCCTGCTGCAGTACTCAGAACCAACGGTGTACTAATCCTAACAGGAATTAAATGCAACCTATCTACCATGTTGCCAGCAATAAATGACAAGGTGGATCCAGCATCAATTAACACATACATCATAGTGTCGCAAATAGAAATCATACATTCCACCAAGTTCTTGTTTGCCTCAGGATCTGGCTCTGTAACAGCCCTGGCTTGCTCTCTGACAGGCGTGGGAATAGGAACAGTAGCAGATGGAGTTGTTGGAGTCCGCGGGGCTGATTGCAAAGGACACTGGTACGCTTTATGTCCCTTGTTCCCACATCTATAGCATGTGAAAAGAGGACGATATGCAGATGAAGCTGTCTGCGGCGCAGTGCCTGGCATGGAACGCCAACCACTCTGACTGCCTGGTCCCCTATGCGGCCACGGTGCCCGAACCGACGATCCCTGTGTCGGTGGCCTCGTAACAGACTGTGATATTCTGCCTGCCGGTGGTGGTAGCGTTGCTGCTGGAGGAGTAACTGGAATCTCCATAGCAGTAGGCCTCTCACCTATCTTTGCCTTTTTCTGTTCACCCCACCATTTTCTGTCCCATCTCTGCCTTCTCGGACTCTGATAAGGTACCTGCTGCTCTATACCCGCCTGTGATGTGGGCGTTGCCCGTGGTGGCCTATTTTTCATCTCGACTGTCTCATAATCCAGTGCCTGTCGCACTGCCTGATCATAAGTCTGAACACCAGCAAGAGCTAAACCTTTCCGGATTGGGTCATTAAATCCTTCCCTGAGCCTCTTCATTCGCATCAGATCTGTTTGTACCATCTCAGGGGCAAAGAAGGCTAGCCTATTGAACTCATATTCATATTCTCTCACAGACATGTTCCCTTGCTGTAATTCTATAAATTGCTTATGCCTTTTATCAACCTCAGACGGGGGATAGTAAGTCTTGTAGAATACTTCTTTAAACTTATCCCAAGTATCTATGGGTCCTTGAGCTCGGCCTATTGTCTGCCACCATCTCTCAACCTTACTCGAAAATTTAAAGCGAGCAAGTCTAATCTTGTCCTTATCCCGTACATGCATATCCTCAAATATAGCTTATATCCGTAGAAGCCAATCCTCAGCAACCTCTAACTCTAGACTGCCATCAAATAGAGGCGGTTCTCGTCTCTTAAATGCTTTCATCACATCTTCATATCTGCGAGTCTCTTCTATATCCTCATGAGGCTCTACTGTCTCCTGCACTGGCACAGGTCGCTCGGCAGACGCACCCGCACTACTGGCGCCAACCTCGGGTACTACAGGTGTTGGCTGCCCCTGTAAATTATCCTGAAGACGTGTTATCATACGCATCATCTCAGCATTTTGTCTCTGCTGAGCTATCATCATTTCTTTCAGTTTCTTTAACCTTTCTTCTTGTGGGTCCATGATTGCCTGATACTTCCCTTTCAATCTGCCATTCACATAGATAAAGGAGCATATAAGTCAGACAATCCGATTACTCAATCTTTATAGATACATAAGATACTAAAGCTTTTAATCTTTTAGGCTTTTAATCCTAAATGTGGCTCTGATACCAATATTGTCACGACGCCCCTGACGTAGGCTGACGTCATGACCGGCACAGTGTACTATACACTGTATATACTCGTATACAGTATACAATACACTGTCAGCCTTCACGTAGTCTCACAATAATTCCCAAAAGTTACATCAAATATTTTTTTTCATATACCACACATCAAATCAAATCAAATATATATATAGATAATCATTCCACTCACATTTATTCCATTCATTCCACAAATTAAAGTCTCATCTGATAAATATCTATGATCATCTCATTTCATCATCCTCAAGCAGTATATAATATTACCGCACAACCCATCTAGGTGATATTACATATATATAGTGTGTGATAATTATACATATTAAAATAACAAAAATATGATCTATTTCCGCCAAGCATACCTACACGTACCAGACGAAGGTTCACGTGATTATCACTCACGGAGTTTTCTTTTTCCCTTCGACTCAATACCTGAAATATTGGAGGAAATGGGGTGAGCAAACAACAGCTCAGTGAATATAGTTCTTGATATGGCAATTATATACATTTAGAGAAATATGACATTTAAAATCATTTCAAACACTTATTCAACACATGCATCATTCAACGAATATATCATACATGTCAACAACATAAATTGCATAAAATTTCAATAACATAATGCACAATCTCCCTCCTCCGCAAGGCAAGAGAGCGGGTCTAACCCTTGTATGGTCGTACAAGGTAGACACAGCTTCTTATCACCCAATTCACAGTCATTTCAAGGATCGCAACCCTTGTTAGGACAGACCTACTGACAATGAGGACTCGCAAAACCTCATCCGGGTCTAATTCCTAACGAAATGACAATGAGGATTCGCAAAACCTCATCATTTCAAACTTCAATTGTTAAAATCAGTTTGCATGATCCATAAAACTCAATGTATATATAAATATACCATGCATACAATCAAACATTTTATATATGTATAATGTCATACAAGAACCAAGTCAAGGAAACTATACTCACCCTGGGTTTTCTAAGCCAACCTCTAAAATTGAGCAACAATAAACGTCATTGCTTCCTCAAAAGCGTTTATTCATGCCCTTAAGCCTCAATTTAAACACTGAAATTATCCATAGAGTATCATGAGAATCATCATTTACAAATATCAAATCACTGTTCACAGTACTATTCACTTTACTATTCACTGTTCACAATACTATTTATTTTTCACTATTCACTATTCACTATTTACTTCACTATTCATCCGAAAGTTGTAAATTGTATTAAAATTGTCAAATGGTCTCCAAAAATCATAAAATTGAATCTAACCACATATTCGGGGTCCCGAGAGTTCAGGGAACGTTTTTCTACCTTTCTAGCGGATTTTTATTCATATTGGGTCAAAACCCCAGTTTTTAAAAACACCGTAAAACGGCTCCTACAGTCAAAATTACTCCGCTAGAAAGTTTACATCTAGCTTAAATATCAATTTTACAAAGAAATAAAGTAGAAATCGCTTACCTCGGGTTCGGATCTCCCTCCGTTTCCCCTTCTTTCTTCCTTCCTTCCTTTCCTTCTCTATGCACTTCTTCTCCTCCTTCTCTTTCTTTTGCAACTTCTTTTTTTTTTCTTTTTTTTTTCTTTGTTTTCTCTTGTCGGCAAAGAGATAAGTGCCTTATTTTGTTTTTTATTATTTGATTTTAATTTTGATCCCATGCTCCTCATGCAATTTACTAAACCAACTTCCCCATGTTATCCCATGCTCCTCATGCAAGTTAACAAATCAACTTCCTCATCTATTAATTAATTTAATTTAACTCCAATTCACATATCTAATTAACCAACCCATTCCACTAATAAAACTTATATTCTTTATTTAATAATTATATTTATTTGCTCATACGTATCAAATACGCGTATTATCACGCGTATATTTAGCTCATACGTATAAAATACGTGTATTATACCTCTTGATATACGCGTACTTCAACGTATGTATTTTATTAAAATTATTGGGTGTTACAGGATATATGAAAAACCTGTGGAAAACTCAAAGAAATTGTCGACTGAATTCGACAGGTGGAGCCCACCTTGGGCTAAGGCTGTGGCTCGCGATTTGGTCGATTTTTTTGACGTATTTTCACCCATTTCGCTTCAAAAAACCAAAGAAAGAGGGGAGAAGACCAGAAGAGGGAGAAAAGCCATTTCTTGGTCGAATCAACATACTGGTAAGCCGTTTTTGCCCCATTTTGTTGCAAAATTGCTATTTAAGCTACGTGTAGCAATCCTACCAGTATATATTTTACTATAGGAGGTGTTTTACTGTGTTTTCAAAGATGGGTTTTTGGCCCACTTTGATTGAAAACATGTGAAAGTGATTGCTTATCATTCCTATAGTAGTCTAAACCCCAAATACATGGTTTGTTTGCGTTCAATCGTATTATTGGCACCGAAATAGTTACTTAAAGCCAAATTTAACACTGAAACCCTTGGAACCATGTCAAACACCGGTGAAATTCTAGTTTGAGACCGTAGAATTATAGAGGACTGAGTTTTGAACATTTCGATACCAAAATTGTGATTTTTGAAGATCGATTGATATTTTTAGAAAAGTGTTGAATGGTTTCGGTGAACACGTTGGATTTGGGCATTACTTGAACATGTCGTTGGAAAGTCCATTTCTATTGTTCCTTGCCTTAGGAATATTCTAGAAGATTGTAGGAATTATTGTGAATGACCCTCACTTATATGTGAGACCGGAATGGAATTGTGGAAATAATTAAATAGTTGAAAAGTTAGAAATAATTCAAGAAATGAAGATGAGATTACCTGAAATTAATTATGTATTTGTAAAATAATTATTTGTGACAGGATTGTAATAGTGGATTGAATACATCAATTAGAGTGGCAATTGACTTGGTGGTAGAATATATTTGGGCACTCGTATTTGTGAGTATTTTACTTGTCTTGGTTTTTTATATGACATTGTATATATGAAATTGGTTTGAATATAAGCATGTTATGTATTAAGTTTTTATTGTATTTCATTGCAATTCATGAACTATATTGTAAAATGGTGCATGTTAGACTTGTAAGGGAAATTTAAAACATGATTTCATTTCGTTGGAAATTAGTCTTGGGTGAGTGTTTAGGTTGTAACCTCACTGTGCAGTGAACTGTCCTAATAAGGATTATCAATCCTTGAAATGACTTTGGAATTGAGTAATAAGAGGCTGTGGCTACCTTGTTGAGGCTATACAAAGGGTAAAACCCGTTCCATTACTTGGAAGGTGAGAGATTGAGGATTTATGCAAAATCTTGCATGATTTGTTAAATTATTGCATGGAAGCTTCAAGCTATGTTATGAGCATGTATATGATATTTAGTGTTTCAGATGTGCTTTGTCAAGCTTTTTCAATGCTTCAAATTACATGGTTACTTAAATGCATATGAATGTCATGACAGAAAATATTCATTGAGCATGTTGTAGCTCACCCACTCCCCTCCAATATTTCAGGTAAGGACCCTAAAGAAAAAGGAAAGGCGAGAGAAGAGTAGTGGACTCTCCGATTTCTTCTTTTAATGTATGTATGGAGGGAGTGTTGAAACTTGTTACTTTGGTTATGTATAAATATCACTTTATATGTATGTATTATTACTAGATGAGTGGAGTGTTGATATGGATAATGGTTTTGTGTTTGGAAACTAGAAATGAGGAACATTTGTGGTATCATGTTGATTTTATGATGATGGTTATATTAATGTGAATGGTATACATATGTGAATAGATTGTTGTCAATCAGGTGAAATTGTGATATGTCCATTTTATGGGGACATGCTGACAAATTTTTTTGGAAAGTAGTATTTTTGAAAGCTTATAGGGTGTCGTACACTTATATGTGTGGTGTATAATACTCTGTGCCGATCATGATATCATCCTACGGAGGGTGCATCGTGACACACCTTTATATATGCAGCATAAGAGTCGTTGTTTGATATATTAAGAAAATTCTATTGCTCCAAAACTCTTTGAAAGTTAGTCGATTTTCCTTCTTTGAGAAAAATCAAAAACACTTTTAATATTCTTTGATCTTTACAAGTTTCTTGGATTTTTCCTTCATCACTTTCAAACTGTTCAAGAAATTCAAAAGAAGCTAAAAGCAACTTCACTCTTCTGCTGAGCAAGATTTTTGAATATGTCTTAGTGAGTTCTTTATGCTATGTAAGTATTTTTTTTAATTGATTCTTAGTAAGAGGATCAATTTCATTATATTGAAAGTGGTTTGTAAAGTGACGATGAGTCACTGAGTAGGAGCTTGTTTAAGCTCATCTGAAAAGGTTGTTTTCACACCCGTGTAGCTAAGAAAAGTATAAAGGTTTGATCCTCACCTGTGAAGAGATATCAATAGTGGAGTTTGATAAATCCTAATTGGGGAGATTAGGTAGTAAATGCAGGCAAGGGCCGAACCACTCTAAATTTGTAATTTTATTTCTGCTGCACTTTATTTTTGTTATTATTTAATTTTGAAAGGTGTAACTTGCAAATTTGTCCAATTCACCGCCCTCTTGGACACTTATCTGGGCCAACAGTGTTGTATCATGAAGAAGCACTAAACAAACAATAGTTGCTTCATCTACTCTGGAAACAGAGTTTATTGGATGTTATGAAGCTAAGACTTGCGTTGTGGTTGAGAAATTTTGTCTCAAATCTTCGGATTATTGATTTTATACAAAAGCCATTAAAGATCTACTTTGACAATTCAACTACAATTTTCTTTTATAAGAATAACAAAAGTGCTAGTTGAAGTAAGCATATTGACATTAAGTTTTTGGTTGTCAGAGATCACATCAAGGAAAGATCAATTGTGATTGAACATATCAAGACTCATCTCATGTGAGCAAATTCTATGACTAAAGGTTTACCAGCTAATTTGTACAAGGATCATATTGGCAACATGGGACTTATTAGCTAAGTTATTTAGGTTTCTTGGTTATTGACCTTTGTAAATAATTATTTGATTATTTCAGTGTGTGAAATAATATTTTGATTCCGCACATAAAGTCCATTATGAAAATCCATTGTGATTTATAAAAATAAACATTGAATGACTTATGAGAAGTTCACTCATACAGAATTTGTGTAATACATGGAAGAAAATGTTCGTCTAAAGAAATCATGCCATAATTCGAGGTTGATAATTTCTATCTAAATGCACAAGTTGGTTAAATTATGGCCATAAAAGTTGAAACTATAAGGTTATATACTGGTAATCCAAGTGGGGGATTATTGGACGGTTATTTGGCTCCCCACTTAACATTTGTACTTATCCAATAACCAACTCCATTTGGTTTATCCAATTAACTCACGTGACATAAATTTAAACTATGTAACCAGTTTTTAAAAACTAACCAAGTTAGTTTCTGTAACTAACCCAAAAGCTAAAATATTTCTTTGATGAAAGAAGATATATAAAGTGGTCCCAAAATTTAGCCTTTTCTGTGCGTATCTCTATCAGTTGCAAAAAAGGCCATATAGGCTAGAAACAAGTAAAAAGGAAATGACGACTATATTTTTCTATTTCTTTTATTTATTTTTAATCTTTCAAAGGTGCCTATAGCACTACTAATATGGAGTAGTCATGGCATCTTTAACTGAACTAGCCTCCCACGAGGTTTAACAATTGTTTGTTGAGGCGCTTGCTGCATCAAGAGCAATAGAATTGGCATGGGAATTAGGATTCGCGAGGTATACATGGAGGGTCCGTCTCTACCCTTAAGTCATGCGAGTACCTTCTCACCGAGTTTGGATACATCATTGATTGGTTAAGAACTAGTGCTTCATAGTTCACGGGATTCGTGTGCACCAACATTCCAAGAGAGGAAACAAAAGTGCTTATTTTCGAAGTAAATTGACGTGTACTCTTAATTCTAATCGAGTTTGGATCGAGAATTGTCATCTACCATTGCACCTTTTGTAATTTCAGAATTATATTAATGACATGGTTCTCTTTCCTTAAGAAAACAGGTAGTAATGTGTTATTAGTATATATAATAATATATTAATATTTTGTAAAATAACATATATTAATTACCAGACTTGCTAAAAAAAGGTTTATTTATTTATTTAGTTTTAAGGGCACTGCCAAAAGGTCGTTAAGCATGCTTATTTAGAATAATTTTTATTTTATTGTTGTAAAATAAGACTTGTATCAATGGATTTGCCACCAACAAATTATGAAAATCTTGTTTATGTTGAAGTCCAACTTCAACTTGCATTCTAGATGGGCCTCGCCCTTATTGTCTTTTGTGATCGCAAATGCAGTACACGATGTGAAAAATGAAAATTAGTTGAAATGAAAATTTTTTATTTTACCTTTTAATTAATAAAACATTGTTAACATTATTTATAATAAAAATTAAGATAAATTTTTAAGAACAATTTTATAACTTTGATATAGAAATGACTTTATCCGTAGAAAATTTAAGGATTTTTCTTCTAATTTTTAAATGTATATGTTATTTTAAATTTTTTTTAAAAAAATTATTAAATATAAATTGAAATAAAGAATGATGAAATCTGAATAGAATTTTTTTTTTTGACGAAATCTGAATAGAATTAAATAGCCAACTTTTTGCTAATTAAACAGGGATGGGATAAAGTTTATTGATAAAAGTGTTGCACTCTACCTATTTTATTTGTGCGTGACTCTTCTTCTTTTTTTCAGTCAATGACCCCTCTGGTTTTTCCGTTAACTCTTTTATGAGGGCGAGACTATTTTGGAGTCAAAAACTACAGAGATTGTTAGGCATCCTTATTTAAAGTAGGCAGATAATTATAAATACAAACTCAAACTTAAAATCATAATCTTGGTCCTTAACCATGATGTATATGTCGTACCTCGTCCAATAAGTTATCAACTTTTAGGTTTTGAGCAATCTTACACCTACATGTGAAATTTAAAAAGCTTAAAAGAGAAGAAGATGAGAAATAGGACAACAATTAATGTTTGACCGGTAAAATGTCACTTGAAAAGTACAACACTTTTAAGAAATGACTTCAAAAAATTCAAAAGATTTCTTTATCATTATTTTAAGATAATTTGAGCAGGGTGGTGCTACAGTGAATGAGCTGGTGTACTCCTAAAGCTATTTAATATACACATTTCTATAATAATCCAAAGGGCTTGGCGTTGTGAGCATCCTAGCGGAGTTTACTTTTTGAGTTCAAAAGCATTTTTCAATTTGAGTAAACTTAAGAAAATAAGTTCTTGAAAATATAATTTATAAGGAGAGTCTTTACAATTAAAACTTCCAAATATTTTAAAGAGTTTCTCTCAAAAAAAAATAAATCTTAAAGATCATTTCTACAGTATCATTTTTAACATTCATTTTGGGCTTTATGCCGATTGTAAACAGTTAGATTGTTTCGAATCATATATTGATATGATTGGAGATGATTAAATCATTTATTTGTTTTCAAATTATTTTTATATCTTAAAATTGTAATAATTTTTATCTTGAGTTTTTTAGAGATTTGGTCTTGTATCTTTTAGTATATAGAACAGAGGTCCCAAAGTTTTTAAAATTAGAGTTTGGGTCCTCAACTAATCAATTCGTCCACTATCAGTCAAATCAGGGGTTGTACTTTACCATTTTTTCCTTCTCCTATTTAGCAATCACCTCATCTCTCGATCAAAATATTTACTAATTGGTAACTTTTTCAAAAGGTCATAACACTTTCATCTTGACTCCAATTTGAGTGATTGAAAATATCTTTTCTTTTTCTTTTCAATGTATTTTGAATCACTAAAATTAAAGTTAAAACGAAAAATGTTATAGTCACTTGAAGTTTACTTACCAATCAATTACCATTTTGACCAACTGGCCAACATCTTGACCGATCGGTCAATATCCAGTAAGTAAAAGATTCTTTAAATTAAAATGACCATAATTTTTTATTTTAATTCTGATTTGAGTGATTTAAAATTAATTAGAAAAAAAATCTTTTTAACGTCTTTTGAATAACTCAAATCGGAGTCAAGATAAAAAAAAGTTATGGTTATTTTGAGATTTACTTAACAATTAGTCAATTTACTTATCAGTTAACATTCTAATTAATCTAATTAAAATCAATATAACTTTTCCATTTTAGCTCTAATTTATATGATTCCAAATGCGTTGTAAAGAGGAAGAAAAAAAAAGGTATTCTCAACGCTTTTTGAATCACTAAAATCAGAGTTGGGATGAAAAAAACATGACTATTTGAGGTTTACTTACCAATCGGTAAGATTCTGACCAATTTACTTAAAATGACTATAATTTTTCGTTTTAACTCCGATATAAATAATTTAAGATGCATTAGAAAGAAGAAGAAGAAAAAAAATTCAATACCTTTTGAATTACTCAAATCAAAGTCGGTATAAAAAAATTATGGCTCTATTTAAAGTTTACTTACCGATAGGTAAACAATTTTTGACTGATCGGTAGGTAAATGATTCTTTAACTACCTATCGGTTACCTATGGGTAAGTAATTGACCAATCGATTACCTATTGGTAAGTAATTGACTGATCAATTACCTATCCATAAAGATCGATTATCTATAAACTTTAAATAGCCATAATTTTTTTATGTCGATTCCGATTTAAGTTATTCAAAAGAAGTTGAAAAGATCTTTTCTTCGTCTTTCTAACACATTTTGAATCGTTTAAGTTAAGAGTTACAATGAAGAAGTTATAGTCATTTTAAATAGATTGTTTAGAAATTTGACCAATGGTAAATGAACTTTAAATAGTTATAACTTTTTTATCTCGACTCTGATTTGCGTGATTCAAGAGGCATTAAAAAGATATGTTTTTCCTCTTCCTAACACATTTTGAATCATTCAAATCGAAGTTAAAATAAAAAATTTATTATCATTTTAATTAGATCAGTCATAATCTTGACCGATCAGTGAGTAAATTTCAAATAGCAATAACGTTTTTATCCCGATTTTGATTTGAGTTATTCAAAAGGTGTTAGATACATATTTTCTTCATCTTTCCAATAAGTTTTGAATCACTCAAATTAAAGTTAAAACAAAAGAGTTATAATCATTTTAATTTAAAGAATTATTTACTTATCAGATATTGACCGGTTAAAACGGTAATCGATCATTAAATTTTAAATGATCATAACGTTTTTATTTTAACTTCGATTTAAATAATTCAAAATTAGTTAAAAAGAGAAAAAAAAAATTCATTCCAATGCTTTTTAAATTACTCAAATTGATTAGTTGTTGAGAACCCAAATTCTACTTTTGAAAAACCACGGGATCTCTTCGTACTAAAAGATATACAACCAAATCTCTAAAAATCGCTTTTATCTTTCCCCTAGCACACAACTGTCAGCTATATATATTGAAATAATAATTTTCACATTTATGAAACTGAATAAAGAAAGAAAAGGACGAAAGTGGAAAGGAGAGAGAAAAAGGGTCGTTCTTCCAAATTGTAGCATCGAATGGAAAGAAGCAGGCGAAAACCGTGGGCATGATCACTCTTCACCTGAAAAAAGCGCAAAAAGAAAAAGAACAATTATAAAACAAGAAAAAGGAAAATCCGTTGGAGCAAGTTGCCGCTGAACTGTTTAGCGAAGAAAGCAGCGGCGACACATTTCTCCTTCGAAAGTGTTTTTTCGTACCTTCCAACTTCTTTTGGCTAATGAAGCTACTTCATACTCCATTCTTGTTCTGTTTGTTGTTAGTTAGGTAAATGAATTAAATAAAAGAGGAAAAACAGCTACTACAGTCTTGCTGCAATTTTCATGTCATTTAATTCCTGATATCTTTTGAAGATATATAATCTATCTATCTATTCTATACATACATATATATATATATATATATATAATTTTTGTATACATGCTCTGTACTCTACTTTTGTTAAATATACTTAAAGTAAAATAATTTTTATTAGAAAAAAAATTAAATATGTTTTAGAAGGCTTAATTAGAAAAAAAATTAAAAACCTAAAATATAGGGTGTAAAAAAAAACTGAAAATTAATTAATTACAAAATAATTATTTTAGTCCTATTAACAATAAAACTAATTTTTAAAATTAACATTAAAATTAAATTTTCACATATATTTTGGACAAAAAAAAAAGACTTTACCGTGAACTATGCTTAATATTTTTATTATAATAATAAATTAAAGTATATGAAAAAAAGGTGCAAGGATAGTCGGGGCATAAGATGTAACTTGTTCAGTAGACATTTGAAGAAAATCAGAAATTGAAGAAGGTCAACAATTATCTTGCTAAACAACACACACACACACACACACACATATATATATATATATATATAAATAATATAAATATAAATATTTGGAAGAGGTAATTGAGTCGTCATTTTTGTTAAAGTTTTAAAATCAACCTTTCAAAACTTCTTAATTATTGTTAATTACATTATCAGTTGTCAAGTTAACATAGTGATTTAAACAGTTTAACTAATTTTTACTGTCTTTCATATATCATTTTTTTTTAAAGCTTAAATACAGTTTTTCTAGTTTACTTTTTTCAATTTTAAAATTTATCCTTTTGTCTTTTTTTTTTTCTTGTCAAATAGAAAAAAATCCTTATTCTTCTATGAATGTTTATATCTGAAAAAAAGATAACATTAGTTACACTCAAAATTAATTTTATAATTTTTGTTTAAGTAGATTGAAATTTTTAATTGATAAATAATAAAAGACAAGTGTGCATTGTGAATAAAAAAATTATACCATGTAATTGAAGTGAGTTTCAAGGTCGTTTATAGCAAAATTAATGTTGTATAAAATGTATAAAGATCAACGAGTGGTTGACTTAATAGAAGCGGACAAAGTCTCAAGATCGCCTTTGTATAAAATTTTTAAAATTTAATTATTAAATGTACCTTCCTTAACAAAAAGTTTATTATTCTATTCTCGCCTCAAACATAAATAAGTTTCATACCCGCAAGAGCGTGGGATTACCTCGTGAGAAACCAACAACTATGTGATCTTCGTATCTCTCCCTAGCTATCTGCACTTCCACACGCCAAGTCAACTTGATTCATAGAGTATTTAGATTACAAACTTTTCTTTAAAGAAAGATTTGCGGCTAGTAACCCTAACGAGTAGTGGCAAAGTTTGAGCCTAACCTAACACTAAATTCAAATTATGCAAACGACGGCACTGGCATTATGTCAAATCATGTATTATATACCATGCAAATCCAGAAACAGCACTGCTCTTTGTACACCTTTTCAACATCTGTTTTTTCTAAGCTCACTGTAAATTACGGGTGTCTTAAGCACACATTGGTTACGGGACTAAATGACATCAAATTACATCAATTCACAAAAATGTTAAAATGACGTAAAATATATATTCAAATTCATATTGAAGCAGATGTTGTGAGGTGACTGCAACATTTATTTTCTCTCTCTCTACGGTGAGTGACGAGTGACAATTTTTTTTTTTTTTTTTTGATATGTATGATTAGTGGTGGATATTTTTTTGTCATAATATAGTTCATTACTACATTAATTTTGGCGTTATTTTAGTACTCTTTTTATTATTTAAGTTTCTCTTTCTCTTTCCTGATGCGGATAATTATACAAATAAGCTTGGGTATGAATATAAGCAGGAAGAGTGTTAACATGACCTAAAAATCTTTCTCAAAATAATGACAAAGCGAATATGGTAAATTATTGCATCATCAAAACATAAAAAAGAAAAGTAACATTAACGATTCAGCCCTCACCACGACAACTTAAATGCAATTTTGGGTAAAGTTTTTGGTCTTTAGCTTTTTGTTTGAGTACTACCAGGTTAGACAAATCATTTAATGGTTTTAATGGGTACTTGAGTGTGAATCCGTGACAAGTTTCTTCGTCCCTTGCTTTCCAATCGAAGAAGGAACATTGTTAAAAACTCTTCTCAATACAACTTTTCCTACCCTCTTCAGACTTGTTAGCTACTTCATCTGCAAATTAATCTTTGTTTCAAATGCAGTGTACCTAAAACTAGATTTCTGTATTCCCTTAAGAGAGAAAACAAAAGGATAATACACCCAAAAAATGGCCTCTCTTGCCTGCAGGCTCTTCTTCTCCTTCCATGCCTTTCTTCTGCTCTTCTTCTGGATCTCAATTCATCTCATCTTCACCACTGCCATGCCGCCGCGGCCACCAATTACCTGCAACAAAACTGGATGTGTTCTTCATAACTCCTATGGTGCATGGGGTGATAGAAAAGAATGCTGGGTTCCAAGTGTCACTTACCCAAGAACAGAGCAAGAACTCCTACTGGCTGTGGCTCAGGCCAATCAGAAGAAACTTAATGTGAAAGTTGCAAGTCATTTCTCTCATACCATCCCAAAATTGGCCTGCCCCGAAATTCCATCTGGGAATTCCATCATTATAAGTACATCTATGTATAATTCCAACATTGAAGTTGATATCAAGGATCTCACAGTTACGGCGGATTCGGGCGTTAGCTTACGGGATTTGATTAATAAGGTGGAAGAAGCAGGATTGAGTTTGGTAGCTTCTCCATATTGGGAAGGAGTTAGCATTGGAGGAGTTATAAGCACAGGATCCCATGGGAGCTCTTGGTGGGGAAGAGGAGGTGCTGTTCATGATCATGTTGCCGGCATCAGTCTTGTTGTTCCTGCAGGTGAATCTGAGGGATTTGCTAAAGTTATCAAGCTTGACAAAACAAATCCACTTTTCAATGCAGCTAAACTCTCTCTGGGTGTGTTAGGTGTCATCTCTAAGGTTAGTACTTACTATACAAAATCCATCTGTATTTCTTTAATTAGTTTCATACATTCTCTACGTGCTCATTAATATTTTTAAATCAAACCCAATACAGACTGTATTGGGAAATTAATATGTAAATTGATAGACCATACTAAGAAATCAAGAAATTTCTGATGCAAAATTGAACTGAGAATTTAAGGTAACATTGAAATTGGAACCGGGGTTCAAAAGAAGCATCAACAACATTTTCAACAATGACGGTCATTTCGAAGACGAATTTGTCGACCTTGCTCAGAAACACGAATTTGCAGACATCACTTGGTATCCGTCAAGACACACAGCTGTATACAGAATCGATGATCGAGTTCCCTTGAATAGCTCTGGAGATGGAATCAATGACTTTATTGGGTTCAAATCCAATTTGGCCTTGGTATCCAGTTCTGTTAGAGCTTCAGGTATGCCA
This sequence comes from Paratinospora sagittata, assembly GCA_035771175.1. Classification (NCBI taxonomy): domain Eukaryota; kingdom Viridiplantae; phylum Streptophyta; class Magnoliopsida; order Ranunculales; family Menispermaceae; genus Paratinospora; species Paratinospora sagittata. The sequence continues at coordinate 19,975,524 of CM069611.1, read as the reverse complement.
AATTTAAAAAATTTCAGTTCTCCAAAATTTAAGATGAATTTCTTGAAGCATTTTATAAAATAAATATGATTAACACAGAGAAAGCGTTAGAGACTGCGCGAAATGTGAATGGGAAGTGCACCATGGCTGCTTCAGTTGTGGGATTCAAGAAGTTAGTTGCAAATGGTCTGAAGAATAACTTAATTTTCACTGGCTACCCAGTTGTGGGTCATCAGGGGAAAATGCAAACCTCAGGTTCATGTTTATATTCACCAGAAACAAGTACCCAAAGCACTTGTGCCTGGGATCCTAGAATAAAAGGGCTATTCTTCTATGAAACAACAGCTATATTTCCTGCATCAAAGTTCAGAAACTTCATTGTTGATGTCAAGAAACTAAGAGATTTGAAGCCAGAGAATTTCTGTGGTGTTGACGTTTATAACGGATTTCTTGTACGTTTCATAAAGGCCTCTGAAGCATATTTGGGTCAATCCGAAGACTCTGTCGTCGTCGATTTCAATTATTATAGAGCAGATGAGCCTGTAACACCAAGAATGAACCAAGATATATGGGAAGAAGTGGAGCAGATGGCATTTTTCAAGTATGGGGCTAAGCCACATTGGGCTAAGAATCGGAATATTGCATTTTTGGGTGTTCAACAAAAGTATCCTAATTTCACCAAGTTTCTTGCAGCAATGAAGCAATTGGACCCTCTTAACATGTTTTCTAGTGATTGGTCAGATGAGATAGTTTTTGGGAAGGAGGCAACAAAAGGTGTTGGTTGTGCTATGGAAGGGCAATGCTTATGTTCTGAAGATAGACATTGCAACCCAAGCAAGGGCTACTTCTGTAAACCAGGGCTTGTATACAATGAAGCTAGAGTTTGCAGATACTCATCTTCTTCCATAGCCTGATGAGTACCATGTACTTCAATGTAATGCATGAACAAATGGGTAAAGCAAATCTTTATTCAAAATATGATAGATCATATTATACCTCAGAACACCCTGCTTTACTGTGAAACCATTCTAATTACTCTAATTAGAATTGTTTAAGTGGAAGAGGAAATAGAATTGTTGACGTGGTTGAAACTATTCTAATGAGTCTTTCTCTTTTAACTCCGAAACATGCTTTTTTAGTGAAAAAGTCACTCTTTTAATAGCACCTTCCCTCCTTTTTTATAATGTCAAAAGGGGGAGAAATAGGAAAAATAGTCGAATGATAATATGACTGCTAGTGTGCTTTACATTTCAAACATCCTTACTTGTACTATCTTGGACTTCTTGCTTGCTATGATTATCAACCTTTATATTACTTGTCATCATAAAAAAGGAAAAGATTGCTGGCCTGAGTGATTCTTCCTTTAGCATTATTCTAAGTATTTTGATGCTAACAAACAATATACCATTTGGTGCTAATATTTGAACTAAGTGTAGTTCAACACCTTAAGCAAAAATAAAATAAAATATAAAATCAAAGACGGACTTTAAGCTCAAATCAAGACCAAAGTCTCTTCCAAGGATGAACATCATCTACAAACCTTGAAGATTCGACGAAGAGTGGTTTTGTGAATGAGAGTGTAGTAAGTCTAGAATTAGAATGTATTTTCTTTTATTCTTTATTGCTCAATCTTTCCAAATCATGCATGTGTGACATCCTGTCGGTTGTTTATGTCCTTGCTATATTGTTGTGGGGCTATTAACCAACCCAATTTTGTCTCATTAACTTTTAAGTTGAGAAAACATCATAGTAAGTATCAGACACCTATTATTCACTTTCGACCCTAAATATATTTTTGGTCAGTCGTTTCCTACCCGTAATTCTTAGACAATTTAAAAGGGTCAAAATATCAAATTTTAAAATATTAAGAATTTTAGTTTAAAATGGACATCAAATCGACTGGGGCGACGCTACGAATCCAATGCAACTGACTATGTCCAAATTTGACCTCAAACGAAATTGTAACACACAAATTAAAATTTTAAAATGCGAACACGTAAATCGAAAAAACTTTGATGTCACATTATTGTACGTGACACGTGTTGTGCTCTTATTGGACCACAAAAGTGCCTAATGCTTGACTTGAAATGACTTAAGTCATGACAAGTGTCACTTGACAAAAATAATACCAAAGACGCCCATGTGCTTGATAAAATCTTCACATGCAAGACCTTAAACTTATCAAATTTTCTTAGAAACCCCTCCCTAGTTATAAAACCACCCAACTCACTCCCTCCTCCGAGAATGTCATTTTCACCTCTTCATCTTCTTCATTCTCTGTTGAAGTAAACAAACTATGGAAGGGGGGATTTAGAAGTTTCTTCAACTTAATGCAAGTAACATTTATTTCTCTAACTTTACTTATTGGTATTTTTTTTTCTTTCCTTTCCTATGTTCTTATTGTTTTTGTTTCCTCTTAATGTTTAGTTTAAATTACTGCATTGAGCATATATAATTCACCCACATACATGCATGTCACAGCATGGCTGAAAATGAAGAAAATAGTTTGGGATATGACCAACTAGCCCACTTTGAGAGGGTTTTTCTCCCTATAAATGTTCTCCATAGGTGTTGTGGGTATGATAAACAAATTCTAGGAAGTTTAGGGAAGGAAAATGAGTGGAGAATAAGAAGAAATCGCCCATGAGAATATGAGAAAAATAGGAGGAAAAGTGGCTGGTTGGAATGAAGGTAACAGGTCATTGTAGCCGACCCACTTTGAGGTGATCTTACTCCTTTAAATCAAGGTATATAGGGGTTGTTGGTTGATGGTTTTTAAAGAAGAAATTTGAGAGATGATATTAGAAGTGAGAATAAAGGAAAAAAGGCTAGGGAATCAATGCTTAAAACGTGGAGAAACAAGAGCCGTTCACCATGACAAAAAAAAGGGGATGGACCAACTTGTTTGTAGCCATGTTTGAAACAAATTTTCACCATCTAAATGAACTCAATTGAAACTATGAGTTAGATAGATCGAAAATAGGAAGATTGGAGAAGGGAGATGATGATTCATGAGGTGGACATGACCAAGGGAGATGGGAGAAAAATGAGGAGAAAAAGGGTTGGATGACATGCTGTTGTGTGGTAAAATGAAGAAGATGATAAATAGTACTTTGTTGACCAATTTGGATTGGGTCAAGATCTCCTTCGACTTGACCAATTTGAGTCTCATTTCAAGCTAAATGAGACACTTAGCTAACCCACTTTTAACAGGACTTGCCCCAAATAGAAAAAAGTGAATACATTAGTGTGGGTTGAACCTTAGGCCATAATAAAATAATCTATTTCCAAAAATTTGGCTTAAGTAAATTTACTGAATAAGTGCAACTTATTTCATGGGGCCTAAAATATCAACTTAGAAAAAAAATGTAGATTTGCTAAACCATAGAAATATGACAAGATAGCTCAACTAAATTTTGCCCATTTTAACTTCATAAAGCTACTTGGGCTCAAGAATCATTTTTGGTAGAAGGAAAAGATAAATGTTTAATGATCTGGTTTCTGAAATCGGTGGCTCAGTCCATTCCTTTATATTATATGTCATGTTTCAAAATGCCTTAATCAGTTTATAAAGTGCTCAAATCCAGGATGGCTTCTTTTTGGTGGAAGAACACAATGCAAGGGGATGGCATTCATTGGTGCAACTGGAAGAAATTTTCCTCAAGGAAGGTTGATGGTGGATTGGGAATTCGTGACCTTGAAAGTGCAAATTTAGCTATATTGGGAAAGCTTGGTTGGAGGATCCATACCAATCAAGATTTTCTACTCCATTGCCTACTCAAGGCCAAGTATTTAAAAAATGTTTTTTATGCAAGCCCAACTGGGCCATAGGCCATCTTGGGGATGGAAAAACATCTTGCAAAGTAGAATAATACTTCATGAGGGCATAAGGTGGAGCGTTGGCAATGGAGATAAAATCAACATATGGCGTGATCCTTGGTTGCCTCGTCCTGTTACCTTCCTAGTATGGTCCCCTGCTGTTCACTCCCACTCAAAGGTCTTGGACCTCATTAATCAGAACTCAAGGTCATGGAAGCTTAACCTGTTGCATAGATTGTTCATAAAGGATGATGTACATTTAATAAAGCAGATTCCAAGTAGTAGGAGTGGATGTGATGACTCCTTGATATGGCACTATACTAAGTCAGGAGATTATACTGTCATGAGTGGCTATTATGTTGCTCATCGCCTCTTGAACAGTGGGGTTGTATCTGGGCAGTCAGAGGTGAGTTCAACACTTCTTTGAGTGATCAAGTGGTTTGGAAGCAAATATATGGGGTCTTCAAGTTCCAAACAAGAATAAGTTTGTCATTTGGCGTTGTTGTCATAGCTTCCTTGCTACTCAAGACAGTTTAGAGAAGAGGAAATTGAAGTGGATCATGGCTTGCCCGCTATGCAGTGACCACCTTGAATCTATCATGTACTTATTCTTTCACTGCCCTTTTGCCAAAGCTTTTTGGTTTGGCAGTCCCCTTTGTTTTGATTCACAACAACTGATCACCTCACACTTCATTAAGGCCTGGAGGTTGATCATGAATCAATTTAGAGATGTGGAGGATGATGGCACTGCCATCCAATGGTTAGCTTTTGGACTATGGAGAATTGGGAAAACAAGGAATGTTGTTGTATTTAAGAGTGATTTTCTTCCACCTGATCAGGCAATTGAGGTCACGTCGAGGCAATGCTGGGAATTTAGGCGTAGTGTATTTCTTAACAGGCCTAGTTCTTCTATTGCTAACAACACTCTCAGATCAGCTCCTCAATGGAATCCAAGGAACTCACCTTATATCATATTTGTGGAAGCAACCCTCGATCCCACGCTACTGGAATTGGTTGGGCTTTATTTAACAGTTCACAATAGTTATTCAAGGCAGGTTGTAAGTTCTATGGATTCTCCTTTTCAGTTGAAGAGGCTAAATCAGGTGTCGTTCTGCATGGTTTGGACTCCAAACTTTGGAGTGCAACATGGATTGTCTCAGTTTATCTATCTGCTCTGATTCATCCTCGGTTACTGATGCGCTCTCGTCATCATTGAAAAGGATTGCATCATATTACGATATTACCATATTATCCTTACTTTAGTTTTTGTAATATATATATATATTTCATTGTTGTGAACAGGGTGCGACAGGGGTAGAGTTTATTTTGACATGGTATCAGAGCCATCTTCCTTGATCCGCCGCCATTGGAGGAATCACCGCATGATGCACCTTCCGATTCCATGATTTCTTCACAGGAATCACTTGGAGTAGGGTTTTTATGGTCTGAATCAGAAACAGGTGGTGACCCTCCTCTTCTTTCACCAAGAACGGCGCCGAGACCACCAGCGCCGCAACAAGAACCGCGATCTGCTTCGTCGACACGACCGGAGGCCGTTCGATCGGACCGACAGATAGCTTTGTCTTCGCCTCGACGAACTCGGCCATCGAATTCGGAACGAAGTTCTTGGAGATGGAGCTCGTGCTTGTCGTGAAGTTGAACGACGTCGAAGAAGATGAGGAGAGAGTAAGATCTGGTGTTGGTAGAGGTGAGGAAGCGGTTGAGTGTTCGATCGTCGAGTGACGGTGAACAGTGACGGTGTGCAGCATTGGGCAACGTGCAACGTGCAGCATTGGGCGGTGTGCAACATGCAACATTGGGCAGTGTGCAACGTGCAACATTGGGTAGTGTGCAACGTGCAACATTGGGCAGTGTGCAACATTGGGCAGCGTGCAGTAGTGTGTAGCGTGCAGTAGTGTGCAGCGTGAACAGTGCAACGTGCAGCATTGGGCAGTGTGCAGTGTGCAGCGTGTACAGTGTTTTGTGCACAATGTTTTGTGAATAGCGTTTTTGAACAGTGAACAACGTTTTGTGAACAGTGATTTCGTCGCCTTGAACAGTGAACCGTGAACCGTGATTTCGGTTGGTTTATCGTCACCGTAGCGATTCCGTTCGGCTCGCGAGCCACTTGGATTAGTACTTTAACTTCCACGTGAGATCATGGCTGGCGGAGAGGGTGACAAAAGGGTGGATATGACGTATCATCTTGGATCGAGTGACGGTCCGGGAAACATCATTACCTCGATTCAATTACGTGGTGAGAACTACGATGAATGAGCGAGGGCAATTCGAACCTCGCTTAAGGCAAAGAGGAAATTTGGCTTTGTGGACGGGAAGGTTCTGAAGCCAACAACAGAGGAGAAACTTGAGGATTGGATAGCTGTGCATTCGATGTTGGTGTCATGGCTGACCAATACCATTGAGTCGTCCCTTCGGTCGACACTTGGAGAATATGATGATGCACAACTCCTATGGAACAATCTCAAAAACAGATTTTGTGTGGTAAGCGGTACTCTTATATGTCAATTAAAAACGTCATTGGGAGAGTGCAAGAAAGGAAAAGCCGAGACTGTGGCAATTTATTTTGGTCGTTTGTCAAAAATCTGGGATGAACTGATCACATATGTGAAAGTGCCGGTTTGTAAGTGTGGAGGTTGCACGTGTAGCATAGTCACACAGGTAGAAAAATTGAGAGAAGAGGACTGTCTACATCACTTTCTTATCGGCCTCGATGGAGCATATGCTTCAATTCAAGCAAATCTGCTTGGACAAGAGCCATTGCCGACGCTTGATCGAGCATATCAACAAGTGATTCAAGCGGAACGACTTCGTGGCGGAGAGTTATCCAAGGATGGACGAGATAGTATCATGGCCTTCGCAATTCAGCCTGATACGCGTGGTAAGTCTCGTTTTGTGGATACTACTGACAAGTTTTGCAATCATTGTAATAGAGAAGGCCACGCCGAATCCTCTTGCTTTCAATTACACGGGTTCCCCGAATGGTGGGGGGACCGACCTCGCGGAGGAAAGGGACCGGGTCGTGGTGGAGGGCGGACAGGAAGAGGAGGTGGGCATGCAGGTTCTGGCCGTGGCAGAGGGCATGGTGCACCGCCTGTCCGCGCACATAAAACTGGCGGGGCTGGAACTTCATCTGGGCAGCACGCATGGAACTCGCAGGGGCTGGTGGGTGCAACCGACGCTGCGGCTCTTGCAGGTGTTTCCGCAACGCAACTGCAACAACTTCTTGCATTTTTGAACTTCGACAAAACAAAAGATCGACTACATGGTAAGAACAGTCATTTTAGTTGGATTATCGATACAGGAGCGTCAAACCATGTGACGTGCGACTTGTCTATTTTGAAGAATGTGAGAAAGGTGCAATACTGCCCGGTGGGTTTGCCGGATGGAAACACGGCAGAAGCAAACCAAGAGGGGAGTGTCGTGCTGCCAGGAGGATTGAAGCTTGACAATGTGCTTTATGTCCCACAATTGACATGCAATTTAATTTCTGTTACTCAATTAATCGATGAATCAAATTGTGTTGTACAATTCACTAATAATATTTGTGTTATACAGGACCAACTGACGAGGAAGGTGATTGGAGCGGGTGAAAGATTGGATGGACTTTATTTTTTCCGTGGTGTTCCTCAAGTGAAGGTCTTGACAGTGGATGGTGATTCGTCGTTCGAGTTATGGCATCAACGAATGGGGCATCCGTCGGAGAAAATATTGAAGATGATTCCAGCTGTAAGTCATTCTTGTAGGACAAATAATAAAGCTTGTGATGTGTGTCCGCGTGCAAAACAACCTAGATCTAGTTTTCCAATTAGTACGAATAAAGCTGGTAGGATTTTTGAACTTGTTCATTTGGATTTGTGGGGGCCTTACAAGGCTCGTTCTTCGTGTGGGGCTACCTATTTTTTGACAATAGTAGATGATTTTTCAAGAGGAGTTTGGGTCTATTTACTTTGCAATAAAATGGAAGTTGAATCTATGTTTCTTAATTTTGTTGCTATGGTTGAACGTCAATTTGAACAAGTGATAAAACGTGTGGGAAGTGACAATGGGACCGAATTTAATTGTTTGCATGATTATTTTCAAAATAATGGGATTATTTTTGAGACTTCTTGTGTTAGGACTCCTCAACAAAATGGGAGAGTTGAGAGAAAGCACCAACACATTTTAAATGTGGCTAGAGCCCTAAGATTTCAAGGGAACTTACCAATCAAATTTTGGGGTGAATGTGTGTTGGCAGCGTGTCACTTGATTAATAGGACACCCTCTACTTTACTTAAGACTAAATCGCCATATGAAATGTTGTTTGGGAAAGTGCCTTCTTCTGATGCTATTCGTGTATTTGGTTGTCTTTGCTATGCTCGTAATCAACGACACAAAGGTGATAAATTTGCAAGTAGGAGCCGTAAATATATCTTTGTTGGCTATTCTTTTGGGAAGAAAGGTTGGAAATTGTATGATTTAGAAACACATGAGTACTTTTTATCGAGGGATGTGAAGTTCTTTGAGAAAGAATTTCCTTTTGCGCCAAACCAACCAATGACTGTGGTGACTCCTATGCTGGCGAACAATGAGGATGGGGCATGGAGTGAGGATGAGGGTGTCCATGAGTGTACTACGTGCGTTGAGGGGGGGTTGGAAGCAGCGTCCACCCTCGAGGGGGGGTCTGGTGCTGCGGTGCAGCCCTAGTAGCAGACCGCACATGAGGATGTACGTTATGAGGGGCTGACGAATACGGTGGGGGAGCAAGGTGTGGAAGTTGACGGTGAGCTAGGGCGAGGAAAACGAGCCAAAACTCCTTCAACACGGTATCGTGATTTTGTTACTAATAATATACGGAACATAAGTCCATCTGAGAATTCATTCGCTACTTCCTCTCCCTCAGGTACGCCCTATCCTATAACACATTTTGTGAATTGTGAACGTTTTTCTGTGAGACATAGGAATTTTCTTGCAGCTGTGACAGCGGGACATGAGCCAAAGCATTTTAAAGAAGCGATGAAAGACTCGGGATGGAGAGATGCGATGGGTAAGGAGTTACGAGCCCTTGAAGACAATGAGACTTGGGTAATGGAGACTCTTCCACCCGGAAAGAAAGCACTAGGGAGCCAGTGAATATATAAAATTAAGTATAAGTCCGATGGCAGCATAGAACGACTCAAAGCAAGACTTGTGATCTATGGCAATCATCAGGTGGAAGGAATTGACTATAATGAGACATTTGCTCCTGTGGCAAAAGTGGTGACGGTTCGTATTTTTCTTGCAATCGCTGCTGTTAAAAATCGGGAGGTATATCAAATGGATGTGCATAATGCTTTCCTTCACGGTGAATTAAGTGAGGAGGTTTATATGAAGGTTCCTCCAGGTTTCAAAAATACAAATCCTAACATGGTTTGCAGGTTGAAAAAGTCGTTGTATGGTCTGAAACAAGCTCCCCGATGTTGGTTTGCAAAACTGTCAACAACATTGAAGAATTATGGTTTTGTGCAATCCTATTCAGATTATTCCTTATTTGGGTTGTACAGGGGAAGAACACAGATCAACGTGTTAGTTTATGTTGATGACTTGATTATTGCAGGGAATGATAAGGTTGCATTGACAACTTTTAAAGATTACCTTGGCAGGTGCTTTCATATGAAGGATTTGAGAGTTTTGAAGTATTTCTTAGGGCTAGAGGTAGCCCGTAATCCAGAAGGAATTTTTCTTTGCCAAAGAAAATACACACTCGAGATAATTTCTGAAACGGGTTTATTGGGAGCAAAGCCTGCGGCATTTCCTATGGAACAAAATCACAATTTGGCCCTTGCTAAGGGCGAATTCCTTGCGGATCCGGCGCCGTATAGGCGACTTGTAGGGAGATTGATTTACTTGTCTGTGACGAGGCCTGATCTTGCATATTCGGTTCATATTTTGTCCCAATTTATGCAAAAACCTCGTGAGGATCATTGGGAGGCAGCTCTCAGGGTCGTGAGATATTTGAAGAAGAGTCCGGGGCAAGGGATTTTGCTTTGTGCTGATAGTGACCTACGTCTAGAAGGGTGGTGTGATTCGGATTGGGCTAGTTGTCCACTTACGCGACGTTCCTTTACAGGTTGGTTCGTGTTACTTGGTTGTTCTCCTGTGTCGTGGAAGACCAAGAAACAACAAACAGTGTCTAGATCGTCTGCGGAGGCTGAGTATAGATCAATGGCGGCAACAGTGTGTGAGTTAAAATAGCTTCACCAACTTTTAAGCGACTTGGGTGTGTGACATCCGAAGGGTATGAAATTGTTTTGTGATAGTCAGTCGGCATTGTACATTGCTCAAAATTCGGTTTTTCACGAAAGAACAAAGCATATAGAGGCTGACTGCCATTTTGTTCGAGATGCGGTGACTGAAGGGATGATTTGTCCATCATATGTTTCCACTAGTGATCAATTGGCTGACATCTTTACAAAAGCGTTGGGGAAAGCGAAATTTGAGTTTCTACTTTGCAAGTTGGGCGTTCGAGATCTTCACGCTCCAACTTGAGGGGGGGTATTATGATATTACGATATTATCCTTACGATATTACGAAGGGTATTACGATATTACGATGTAATATATATATATTTCATTGTTGTGAACGGGGTGCGACAGGGGTAGAGTTTATTTTGACACATCATGTGATGTTTTTCGTCATGATATTCTATCTCTTGTAATGTCCTTGCATGTGGTCCATGTTTTGTATGTTCCTCGATCGGGCAATTGAGTTGCTCATTTTCTTGCTAACAGGGCTCTCAGAAGGAGAGCAAATTGTATTTGGCTGAACTCACTGCCTGTTTGGTTGCTGGAGATTTCCAATACAACCTAATACTTTTGACCAAAAAAAAAAAAACCTCATAAGGCGAAATTAATTTAATTAAAGTCTATTAGACTTAATTAATTACAATAAAAATCAAATCTACCTATCCAATTGACCAAATAAGTTAATGATAAATTGAATAAATGTTTAATTGACTAAATTTAATTAATTAAGCCTAACCTATAAATCTAATTGGCCAATTTAATCTAATAGTTAAACTTGACCAAGATCAAATTGAGCTAAATAACCTTAATTACTATTAACCCATAGGCTTAGTTAACTCAATCAAACTACATTGACTTGACCTATTTAAATTAATCAAAACCCTATGAGTCCAATTTGCCAACTTAGTGCAAATTCAATAAAGATGAGCCAAATTTATCCAACCAAGCTTAATTAGGCTTCATATCTAATTTTAGGTGCAAACATAGTCAAGATATATATATATATATCCCAAAGATGATGAAATATTACTATGATGCCCTTGGTATCAAATTATTGATAAAATATAAATAAATAAGACTAAAATCTTAGTAGGGATTTCCGCTTTAAAAATTCAAAGATAATAACTAAATTAAAGCATAAAAATGACTATTTTTCCTATATGACTCTAAGGTTGGAAAATGTTACGGGTGTAACCCCAGTAACACGTCCCACCTTATATATTGAGATAGTTTTTTTATGAAATAATAAACTATCATATCAAATAAAGTAAGTTATCACGGTTTGTCAATATTTTAATTAGTATTTAAATTCTATGGTTTATCATAATTATTAGTGAGAGTTTCCCTAGGCTATGGATTAATTGACAAAGGCGGCTGATCCCCGTCCTTTGAAAATGGATCAGTGGTCAATAATATTTATCTAAATTGCCTACGCGACTCCGTTATCACACAATGGCTCATTTAAGAAAAAATGATTGATAAATTTACAAATTGACACTTTTTCTAAGGAAAATAAACAATATATGATTTATTAAGTCGTCGATTAATTGATTACTAACATTTGATTTTAGCATCATATAAGAAAATTGCATTTCAAGATAGATAATTTCCGTAGAATATCCTACTAATACTTTATATGCATTTACATGCATTTATGCATAGTTTTATGCAATTTATCGATCACTCGCATATAGCTGCATTAATCAAACTTCCAAATGATAAAATATGATTAATGATTAAAAGAATGGAGTAATCGGACTCTAGGATACATATTTACCTGATAGGCATAGACACGAGCGTCATGTCGACCTTGGATCTCTAGAGTATTTGCAGATGTCATATTACCGCATGACCAACAGATTAGTAGGTCAATTGTTTGACTAGTGGATTAGTGGGTCAACCATTTGACCAACGTATTAGTCGGTTCTCGTCCCCTCCCGTGGGTACATCCAGTAGGGGTTGTGCTACTTGGATGTTGAGTGGATGGTGAGGTGATGATTGTTGAGTACGTTTTGCCAACGGAGTGGGCTACGAGCGCTTCATGCAGAAAAGTTGAAGCTGGGAGTAATGGCGACTCTATCCAAAGGTAGATAATTCGAAGTTCTAACGAGAACCTCCGCGCTCAGTTAATACGAGGAACAGGATACCCAGATTGGGGTGTTGTAAAACTAGTCGTATAGCTAGTGGTCCAAAGAAAGTAATTGATGGGACGAGGTTCTCATAGTGGCTAAAGTGAAAACTTAAATAAATGTTAAGGGATCGGACCCCAAGGCATGTTATTGATTAGTGTGTTTGATATTAGGAGGATTCATGAAGCGCACTGTGTATGGACACAGATGTTCTGACTTGTCTACTTTGTATTATTACTGCAATTTTAATTATGATGGTGTTAAATTGGCATACTGGGCATGCATTGTTGAGGTATTCTGATTATTGTTTCAAAATCAATCAGAATTATAATTCTTTTATGTATTTTATTTTCTTATTTAATTCTCATAATTGGTAAAAGGTAAATGATGATTTTCTCTGTAAGATATTGAGAAATTAACCTGCGTATTGGCATAAATCCTGAGATTTAGAGAATTTAGGACAATACCAAAGAAAGATTGAGAAAATAATAATAATAATAATAATAATAATAATAATAATAATAATAATAATAATAATAATATGGATATAGAATCCAAAAAAATTGAGGTACTAGTAGAAAAAGAAATAATATCTAGAATCATTTTTCATGAATTAAAAGTAGAAATATAATTTAACAAGGAAGAATTCACAAAATCTGTAATTTCCCCTTCCTTCCCCCAGTGAGTGGGTTTTGGAAGTGTTAGTTACTTGTGAGCCACGTGGATTTAGGCTCACCCTTTTTTCCATATTATTATTTTTTAGACCTGGTGACTGAGACTCAGGAGGTTTGTTGACCTAATTAGTTTTCCACTTAGTATTCTCCTAAGTGTTTTGATGCTAACAAACAATATAATCACGGTACTAATAACTTTGACTGAGTTGTTTCAGTGCTAACTAGCTATATCAAATGAATTCAACTATCATGTCAAAGCGTGTGGATGGAACAATATAGCACGAAAACTCAAGAGCTTCAAGTCTGTAATACTGTAGAGTAATATTTACTTGTTCCAACCACAATATACTTTGCATCTTTTCTAAATCATGCATACATTATTATTTGTCATGCATATAGGTTATTCGATATTCATGCACTTATACTACTATCATATTGATCATGCATGCACGTATATTATCATGTTTATCATGGAATCATATAGTTCAAGTTTATTTTCATGCATATCTATATCATTGTTAATCCTGCACTCATGTTACCAACTTTGCGTGAATTTCATCGATTTACGTGTGTTGTATCGTATGCCTTAATCATCTTGTTTTATTTATGTTAATCGATTGTTTTACACGTGTTCATATTCGCTCATTATGTTTTAATCATGTTTAAAATGTTTTCAAAGTTGGTTTATGTGTTTGAATATGTTTTAAACTTGTTTTGATAAAAAAACCAAGGTCATGTCACTTTGGACTCTAAGGAACGTGCTCCTGTGTTTTTTTCTCGAAACCCAAATTTTCTGATCAGGGTTTAAGGAGTTTCTGTCCCCGAAACCCTGATTTTCAGATTAGGGATTAAGAAACGCGCTCTTGCAGAAAAGGGCAAAAAAGGAATTTTCATAGAAACCGTGTTTCTAATTGAAGAACCTCGCTCCTATGTCTAATGGACAAAAGGAGGAACGCGCTCCTTTAATAAGGAACGCACTCCTGCATTGGAGGAAAATTTGAAACTTTTTAAATTTCAAAGCAAAGACGCGCTCTTCATCTAAGGAACGCATTCTTGTGCCTCGGGCAGGTATTTTTCTCTAAATACCACACTTTGCTCATTTGAGAAAAACTTTTGCAAAATTTTTAAAACTTGTGCCGAATCTCGTTCTCTATATTTCCGAGTTTTAAACAAGTTCTTGAGCCATTTTAAACAACTTTTGACTCCAAACGTTCACTACATTTGTATCTTTGATTCAACCTTTCAAAAAGTTCTCCTATTTGTGTTAAAATCTTTGAGAAACTTGAAAGGTTTTCTTGAGTGTTTGATCAAGTCGTTCTGGAGTGTCTCCAACACGTACTTAATGATCTTGATCATTCTTGGAAGAGAAATCTCTCAACCACATTCACTTCAGAAAATCTACGAGATTCATCTTACTTAAGTTGGGTAACATCTCTTTTACGATTCTTTTGTTTGTGTTTGAGTTGAAACGGTTTTATTGTTTGATTTATTATCTTATTAAAATTGTTTTTTCTCTATTGTGTGAAACCATATTTGAGCTTTCAACCTATATCACTTGGATAGTGGTTTCATTTGATTTGTTTGCCATCAATTCTTGTGCCTTACTTATTTTGTTTGAATCGATTATTTTGATCATAACTTGTGCATATTGATTCACATACTTGAATATTTATATCTTTGAATCATTAAGTTTTGATCATTACTTGCATATTGATTCTTGTGCTTCATTCATCATATTTAGAATCAATATTTGAGAATAGATGTACACACACAATTCTTGAACTTGGATAAACATCTTTTGAATCGTTTGCATGTATTTGTCAACAACTATTTTAACATTGCACTTCACTTAATATATTGTGGTTGGAATAGTAGAGATTGTCCATTTCAAGGTTGTATGCAAGAATTCTAAGAAGTGAGTTCCTAGAACTTCTCTAAATATGATTTGTAACATTGATGTATTGTTTACTTGTTAGTCAACTGGGATTATACCTCTTTTTGTACAGTTTCTAACCACGTCTGTAAGTTGGTTAGTGTACAGCTTCTAGCCACGCCCGCAAGTTGGTTAGGTTTACGGCTTCTAATCACGTCCATAAGTTGATTAGTTTACGACTTCTAGCCACGCCTGCATGTTGGTTAGGTCTACGGCTTCTAGTCACGCTAGTAAGTTGACTAGATTGTACGGCATATATCTACACCCGTAAGTTAGATAGACTTAGTGAATTTGGAAAATCTTGATCGTGGTGGTCAGGTAGTAGATTAGGTTCAAGGGGAACCAAACCACTATAAATTACCGTGTCCATTTATTTACTTTTCTTGCACTTGATCATTTTTCTTATTACTTACTGCACACTTAAATTGATTAATTAAATTAACCAAAAGGTAAAGCAAAAATCCACAATGTCCAATTCAACCTCCCTCTTGGACTGAATTACTGAGCCAACAAGGTTGAGGGCCAGCCGCTTGAGACGCAGGCATTGGATGACTTTTACTACGACTACCAAGGTGAGGAGGAGCCAGTTTCCGTTGTCGACTTCGTTGATCTACCCCATAGGGATTAGCTTTGGTGTCTTAGTAACTATGGTGTCTTAGTATTTGCTTTCTCCCTTGCCACCATAGGACCGTAACATTAAACTTGATCTTAATTATGGTACCATGTGTGTATAACTACTTTAGATTATGCTGTGTATGATTCTTAGTTTATACTTGCACTCTTGATTGGCAATATAGCATGATGGAATGTTAGGCTTGTTGTATGTGGATTTGGATGCACATACCCAATCTCAGTGAACTATTGAAGCTATCAGTGTGATTGATCAGACAAGTACCAAGGGCAGATGCACATACAACGCCGCATGGACTTGTGGAAAAAAAAACCCTTTTTTAAGTGCAATCTATGACAACATGCATATGATTTCACAAGTTTTCTCTTTGCAAGAATTTTCTCCATATTGTTGATTGCATTTGTTTTTGAAAAGAAAAATATTTTTTTACTTGTTTTTACAAGTGTTCAAAATGTTTGTAAACTTAGTTTTTCATGTTTCAAAGGTTTTCCAAGAGAAAATTCTCAAAAACTAAGTGTTTTTCAAAAAATCATGTCAGAGAAGCATGCTCCCTTGCTTAGGAGCGAGCTCTCGTCTGATTGAGTACGTATGGTCTCTATGTTGTAAGCAGAGAAGCGTGCACTATCAGAGAAGTGCGCTCCTTGAGGTCTGCAAAATCCCAACGGACACATTTTTGAACAACCATATTTCTACGTGTAACGACTAGTAAATGTTCTCAATCTATTTATTCACCTGTCCTAGCCATTTTACACTTTAGAGAGAGTAAATACAAAGATTTAAACACATTATCTAGTTTTTCTAGGGCTTCTGGTTTTCTTTGAGTTTTAAAAATAAAAGAATGAGCCTTATACTTAAAATATTTGTCTTTTCATTTTCAAAGTACCTGAAAACTGTGTTTGATCGATGAAAAGGTTTTTAAAGTGCATTTCAATTGTTTTCAAGCTTTCTCACATGCTTTCAAAAGTTCTCATTCTAGCAATATTGAATCATAGAAATGTAAAGGTCGTAAGTGATCCCTCTCTCTCTCTCTCTCTCTCTCTCTCTCTTGAGCTTTAATATTTCATATTTTGTATTTAATTTGTACGAGCTTCATTGTGATTGTTTTATTCTTATAAAACCGATTTCATCATTGAAATATTTGTAATTAAAGTTTTGGTTTGTTTCAAGATTGAAACAACCAAGTCAAGTGAATTTGATTCACTTAAGATTCTAATTCCTAGGTTGGAATCAAAGTTAGTTTCACCCTTTATCTTAAAAAGGAAATGGTTCATCCTTAGCCATGAAAGGAATATTCGGTTATTCCTTATCCAACAAAAAGAAGTTGTAGGTTCATCCTTAGCCCATAAAAGGAGAGGTTTGTCTTGAACCTTTAAAAAAACATTGTAACGGTTTGGTTCGCACCCTTGAAGTGAACCCTAGTATAGTGGAATCCTAGAGAAGGTCTCTCTAGGAGTGGAGTAGGAAAAGGTTTTCCAAACCACGTAAAAATCCATGTGTGTATTGTATTTATTTTCAACACTTTTTCTTTATGCGCTTTGAATTAATTTTAGTATATAACTTAATTAATAAAAGGATTTCCACTAAGGTCTTAGAATTTTTCAAAACCAGCCATTACACCCAATTCACCCCCCTCTTGGGTGTCTATCAGTGAGAGTTGTAAACCTCAAATAGCAAAGGCTACGACCAAGTGAGAGTTGTAGTCCTCAAATAGCAAGAGGTTACAACCAACTATATGTGCCACTATAACACCCCGTACCATAGGTCAACCAATACCATTGACCCTTATATACAAAAAATACGTATATGTATATGAGTAATTGTATGTTTATAAAGTGAATTTTTATAATATGTGTGTTATTAGGCACATTTATGCTTGAATGTGCAAATTAAAATATAAAAACAAATTTTATGTTTAAATGTTTTATGTGGGAGTTGGAGAGAATATAGTGTATGGGTGTATGGGATCAATTTATAACCTAACCCATTTATTCTCCTCTCCCTAACGCGATAAGAAAGAAAAGAGAAAGGGAAAGAAGAAGTGGAAAAAAAAAAACGAAGAAGGAAGGAACAAGAGAGAGCTTTCACCAAGTCTAAGCAAATTTTTGTGTTTTCTTCCAATTTTTCTTTGTGAAATTACTTATAATGATGGAGGAAACCTTTTCCATGGTTTACAATCTGCAATAGATGATATTTTGGAATGATTTCAAGTTAGGGTATTGGTGCCATTATCTTGGAAACTAGTTGGAAATGGTGGAGATAGTATCTTATTAAACAAAATCATGCTAAATGATGTTGTTAGAGTTTATTTTGGGGTTTAAATGGAGTTTTGGGGCTAGGGTTTCAAATGGGAACCCTAGATCCGAGAATACATGATCTATGAATGGATGTTTGTGATGTTTTTGGATGATTTGGATGTGTTTACCATGAGTTTCAATGAGATTTATGAATGAACTAAGGAATTGGTCATGAGTCATGCGCATGAAATTAGCTAATTTTGTCAAATGGTGTTCCGGAAACATCGGAGACCTTGGTAGAATCCAATGAAGTGATTGTTTGAGTTTATAGAACAATAGTATGACTGATTCTAAACCCTCCAATGTCGGTGGAATATTTTTAAGAAAATGGTTGATATTTTTTTGTAAAGGGATTTAAGTTCTGAAAGTGCAGTTGACCTTTGGAACCATGTTAAAACCTAGTGAAACACTAGTTGGAGACCAAAGAAAGGTAGAACTACCAGTTATGAACATTTTGGTATTAATCTTACGATTTTTGGAGATCGTTGGATTTTTTTAGTAATATTGGACTTAAGTTTGAAAATTGTTGTAAATGATGGAACTTGATATGAAAATATAAAATTGATCTAGAATATGTAAATTCATGTTGATTGGAGGACTTTGATTTAGTTGATTCTTTTGGGAGTTTTTTTGCTTAGCTCTTGGATTGGATGTGAGTATTCCTCAGTTTTATTCTCTATTTATGACATTTTATCTATATACTTGATTTGCTAAAATGTATGCATTTATGATATATATGTGCATGGTATTTGTGATCATGAAAATGATTTTAGACATGCATGGCCTTGGGTATTTGGGAGTAAATACCTAAGTGGGGGAATTACCATTCTACTTATTTGTTCTTGGGGAAATGTGTTGTGGGGTTACTTGGATTAGTGCTTTGTGGAAATGACTATCTTTTATAAAGAATGTAAGAGTAGAAGGGTAGGTAATAGATATTATTCTGGTCTTTCCCTATAGCGAGAAATAGGGGAAGTGTAGACACAATTATCTAGAATTGACTTCGGTTGAGGCATTTTGCATGTTTTATGGAAAACTTATGCATGATTTACATGATTTAGTTTGATTCATATATGTTATCTTTAATTGATGCACTGGTATTTGTAAATGATTTCTTTTATGGTATACATGTTTTATAAATGCATTTATGGTCGTAATTATGGGAATATTCACTGAGCTTGTGGTTGCTTACTCTATCTTCTCCAACATTTTAGGTAAATATTCTAAAGGAAAGAGCATGGCTCGTGAGGAGTTACAAACTCCTGTATTTTCTTTGATGTATGTTTTCTTGGAGAAGTTGAAAACTTTGTATTTTGATTGTATAGTTATCACATCTTATTGTATATAATACTTATTAGGTGATACCTATGAGATCTAAGGATCATTGGAAGTTTTATGAATGTAAAAAAGAAAAATATATAATACTTATTAGGTGATGCATGGAAGATGTGATTTTATTCATTATATGGGGATACTCTGTCGAAACTTTTGGAGACTTTGGGTAATTGAGGAAAGCTGACAGGGTTTCAGTTATGTCAGAGTATGATATGTTAGGAATTCTATGTCGGTTGTGAAGTCACCTGGAGAGGGGTCGCGACAACCACATACCTAAAGAGGCGAAGGCTATGACCACCCGTGCGCTACGCACCCCATAGTAGCAAAAGATTACGACCACCAACGAACAAAAAGCCACGATTGATCTCCTTCCAAAGGTTGTGGATGCTTACAGATGAAAGAGCATAGTTGATCATCAACAAAAAGCTATAACCACTAAAGAACGAAAGACTACATCCAATCACCATCCAAATAATACAACCACGTATAAACAAATAGCTACAACCGATTGTCCTCAATAGGCAACAACCAATTATCAAAGTTACAGCGACTTACGGTGAGTCATGGAGGCTACACACCCCAAAATAACAAAAGGTTACAACCCACGAGGCATCACGCTCATGGAACACCAAAAAGTCAAAATTCGCAAGCAGTGATTTGTCCAGAATGAATCGATGTCGGTGTGACACCATGTAAGAGAACACCTTATGACAAACATACACCTCCACATAGTAAATGGGACAACCAAACAAGAAGTCGCTAATCAAACAAGGTACATACCACATTTTATCCCTATATTCTTGACAACCCCCTCTCATGTGTTGAGTTATTACAATACGCCAAAAGGGTTAAGAAAAACAATGATTACCCCCGGACAATCTAAAAAGAAAAAACTTCGTAGAATGACAACATTGAGGCTTGCAAAATGAACTGATGTGTTCGGAATGCAAGTAAGTCATATACGTTGCCAAATCTATTCCATGAGATAGCGCAGCATGAATGCGTTGGCATCGAAAACCTCTTTCTGTATATCGTTTGCCAAAGTCCAAAGCCTCACTTCTACATAAACTCACATGCGGATGTTAGAAACCAAAAACCAAACTGTGACGCCCCGAAAATTATTTCATCTAGCCCATAACCCAATTGCACTTTGCCCAAACTCTATGCGTTGCCTTGATATGTTTGGTGTTTGTTTGATGGTTGTTTAATGTTTGTATAGTTGATGCTTGATAATGTATATAAATATGTGTATCATAAATTGTATATGGGTCATGTTAAATTAAATTATAATGCATATGTTATTATTTATGCATGGACCCATTAAACCATGAATTGATATGAGTTAGGATTGATTGAATAAAAGGATAAATGAGAATGAAAATTTGGTGAATTAAATGGATTGGACATCTAAAATACATGGAAGCATGAAATTGGTTAAAGTACATGTGGTTGGTATGGGTAGTATGAGACCAACACATGTGAAGGTTGGTGCATGAAAGTGGACAAGTGTCCCATGCCCTCAAGGAAGTGCTAGAATGAGTGGAGGGAATCAAGGAGAGAATCAAGGAGGACATCAAGGAGAGAATCAAGGAGAGAATCAAGGAGGGAATCAAGGAAGTGCTAGAAAGAGGTGAGTGGAGAGAAAGGAAAAAAGAAGAGAAAGGAAAGAAGAAGAGAAAGGAGGGAGTTGCAGGAGGAAGATCTCTGCGACATTTTCATCAAAGAGCTGGATATTTGGGATAAATGGTCAGATTGAGCTCAAAATTTGTCAGAAAGTTTGTAGCTTATGGTTATTCATTCTGGTCGGTGGAGATCTTGATCAGAGATTTCGTCTAAGAGATCTAACCTCTCAAACAAAGTTGGTCGGAAAGTCTGGATTTCTCGTGCCGTTTCGCTCAAACTTCTAGATCTCTTTAATCTACCGTTGGATGGATATAAAATTTGGGTACGTAGTGTACAACTATATTTCTGCATTCTGAACGGTGGAGATCTTGATTAGAGGTTTTTTCAGAGAGATCTAACCTCTGAAACAAAGCTGGTCGGAAAGTCTGGATTTCTCGTGCGGTTTCGCTCAAACTTATAGATCTCCTCAATCTACCGTTGGATGGATATCAAATTTGGGTATGTAGTTTATAACTGATACTTATGTATTAGGAACGGTGCAGATGTTTATGCGTTCAGTATTTTGTGTGATATAGTCATCTGAGTTTGAGTATTTGCAGCAGGAAAGGAGAAATTGCCTGATTAGAGACTTGTTCATCAAATATACTTATCTTTTCGGTCCACCGTTGGATTGGGCTGATATTTGGACAGAAGGTTTGTTTCTTCATATACTTCAATCTGTACGGTTGATTTTGTGATTACATATTTCTGTTGGTATATTGATACATCTGAACAGAATAGTAAATGAAGAATTGGTAGGGTTGCTTGTATTAGACCTAAATTTAGAATATGAACTTAGACCTTTCCAAATAGCTTGCATGTCAACTATGTTGACCTAGTTGTCATTGTTGATGAACCCATGATGCAAAATCATTGATATACATGGCTGAACATGGTGACCTAGTGTAAATCGGCAATATGGCCTAAGTATGGAAAATTTCATATTTTAGGGATTTTGATGCTTTTGGCCTAAAATCATTGAATTGATGCAACTTATGTTTAATTAAGCATGATTAGAGTTGATTATGCTACTGATTTGG
This sequence comes from Paratinospora sagittata, assembly GCA_035771175.1. NCBI lineage: Eukaryota > Viridiplantae > Streptophyta > Magnoliopsida > Ranunculales > Menispermaceae > Paratinospora > Paratinospora sagittata. The sequence continues at coordinate 19,953,746 of CM069611.1, read as the reverse complement.
TGGTTGTGACCATATCATGGGTTAGGCCTACTTGTGATCAAGTGACCCAATTTGGGCATGTTTATGCCTAAGGAATTGAAAATCAGTATTTTTTATTAATAGAATGGTTTATGTATGAGAACTATGCATTAGAGGCCTAAGTCATGTGATTTGAGTTGAATGATGGGATTAGATGGGATTTAGGCCTATTGTTTATATGTGGGCTGATTTAGGGTTGATGTGTAATGTTTATGTGATTGAGCATAGAAATTGATGTATGGTAGCATATTGATGTATGTTTTAGGATCTTGATTGGGTTGATTCGGTTTGGTGGTCGTGTGTGGTTAAATACTCTCGCGAGGCTTGGTTGTGAGTAGACTTCATTTATGATTATATCTTTTATGTCATCATATCACTTATATATTTTATGTTGAAAGCATGAATGTGTTCTAATGTTTTGAATGATGCATTGATTTGAGAAAACCTTATGACTTTGGCTGGGCCCATCTATCTGGCTAATAGGGGGACTTAACCTTGTCATAAGAGGGTTTTAGGAAAGGAAATGATTGGGGTCAACGGCACGGTGAAATAGACGTGCACTAGTAACCCAAATAAACATGATTGGGATCAACGGTACGGTGAAATAGACGTTCACTAGTAACCCAATGCATGTGGAATGTGGATCCAAATTGATAAGCTTTTACTTGCATCGAACTTATAAATGTTTGATATCTATATGTTATGAGCTTTTAATCATACTACACATTGACATGCATACATGATATTTATTGATGAGTATTGATAGCATATTTGAATTCTATTCACTGGGCACCGTTGGCTCACCCTCATTTTCCTCTTTCAGGTCCTTCTGTCCCGAATAAGGGCAAAGGAGTAGTTATATCTTGAGGGCCTTGCCTGCGAGAGAATCCAAAGCCTCGATGTGAGTTGAGAGGCATTTTGATTGAACTGTGTTTTAAATTATGAAGTATTATATTTTGGATTATGTAATTATAATACTTACCACATTGTAGTATGGGTGAGTTGGGATTTGTTAGATAGACCATGTGGGCATATGACGATTTTTATTTGTACCCACAATTTTAAACTTTATGTGTATGTCAATTTTAATGGACTGTAGGGATTATGATTTTATTTATGGTTCAATTTTTATGGATTATCTATTGTCTTGGATGATTAATACGGTGGGTAGTTTTGTTTAGTACCTTTTGATATTATGTCGTTGTTTGAGATAAGGCTCGTAGGGTCTCAACCACCTCACGGGAGTTGAGGAGTGGTCGGAGATGCCTACGCCGGGCGTCCCGCCCCGGCATTTCGCAAGCCATTCCTTGTGGGGTTGGTGGTCCGGAGCGCGGGGTCGCCACACAAACGATCTCAATAGTAAAACAAAAATTCTCATTCTCCACAAAGGTAGAGAATGTAGGTACCAAACAACATTTACAACAAAAAAAAAGATGATGGTTGCAAATAGCCACGAGACTAACGTTACACAAGCGTAAAACCAACTTTGAAAATAATCTAGTTTAAGATGTTTAAAGTAGAAACTTCCAAGATAAAAGCAACGAGGGGTTCGAGACAACCAACACAACCAAAAATGTTACAGAACATGCTAAGACAACATGAGACATGGCTACAAAAAAATTAAGTCATAAAAAATAGGGACCCCCAACCACCTTCTTGTCGGCTCATATTTACCTTACATATACGTGTTTGAATGTTGAAAATATACTTGTTTGTCTTTCGCATAGAACCAATAAGTTCATATGATATTGCTCCCAAAAAACCTTAACCAAGGAGAGTAACATTCTTAGAACAAGTGACTTGAAAAATGAGACAAAAACTTGATGACTGGTGTGAATACATGAACATGATCTTGAACGACTTAGGTAAGTCATAAAGATTTTAACATTACCACGAGAAACTTAAAATCAATAAAAACAAACGACTGGGAGAACAACTAAGTAAATCGACACTCAAGTGATGAGCATCCCAAACTTTCATTGCAACACACTCATCAGGGGCTTACTGTTACACCCAAAATTAAACAAACTCCAAGTCATAAGCAATGTTGTCCCAGAACCGGGAACAATGCCTTGGCCAAAGCCCAATCAGACCTTGCCTCGACCAAGGCTGTGGAACAACATGCCTTGGTCATGGTCGAGACACACCTTGCTTCAGCCAGGGTCGAGGCAAAACGTCGGCCGAGGCAACACATGCCTTGGCCGACGGCCAAGGTGACACATGTCTTGGCTGATGACCGAGGTGACACATTCTCCAACCGATGGCTAAGGAACGCCTAGGGCAGAAGCCCTCTCGGCCACACACCCTCGACCGTGGCCAAGGAAAACAATACCCTCAGCCAAGGCCTAAGCACAAACATCCAAGACCGAAAACATTAGACCCTCGGCCATGGTTGAGGATGTACAATCGTCTTAATCTCTATCTAGACGACATACGCATCCATAAGAACATCTATCAATGTAAATCAAACATAAAACATCCATATCGTAGCACTTACACACATCTCGAGGAAAGAGATGACCCATCAACATCGTAACACTCACATCTCAAGATTGACAATTGATTCTTGATAAGTAAAAGCATAAATCACTCCCACTGATGGAGAAAAGCATTAAATACAGAAACCACCCCCCCTCAACTATAAAAAGGGGCTCAATCTATAGAAATAGGTATGCTCTGAAGCTCCAACTCTTTACACTTATCGTTTCCTCTCCCTTAGAGACTAACTTAAGCATTAGAGTGTTTCCGATGGCACCGTTGTTTTGCAGGTTTCTTGTATGTGATAAGTTCATAAAAATGTGTATTTTTATTCTTAAAAATAGTATTTTAGGTTAAAAAAATTAGGAAAATGTTAGAAATAGTTAAGAAAAAGGAGAAAATACAGTTTTTATAATTTTTTAGGTCATTTTAGGTATTTTTAGTCAAGTCCTTAATAAATTAGAATTAAAACTTATAGAAAAATTATATAAATGAAATAAAATGTCTAAATAGGTTAGTAAAAATCCGAAGTTAGGTTTTAAAAATAATTTTATATAAATAGAAATAGAATAGGCAAGTTAAGTTCTGTTGAAAGTTCATTATAATGTTAGTTTAGGTAGGGAGTTGTTTAAGCTAAGTTGCATCCTAGTGCATTTTAGGTCAAATTTCATATTAGAATAGGTTTTATATATGCTTGTAGGATCTTTGAATTTATTTTAATAGGTTATGCACTTCCATTTAGAACCAACTTGATGAAATTAGGGTTTTTAGAGCCAGTTTTGCTTCGGTCGGGGTTTTAGGCTAATCGGGCCCACATAAAATTGTGAAACTTGATAAGAAAGGTCTCAAACTCATTTTGAATCTTATTTTCAGGTTTCCATAGGTTGGAAATGTTCCAAGTTGCTTGATTGAACTGAGGCTTGCAAATTTGCTCCGACCGAGATACACTGGATCATAGTTGATGGCAAAGGGTTTTTCTCAAATTGTTCACTATTCATTTCATATACCAATAGAAAGAGCTTGAAGATAACTTTCTAAAAAGCCTAAGATCACCTCATTCTGAGTTTGTTTGCCCCAGTTTCAGATTGTTCCAGTATTTGCCCAAATTCAGATGAATGAGAAGGGACGTTCCTATTTTTTAGGAGAGGGCTTTCCAGCACGTTGAAGGCCTTATTTGAAGCCCAATTGAAGCCTTTTGAATTCCAATGAAACCCAACAAAGTCCAAGGATACTATCTAACGAAGCCCAAGATGCAGAAGCCCAAGAAGAAGAGATAAGGCCTCCAAATCGCCACATCATCAAGTTTATCCTTAGGAGGATTTTTCTCCAACTTAAGGGGAACAAAATTGAGTTCCCTAGTTTCTTTGAAGTGTAATTATAGGCTAGATAAGGATTTATATTTATTTTAAAAGCATCCAAGGATCTTAGGATGGATTGCCACACATCCTATAGTTGTAGATAAGCTATAATTGGGGTTGGGGGGGGGGGGGGGGGCTTAGGGTTCTTTATTGTTGCTCATATAGAAACATACCTTAGGTTTAGAAATTGAATTATTTCGGGTTTTGCATTGCATGCTTGTTTGATAAGATTTTGATTGCTATCAAATTTTTCATAAAATACTAGTAAAAGGGTACATCCCCAGTTAAGATTAGAGGTAGATTTCATCACCACACCTGGTCTTAAATTAGGTTAACCACCACCTACGTGTGTACCCATGCTGGTAGATTAGGCTAATTAAAATCAAGTATCAAACCGGCCTTAGGGTTTGTATCGAGCTCATTAGGGAAGATTTGGACATAAGTTGCACCAATTTCGCTAAATTGGGCTAGTTTGTCTAGAAAAGCCTTGTCCCTGGTAACATTGAATTATGAAAGGGAAGTAACTTTTCTACTCTAGGAGTCGGGTACTTAAGCGAGACTTTTGTGACCCCACCCCACCACCTGGAGGCTCACCTAGTCAACTGGTTTGAAACACCAGGTTGGAGGCTTATGGCATTTTCCATAGTAGTTGTCCAGTTATTTTTAGGTGAGTCATATCCATTGATTTCATTGATTTTTGGAGTTGTGTGCTTCTATCACTAGGTTTGTTTTGTTGATTGCTTTATGTCTAGATCCATATTAGGTACAATCATTGTTTAGTATGGGTCTCAATTGTCCCAATTTAGGCTCTTTTCTCATCTTCTAGTATAGGTCAAGGTTAGTTCAGGTAGATGCCCTATTAAGGGCTTGGGATCCATCACATAACCTCTATAATGAGGTATGTTCAATATGTTCAAGCCCAGTCCATCATAGTAGCCTTTGCCCATATAGATCATATTATCTTGCGTATCATTAGGATTAAGCATATTGGGGCCAAACTGATGTTGTCACACCCTGCCCGAACGCGCCTAAATCGGCGGTACACTCACGGACGGGGCGCGCATTTGGAATAATAACAATGGTAACAACAAAGTGCGCAGCGAAAAATATATTACAAAGTACAAATCTGATTTCATTTAATTCAGAATATTTTTGTACATAATATGGTCAAGGGAACATACTCCACAAAATCCCCAATGAATCATACAAAGGGTACAAAATGTGGGCCCCATAACCAGCACCCAGTCCACCCTAATTTCCTGTGAAAGATTGGATAATAATGGAGTAAGCTTAATGCGCTCAATGGGTAAATAGTGCGTGAGTATAACAATTAATAAAGCATACTTCAATATCAAATATCTTAAATACAAATGTGAGCATCATAATCAATCAATATGTATGTATGCATGACACCGTCTCGTAATGGTTTGATGAACGTACATCGCCTGAGTTCACGTACAGGTGTCCCTCCCCGGGCGTAGCCGGGTTCTCATGTACGTCCCTCTCCAGAGAAATGTAATGAATAGCAAGCAATGCTCCTAACTATTCTATGAGTCATCAACCATATACGTCCCTAGGTGGTGATATGTTTGATGCCAATGCATGAACTAGTCTAGTCTACTGGTCTGGTCTTTTCTTGACATTTAGACTGACTTTGGCAACGTCTAGTGATCTATATCAGGGTCGGTATCACGACGTGCAAGGTTAGGACATTCAATATTACATGTATAAGCTGATAGCTTTCAATAAGACCAACTAGATCAGTCCCCAGTTGAGAGGTGAGACACTAGGTCTGCTTAAATAACCAATTGCCTTGAGCAGCCCAATGCCTCCCGTTCACTATTTAAAGTTACTGAGGACAAGACCGAGTCTAGTTGAGTCAGATTGACCACAAATCCGACATTATAATAGTATAATACGTGAATTCCAAGTGTACAGGCATAAGTGCGGCAGTATAAACATTATATGACATAATGCAGTGTAAATGAACAATAGACATAATAATAATTGAATGCAAACTTTAATAAAAGTTATAAAACACGCAAACCTATGTTTCGTTCCCCACCTTCAGATAATAACTTCTTCTTTTTCAGATCTGGCGCTTTCCTCCGGACAGAACTTCGTCGTACTGCACTGAGAGTCTCGGACAGAGAGTCTCAAAAGACTAAAAACTCAATATGAGTGAAAAGAGGAGGAAAAATCACAATTTTGAGTGAATTTGGTGTGAAAAATGAAGAGGGAAAGGTTGGTTTATATAGAGTTTTTGGCAGGTGCCTGGACTTCCAGGCAGCAGGATATCCATGGATATTAGTTTCAGACATCGGTGTAGTTATTCAAGGGAAACAATGTATTAAGATAGGTGTAAACAAAGTTTCATCATTTTATTGATAAGTGAGAATAGTACGGTATATCACATCATCAGTTGGGGCTAGAAAACAATTCAGGGTATTATGTTGATTCGAGTTCCCATGTTGCTTCCTCTACGCCGTGGTGATCCCAGAGCACTTTGACAAGTGGTATGCTACGCCGCCGTAGTTCTTGAGTTTTTCTTTCTAAAATTTGTATCGCTATCTCTTGATACTGATTTCCTTCCTCAACCCGAACCTCGACTAAAGGGATGATATGCGAAGGATCAGGACGATACTTGCGAAGCATAGATACGTGAAAAACATCATGAACCTTAGGCATGGACGATGGAAGGGACAGACGATAAGCAAGTTTGCCAATACGTTGAATGATATGAAATGGACCGATGTACCGTGGAGAGAGCTTTCCTTTGATCCCAAAGCGTTTGACACCTCTTGTGGGCTGAACTTTTAGATAAACAAAGTCCCCCTTATCAAATTCTAGAGGTTGTCTCCGCTTGTCAGCATAGCTCTTTTTTCGACTTTGTGCAACACGAAGTGGTTCCTTTACTAGTGTGATCTTCTCAGAAGTCTCTTGAACTAAGTCAGGGCCTAACTGCGGTCGATCTGCCATATCTAACCAACAGACCGAAGATCTGCAAGGCCGACCATAGAGAGCCTCGTATGGTGCCATGCCGATACTAGTTTGGTAGCTGTTGTTGTATGCAAACTCAGCTAAATGTAAATATTTTGCCCATCCGTCATTAAAGTCCAAAATGCAACATCGTAACATGTCTTCTAAGATTTGGATAAACCTCTCTGACTGCCCATCAGTCTGAGGGTGGAAGGCTGTGCACATAGTGATCTTAGAACCTATTCTATTCTGGAAGTTTTTCCAAAAGTTGGATGTGAATCGAGGATCTCGATTAGAGACGATCGTGAGTGGTATGCCATGAAGGCGTACGATCTCTCTTTCATATAGTTCTGCAAGTTTGGCGGGGTTATCCGTGAACTTTATTGGCAAGAAGTGTGTAGATTTTGTAAGTCTATCAATGATAACCCAGATAACATCTTGCCCTTTATTGTTTTGAGGTAAGGCCGTGACAAAATCCATGGCGATGTTCTCCTATTTCCATTCTCCAATAGGTAACGACTGGAGAAGTCTAGAGGGAAGTTTTCGTTCTGCTTTAACTTTCTGGCAAACGAGACATCGAGCAACGAAGTCTGCAATTGCCTTCTTCATTCCAGAAAACCAGAATTGACGCTTGACATCCTTGTACATCTTGTCACCCCTAGGATGCATAGCGTACCTCGAACAGTGCATCTCAGTTAGCACTTCTTTCCGAACTTCAGGATCGTTCGGTAGACATAGACGTTTTTTATTAAAAACGGTTCCGTCTTCAGCGACTGAACAGTGAGGAAAGTCCTGTCCGCTGAGTAGAAGTTCTCGTTTCTCCATTAACATAGGGTCATTGGCTTAAGCTGCTGAAATCTTTTGAATGAGCTCAGAGTTGGCTGATAATTGAAAGAGTCGTGGTCTTGGTCCTTCTTCGTTCAGCTGTAGGTTAAAGTTCTCCATCTCTGTAGCCAACTTCCCCATTTCGTAGGTGAGGGTGCAAGGAACATAAGATTTTCTACTCAGGGCATCGGCCACAACATTGGCCTTTCCGGGATGGTACTGGAGTTGAAAGTCATAATCTTTCAAGAATTCCAACCATCGTCTCTGGCGGAGATTTAGGTCTCGCTGAGTGTATATTTACTTAAGACTCTTGTGATCTGAGAAGACCTCAAACCGTTCACCGTATAGGTAATGACGCCATAACTTTTGTGCAAACACAATAGCTGCAAGTTCCAAGTCATGTGTTGGGTAATTACCCTCATGAATCTTCAGTTGCCTCGAGGCATATGCCACAACTTTGCCTTCTTGCATTAGTACGACACCTAAGCCTTGAAGAGAGGCATCGGTGTATAGTGAAAATCCAATTCCATTTCTTGGAGTGATAAGTACAGGTGTCGTCGTGAGGCGTTTCTTCAATTCCTGAAATGATGCTTCACAGGCGGGATTCCAGATGAATCGCATGTCTTTTCGAGTGAGCTTGGTCATAGGTTCAGCAATTTTTGGGAAGTCCTTGATGAAGCGTCTGTAATAGCCAGCCAAACCAAGAAAACTCCTAATCTGAGTAACAGTGGTAGGCTGTTTCTAGTTTAAAACTGTTTCAACCTTAGAAAGATCTACCTCAATGCCATTGCCTGAAACCACATGGCCTAGGAATTGAACTCTCTTCGCCCAAAATTCGCACTTACTCGACTTTGCATACAGTTGGTGGCTTTTCAGGGTTTGGAGGACTATCTTCAGATGCATCTTATGGTCTTTCTCGGTTGAGGAGTATATCAAGGTGTCGTCCACAAAAACCACCACGAATCGGTCTAAGTATAACCTGAAAATGTGATTCATCAAATCCATGAATGTAGCAGGTGCATTTGTTAGACCGAACGGCATAACCAAGAACTCGTAATGACCGTACCGAGTTCTGAACGCCGTCTTGGTGATGTCCGACTTTCAAATCCGGAGTTGGTGATAACCGGACCGTAAATCAATCTTAGAGAAGTATTTGGCATCTCTAAGTTGGTCGAACAAGTCATCGATTCTGGGCAATGGATATCTGTTCATGATGGTGACATTATTCAACTTGCGATAATCTATGCAATGTCGTAACGAACCATCCTTTTTGCGAACGAACAGAATTGGAGTGCCCCAGGGTGATGAACTCTTTCGGATGACGCTATTACTCTCTAATTCCTTCAGTTGGTTGTCTAATTCGACCAGTTCGACATTAGACATTCTGTATGGTGGAATTGAGATGGGTCCTGTCCCAGGTATGAGGTTGATCTCAAAATTGAATTCCTATCTGGAGGTAGACCAGGAAGGTCATTTAGAAAGACTGTTGGGAATTCAGATATGACTAGAACATCGTGTACTTCGAGGGGGTACAGTGCTGGTGATTCATTGCCGTCACCAAGGGATAACGCTCAAAGTTGTGACTTGAGAAGTGCAACTGTTGATTTGTGTATCCATTTCCTTGTTCCGTGAATCTTGACAAAGTCTCTTGTAGGCAAGGTTAACTGAACTTGCTTCTTCGTACAGTCGATCTTTGCATTCAGTGGTGCGAGCCAGTCCATGCCAAGGATGATGTCGAAGTCTTCAATATCCATCACAAAAAGATTTGCATATATTATCTGTTCTGACATTCAAAGCTCACATCAAGAACACTGCAAATTCACGTCAGTACCAGATCCGAAAGGTGATGTGACATGGAGTGTGATGTTTGTGGGTTCAGGATGCAGGCCTAAATGTCTTACCAATGCTGATGATATAAAAGAATGCGTAGCACCTGAATCAAACAAAACATGCACCATTGTATTGAACAAAGGAAAGGTACCTTCGACTACATTGTTGTCTGGGAGGGGTTGTTGAGCGATGGCATATGCTCTACCCTGATTCCGTTGACCCTGGTTCTGCTGGTTCTGCCTGGGTTAGGCATTAGCAGCAGGTGGTGCGTGTTGGATTGGAATAGCAAGAACAGGTTGCTGAAGGTGCGGACAGGCATTTCTTACGTGGCCCTGCTGGCCGCAGTTGAAACAAGTAGGCCTGTACTGCTGATTGTGTTGCTGGCCATGCTGATTGTTCTGCTGGCCTTGCTGATTGTGGTGTCGACCACCACCTCTGCCATTGTCGTTTCTACGGCCACCTCTTCCATAACGACCTCCACGACCATGATTTCGGAAACCCTGATGGTTAGGGTTAGAAGGTTCAGCCGCAAGTGTTGTGGCCTCATTCTTCGAAACAGGGGCTGGGAGGGCTGGGTTTTGATTGTAGTAGGGCTTCTTCTTGTTGACCTGTTGCGAGCTTTGTTGGGAAACGTTGCAGGTCGTTTACCCTTATTCATTCTCTGTTCTTGTAAAATCTTCTCTTGTTCAAAGCTCATGGCCTTGTCAACAACCTCATTGTAAATCTTGAGATCCAAGATCGACAAGGCTTGTCGAATGCCATGGCGAAGGCCATGGCGAAGGCCATTATAAAACTTCTCAGTCTTATCTCGCTCCGTTGAGATGGTGGAGAGAGAGTAGACTGATAATTCTTTGAATTTTTCAGCATATTCTCTGACAGTCATGGTGCCTTGGTATAACTTAGCGAATTCCTGGCGCTTCTGCTTCGTCACCGCGTAGGGAAAATTCTCATCAATAAACATTGACTCAAACTGTTGCCAAGTCATATCTGCTATGTTGACCCTTGGGTCTTCTTTCACTGTCATCCACCATGTGTTTGCCCCACCAACAAGTTGGTAGGTTGCTAGTGGAATTTTTTGAGCCTCATCGACTCCCATTGCATCAAGAGCCTTCTTTGACTCATCCAGCCACTTTTGCACCTCATCAGCATCAATGATGCTAGCGAAAGTAAGAGGTTGTAGCCGCTTGTATTTAGTAATCTGATCGGTTTGAGCTTCCGACCCAAATTTTATAGGTGCTTGAACCGTGGCAACCTGACTGGCCGCAGTCTCACGAACGACCGTTTGAACAGTAACTTTCATCCCCTCAATAAATCCGGCGAAGAAGGTTTCTATGCTTGAAGGCATGGCAAAGGGTGCGGGTGGGGGTGGTATTGCCTGCCCAGATGGAGTGGCAGTGTTAGGTGTGGCCGGTGCTGGCGGCGGTTCCCGAATCTCAGGAGGTGCCTCCACCGCTGGACGAACAGTACGTGGCCTTCCTCTTTTCCTTGTTTGCATTTTCTCACTGGCAAGGAAAAATAAAACCAAGATTTAGGGTATTACAGATGTACATAACACACATGGGAACCCTAGCTATAACTTATACTCAGAGACCTACCATCAAAGTATTGCTAGCTACCCAGACTCTTATTGGCTTGAATGTTCCCATTTAGGAGGCTTGTACAATGATCCCACACCGCAACCCACTCCTTTTTATTACACCCCACCTGAGTCATTTCCCCAACAACACATAGAGTGACCAATGGAAGATACCCTCTATTTACTTATGGAGAGTACCCTTCAGTTTCAAATTCAAACTGAATAATCTCAAACTTAAACTACAAAATCTTTAGAATAGTTGACAGTAGAATTGGGTCAAATAATTGAAAAGTTTGGACATGAGATGGGTCCATACTTTAGTTAGCCTAAACCTAGATTATAAGAGTATTATGAATCTATCTCGAATATAGAAATTGAGCCAACATACGAGGACGTTATCCACAGTCAGGCAGGTTTGGCATTAGAGTCTGAAAACCTTGAGAATGAGCCTAATATTTTGATAGGTACCATAGAAAGAGAAAACCTTGTGGTTAATACCCTCAAGCTAGAATGTCAACAACTTTATGTACCTACACCTTTATCTCAAGTTAACGATGTCTCATGTCAGGTTGGACAATCATATGATGATATTGGTTACTTTATTATTGATTTTCAACCTATTCCAAAAACTACTGAGCAAATTGCTATCATTTTTTATTTATTTCAATATTCCAAGCAAAAAACTTTTTACCCCAAACATGATAGTATATTTGTTACTTTTACTAATAGTCCTTGTGAGTTGTATACTCTTTAGAAGTGGATTAAAGGACTATGAATTGACCAGATGGCTAGGGCGGCCACCTGATTGAACTTGCCCATAGGTTAGTTTGCCCTCCCTATATTTTTCACATTGAGGACAATGTTTTGTTTTAGTGGGGGAGGGTGTAGTTTAGGAATTTAAAAAAAAAAAGATTCAATTTGTAGGTTAGGAACTAGAATTTTCTTTTTTCTAGGTAGAATGAAATTTAGAAAATTTTCTTAGTTGTTTATAAAAAATAAAAATAAAAAAGGATCAAAAAGTGAGAAAAAAGAAAAGAAAAAAAAGAGATTATGTGTTATTGGAAAAGTGTTCATAATTACAAGCTTGTTTACTTAAGTATGAAACTTTTTCATTCAAGGCACAATGGTGAAAATTATTAATTGGCCTATCTAGGAAATGTTTTAAAGTATGAGTCTGAGTCATACAATTTTTATAACGAAAGGATAATTATAAACTCCTTTTTATGCACACACATTTGGCTAGGCATAAATTAGGTTTTTAAACATTACCAAAGTGGACTTCCTCAAGCTATGGGGTATAAGGCTAGACTATGTCTCAAGAACTGGTTTGTCCTCTTCATAAGTTGTCACACCCCGTTGAATCTGAAATTGTCTAGCACTTAGACAAATACATTTACTTTCCGCCAAACAGGGTATGACAATAAGGTGTTTGCAGCAGAAACATGAGCCCATCTCATCACACGTAATATATAAAAAATAAGGCAACTTCATTAATAAAAGGTGTTCAAATATATAATAAGGTTTTACAGGCGGTGGTCTCTAAGAGACAAAATAAAAGGGGACAAACCCCCACAAAAGGAAATGAACAATGCCATTAAAATAAGGTAGCTACATTACAACCCCTTGATAAACAAAAAGATAAATCTAGACCTGAGTCAGGACTGGTAACCGCCCCCTGTACAAATCAACCCTAACCCAGCTTAATTCTCTAAAAGATGAAGCAATGGGGTGAGCTCAAAGCTCAGTGGATCAAGCAAAGTAAATACAATATATACAGAAGATAAATACAACAGTACATAGAATAAAGCATTTTAATCCACGTTAAGCAATACAATCATGAAATGCAGCAACATCCTCCGTACCAACGTACGTGTGCTTTATAAATCAAATAGCAACTATGGAGTGCACCGCGGTCCATTGTGCTTAGTATCATCATGTGACGGTTCCCCTTTGAAATCACGAGACCAAGTGCAATGCAACTCCAGGTCCCGCAAGCAAAGGTCCTCAACCGCATCACGGGGCTCCCAGTCTCAAAGACAAGGGGCAACCCTCATCAATATTATGTTATATGCATGAAGTAATGTAGCATGGTATCATGTATATAAATGATGCAATGTCATGCTTATCATAAAGTAAAAGAATACGCAAACCTATGCCTTCATCCCCACCTTAGGATGCAAGTTTTGCACAAACTTTCGAAGGCAAAGTCTCAGCGCAAAGTCGACAAAGTCTCAGTGCTTTTCAAAAGGGGAAAGGTTTCCAAAAGTGATGGTTTGTGCACATGGACCCCCCTATTTATAGAAAAACATGGAGCAGAAGGACTCGGGCAAGTGCCTGAGCACTTAGGCACTTGCCCCGGCTTGTTTTTGGGTTTTTCGAGAGCCGATGCGCGGATTTTAGTGCACTGTTCCTGTCGTGACCCTTTACCGAGTGACGTTACGACCAGCACAATATCCCAGATAATACCACTACTCGACAAAATCTGAAGCACTGATAAGCCTCTACACGAAAAAAAACCTATTAAACACAATACACAACCTGTATATGACAAATATAATTGAACCAAAATAAAATTCCATCATCCAAAAGAAACAAGATCAAATCCATCACAAAAATAAATATCACAAGGTTCAATATCTACAAACATCCATATGGAACTTGAGCAAGAGTCCAACATCTCAAAAAGTCATATACAGTCCATCCATCTAAATGTTATATATTTATATACGGTTATAGTTATATACAAGTTCAAAAGAACAAAGCAATTGAAACTAAACCGAAGTCCCCAAAAATATATAAAACCTACATCCAAAAATTAGAAGAGAAAGGTCACTCGCACGTCAAGCCTTGCCTTTTCCTTTTGGATCTGAACCTGAGAAAAATAGGGGAAAGGGGGTGAGCTCAACTAGCATTTATAAAACATCTATACCATTGAAATAACATTTATAAACACAAATGCATCAATTGAACTATAACATACATGATTCAAACTAATCATATGGTTTATGCATCATTTTCATAAAAAGTATGCAAACGCCTCTATGAGGTCATTCCAGGATAACACATGCCTACACTTCCCCCATTGCGCTATGGGTTCAGACCAGTGCATTATCCATCACAAATCTTTTCACTCTTACATTCCTCACAGAGAAAGTCCCATCCATTACGCACTTGTAAGTGACTCCGGAGGTACATTTCCCAAAGGAACAAGTATGTGAAAAGATAACCAATGCCAAGGTATTCAATCCAAAATACTCAAGGCCATACTATGCATATAAATCCATTTGTCATGATCATAAATACTATGCACATATACAATAAAATGCATATCATTCAACACATCATTTTATATAAATACAATGTCATAAATAGAGAAATAAAGTGAGAAATACTCACTACCAACCACAAGCCAATTACCCAAGCCAAAAGCCCTCAAATTGGTCAATCAAAACACAATGACCTTAAATGAATCAAATTCACATATGATCAATTCCAAGTTCAATTATCCTAATTGCATAATTCTCATAAAATTCCCAAATCCCAACAATTCAACACTCAACTCCAAATTATCAATGTCCAACCCATAGGCATCCATCTTGGCAAATTACATGATCATACAAAGTCTAGGCCTAGGCCAACATAAATCACTTGCATTCCATCACATGCTCAATTTATCAATTCCAAATCAATTGCATCAAAATCCCCAATTCAGGGAAATCTCTACAATATGCCAACGTATTCAAATTAAACTAATCAACAATCTATAACATGAGAATTCCTCAATTGACACTACCAATGTTTCAAGCATGCCAATTTATCCAACATAGGTCACATGGATTCCAAATGGAAAGCTATAGGTCACATTTCTAGAGTTAGGGTCATATACATGGCTTCACATTTAAACACCTTTAATAATGAAATTAGAAACATTAATTACACTCCTAATTCAATGCACTGTTCGGATGTAACAGACTGCCAAATAAATACCCAATAACTAAATTAACCGTTCAAATTCAAGAATATCAAGATATAAACCTTCTGTCCAAAATTGAGCAAAATCCAACGGCAGATCAAAAAGATATGCCTCTTTGATTAAGACAACTCTAATTGGGCGGTTTCTCCCCTCCTGCTGAAAATATTTGAACTCAGATAATTATATCTTACAAAATACTCTACTAGTAAACATCTTAACCCTTCATAATGCAAAACGTTTAGTTGTGAACCATCTTCTGAAGTATCACATCCATCAAACGGTAGATTTAGGAGATCCAGCAGTTTGATCTAAACTGTGCGAGAAATCTAGATTTTTCGACTAGTTGTATTTGGAAGGTTATAACTCTTAACATCATACTCTGATCACGATTTCCACCGACTATAATGAAGATATAGCAAAGATGAACAAGCTGACCAATTTTAAGCTTGATCCAACCATGGATCAAATAAGGAAGCTTTCTTCTTTCCTTCCTCTCCTTTTTTTTTCCTTTCTCTCAACCTTACTCTCTCAAAAACGTCCCCCAAGGAAGAAAATGAGAGATTGAGGCACATGTTACACCCACATGCACCCATTTTGCCAAGTGTTAATCATGCTCCAACACCATGCCAAGTGTTTGCTCAAGGGTTCATTTGTTAGCCTCATGGCCTCTACCGAATCACAACCTCACATGTGAGTTGTTAACCAATCCACTAATTCCAACAATTCCATCATTTTTTCTTTCATTTATTTAATCAATACATGCCCATTTCAAATCATGGTCCAAATGGCCCCATTATACAACTAATAACACATACATTAATATTAATATATCACTATTAATATATTACTTTTAGTGATGTGTATTATTATCACTATCAATGTCATTAACACATAAATGACAATATTAATAATGATAATTCTCTAAAATAGCATGCATTTGACACATCATCATCTAAGTAATAAATAAAAATCATACATTATATATATATATATATATGATCAAAATATAAATATAATACACATTAAATATTTACACAAGCATCTAGAGTTGGGCAATCTACGTTATTGGACGTCGTTTGTGAATGTGGGTTGTTACAGTTCTGACGAAGTTTTCGTCCAGGACAGTGTTCGGGGTTCACATATTGCAAGTTATTTGGTTTAAAAAGGTTTGCTTTTTAGGGATGTTACATTCTACCCCCCTTAAGGAAATTTTGCCCTCGAAATTCGATTAAGGTAGTAATCTATTATCAAAAAATTAGATACATGGTTCAATCTTCGTCAGAGGAGATGATGATGAACATGTCAGAGTTTTCCTCCACTCTAGCTTGGTTGAGTGTACAACGCTAGTCTGGAGGATTTTAAGGGTCACGGACGCCACTGTGCTCAGAAAATCACCAAAGTGTGCTGGAGTGGGAGAATGGAAAGACACAGACTCACCATCCGAGTTATTTGAGAACTCTGTTAGTGAGGGAGGTGTTGGGGGTTGTCTGACTGGTTGTTGAGAGAACCGTAGAGATGGTAGGCCTCTCATTGCCCGACCTCAAGTCCTCCAACCTTGACTAGGGGTTGGGTTCTGAGTTTGCCAGTCAAAAGGCCCGGCTTCATCGGGTTGCGGAGTAGGCTGGTCAAGAGGTGCACAGGGGATTAGTTTAATAGTTGGGGGAGATTGCTCGCCCGAGCATGGGTTATGGAACGTTGGCAGTGGTAGCCGGATACTCTTTCTGGAGATTTTTCTAGTCCGCCAACCTCCCCTGGTCAATTTGGGAGTACTCCATTTAAAAGGTCCTTGTTGATCTAAGTGGTTTTCCACTTAGTACTCTTCTAAGTGTTTTGATGCTTACAAACAATATAATCACGGTACTAATGTCTTTGACGTAGTTGTTTCAGTGCTAACTAGCTATATCAGATGGATTCAACTAGTTTGTCAAAGCATGTGGAAGGAACAACACCTTACGAAGATTCAAGAACTTCATAGTTGTGTTTCTTTATTAGAATCTTAGTGTTGTAGAGTAACATTTACATGTTCCAACCACACATGATTTGCATCTTTTAAAAAATCACAAGAAATCACGCATCGTGTCTAACATTTCTAGAGAAAAATCGGCATGACTTTTTTTTTCTTTTTTTTTCTAACACTTCGTACAAGGTACATTTGTAAAGCTTAGAAAAGAAAAATAAAAAACAAATTCGTCGAGAGATAGTACTCTAAAAGAGGTGAGGTGAATGAGGTATTAACGTGTTGTCAAATTGGTTCTCAGGCTCGTTGAAAATCTAACCCACCATGTCTTTGACCTCTGGCTCCAGTCTTGCGGGGGTCGGGTTGACCGGCGGTGGTGGGGGCGAGTAGGTATGTGGGAAAGATCCTGGGTTCTCCATAGGTATGAAGGAAGGCATGGGCGAGGAAGTCTGAGAAGATTGCCCCAGGTTTCCTATAGGAAAGGCGTAGGAAATGACCGTCGGGTGAGCCATGCCTCGACTAAAACAGAAGTTATCTTGTGAATATCTAAAAAATACTTGAAGACCAAGTGAGACACCAACATACCCAAAAATAAATAAAAGCTCAATGACCTTATTAAAAGAAAATAAAATAAAAGAATAAAAAATAGAAAAATTAATAAAAATCTCTTTACATCACATTTTAGATTTTTAGGTCATTTTTAGGCTACATTAATAATGCATTTTTTATTTTTTATTTTAATTTCCTTTTAATAAGGTCATTAAGCTTTTATTTATTTTTAGGTATGTTGGTGTCTCACTTGGTCTTCAAGTATTTTTTAGATATTTTCAAGATCAAAGGATGAGATTGCATATATTAGGAAGATCCACACCACATATCTACATGGACTAGATGTGGAGAAGCTGAGGCGTTAGATCCAACAAGGTTTAAATGATTAATCTGAGTCTGTTTGATTGGATTCTAATCAACTTAAAGATTTTGAAAGAAGGGGCTCGCATGGTTGCAATCTTTGATGAAGATCTAATTGAGCTCATATCAACCCATTTATGGTAGAAAAAGATGTCACAAATGTCAAAAAGAAGAAAAAGGAATTTTCTCCACATATGGGCACAATCTTCTTCTTATTTTCTTGATTGAAAAAGAAAATCTTTATGTAATTCAGAAAATGACCATTTTTAGAGGATATTTTTAGAGAATAATAGATGGTGGATATATTTTTGTTTTTGAAAATCAACAGGTGGGCACATCTATAAATAGGGTTAAATTTCAAGAGAATGAATCTCATTCTCTCTGAATTCTATTTCTCTTTTATTTTTGCGTTATTATTGGAGCTTGAAGTAATCTGGAAGTTCGGTGCATGATTCAAGGCTAAGGTAGATGACAATACCTTAGGCCTTGAATCTTTGTAAGTTTTTCTTTCTTTTCATTTAATAAAAGATTATTCTTTTTCATTTTATTATTGATTGTTCTTGTTCTCTTTCTTTTCTATTTTTTGTCACTTCCATGTTTCATTTATTTCTTTTTTTTTTAAATTACATTTTGGATTTTTATTTATTTATTTATTTTTTTCAAAGTTCCTTTCACTTCTTGAATCATTGGTAGCATTTTTAAGTTAAAAAAGAAAAAGAAAAAAAAAAGAACTTGTTGTTTTTAATTTTTTTTAAGAGTCTTTATTCTTATTTTATTTTATGTTATAACATTTAGGCTAGTAATTTAAGTTTTAACTTCAATATCTTTTTAGGATTAAACGTGTTTTTAGTGTTTAGGTTTTTGTTTTATTTTATTTTATTTCATTTTTTTTAGGTTTCAAATTTTATTTTATTTGTTTTTGTTTGTTCATTTCTTTATTCATGGGTTAGATTTAAATTTTTGCAATTTAGTTTATTTGATTAGTTGCTTTATAATGAACTTAGGTTGTTAGAAATCACATTTTATCTGCTTTGACTTATATGGTAAATGAATAATTAAATTTATTTTAAAAAAAAGTATTTTCTCCAATCCTTGTAGATCGACCTTGTCTAGTGCTACAACTTATCTTGTGCACTTGCAAGTATATAAAGTGATATATTCTATTCAAAAAAAAAATCACATCAAGTTTTTGGCGTTGTTGTCGGGGATTGGTGCTAAATCACTTTATTTTTTTTTAGATTTTAAATTAATTAGTTATATGCTTTATATGATCAAAGATCATTTAGATTTAGGATTTCCTTATATTTACTCATATATAAATAAAATCTTAAGATTAGAATTTGCATAATAAGCTTTTGCATCATACTTTATTTGGAAACATTGTTTGGCGGCTAAATATTTTCATAATTGGTTAGAAAAAGGCATTACCCCAATTAAGATCAAGGGTGGATTTAATCACCACACTTGGCCCAAAATTAGGTTAATCATTCCTTACGCACTCACCTTAGCCAGTCTCTAAGCTTAATTAAAATAAAGTATGAACTTAACCATTTAGGGTTCGAGCTCATTAGTGTGTATTCATTATAGGTTGCACCAATTTTACTTAATTGGTTTAGTTGATTCTAGGAAGCCTTGTCCTCGGTAACATTAAATTGTGAAAGGGAGGTAGCTTTGCTGCTCTAGGAGTCGGGTAATTAAGTGGACCTTGTGCCCCACCCCACCACCTAGAGGCTTACCTAGGTTAACTAGGCTAAGAGACTAGATTGGAGGCCTATGAGATACTCTTTAGGAACTGTCTAGGTCTTAGGAAATTCACCCATGCAAATCATTTATGTATTTTTGGAGATGTGTGTTAGATTTCTTTAGGATTTTTTTTGTTGATTGTGTGTCTTCTAGTTAAGTTTAGATTAAGGTTAAATAAAAAAATTTTAAAAAAAGTAAAAAAAAAAATCAAACAAATTTAAAAAATACAAAAAAGAAAAAAAAAATTGATATGCAGATGCTCTATTAATGCTTATGGTTCATCACTGAACCTCTATATGAATGTATGTTCTATATGTTCAAACCCAAACCATCATACATTTAATGTAGCCTACCCTCAATACAATTAGGATCAGACCACTACACAAAATGCACATAATTGGGACCTTAACTATAATTCATTTTCTGAGACCTATTCTCATGATTATGCTAGTGACCCAAATTTATATTGGGCTAAAGGCTCACATTTTGGGGGTTCATTTAATGATCCCTTACCACAACTCTCTCCTCATTATTTCTCGAAATCAATATTGCCCTGTGAGTTGTCTCAACAATATTCAGAGTCATCTTTCGAAGAGACCCTACATTTATTTATGCAAGGTACTCTTCAATCTCAAATTGCAACTGAAGAATTTCGGATTGCAACAAAGCAATTTTGTAATGAGACTGAATCAGTATTGCCCTGTGAGTTGTCTCAACAACATTCAAAGTCATCTTTGGAAGAGACCCTACAATTATTTATGCAGAACACTGAGCAATTTCGCATTGAAACTGAACAATCTTTGGAAAAGTTGACAACACATGTAGGTCAAATAATTGATGTCTTCATGAAGAGGAGGAGAGTAATTTTTTTAGTCAGCCTAAACCTTATTTAGGGGATCACTGTGAACATGCCTCAAGTCCAGATTCAGAGTTAACATATGAGGAGGTTATCATTAATAAGGAATGTCTGACTATAAATTCTGAAAACCTAGAGGAGGAAACCATTGAAATACAAATAGAAAATGTTAAGAAAGACCGTGTGTCAGACTCCCTGAGCCAGAATGTGAAAATTGCGTGCCTAAAATATTAATTCCTCAGGTCAAAGATGTCTTGAATCAAGTTGAATGGATCGAACCCATTGATTTCATATTTAATGTTCAACTTGTTTTGAATTTCATTGATGATGTATTTATCATTTGGGATCATGTTCACCACAAAAAAATATTTTATCTCAGACATGATATTCATCATTTATTTGGTAGTCCTCAAAAGCTCAAAATTTTTTATTTTTAGAATAAGGGACTACGAACTGACTAGATGGCCAGGGCGGCCTCCTGATTGAGCTTATTTGTAGATTAGGTTACCCCTCCATAGTTTTTTTTTTTTTTTTTTTTTAAACATTGAGGACAATGTCTGGTTTTAGTGGGGGAGGGTGTCATGTTATTATTTTTAGGTCATTCTAACATCTTTAGGTTTGTTTTAGGTGCTATTTTAGTAGAATTTTATTTTATTTTATTTATTTTTTTAATTGTTTAGGGTGTTCACTTGTATAAGCTTGTTGAATTAAGTGCGAAAATTGTTTATTCAAGGCAAATGGTGAAGAATGTGTTGATTGACTCATCTAGTGAAATGGACAGGAGTACGAGTCTGAGTCATGCAATTTTTATAAAATAAATAATTGAAAACCTCTTAATTTGCACTCACATCTAGCTAGGCCTAGAATTAGGTTTTTAACCCTTACCAAAGTGGACTTCCTCAAGCCATGGGGTATAAGATTAGACTGTCTCAAGAACTGGTTTGTCATCTTCAGAAGTAGTATAATATATATGTATGTATATATATAAATAAGAGGCAACAAAAGTGTTGCATATTTCCACTAAATAAAATATAAAAAGAAAAATAAAAAGGAAAAGTGAAAAAAGAGAGGGTAAAAGTAGTTATATATTAAATAAAACATCTTGAGTTGGTGTGCAAGATGTATGTGGCAGATAACACGTTCCACCAATAAAGGTTGTGATCAAGACTTTGCCATCTTTGTACAAATTTAGTTTGGATTGAGATAACAAGTTTGATTGAGTACCTTAGGTGTAAGGGAGCTTACCACATACCCTCAACACAAATCGAAATTTTAGGCCCAAGTCAGAATTCACTTTACACAAGGAGTTTAATATTACTTGCATTATAAGAGTTTTATGCCTCAAGACTTGAAATTTTTTCAATAGCTGGATGGGATCATAAACACTGAATCACCTATGCCTTGGATTACAAGTATAATGCTAAATAAATGAGTCTGTGAAAATGAACACTAGTTTAGTCGGGTAGAGTTTTTAGGATTATTTATTAGTCGTTAGGATTTTTTTATTTCACATTTTTGCTAAGGGACTAGCAAAATGCTAGTGGGGGAGTGTGATAAAGTCACAATTTTGCATATTTTTACCCCTATTTTTAGTGTTTTAAGGCTAGAAAATAAAATAAAAAAATAATAAAAATCTCATTACATCACGTTTTAGATTTTTAGGCATTTTAGGTTATTTTAGAAGTGTATTTTTAGCAAAATATATTTTGTCATATTTTCATTAGGAATAAGTTTGTTGATTTTTATTTTTTGTATTTTTTTGAGAGTTAAAAATCATTTTAAAGATCCTGAATATTTTTTTTTTCCAAAAGATATGGGAAAAGGGCCCATAAAGTCTGTCCCCAAAACATTGAACAACTCAACTACCAAAATGGGATTTAGAGGAATCATGTTCCTACGCCCTATGCATCCTAACTTCTGACATCTTTGGCAAGCGATGCAATAAGCATGAGTACCCTTGTCTAAGGAGGTCCAATAAAAATCTGATTGCAATATCTTTGCAACGGTTTTCTTAGCACTGAAATGGCCCCCACAAGGTTGATCATGGCAAAATGATAAAACACTGGGGATCTCATGATCGAGAACGCATCTCCTAATCACCTGATCGGGACAATACTTGAATAAGTAGGGATCGTCCCAAAAATAATTCTTTACTCTAGAGAAGAAGAATTTCCTATCTTGTTGGGTCCAATGATCAGGTAATAGACCTGTGACAAGACAGTTAACAATGTCCACATACCAAGGGGCATGGGAAATTGATAAAAATTGCTCATCAGGGAAGGACTCAGAAATAGGATGAGGATTTTGAGAAGACTTTACCATGAGCCTAGAATGATGATCAGCTACCACATTTTCTGCTCCTTTCTTATCCTTAATCTTCAAATCAAACTCTTGAAGCAGAAGAACCCATCGGATTAACCTAGGTTTGACATCCTTCTTAGTGAGAAGGTATCTCAATGCAGCATGATCCGAATAAATGATGACCTTAGATCCTAAGAGATAGGACCTAAACTTTTCTAAGGAAAACACAACTGCTAAAAGCTCTTTCTTAGTGATAGAATAGTTCAGTTGTGCATCAGTAAGAGTCTTACTGGCATAATAAATCACATGAGGTAATTTATCTATATGTTGTCCTAAGACTGCACCAATAGCATAATCTGAGGCATCACACATTATCTCAAATGGTGCATTCCAATCAGGTGGCCTAATGATGGGAACAGAAGTGAGTTCAGACTTAAGACGAGTAAAAGCCTCTGAACAAGGTTCATCAAAAGCGAATGGGACATTCTTGGCTAACAAATTGCAAAGGGGCCTAGAAATCTTGCTAAAATCCTTAATGAATCTTCTATAAAACCCAACATGCCCCAAAAAGGATCTGACCTCCCTAATAGTCCTTGGAGGTGAAAGATTAGAAATTAAATCAACTTTAGCTTTGTCGACCTCAATCCCTTCTTTCGAGATGATATGCCCTAACACAATTCCCTTTTGAACCATGAAATAACATTTTTCCCAATTTAGAACAAGATTCTTTTCTTGGCATCTTTCCAACACCAGCCTCAAATGATTCAAACATTCATCAAAGGAAGATCCAAATATTGAAAAATCATCCATAAAAACTTCCATAAACCTCTCTACCATGTCAAAGAAAATACTAATCATACACCGCTGAAAAGTTGCAGGTGCATTACACAATCCAAAAGGCATCCTTCTATAGGCAAAGGTTCCAAAAGGACAAGTGAAAAAGGTCTTCTCTTGGTCCTCTGGGGCAATGGCAATTTGGTTATAACCGGAATATCCATCAAGTAAACAATAATATGCATATCTGGCCAACCTTTCAAGCATTTGATCAATGAATGGTAGAGGAAAATGATCTTAATTAGGGCTTTGCATCATACCTTGCTTGGAAACTTTGTTGTGGTGGTTAAATATTTTCATAAATGGTTAGTAAAGGGCACGTCCCCAATTAAGATCAGGGGTGGATTTCATCACCACGCCTGGCCCGAAATTAGGTTAACCACCACTTGTGTATGCACCCAAGCCAGTAGATTAGGGTTAATTAAAAGAAAGTATCAAATTGACCTTAGGTATTGTATCAAGCTCTTTAGGGAAAATTTGGACATAAGTTGCACCAATTTTGCTGGATTGGGCTAGTTGATGTCTAGAAAAGCCTTGTCCCTGGTAACACTAAATTGTGAAAGGGAGGCAGCTACGCTACTAGAGGAGTCAGGTGATTTAAGAGGACCTTGCCCAATGCATGTGATCCACCCACCACCTGGAGGCTGATCTGGTTGACTTGTCTGGAACACCGAGTTGGAGGCTTGTGGCATTTTCTATGGGAGTTGTCTAGTTCTTTAGGTGTGTGTCAACCCATTGATCTCATGTTCTGTTTGCAGTTGTTTGTTAGTATCTAGGGGTTGCTTTGTTGTTTGCATAGAGTCTAGAATAGGTGAGTCACATTTTAATTTAGTTTCCTTTAGTGCATGCAAGGTAGTCGATCACAAAACCCTGAGTTAGTACCGTTTAACCCTAACATTGAAAGTTTGGTTCATAAATTCAAGAATAATCTAGTGCTTGAGATGGCCGAAGATAACATTGAGAGAAAACCTCTAAGAGATTACTCTATTCTAGTCCATCTCGATTCTCCGTCATGTATCTTGTTCCCACCTACCACAACAACACACTTCGAGTTGAAACCTACAACTATATAAAATTTTGCCCACATTCTATGGCCTGGATAGGGAAGACCCATATCATCATGTCAAGGAGTTCTTAAACATTTGTGCTACGTTCAAATTCCAAAACTTCTCTGATGATTCCATCAGACTTAGGTTATTCTCATTCTCATTGAAGGATAAATCCAAGGCTTGGCTTAAAACCTTAGAAGTTGGGACCATTAATTCTTGGGATCAACTGTCCCAGAAATTCCTACAAAAATTATTCCTTGTTCATAAGACCAATGCCCTCCGTAGAGAAATCATAGACTTCAATCAAAGAGAGGGTGAACACTTTCATGAATGTTGGGAAAGGTGGAAAGACTTACTCTTCAAGTGTCCTCGTCATGCTTTTGAGAAGTGGCAACTTATTTCGTACTTTTATGATGGCTTACTCCCACAGAATAGGCAAATAATTGATGCCACCACAGGAGGTGCCTTAATGACTAAACCTGCACATGAGGCATGGCATTTGTTTGAGACTTTGTCAGAAAATTCACAGGAATATGATTATAGTAGGTATAACAAATCTGGACCTAAGAGAGGGGGCCTTTATGAAGTTAAAACATCTTCTGATATAAAGGATAAGTTAGATTCATTGACTAAGATGGTTAGCTCCCTTGTCATGGGGAAAAACCCAATTGCACCCAATCCTCAAGAGATTTGCTAAATTTGTTCTAGCAATGCTCATTTTGCCTTATCTTTTCCATCAAGCCAGATGTTCCCTGATTTCTATTCAGAGCAAGTCAATGCTCTGAATCCATACCGAGGTCCTAGCAACCCATCTTACGGGGACACATACAATCTCAATTTTGCTAGGCAGCACCCAAACCTATCTTGGACCAAAGGTCAACATTTGGGCCCACCAGGGTTCCAAAATTATGCCCCTAATCTCAGACCATCAGTGTTACCTACCTCAGGTTTCCCATCTTCAAGTGCACATGTACCTCAACAGCCAAGGAAACCATCTTTGTAAGATACCTTGAATCTGTTCATGCAAAGTAGTATTCAATTCCAAAATAACATGGTTCAGTCCTAGAATAATACTAGGCAATCCATATCTAAGCTAGAGCACCAAATAGGACAAATGTCAGCCACACTGAATCAAAGGGAGAATGGGAAGTTCCCAAGTCAGCCAATGCCAAACCCAAAGGGTCAATATGAGATAGGCGTGTCATCCATGAGACCTCATGAGGAAGCCAAATCCATTCTTACCCTAAGGAGTGGAAAAGTCATTGATAATCATGTTGGGCTAAAAACTAAGGAGAACTCAGATAGAGTTAAACTTGAAAAGGAAACCCCCAAGGATAATGAGAAGTCTACTGAGTCCAGAGCACCCACTGATAAGCCTCCTCCCTGTGAGCCAAAGCCTTCATTTCCTCAAAGGTTAAATCAGGCTAAGAAGGATACTCATGCTAGTGACATAATGGACTTGTTCCAAAATGTCAAAATTAATATTCCATTACTTGATGCCATTAAACAAGTTCCTTCTTATGCCAAATTTCTGAAAGAAATGTGAACACATAAGCGCAAGCTTAATGTGCAGAAAAAGGTCTTCTTAGCTGAGCAGGTTATTTCTATCCGGCAACATAATACACCACCCAAGTATAAGGATCCTGGTTGCCCTACCATTTCATGTGTCATTGGTCAGCATCATATCAATAAGGCACTCCTAGATCTTGGAGCAAGCGTTAACTTGATTCCATACTCAGTGTATACTCAATTAGGCCTTGGAGAACTGAAACCTACCTCTATTACTCTCCAGTTAGCTGACCGTTCTGTCAAGATTCCAAGAAGTATGGTTGAGGATGTTCTCATACAGGTTGAGAAATTTTTTTTCCCTGTAGATTTCATTGTTTTGGACACTCAACCTGTTTTTGATTCGGGTAACCAGATACCCATCATCTTGGGCCGCCCATTCTTGGCCACATCTAATGCAGTCATCAATTGTAGAGATGGTGTCATGAAGTTGTCCTTTGGAAATATGAATGTTAAGCTTAATGTTTTTAATGCTGGACAACATCCACCAGACTTCGAGGATACCCATTACGTCAATATGATTGAGAGTTTGGTGCATAACATGTTTCTTGAGCAGACCTTAGATGATCACTCAGTACTTAGTTTCCCTAAAAGTTGTGATGTGCCCATGCAGCTGAAGGAACATGTGGCTAGTTTGGATGCAACATATGTTGAAGATCTTCCACTTATGCCTAAATTATCTATGTCTAGTATTGAGCGTCATGTAGTTGCATCTGTTGAGAAACCCCCTACTCTGGAACTCAAGCTTTTGCCTCAGGAATTGAAATATGTGTTTTTAGGTCCAGAGAGGAGCTTGCCTGTTATCATAGCCTCTCTTCTAGATCCAATGCAAGAAGATAAGCTTCTAGATGTTCTGAGGAACCATAAGAAAGCTATAGGGTGGTCCAACTGTTTGCCAACATAGAATTCATTTGGAGGATAATGCAAAAACTTCCTGGGAAATGCAACGTATGTTAAATCCTAACATGCGGGAGGTAGTGAGATCTAAGATTTTAAAATTATTGGATGTAGGGATCATTTACCCCATTTCTGACAGTTCTTGAGGCATAGTCCAACCTTATACGCCATGGCTTGAGAAAATCCACTTTGGTGAGGGTTAGAAACCTAATTTTAGGCCTAGCCAGATGTGAGTGCAAATTAAGGAGTTTTCAATTATTTATTTTATAAAAATCGCATGACTCAAACTTGTACGCTTGTCCCTATTGCTAGATGGGTCAATCAACACACTCTCCACCATTTGCCTTGAATAAACAATTTTCACATTTAATTCAACAAGCTTATACAAGTGAACATTTTTCCTAAACACTCAATTTTTTTTTTAACTTAAAAAAAAAAAAACTCATGACCTAAAATGAGTAAATGATCCTAAAAAATAAAAAATAAAAACATTAAAATGACACCCTCCCCCACTGGAATCACACATTGTCCTCAATGTAAAGAAAATTAGAGAAGATGAGCTAGACAAAGTTAAGTATAGACAGGGTCTTGAAGCAAAAAAGTTTGCTCCTCTTCTGAGTTAGGTAACTCCAGGTATGGCTTCAACCTTTGTCCATTGACTTTAAAAATATTCCCTTTTTCATCAGAAATCTCAATGGCCCCATGTGGAAAAACAGTCTTGACAATGAAAGGACCAGACCAACGAGATGTTAATTTTCCTGGGAACAAATGCAAACGAGAGTCATAAAGTAAGACAATACTTGCAAGCGCACAAGATAACTTGTAGCACTAGACAAGGTCGATCCACAAGGATTGGACAAGTCACTTTAAGTTTTTTAGAAAATAAATTAAATATTATATACTAAATAAGTCAAAGAAAAATCATTGTTGTTTTTAACGTCCTAAGACTTTGAATGTAATAAATAAAAAGAATTTAAAACAAAATTTAAATAAACTTCAAATGAAAATAAAGCAATTAAATGAACACAAATAATGCAATAAATAACAAGAAGTAAATGAAAGAAAGACAGAAAAAAATAGAAATTACTGAAAATAAAACTTCATTAATGTAAAATAAAATAAAAGAAAAAGAAAACTTACAGAACTTCAAATCCTTGGGCAATGTCACATTACCCAGGGGTTGAATGAGCAACTAAAAATAAATCTAACCTAAAAAAATATAAATAAAAATAAAAATGAGAGTAGAGATGGATTAGATGGTCCCTTGGGTGCCCCCTTTATATAGTTGATCTATTTCCAAATTAACTATATTTTTACATATAATTCAAGATTTCATTCTCCCCAAATATTCCACAAGATCAACCCCAATTAAGCACAAAATATTTTCAGAAAAATAAAATCATAATCATGCACAATCTTGAGTGAGAATCTTTCCATTCTTTCCAAATTTAAATTCTTGATCATCTAGAAATTTGAAACTTTCTTTTTCACTACAGCTGAGGTGAGAATAATTTCATGTGGCTTCAAGATTCTTTGTTTGATATATTAAATTTAATCATCGACCTCAAAAATACCTTTATGAAAGATCAAGTGAAGCATCACCATATATTATATAAAAATAAACCACTTTAAACAATTGCAATATTTCTTTTTTCTTTTTCTTTTTTTTTTGGAAAAAAAAATAGTCAGGATCTTTAAAATGATTTTCAACTCTCAAAAAAATAAAAAAATAAAAATCAACAAACTAATTCCTAATGATAATATGACAAATATATTTTGCTAAAAATACACTTCTAAAATAACCTAAAATGCCTAAAAATCTAAAATGTGATGTAAAGAGATTTTTTATATTTTTGATATTTTTTTATTCTTTTATTTTATTTCCTAGCCTAAAAGCACTAAAAATAGGGGTAAAAATATGCAAAATTGTGACTTCATCAGACGTGCTGGCGTGATTCAATCTTAGCGTTTTGATCTTCAAGCGTCTTTGCCAATAGAGAGATTGTGACGTTGTTGGACTTGAGCAAACCCAGAATGGTTTGCTGGAAAGTCTCTGTTTTAGCCGTGTTTGGTGCAGAGGATGGAGGGGGAGGAAGTGGAGAGAAATGCACTGGTGTTGAGCTACGCCTAGATCGCAGTACGTCAGGGACAGGTTCCTCCATCGATCGAGCGATTTCCTCCAAGTTCGCTTGGTACCTTGACATGTCTTCGTTAGTGAGGTTGTCGCATGGAACCTCTTGACCTTCATCAGGATTTCGACTTCCGGTACCCTCTCCCAGGTCATCTGGGTTAGGGTAATTTGAGTCATCGCTGCTAAAGCTCGACTCTACTCTGATTATGTGGCATTTGCTACCCCTAGGACCGGATTGTTTAAGGGTGTGGTCTGTTATTGGCCCAAAAAGTGGGTTGGTTGCCTCGTTCAGATCAAATCTTACGCGAGAACGTTTGAAGATTTTCATGATCAACGCACCGTAGGGAAGCAAAGTATCCTCAAAGTCGCTAGACCTAACTCAAGCCATATGTCTAAGTATAATGAAGGGAAGGTTTAGGGGTATTCCCTTCACTATACAGTATAAAATGAAACACTGGGGTTTGGTCAAAGTTCACTTTTTTGTAGTTTGGGGCAAAATGTTGTGCATAACACTTTGTATGAGGCCCTGGTGTTCGGCTAGAAATCTTGTGGTAGCGATTCTAGCCTTGTCATACCTTAACGTTCCTGTAAGGAAATGAAATATTCTCTTGGTCTTTGGTTCAATAAGTTGGGTCCCGGCATCAGTATAGACGTCACAATAGGGTCCCAACATCGATATCTTCACAATATTAGACAAATCAATCGAGGTTAGCTCGATCTATACACCATGCACCATCATGGTGACTTGGAGGGTATTATCCAAAAAAAAAATTGTACTCGTAAACCCTTGTAAAAACTTCTAATTAGAGTCGTATATACATATCTCTCCACTCTAGTAACGTTTATCCACTTGATCGCCTTTAGCTTCTTATCAACGTGTGGATAATACTAAGGTGGAAGGAGTACTTCACGCATCGTCTCTATTGTTGATGTAACTACTGTTACGTGCAAACCGCAAGCGTACGGTGTCAAGTTATAATATATACCGTCCTCTAAGATTGACACTCACACTAAATACCATGCTTACTAACTTCAACTTTATTTAGAAAATCAGATTTAAGTGATTGAGTGAAATAAATAAACAACTAGAAAGTAAACTAAACATGCAATAGAAATAGGTAGAAAACCAGAGATAGAATGGTCTAGAGGTTCAATATCACCTTACTCTCAACTATGCCTTTATATATATATTTATCAGTAAATCAATTCTTTCGTTTATAAGTCAGAAATCCTAACCGTTCTAATTCCCTCTTTTGAAGCAAAACTAGAGCATATTATTGTTATCTTGGTTTAACTCTTTCGATGAAAACCAAAAAACAACAATAACTCATTAAGATCTATGATTTCCACCTAACGACTTCAAAGGTTCTCTATCTCCTTGTGAGTCTCACGATAGCCTAGGTTATATTTTTCATTCTCCAACCCAAGGTACCCTCTTGTGAAGCATCTACCTCAAGTTTATGATCATCTAATTCGTGGCCAAGGGATCAAAAACATTAAACTCAGAAAAATATAAATAAACTAGAAAACTTCATTAACAATAATCAATCAATAAAACCTACAGCATATTTTCAAGCTTGGATCAATCTACACCTCTAAATAAAGGATTTAGTTCATAACTTGAGAGATAATAGCATGAAATAACATGATGAACATAAATCTAAATCCAGAAAAACAAAGTAGAAGGAAAGGAAAGTTTTGGAGATTCTTCAATGATCTTCAATAATGCTCTTATCCTCGCTTCCAGACCCAAGCTGTCTTCCTTACTCTTCACAATCTTTTCTCCTCGCTTTGATGCTTTAGAAACCCTAAAGAATGGTATATATAGAGCCACAAGTCCAAAGGAAACCGTCCAAGAGAAGTCCAAGTGGAATTAGGAAAGTTTGCAACAAAATTAGAAAGTTTCTAATTCTGAATCACACATCTGCCATCTTCCTCGCAGTTTTCCTTCTTATTCTCTACTCCAAATCAACCTCAAAACCCTTCTATCTTATAATATTTCAAATAAGGAATCCATAGAAACAAACCATGTGCAATTGCCTTTTGCAGAGCGCCGCAGCGCTAGAATTGAGCGCCACGGCACCCAGAACATCTTTTTGGGCATTTTTTTCCTTCTTTCTTGTGGACTTAGCCAATTTTCTTCCACTTCTTGACTTGAGTTCTTCATGAATCATCATCTAGGCTTCTCATATGTTGTGTCCATCATTCATGCTCACTTCCACACATCTAAATACGTACAAAATAATGGAAAACAAGTAATTAGCATACTCAAAACATAAATTGATCCAACATATAAACTAACAAACCGAAATCATGCATAAAACCCAATTTATTCCTAAACTAACAAATGCATCAAAACTAACATAAACACACTAAACTTTTGCATAAATCATCCTAAAACACACCTAAAACGTT
Organism: Paratinospora sagittata; assembly: GCA_035771175.1. Taxonomy (NCBI): domain Eukaryota; kingdom Viridiplantae; phylum Streptophyta; class Magnoliopsida; order Ranunculales; family Menispermaceae; genus Paratinospora; species Paratinospora sagittata. Next base: position 19,922,051 of record CM069611.1, on the reverse strand, counting down.
CTATAAAACCTATCTAAATATGCAACTATCAACTACTCTCACCCAGTTTTATTTTGAAGATTACAAACAACATACTCGTGATAACTAATCTCTTTGACGTAATTGTTTCAATGCTAACTAGATATATCAAATGGATTCAACTGTAATGTCAAAGCATGTGGAAGGAACAACACCTTACGAAGATTCAAGAGCTTCATGGTTGTATTTCTTTATTAGAATCTTGGTATTGTAGAGTAACATTTACTTGTTCGAACTACACATGATTTGCATCTTTTCAAAAATCATTCATATAGTTTAATATACTCGTGCATACACATTATTATATGATTACTCATGCATGCACACATAATAGTTTGATAATTATGCTATCACTTAGTTATAATTATTTATCATGCATATATTGATCAGTGTTTAACATACATTCATCTTGTCAACTTTGCATGGTTTTACCATTTTACGTGTATTGTACTTATTGCTTTTATCATTGGTTTAATCAATCGAATCACTCATATTTAATTGTGTTAATTATACCTCAATCGTGTCAAAAATGTTTTAAAATGTTTTTAAAATGTTAATCTGTGTTTTTGACAATGTCTTAAACCCACTATGATAAAAAAAAAAATTGAGTTTCTTTCACTTCTCAGTGAAGGAACGCGCTCCTGAGCTTTTTTCCGAGACTAGGTAATTTTTTATCAGGGTTTAAGGAACGCTCTCCTTGTAAGAAAAATGCGCTCCTGTGGCTTTTCTCGAGACTCAAAATTTTTTTGATCAGGAAAAAGGAACGTGCTCCTACTACCAAGGGAAAAATGGAAAAAACTTTAAGAGTCAGTGGTTCTTGTTGAAGGAACCTATTCTTATGCCCAACAGACATTGAGAAACGCGCTCCTTAAGTAAGGAACACGCTCCTTGATTTGAGAAGAATCTAAAATTTTTCAGATTTCAAACCAGAAACGCGCTCCTATGTTAAGGAACACATTCCTGTGCCTTGGTGTGGTCTTCATCTATAAATATCACACTTGCTCATTTGAAGAGCAACTTTTGCAAAAACTAGAGAACTTGTGTATTTTTCATTGAAGTATTTTTACAAGCTAACAACAAGTTCTTGAGTCATTTAAACCTTATTTAAAAGTAAATGTTCAACAACATTTGATCTATTGATCCAATCTTCTGAATATTTCTCCACATCCTTCAAAACCTTGAGAAATTTGGAGAGTTTCTCTTATGCAAGTGTTCAAGACAATTCAAGTGCTATTTACATCTTTTATTGAGTCTTGATCATGATTTCAATCATCCAACTTCACACAAAAAGAATCTTGGAGCTTCAACCTTACCTTGTGAGGTATACATTTCTACACTTAGATTCTTGTGATTTTGGTTTATGCAAATCGGTTTTGTGCTTTGATTATTATCTTTGAAACTGATTTTGTATTGAGTTGTGTTTGTGAAACCCTATCTTGATCATTATATCATAATACTTTGTTTAGTGGTTTCATAAATATTTTGAGATTTCCATTCATGAGTTAATACTATATTTCATTGAATTGAAGTTTTTTATCATACTTGATTTGTTTGATTCTTGATCTTAATCACATGTTCTTTTAGAATCATTAAGTTTAGATCATCGTAGTATATTGATTCTCGAGCTTTAAACTTATCATTGTTTAGAATCAATATCTTGATAGTTGTGCATATTCGATTCACTGTTTTACATCACATATATTTGAATCCAGTGCATTTGACAAAAACCTATTTCAACATTTTGCATCATTTAGAATCATAGTGCTTGGACTAATATTGTGGACTCATTCAAGATTGTAAACTTATATTATTGAGAGTGTTTTTGCAACACTTCTCTATATCTTTGTAATCTTGATGTATTGTTGACTTGATTAAGTCAACCAGGATAATACCTTATTTTGTACGGCACGTAACCACGCCTGTAAGTTAGTTACAAGTTGTGGCTTTCTATCCAAGCCCTGGTGTAGGCCAGACTGTGGCTTTCTAACCAGGCCCTGGTGTTGGTTAGTGTAAACAGCTTCTAATCGCGCCCATAAGTGATTAGCCAATAGTGTATTGGGATCCTGATCGTGGTGGTTGGGTAGTGGACGTAGGTTCAATGGGAACCGAACCACTCTAAATCCTTTGTGTTCATTTATCTTTCCTACATTTATTATTTAGATTGTTACCTACTGCGCACATCACTTGTTTAATTAAAATATTCGAAAGGTAATGCGAAAATCCATCAAGTCCAATTCACCCCCCCTCCCCTCTTGGACTATAAAACTGGGCCAACATCTACTGGCCATGTGTCCAATAATGGAGCTTCGTCCTCTTCGACAACTTTTTTTCCTCTTGTAGATCTACGACTCATACTTGATTAGGCTTTGGCTTTTTTATAGAAAACAGTAAAAATACTGTGAAAATATTGTAGAAAAACTCAAAAACTTCGACAAGCAGTGCAATACTAGCAAAAGAGGAGAGGAGAGGGGGTGGAATGGAGAGAAATGAAGAAACCTCCCCCGCTTTATAGCCAAAACATAGCCCAAGTGCCTGGGCACTTGCCATTTTCGAAATGGTTTTTTTTTTTTTGAAAAAAGACTAAATAAATAAAAAATTTAGCTCCAAAGTTCAAATTTTTTGGCTTTCAAAATTTGAAACATCCAATATGACCCAAAAATTTGATTTTCAAAATTTTAACATTTATATATTAATAAAACATTTGTCTTCAACATGATCCAAAAATTTGATTTTTCAAATTTGAAATATGTATTTCAAAAAAAAAAAATTGGCTCCAACATGGTCCAAAATCTTATTTTCAAAATTTGAGCATATACATGCCTCCATACATATTTTAAAGTTTCTTATTTTAAAATATGCCAACTCTGGTCGCAAGACCATTTACTCTGATACCATATTTATTGTCACACCCCGTTGAATCTGAAATTGTCTAACACTTAGACAAATACATCCACTTTTTGCCAAACAGGATATGACAATAAGGGGTTTGCAGCAGAAAGGTTGGCCCTTTTCATGACACGTAGTATATAAAAAATAAGGCAACTTCATTAATAAAAGGTGTTCAAATATATAATAAGGTTTTGCGGGTGGTGGTCTCTAAGAGAAAAAATAAAAAGGGACAAACCCCTACAAATGGAAATGGCCAATGCCATTAAAATAAGGTAGCTACATTACAACCCCTTAATAAACATAAAGATAAGTCCTGAAGTAAGTCGGGACTGGTAACCACCCCCTGTACAGATCAATCATAACCCAGCCTAATTCCCTGAAAGATAAAGCAACGGGGTGAGCTCAAAGCTCAGTGAATCAAGCAAAGTAAACGCAACGTTTATAGAAGATAAATACAACAGTACATAGAATAAAGCATTTCAATCCATGTCAAGCAATACAATCATTAAATGCAGCAACATCCTCCGTACCAATGTATGTGTGCTTTATAAATCAAATAGCAACAACGGAGTGCACGGCGGGACATTGTGCTTAGTATCATCATGTGATGGTTCCCCTTTGAAGTCCTGCAAGCAAAGGTGCTCATCCGCATTACGGGGCTCTCATGGTTTGTTTCAAAGACAAGTGACCACCCTCATCAATACTATTCTATATGCATGAAGTAATGTAGCATGGTATCATGTATATATAAACGATGCAATGTCATGCTTATCATAAAATAAAAAATACGCAAACCTATGCCTTCATCCCTACCTTAGGATGCAAGTTTTGCACAAACTTTCAGAGGCAAAGTCTCGGCGCAAAGTCGACAAAGTCTCAGTGCTTTTCAAAAGGGGAAAGGTTTCCAACCCCCCCCCCTATTTATAGAAAAACATGGAGCAGAAGGACCCGGGCAAGTGCCCAGGCACATGCCCGACTTGTTTTTGGGTTTTTTGGGAATTGATGCACAGGTTTCGATGCACGATTCCGACGGGGTTGTCATCCAGGACAATGTTCGGGGTTTTCACATGCACGTATTGCAAGTTATTTGGTTTAAAAAGGTATGTTTTTCAAGGGTGTTACATAAGTAGTATAATATATATATATATATATATATATATATATATATAAATAAGAGGCAACAAAAGTGTTGCATATTCATGACCAAAAGAAAAAGAAGAAAAAAAAAGGTGAAAATAAAGTGAAGTTAGCTATATAGTAAATAAAGCATCTTGAGTTGGTGTGCAAGATGTATGGAGCAGATAATATGTTCTTCCATTTAAGGTTGTAACCTAGATATTGCTTTCAATTGCAGATCTTGGTTGGTGATCAAGGCTTCGCCATCCATGTGCAAATCCAGTTTGGATTGAGATAACCAGTTTGACCGAGTACTCTAGGTATAAAGGAGCTTACCACATACCCTCAAAGCAAACCGAAGTTTTAGGCCCACGTCAGAGTCACTTTACACAAAGGAGTTGGAATTTTTACTTGAATTATGAGAGTTTTATGCCTTCAAACTTAGAAACTTCTTATGAACTATAAGAACAATGAATACTTATAACCTGTCACACCCCGCCCGAGCGCGCTTAAACCGGCGGGACACTCACGAACGGGGAGTGAATGCATTATAACAATAACTGAGTGCGCGGAAACACGATTAAGTACAAGTCTGATTTCATTAATTTCAGAATATATTTGTACATGAAATAGTTAAGGGAACATTCTCCAAAAATCCCCAAGGAATAATACAAAGGGTACAAAATGTGGGCCCAAAAATCTGCACCCAGTCCACCCTAATCTCCTGTGAAAAATTGGATAACAACGGGGTGAGCTACATGCTTAGTGGGTAAAATAGTTCGTGAATATAACACTTAATAAAGAAAACTTCATAATCAAATATCTTAAATACACATCAGAGCATCATAATCAATCCAACATGTATGTATGCATGACACCGTCTCGTATTGGTTTGATGATTGTACATCGCCTGAGTTCACGAACAGATATCCCTCCCCAGGAGTAGTTGGGTTCTCATTGTACGTCCCTCCTCAGGAACGACGCTCTGGATTCATGTACAGATGTCCCTCCCCAAGAGTAGTTAGGTTCTCATTGTACGTCCCTCTCCAAAGAAATATAATGAATAGCGAGCATTGCTTCTAACTTTTCTATGAATCATAAACCACATACGTTCCTCGGTGGTGCTATGTATGATGCCAATGCATGAACTGGTCCGGTCTTTACTTAACATTTAGACAGGATTTGGCAACGTCTGGTGATCCTTATCAGGGTCGATATCACTACGTGCAAGGTTATGACATTTAGTATTACTTGTATAAGCAGATAGCTTTCAAATAAGACCAACCAGATCAGTCTCCAGTTGAGAGGTGAGACACGATGTCTACTTAAATACCAAGCGTCTAGAGCAGCATGTTGCCTCTCGTTCACTATTTAAAGTTACTGAGGACAAGACTGAGTCTGGTTGAGCCACATTGACCACTAATCTGGCATAACAACAGTGTAATACATGAACTCCAAATATACAGGCATAAGTATGACAAGTATAAACATTATACGCAATAATGCATTGTAAATGAATAGTAGACATAATGATAAATAAATATAAACTTTAATAAAAGTTATAAGACACGCAAACCTATGTTTCGTTCTCCACCTTCAGATAAAAACTCCTTTGAAAACTGGCGCCTTCCCCTGGGCAGAACCGCGTTGCACCTCACAGAGAGTCTTGGAAAGAGAGTCTCAAAATAGAAGACAAAAACTCAAAATGAGTGAGAGAGAAAAAAAAAATCACAAGGAGAAGTGATTTTGGTGTGAGAAATGAGGAGGAGGAGGGGTTCCTTAAATAGGAAAAATGGCGCTTGAAGGTTCGGGCACGCGCCTGAAGGTTTGGGCGTGGTACCTGAAGGTTCGGGCATGCACCAGAACGTTCCGGCGTTGTGCCCGAATGTTCAGGCAGGTGCCCGAGACAATTTTTTTTGTGCAAACCTAGGGTATTACACTCTACCACCCTTAAAAGAATTTCTCCCTCGAAATCAGTCCAAGTAGTCATGATGGCTATCTGCGTGAGATTCACTGTCGTCTTCATCGTTTGCTAGCTCAAGGTAGTGCCTGTAAGGTCCCTCAATGGCACTGTGGCGGGTGGAATCCTTGACATCATGAAACATGGAGAGCAAATGGAGTCGAATTCGTCCTCAAAAGGTTCTAACCTTTGCTTAATAGATGGTGGTGTAGGGCTTTGCTGGTTGCATCGTTTAAGGGAAGATAGGTTGAGCGGTGGGATGTTTTTCCGTGTTGTTGCTCGAATCCGGCCGCCTAGCAATTTTGGTAGAAGATCCTGCCAAGATGAGGGCACGGGATTGTTTTGGGCAAAATTGTTACGAAAAATCCATGCAAGCTCTGGCGATAAGGATCGTTGTATGTGTGGCGATGGAGTTGGTGATGCAAAGTAGTTGTGACTTGACTCAGATCTTGGAGAAGTCATCACAGGTTCCCAAGGAGGCCATTACGTGTGTGCATCACTATATCCATCGATATTATTTTCAGACATCTGCATAGTTATTCAAGTGAAACGATGTATTAAGATATTTGTAAACAAAGTTCCATCATTTTATTGATAAGTGAAATAGTACAATGTATCACATCATCAGTTACTACTAGAAAAGAATTCAGGGTACTTCTGTTTAATTGTTGTTTCTAGTTCCCATGTTGCTTCCTCTACTCGGTGGTGATCCTAGAGCACCTTCACAAGTGGTATGCTACGTCGCCATAGTTCTTGAATTTTTCTATCCAAAATCTGTTTCGCTCTCTCCTGATACCTATTTCCTTCCTCAACTTGAACCTCGACCATAGGGATGATATGCAAAGGATCGGGACAATACTTTCGAAGCATGGATATGTGAAAGACGTCATGAACCTTAGACATGGACAATGGAAGAGACAGACGATAAGCAAGTTTGCCAATACGTTCAATGATCTGAAATGGACCGATATATCGTAGGGAGAGCTTTCCTTTGATCCCAAAGTGTTTGACACCTCTTGTGGGCTGAACTTTTAGAAAAACCAAGTTCCCCTTATCAAATCCTAGAGGCTGCCTCTACTTGTCAGCATAGCTCTTTTGTCGACTTTGTGCAACACGAAGTCGCTCCTTTACTAGTGTGATCTTCTCAGAAGTCTCTTGAACTAGTTCAAGCCCCAACTGCGGTGGATCTGACATATCTAACCAGCATACCGGAGATCTGCAATGGCGACCATAGAGAGCCTCGTACAGTGCCATGCCGATGCTAGTTTGGTAGCTGTTGTTGTATGCAAACTCAGCTAAATGTAAGTACTTTGCGCATCCGTCATTAAATTCCAAAATGCAGCACCATAACATGTCTTCCAAGATTTGGATAAGACGCTCTAACTGCCCATCAGTATGAGGGTGAAAGGCTGTGCTCATGGTGATCCTAGAGCCCATTCTACTATGAAACCTTTGCCAAAACTTTGATGTGCATCGAGGGTCTCGATCAGAGATGATCGTGAGTGGTATGCCATGGAGGCGTATGATCTCTCTTTCATATAGTTCGGCAAGCTTGGTGGGGTTATCCGTGAACTTTATTGGCAAAAAGTGTGCAGACTTTGTAAGTCTGTCAATGATAACCCAGATAGCATCTTGCCATTTATTATTTCGAGGCAAGGCCGTAACAAAATCCATTGCGATATTCTCCCACTTCCATTCTCCAATAGGTAACGGCTGGAGAAGTCCAGAGGGAAGTCTTTATTCTGTTTTAACTTGCCTGCAAACGAGACATCAAGCAACGAAGTGTGCAATCGCCTTCTTCATTCCAGAAAACCAAAATTGTCATTTGACATCCTTGTACATCTTATCACCCCCAGGATGCATAGCGAACCTCAAACACTACATCTCAGTGAGCACTTCTTTCCGAACCTCAAGATCGTTTGGTAGACAGAGACATTTTTTATAGAAAACGGCCCCGTCTTCAGAGACCGACCAGTGAGGAAGGTCCTGTCTGCTGAGTATAAGTTCTCGTTTCTCCATTAACATAGGATTGTTGGCTTGAGCTGCTGAAGTCTTTCGAACCAACTCAGAGTTGGCTGATAATTGAGAGAGTCGTGATCTTGCTCCTTACTCGATCAGTTGTAGGTTAAAATTCTCTAACTCTGTAGCTAACTTTCCCATTTCGAAGTTAAGAGTGCAAGCAACATAAGATTTTCTACTCAGGGCATCAGCCACAACATTGGCCTTACCGGGATGGTACTGGAGTTGAAAGTCATAATCTTTCAAGAACTCTAACTATCGTCATTGGTGGAGGTTTAGGTCTCTCTAGGTGTAGATATACTTAAGACTCTTGTGATCTGAGAAGACCTCAAACCGTTCACTGTATAGGTAATGGTGCCATAACTTCAATGCAAATACGACAGCTGCAAGTTCCAAGTCATGTGTTGGGTAATTACCCTCATGAATCTTCAGTTGCCTCGAGGCATATGCAACAACTTGGCCTTCTTGCATTAGTACGACACCTAAGCCTTGGAGAGAAGCGTCGGTGTATAGTAAAAATCCAAGTGCATTTCTTGGAGTGATTAGTACTGGTGTCGCCATGAGGCGCTTCTTCAATTCCTGAAATGATGTTTCACAGGCGGGATTCCAGATGAATCCCACGTCTTTCCGAGTGAGCTTTGTTATAGGTTCAACAATCTTTGAGAAGTCCTTGATGAAACGTCTGTAATAGCCAGCCAAACCAAGAAAACTCCTAATCTAAGTAATAGTGGTAGGCTGCTTCCAGTTTAAAATCGCTTCAACCTTAGAAGGATCCACCTCAATGCCATTGCCTGAAACCACATGGCCTAGGAATTGAACTCGCTTCGCCCAAAATTCGCACTTACTCAACTTTGCATACAACTGGTGGTTTCTCAAGGTCTGGAGGACTATCCTCAGGTGTATCTTATGGTCTTCCTCGGTTGAGGAATATATCAAGATATTGTCCACAAAAACCACCACAAATCGGTATAAGTATAACCTAAAGATGTTGTTCATCAAATCCATGAATGCAGCAGGTGCATTTGTTAAACCGAACGGCATGACCAAGAACTCGTAGTGATCGTACCGAGTTCTGAATGTCGTCTTGGTAATGTCCGACTCTCGGATCCGAAGTTGGTGATAACCGGATCGTAAATCAGTCTTAGAGAAGTATTTGGCATCTCTAAGTTGGTCGAACAAGTTATCGATCTTGGGCAATGGGTATCTATTCTTAATGGTGACGTTATTCAACTTACGATAGTTGATGCACAGTCATAACGAACCATCCTTTTTGCGAACAAACAGAACTGGAGCGCCCCAGAGTGATGAACTTTTCCTGATGAAGCCATTATTCTCTAATTCCTTCAGTTGTTTGTCCAATTCGACCAACTCGACATTTGACATTCTGTATGGTGGAATTGAGATAGGACCGGTCCCAGGTATGAGATTGATATCAAAATCGAATTCTCTAACCGGAGGTAGACCAGGAAGGTCATTTAGAAAAATTGTTAGGAATTCAGATATTACCGGGACATCATGTTCTTCGAGAGGGTACAGTGCTAGTGATTCATTTTCATCACCAAGGGATAGAGCTCAAAGCTGTGCCTTGAGAAGTGCAACAGTCAAGTTCTGTATCCATTTCCTGGTTCCCTGAATCTTGACAAACTCCCCCGTGGGCAAGGTTAACTGAACTTGCTTCTTCATACAATCGATCTTTGCATTCAGTGGTGCGAGCCAGTCCATGCCGAGGATGATGTCGAAGTCTTCAATGTCCATCACAAAAAGATCTGCATATATTATCTGTTCTGACATTCGAAGCTCACATCGAGAACACTGTAAATTCACGTTAGTACCAGATCCTAAAAGTGATGTGGCATGGATTGTGATGTATGTGGGTTCAGGATGCAATCCTAAATGTCTTTACCAATGTAGACGATATAAAAGAATGTGTAGCACCCGAATCGAACAAGACATGCACCATTGTATTGAACAAGGGAAATGTACCTTCAACTACATTGTTATCTGGAGGGGTTGTTGAGTGATAGCAAATGTTCTTCCCTGGTTCTGTTGCCCCTGATTCTGCTGGTTCTGCCTGGGTTGGGCATTAGTAGCAGGTGGTGCTTGTTGGACTGGAACAGCGGGAACAGGTTGTTGAAGGTGCGGACAGGCATTTCTTACATGGCCCTGCTGGCCGCAGATGTAACACGTCAGCCTCTGCTGCTGATGGTTTTGTTGGCCATGTTGATTGTGGTGTTGACCCCCACATCTGTCATTGCCGTTTCGACGGCCACCCCTGTCATTACGGCCTCCTCGGTCATGATTGCGAAAACCCTGATGGTCAGGGTTAGATGGTTCAGCCACAGGTGTCGTGGCTTCATTCTTCTGAACATGGGCTGGGAGGGCTGGGTTTTGATTATAGTAGGGTTTCTTCTTATTGCCCTGCTGCGAGCCCTGTTGGGAAAAGGTTGCAGGCCATTTTTCCCTATTCAGTGTCTACTCCTACACAATCTTCTCCTGCTCAAAGCTCATGGCCTTGTCAACAACCTCCCTGTAAATCTTGAGATCCAATATCGACAAGGCTTGTCGAATGTCAGGACGAAGACCATTGTAGAATTTTTTGATCTTATCTTGCTCCATTCAGATGGTGGAGAGAGAGTAGACCGATAATTCTTTAAACTTGACAGCATACTCCCTGACTATCATGCCGCCTTGGTATAACTTGGCGAACTCCTGGCGCTATTGTCTCTTCACAGCGCCGGGGAAGTACTCATCAATAAACATTGACTCGAACAATTGCCAAGTCATGTCCGTGGTGTTGACCCTTAGGTCCTCCTTTACTGTTATCCAACATGTATTTGCTTCACCAATAAGTTGGTAGGACACAAGAGGAGTCTTTCGAGCCTCATCGACTCTCATTGCATCGAAAGCCTTCTTTGACTCATCCAACCATTTCTGCACCTCTTCAGCATCAATGGTGCCAGCAAAAGTAAGAGGTTGTAGCCTCTTGTACTTCATAATCTGGTCGGTTTGAGTCTCCTACCCAGATCTCATAGGTGCCTGAACAGTGACAACCTGATTGGCCGCGGTCTCACAAACGGCCATCTAAACAGTTACTTTCATCGCCTCGATAAATTCGGCCAAAAAGACTTCCATACTCGAAGGCATGGCAAAGGATGTGGGTTGGGGTAGCACTACCTGCTCAAACGTAGTGGCAGTGTCAGGTGTGGTCTGCGCTATCGTCGGAGGCGGCGGTTCCTAGTTCTGAATCTCAGGAGGTGCCTCCTCTGCTGGATGGACAGTACGTGGCCTTCCTCTATTCTTGGTTTGCATTTTCTCATTGGCAAGGAGAAAATAAAACCATAATTTAGGAACTGTAGCCAAGTATAATGTTATGATATTCTCAGCAACAAATTCGAGAGTACTGCAATATAAAAACCACTTATCTTTCTAAGTATAGTGTAAGGTTTTTGTTGAGGAATTAAAGAATCTTATGTGCCTCGTATGTTTGGCCATGGTGTAAAACAAGGTTAGAATGTTTATATAATAAGTATAAAACTTTGCAAGTATTTCAAATGTTTTGGTTCTGGTTTTTGTGAACATACATATATATTTCATTGAAAATCCATACGAGTCATAAAAATTCTAAGATTTGCCTCGGTAAATATCCTAATCTAACGTTCTATCGCAATCTTATGTATTCAAACTCTTTAGCTTAGTCTTTTCGACTATTATCCAAATTCGTGTGTCCCATACCACATGAATTTGGTAATAAGGGTGTCAACCAAGTTAAGTCGTATGATCAACCAAGTTAAGTTGTATGAACACGATCTCTATAAAACATCGGTTGAATAGTAGTTTACTAATAGTATCGTCCAAGTTTACTCGTCCCATACCGTGTAAACTTAGTGATAATGTTAGTAATGCAACTTTCTCCAAATGTTTCTTTTCACACAAGGTCGTGGATTTTCTTACTTCCACATTTTATTTAGTATCCTCCAATTTTGTTGTGTCCCATACCACTCCGAAGTTAGTAATACAAAAGAAAAAATGGTTGTAAGTCGGCCCACCAAAGATAGTCTTAAACAAAACATTTTCATTCATATATAAAATAAATTTTACAATGCCAGTGATCATTCCTGGTTTTCCTGCCTATTACCGCGCCCTTTAGACCTCCTGCTAGGTACAAAAAAACTATTGGAAGAAAGTTGAAAAGTCGTTTGCCGTTCTTTGACGTTTTGCATACGTTTTAACAAAGCATTTTGAGTCTCCTTCATCCGAGCAATACTAGCTACAATCACATTTAACTGCTCTAATGGGTTAGTCGATTGCCCCATCAATGATTGATGGGTCGACTGTCCCATAGGTGGAGGGTAGGCCGCAAGCATTGGTGGAAAGTATTAGTCGTACGGTTGACTCATAGGTGTGGGGTAGTTGTTTTGATTGTACGGGGATTCCCTAACTGGAATTCCTTGGACATTTGGATATGCTTGGGTTGAAAAGTCTTGAAACAATGGGCTCATTGGGATATCCTGTCTTCCAAAATTTGGTGCCGCATAATTCTATTGTTGTTGGTTCACAGGAATTTGTGGAAATGACCGATACGGTACCTCAGGAGTTGGAAACCTTTGGTACGTAGTATTGCCTTGAGTTGGCATGTTCCAGAAAGGTGGATTTGCTGGAACTCTTTGTCCATCCTAATTTGGTTGAGGTTGATTTAGGTTGGCAAAGAAATCTTCCTCAGAGAATAGGTGATCGGTTTGACCATTATTCGGGGCTGGGTTTGCCATAGGGTTCTGGTTTGGCTCGTTATTTGGTACCTCCCTAACAAGAATCTTGCGCCGACTTTTTCGTTGACAACGTCCATTTTTGTCTCTAATTCTTTCGCCATTTTCTCCTAAAGTCACGCCGAATACTTCCTTGTCAGTCACCCCTCGACTTGTGACAAACGTCTTGAAGATAGAAGATGTTGTAACAGCATCAGTGATCTGCTTCGAAGACTCATCAAAAGTGTTGACGTTTGCCTCATATAGCATCCTCATGATCAAGACTCTGTAGCCGAGGAGTTCCTTTGTTAAAGGGTTTTGAATCACCCGCAGCATTTTCTGGATGATGATGTGAGGTAGGGAGACCTTAATTTTCTTCTTTATGCAGTATAGCACAAGAAGTTGAGCCCTTGACATAGCACCTCTAGTCACCTTTTTCGGTAAGATGTTGCCGAATACGATCTTTTCAAGGCCGGCAAGAGGTGGTTTAAGGAGATTGTTTGGGAGGTGGGCGTATGTCAATTGGGTGTATAGCTTTTTGACGAGGGAATTGAACAACTGTTCTTTGGACTCCGCGATCTCTGCAACTATCTGGGGTTCGTGTGGATCAATGATTCTATCTTCAATCGGGATCTCCATAAGTCACACAACAATTTCGACGTTGATAGAAATCTTTGTTCCCCTGACCATTGTCTCCAAAACAGGGATGATCCCATATTCTTGAAGTCCTACGCAATTCATGGCTTCGAACGAAGGCGGAGATCTCTATTGTCGATACTCCTCATAGTCATAACCTCCCTTTCGAAACAATTCCTTGAGTCTAGTAGGAATTGGTTCCCGACTACTGGAAGTTGTTCCTTCACTTGAGGTCATTATCTTGCTGAAAGGAAGATAAACTTATAAAAGACACAAAATATATTCCTAACATTTTTAAGATTTATGCCTTGTCTGTTGGACAATATTTTCTATTTTTCTCTTGATGTTTATGCCATCATATAATTCAAATTTTCCATTAGTAATATGAGATATATATATCTCATATATACATAGATATATAGATATATATATTTAATCATAACTATATATATAGTTTTCATAAATCATAACTATATATATATATATATATATGAATCTAAACTATATAAAAACTATATAGTTTTCTAGATATATAATTTTTTTATATATATATATAGTTCTAGAGACATATATATCTAATAAATAAATTCTTCCCCTAATTTGGTGGACTTGGGTGGGTCGTGGACCTTACGCTCTGATACCATTAAATGTCAATGGTCATCACTGACACTCACGTGTGTCCAACGACCGTGACCTACAAAGTCACGTGGCACATGAGCGTACCTTAGAGAAAGTTTTACGGCCAGCCTCTCGACTGCACAACCTACCACACTGGTGGCAAGACAATGTGGACATGTTAGGGTAAGAGCCGGTGCTTCGCCACCCTCACATCGTGAGAACCCCTGATCATGCATTGAATTCGCCCTCTCAAAACCCTTCTCTGATACCATTAAATGTCACACCCCGCCCGGACGCTCCTAAACCGGCGGGACACTCACGGACGGGGCGCGAATGCATTATAACGATAACTGAGTGCGCGGAAACACGATTAAGTACAAGTCTGATTTCATTAATTTCAGAATATATTTGTACATGAAATAGTTAAGGGAACATTCTCCCAAAATCCCCAATGAATAATACAAAGGGTACAAAATGTGGGCCTAAAAACCTGCACCCAGTCCACCCTAATCTCCTGTGAAAAATTGGATAACAATGGGATGTGCTACACGCTCAGTGGGTAAAATAGTTCGTGAATATAGCAATTAATAAAGCAAACTTCATAATCAAATATCTTAAATACACATCAGAGCATCATAATCAATCCAACATGTATGTATGCATGACACCGTCTCGTATTGGTTTGATGATTGTACATCGCCTGAGTTCACGTACAGATGTCCCTCCCCAGGAGTAGTTGGGTTCTCATTGTACGTCCCTCCTCAGGAACGACGCTCTGGATTCATGTACATATGTCCCTCCCCAAGAGTAGTTAGGTTCTCATTGTACGTCCCTCTCCAAAGAAATATAATGAATAGCGAGCATTGCTTCTAACTATTTTATTAATCATAAACCACATACGTTCCTAGGTGGTGCTATGTATGATGCAAAATGCATGAACTGGTTCGGTCTTTACTTAACATTTAGACAGGATTTGGCAACGTCTAGTGATCCTTATCAGGGTCGGTATCACTACGTGCAAGGTTAGGACATTCAGTATTACTTGTATAAGCTGATAGCTTTCAAATAAGACCAACCAGATTAATCTCCAGTTTAGAGGTGAGACACGAGGTCTACTTAAATACCAATCGTATAGAGCAACATGCTGCCTCCCGTTCACTATTTAAAGTTACTGAGGACAAGACTGAGTCTGGTTGAGCCACATTGACCACAAATCCGGCATAACAACAGTGTAATACATGAACTCCAAATATACAGGCATAAGTATGACAAGTATAAACATTATACGCAATAATGCAGTATAAATGAATAGTGGACATAATGATAAATGAATTTAAACTTTAATAAAAGTTATAAGACACGCAAACCTATGTTTCGTTCCCCACCTTCAGATAAAAACTCCTTTGAAAACTGGCGCCTTCCCCCGGGCAAAACCGCGTTGCACCGCACAGAGAGTCTCGGAAAGAGAGTCTAAAAAGAGAAGGCAAAAACTCAAAATGAGTGAGAAAGAGAAGAAAAATCACAAGGAGAAGTGATTTTGGTCTGAGAAATGAAGAGGGGGAGGGGTTCCTTAAATAACAAAAATGGCACCTAAAGGTTCGGGCACGTGCCTGAAGGTTCGGTCATGCGCCTGAACGTTCGGGCACGGTACCTGAAGGTTCGAGCATGTGCTAGAACGTTCGGGCGTGGTGCCTGAATGTTCGGGCGTTGCGCCTGAACGTTCGGGCGTTGCGCCGGAACGTTCGGGCAGGTGCCCGAGACATTTTTTTTTGTGCAAACCTAGGGTATTACATAACCTACGCCTTGACTGATTAAGAATAATGCTTGTAAATGGGTTTGTGAAAGTAAATACTAGTGTAGGAGTCGTTGTAGTATACTTTGGATTTTAGAGTCACAGTTTTTGCTAGGGATTAGCAAAATGCTAGTGGGGGAGTGTGACGAGTTCACAAAAATGTGTGTTTTTAGACCTAAAAATAGTACTTTTGGTTAGAGAAATTAGAAAAAGGTTAGAAATAGTTAATAAAAATAAGAAATAGAAGAAGATAGATGAAAAATTATATAAATAAAATAAAGTCTCCAAATAGGTTAGTAAAAATCCATAGTTAGGTTTTGAAAATAAGTTTTAATAAATAGAAATAGAATAGGCTAGTTAAGTTCAGACAAAAGTTCATTGTAATGTCAGATTAGGTAGGGAGTTGTTTAAGCTAAGTTGCATCCTAGTGTATTTTAGGTTGAATCTCATATTAGGATAGTTTTTATATATGTTTTTAAGATCTTTTAATTTATTTTAATAGGTTATACACTTTCATAGGTTGACTTGATGAAATTAGGGTTTTTAGAGTTAGGTTTGCTTCGGTTATGGTTTTAGGCTAGTCGGACTCACATAAAATTGTGAAACTTGATAAGAAAGGTCTCAAACTCATTTTGATGGTTCTGATAATTGTTTTCTAGTATTTTGAATCTTATTTTCAGGTTTCCATAAGTTGGAAATGTTCCAAGTTGCTTGATTGAACTGAGGCTGTACAGATTTGCTACAAAAGGGTTCCGAATTGTTTCAATATTCGCCCAATTATCAGATTAGTGACGAAACTTTGACTAAAAATTATTGGGAGGACTTTCCATCATGTTTGAAACTCAATTTGAAGCCCAGAGATGAGGACACATGTCAGAAGATTAAAGAAGCCCAAGAAGTAAAGAATGAATAAACTTGAAGAGTTAGAAGATTGAATCAAATCTCGTTTATCTATGTTAACCCTAATAGAAGTTAGCTTAAACTTGTATTTTTTGGGTTGAGAAGCTTATAAATAGACCCCTAGGCATCTACATTTGAGATCCTCTTCTTTTTCTTTTTCTTTACTATTTAGATTAGTTTATATTTTCGTTTTACTATTTTGAACATCAAGGAGGGGAGATAGTGACAGTCTCCAATATTTGGTGATTTTTGGTTGTAAGTTTCCTTTTTTGCTTAATAAAGTTCTTAATTTATTTTAATATTTTGCTCTCAATTCTTGTCTCACTATTATTCTTATTGCTTTATTTTTTTGTTTTGCATGTCTTTATTTTATTTATTTATTTTACTTTCCTACATTCGTATCAAACATTTCTTAAAATTCATGGTCACTGATTTTTATTTTTATTTTTTTTAGATTGTTTTAAAGTTATTTAAGAGTCTTAGATTTGTTATTGAAATATTAGTTTTCTATTTTTTTTTAGTTTTAGGTCTTGATTTTTGCATTTTTAAGTTATGATTTTTGGTAAAACTAGGGTAGACATGTATGGGTCGATGTATTTATGGATGTTAAATGATTTTGATTTATGAGTTTGAAATTGTGGATGTGTGAAGAGATTATCATATTTTGTGGAACCTCGTATTTATGCGGAGGTTATGGCAAAAAAAAATTTGAGGATTTTGTGTTATTCCTTAAGGAAGAGGTTGACAGGGTATCATATACGTCTATGTAAGGCGTATATGGTATTTTATGTCGGTCGTGACGTCACCTTATGGATGGGGTTGTGACAACTTTGGTATCAGAGCGAGTGTTGAAATTGTTAGGTTTAAAATCCTTCAAAAAAAAAAGATAAAAGCTTTATGATATTATGTTGTTTATATGGGTATATGTATGGGTAGTATTACTATGTTCAGGATTAAATCATTATACTACCATGACTGATAATCACCTATATCTAGAATTTCAAGTCTTTGAAAAAAAAAAATCAATCAAGGGTAGAAATGGACAACATTGATCGAGAAAGGATCAGAATGCTGGAAGAGTTCATAGTGACCCAGCAACGACAAATAAATCAACTTATAAAGTTAATTGCTACCCTACAGCAACAAAGTACTCAGCTTATGAAGCTTATAATCAAGTTGCAAGAAGATAAACGAGGGTCTGAGATGTCAGTAGTACCTACGGTGGGCACTCATAGTATTGGTTCAACCGCAGGAGTACAAGTTGGGAAGGATATATAACAATTCACGGCAACAATAGTTCCACCTATGCAGCCATTACCAACTGAGCCCTCTATGCCATTTCCAGTCAGTGTGACTTCTGCTGGTATAAGCGAGCCTGCTAAGTTAATCATAACGTTAGATCTTGACACCAATAAGACTCCAATAGAAGGTATGATCATCATTTTATTATTGAGTTTATTTTGATTTATTGTTTGATCTACCTGGTCTTTTAATTCTGGTAACATGGTGGAAAAATTATATTTATCTTCTGTTAAGACTAGTACATCATTAATTTTGAGTATAGTTGCAGGAAAGATAATCTACCGCAATAAGGTCTATAAACATTGTGTGATAAATATGAGGGTTATAAGATAATTATTGATTTTGGAATATGAATTTTTTTGGAATTGGATGTTTTGTTGGGTATGATTAGCTGGCCACCTATCATGTCGGGTGGAGTGTCTCTCCGAAAAGAAGTAATATTTTAAATAGTTGAAAAATCCTCATTTTGAGTATCGAGGACTGATTTTCTTGAAACCTTCTACCTGAGAAAGGATGATTAATGATAAGGAGATGGAGAATATGACTAGTACAAGACTATTTGGAGAACTGAAATAAGGCATGCAATTGATTGAAATTTTTGTAGTACGCTAATGTGTGTTTTCTGATGATTTATTAGAATTGCCACCTAGATAGGAGATCGATAGTATTATAAAAATTGATGCCAGTATAATGCTTATCTTTATTTCACCATATGAAAGACATCTAAGAAATGGACTGAATTCAAGTACATATAAAAAAAAATTATTATCTTTAATATGTCACCTGAGAGAGCATTTGTGACAATGTACGTTTAGGTATAAATTATTGTTAAGTGAACAGGGTGAAAATAGAGAATACATATCCTCTATCATGGATAGATGGTTAAATTCGATTAACTAAATGGAGCCAAATTTTTCTTCAAGATCACTCTGTGATCTAGGTGCCATTAGTTGAGAATTCTGTGGAAGGATATAACGGAGATTGTTGTTAAAACAAGATATGGATGGGGTGAATTTCTGGAATATTCTTTGGATTAAATTATGCATCAATCATATATATGGATGGATTGGATGCAGTGAATATTCGAACTATATCTTGGTCATTCTATAGTGTTCAGTAATGACGTATTTATTTATTCCAGGATTTGAGAGGGGCACAAAATGCACCTGAAGATTTCATTATAGATACTGAGATAGCACAGATTGCGTGCCAAACTCCGTAAATGTGAAACTTGGATAAATAAGATAAAAATTTCTGGATCACGTGGTTAGAGTAAATAGTATCTTTAGGGATCTTTATTGTATCCCTAAAGATACAATAAAGATCAAAGTGATCGTAAATTGGTCAAACTCGAAGCCAGTGAAAGAAATCAGAAGTTCTCTAGGAATAGCGGGATATTAGAAAAGGTGAGTGGAGGGATTTTTAAAGCCTGCTACTCCACTCACCAAGCTAAACCAGAAAAATGTTTTATAATATGTGAACCATAGAGTATGAAGGAGCTCTCAGAGAATTGAAAAAAAAAAAAAGATTGATTGTATTAATATTTCCATAACCTGGAAAAGTAATTGTGATGTATAAGAATATATATATCATGTCCAAATCTGGGTTATATATTAATACAAGAGGATAGATAAACTATTTATGCATCCAAATAATTGGTAATGCATGAGAATAACTATCATGTAATAAATGGGAGTTTGTGAAGATTGTTTTCGAATTATGAGAGCTTTACCTCTATAGTGAAATGTTCATATTAATTTTCAGATTATAAAAGTCTGAAATGATTAAGAAAGAAATGGAATATGAGGCAATAAATGTGGCTAGAAATTCTGAGGGATTATGACTTCGCATGGAAGTATTATCCTGAGAAAGGCCAATATAGTTGTTAATACATTGACCAGAGAATAGGCTGAGACTGGGATGGTTCCTTACCAGTTGGCCACTAGTGGTGGTTGTTAAAGAATGGGAGTTACAATTGTAAGTGTACTCTTCATTACACCACAAAATAATACTTATGCTCAGATATATGTTCGGTTGACTGATGTCCATATTCACTGAGATAAAGATATGTGATAATATAATTCCAATATCGGTATAAATGATTCTGGAATTGGTAATGCGGATTGTGTTGAATGACATCGTAATTCAGATAGTGTTTTATGGATTTTGGGTAGATATAATGCCATCTGGATGACCATTGATGAACTAATGAGTCTGTATAATTCCTTCAATGAACATCGTGACTCTGTTGATAGACTGAGCAGATTATATATATATATATATATATATATATATATATATATATATATATATATATATATGAGGATATATATATATATATATATATATATGAGGTAGTAAGATATTATGGGATGCCCATGATTATCAGGTCGAATTATAGTTTGAGAATTTGATTGAGGTTTGGCAGATGATGTAGACTCAATGTGGGTCCTCCTCTATCTCAATCTGATATATTACTCTCAGATGGAGAGAGTTATGCTCAGATCTTGCATATGAGAGTTTGGTAGAAATTGAAATGACTATAAGATCTGTATAAATGTGTGTATCCTCATAGCTATCAGGCTAATATTGGCATGACACCCTTCGAGGTTCTATACAGTAGACCTTATAGATCTCCTACTTCTGATATGAGATTGGAGAGTTACAATTATTGGGGCTAGCAGTTATTTTGGATCACACAGGAAAGATCAAACAGATTGGGCTGAGGTTAACAATAGCCCTATTGTCAAAGAGCTACTTTGACATGAGGCATAGACCTCTAGAGTTTTCAGGAGAGACCAGATTTTGTTGAAGGTTTCTCAAGTGAAAAGCCAGATGAAATTGGAGGTTAGAGGAAAGCTCGCACCGTGATTTGTGGGACCATTTGAAATCGTTGAGAGGATAAGTCCATTAGTGTAATACCCTAGGTTTGCACAAAAAAAAAAAATTGTTCAGGCGCCATTTTTCCTATTTAAGAACCCCTCCCCCCTCCTCATTTCTCACACCAAAATCACTCCTCCTTGTGATTTTCCTTCTCTCTTTCACTCATTTTGAGTTTTTATCTTCTCTTTTGAGACTCTCTTTCCGAGACTCTCTGTGTGGTACAACACGGTTCTGCCCGGGGGAAGGCGTCAATTTTCAAAGGAGTTTTTATCTAAAGGTGGGGAACGAAACATAGGTTTGCATGTCATATAACTTTTATTAAAGTTTACATTCATTTATCAGTATGTCTACTATTCATTTACACTGCATTATTGCGTATAATGTCATATTGTCATACTTATGTCTGTATATTTGGAGTTCATGTATTACACTGTTGTTATGTCTGATTAGTGGTCAATCTGGCTCAACCAGACTCAGTCTTGTCCTCAGTAACTTTAAATAATGAAGAGGAGGTAGCAT
Source organism: Paratinospora sagittata (assembly GCA_035771175.1). Taxonomy (NCBI): domain Eukaryota; kingdom Viridiplantae; phylum Streptophyta; class Magnoliopsida; order Ranunculales; family Menispermaceae; genus Paratinospora; species Paratinospora sagittata. The sequence goes on along the minus strand of CM069611.1, from coordinate 19,900,657 downwards.
GCTGCTCTAGACGATTGGTATTTAAGTAGACCTCGTGTCTCACCTCTCAACTGGAGACTGATTTGGTTGGTCTTATTTGAAAACTATTAGCTTATACAAGTAATATTGAATGTCCTCACCTTGCACATAGTGATACCGACACTGATAAGGATCACTAGACGTTGCCTAATCCTGTCTAAATGTTAAGTAAAGACCGGACCAGTTCATGCATGGGCATCATACATAGCACCACCTAGGGACGTATGTGGTTTATGATTCATAGAATAGTTAGAAGAGATGCTCGCTATTCATTATATTTCTCTGGAGAGGGACGTACAATGAGAACCTGGCTACTCCTGGGGAGGGACATCTGTACGTGAATCCAGAGTGTCGTTCTTGAGGAGGGACGTACAATGAAAACCCAGCTACTCCTGGGGAGGGACATCTGTACGTGAACTCAGGCGATGTACAGTCATCAAACCAATACGAGACGGTGTCATGCATACACACATATTGAATTGATTATGATGCTCTGATGTGTATTTAAGATATTTGATTATGAAGTTTGCTTTATTAATTGTTATATTCACGAACTATTTTACCCACTGAGAGTGTAGCTCACCCCTTTGTTATCCAATTTTTCACAGGAGATTAGGGTGGACTGGGTGCAGGTTTTTGGGCACACATTTTGTACCCTTTGTATTATTCATTGGGGATTTTAGGAGAATGTTCCCTTAAATATTTCATGTACAATTATATTCTGAAATAATGAAATCATACTTGTACTTAATCGTGTTTCCGCGCACTCAGCTATTGTTATAATGCATTTGCGCCCCGTCCGTGAGTGTCCCGCCGGTTTAGGCGCGTTCGGATAGGGTGTGACAATTAGCTTACCGACTTGTTCTGTTGTTACAGTTGGTTGGTGTCCACAACATTTTCCATGTGCCTATGTTAAGGAAATATCATCCAGATTCCACTCCTTTCTTGGATGTAACCCGATTTCAAGTTGAGGAGGACACAACGTATCCAGAATAGCCAATCGAGATTGTACGTGGCGACCCCGCACCCCGGACCACCAACCCCGTAAGGAATGGCGTGCAGAATGCCGGGGTGGGATGCCCGGCGCAGGCATCTCCAACCACTCCTCAACTCCTGTGAGGTGGTTGAGACCCTACGAGCTTTATCTCAAACAACGACATAATATCAAAAGGTACTAAACAAAACTACCAACCGTATCAATCATCCAAGACAAGAGATAATCCATAAAAATGAACCATAAATAAAATCATAATCCTTACAGTCCATCAAAATTGACATACACATAAAGTCCAAAATTATGGGTACAAAAAAAAACCGTCACATGCCCACATGGTCTATCTAACAAGTCCCAACTCACCCATACTACAATGTGGTAAGTGTTATAATTACATAATCCAAAATATAATACTTCATAATTTAAAACACAGTTCAATCAAAATTCCTCTCAACTCACATCGAGGCCTTGGATTCTCTGGCAGGCAAGGCCCTCAAGATATGACTACTCTTTTGCCCTTATTCAGGACAGAAGGACCTGAAAAAGAAAAATGAGGGTGAGCCAACGGTGCCCAGTGAATAAAATTCAAATATTCTATCAATACTCATCAATAAATATCATGTATGCATGTCAATGTGTAGCATGATTAAAAGCTCATAACATATAGATATCAAGCATTTATAATAAGTTCGATGCAAGTAAAAGCTTATCAATTTAGATCCACATTCCACATGCATTGGGGTTACTAGTGCACGTCTATTTCACCGTACCATTCTCATCCCCAATCATGTTAATTTGGGGTTACTAGTGCGCGTCTATTTCACCATACCGTTCTCATCCCCAAATATTTCCTTTTTAAAACCCTCCTATGACAAGGTTAAGTCCCCTTATCAGCCAGATAGATGGGCCCAACCAAAGTCATAAGGTTTTCTCAAATCAATGCATCATTCAAAACATTAGGACACATTCATGGTTTCAACATACAATATATATAAGTGATATGATGACATAAAAGATATAATCATAAATGAAGTCTACTCACAACCAAGCCTCGCGAAAGTATCTAACCACACATGGACACCAAACCGAATCAATCCAATCAAGGTCCTTAAACATTCATCAATATCCAACCATACATCAATTTCTATGCTCAATCACATAGACATTACACATCAACCTTAAATCAGCCCACATATAGACAATAGGCCTAAATCCCATCTAATCCCACCATTCAACTCAAATCACATGACTTAGGCCTTTAATGCACAGTTCTCATTCATAAACCATTCTATTAATCAAAAATACTGATTTTCAATTCCTTAGGCATAAACATGCTCAAATTGGGCCATTTGATCACAAGTAGGCATAACCCATGATATGGTCACAACCATCAAATCAGTAGCATAATCAACCCTAATTATGCTTAATTAAACATAAGTTGCATCAATTCAATGATTCTAGGCCAAAAGCATCAAAAGCCCTAAAATATGAAATTTTCCATACTTAGGCCATATTGTCGATTTACACTAGGCACCATGTTCAGCCATGTATATCTCTGATTTTGCATCATGGGTTCATCAACAATGGCAACTAGGTCAACATAGTTTACATGCAAGCTATTTGGAAAGGTCTAAGTTTATAATCTAAATTTAGGTCTAATACAACCAACCCTACCAATTCTTCATTTAATATTAGGTTCAGATGTATCAATCTACCAACAGAGATATTTAATCACAAAATCAACCTTGCATATTGAAGTATGTTAAGAAGCAAACCTTCTGTCCAAAAATCAGCTCAATCCAACAGTGGATCGAAAAGATAAATCTCTTTGATGAACAAGTCTCTAATCAGACAATTCCTCCTTTCCTGTTGCGAATACTCGAACTCAGATGACTATATCACACAAAATACTTAATCCATAAACATCTCCACCGTTCATAATGCAGACAGATCCGTTTTAAACCACATTCCCAAATATAATATCCATGCAACGGTAGATTAAGGAGATCTACAGGTTTGTTCTAAACTGCGCGAGAAATCCAGACTTTCCGACCAGCTTTGTTTGAGAGGTTATATCTCTCAGAAGAAAACTCCAATCAAGATCTCCACCGATCAGAATGAACACCCATAAGATAAGAACGTGTTGACATATTCTTGAGCTCAATCTGACCATATTGGACCAAGATCCACCTCTTTGATAAAAATGTTGCTGAGACTTTCCTCTAAGCAACTCCCTCCTTCTTTCTCTTCTTATTTCCTTTCTCTTCTTTTTTCCTTTCTCTCCACTCATCTCACCTTCTAGGACTTCTTTGGGGAAGAGAAGTAGGGCATGGGACACTTGTCCACTCTCATGCACCAACCTTGACATGTGTTGGAGAGGAGAAATGGGGCATGGGACACTTGTCCATTTTCATGCACCAACTTGACATGTATTGGAGAAGAGAAATGGGGCATTTGACACTTGTCCATTCTCATGCACCAACTTGACATGTGTTGGTCTCATGCACCAACTTGACATGTGTTGGAGAAGAGAAATGGGGCATGGGACACTTGTCCATTTTCATGCACCAACTTGACCTGTATTGGAGAAGAGAAATGGGGCAAGGGACACTTGTCCATTCTCATGCACCAACTTGACATGTGTTGGTCTCATGCACCGACTTGACATGTGTTGGAGAAAAGAAATGGGGCATGGGACACTTGTCCATTCTCATACACCAACTTGACATGTGCTGGAGAAATGAAATGGAGCATGGGACACTTGTCCATTCTCATGCGCCAATTTGACATGTGTTGGTCTCATACTACCCATACCAACCATATGTACTTTAACCAATCTCATGCTTCCATGTATTTTAAATGTCCAATCCATTTAATACACCATATTTTCATTCTCATTTATCCTTTTATTCAATCAATCCTAACCCATATCAATTCATGGTTTAATGGGCCCATGCATAAATAATAACATATGCATTATACTTTAATTTAACATGACCCATATACAATTTATGATACACATATTTATATACATTATCAAGCATCAACTATACAAATAATAAACAACCATCAAACAAACACCAAACATATCAAGGCAACGCATAGAGTTTGGGCAAAGTGAAATTGGGTTATGGGCTAGATGAAATAATTTTTGGGGTGTCACATTGTAACTAGAAGAGTTCAAAAACTCAAGAACAAGTAGATTCTACTAGCTAGGATCAAATGAAAGTTTCATGATAATGAAAACCAAACTTGGGAGCGCGAGAATCAAATGCGGGAGCAGTTTTCAGATTTGTTCACCACTTGAGGTATATTTCTTAATTTTAAATTTCGAAAACGAAATTCCTTAAGTTGGGGAGATTGTAACACCCCGTATCTATATGTCAAACTTGTATGTTAACTAGTACGGTTTGTCAGACATATTTGTACGCGAATACAAATGTACATGGCCTTAGAATAGGGTGAATGTGTGTTTATTAGGGTGGTAGGTGTACTCAGACCTTAAACACAGCACTTAGAACCCAACACTTAGTGAAATTTTCACCTAGAGCTTTGAGAAGCATGCTCCTTAAAGGAGTAGCGTGCTTTTGGGAAGGAAGAAGCGTGCTCCTTACGGGATTCCAGCAAAAGTTGGTTTTCTGGGTAGCAAGAAGCGTGCTCCCTAAGGGGAGAAGCACGCTTCTTGGCGGGCCAGACAATTTTTTTAAAAGTGGTCGGTGAGGCGGTTTGTGCATATCTTAACGCAATTGCTCGACCTTTCTAACTCATTCGAGCTTGTTGAAGACAAAGGAAATAGAGGAAACGAAAGGGGAAGCTTGGGGGGATGAAATCCTAGGTAAGGAAGTCCTAATCTAGCTAAAAACTTCATATTTGAATTCCACTCGTCAAGTTACACAACCTATGTGAAAATTGTGTATTTTCCTCGGTTAGATTCAGAGCTTGAAAATGTGGGTTTGAGCTGGAGATTGTGTGAATTGCTGGAGGAAACCTTAGGTAAGTGATTCCTTGTTGAATTGTGAGATAATTAATGGTAAAATTCATGTTTTTCCATGGTTGAAAAGATGGGTTTCCAACCCAGCTGTGATGAAACAGCTAAAGGTTTGGGGATAGTTTTAATGGCGGATTAAGTTGTGTTTAGATGTGATTTTGATTGTAAATTGATTGTGTGCAGAGCTTTATGGATGGAATTGTTGATTTGGTAATTGGACACCAACTTGACATGTGTTGGTTTCATGTACCAACTTGACATGTGTTGGAGAAAAGAAATGGGGCATGGGACACTTGTCCTGTGACGCCCCGAAAATTATTTCATCTAGCCCATAACCCAATTTCACTTTGCCCAAACTCTATGCGTTGCCTTGATATGTTTGGTGTTTGTTTGATGGTTGTTTATTATTTGTATAGTTGATGCTTGATAATGTATATAAATATGTGTATCATAAATTGTATATGGGTCATGTTAAATTAAAGTATAATGCATATGTTATTATTTATGCATGGGCCCATTAAACCATGAATTGATATGGGTTACGATTGATTGAATAAAAGGATAAATGAGAATGAAAATTTGGTGTATTAAATGGATTGGACATTTAAAATACATGGAAGCATGAGATTGGTTAAAGTACATGTGGTTGGTATGGGTAGTATGAGACCAACACATGTGAAGGTTGGTGCATGAAAGTGGACAAGTGTCTCATGCCCACTTCTCTAATCCAAGAATGTGCTAGAAAGTGAGGTGAGTGGAGGAAATCCAAGAATGTGCTAGAAAGTGAGGTGAGTGGAGGAAATCCAAGAATGTGCTAGAAAGTGAGGTGAGTGGAGGGAATCAAGGAAGTGCTAGAAAGTGAGGTGATAGGAGAGAAATGAAAAAAATAAAAGAAAAGAAGAGAAAGGAAAGAAGAAGAGAAAGAAAGGAGGAGTTGCTTGAGGAAAATCTCTGCAACATTTTCATCAAAGTGATGGATCTTCGGGATATATGGTCAGATTGAACTCAAATTTTGTCAGCAAGTTCTTAGCTTATGGTTCTGCATTCTGAAGGGTGAAGATCTTGATTAGAGGTTTCGTCTAAGAGATCAAACCTCTCAAACAAAGCTGGTCGGAAAGTCTGGATTTCTCGCGCCATTTCGCTCAAACTTATAGATCTCCTCAATCTACCGTTGGATGGATATCAAATTTGGATATGTAGTTTACAACTGATATTTCTGAATTCTGAGTGGTGGAGATGTTTATGTGTTAAGTATGTTGTGTGATATAGTCATCTGAGTTTGAGTATTCGCAGCAGGAAATCAGAAATTATCTGATTAGAGACTTGTTCATCAAAGATAGTTATCTTTTCGGTCCACCGTTGGATTGGGCTGATATTTGGACAGAAGGTTTGTTTCTTCACATACTTCAATCTGTACGGTTGATTTTGTGATTACTTATTTCTGTTGGTAAATTGATACATCTGAACAGAATATTAAATGAAGAATTGGTATGGTTGCTTGTATTAGACCTAAATTTAGAATATGAACTTATACCTTTCCAAATAGCTTGCAAGTCAACTATGTTGACCTAGTTGCCATTGTTGATGAACCCATGATGCAAAATCAGTGATATATATGGCTGAACATGGTGACCTAGTGTAAATCGGCAATATGGCCTAAGTATGGAAATTTTCATATTTTGGGGCTTTTGATGCTTTTGGCCTAGAATCATTGGATTGATGCAACTTATGTTTAATTAAGCATGATTAGGGTTGATTATGTTGCGGATTTGGTGGTTGTGACCATTTGATGGGTTAGGCCTACTTGTGATCAAGTGACCCAATTTGGGCATGTTTATGCGTAAGGAATTGAAAATCAGTATTTTTGATTAATAGAATGGTTTATGAATGAGAACTATGCATTAGAGGCCTAAGTCATGTGATTTGAGTTGAATGATGGGATTAGATGAGATTTAGGCCTATTGTCTATATGTGGGCTGATTTTGGGTTGATGGGTAATGTCTATGTGATTGAGCATAGAAATTGATGTATGGTAGGATATTGATGAATGTTTCAGGATCTTGATTGGGTTGATTCGGTTTGGTGGTCGTGTGTAGTTAAATACTCTCGCGAGGCTTGGTTGTGAGTAGACTTCATTTATGATTATACCTTTTTATGTCATCATATCACTTATATATATTGTATGTTGAAAGCATGAATGTGTTCTAATATTTTGAATGATGCATTTATTTGAGAAAACCTTATGACTTTGGTTGGGCCCATCTATCTGGCTAATAGGGGGACTTAACCTTGTCATATGAGGGTTTTAAAAAGGAAATGATTGGGGTCAACGGTACGGTGAAATAGACGTGCACTAGTAACCCCAAATAAGCATGATTGGGGTCAACGGTACGGTGAAATAGACGTGCACTAGTAATGTGGATCCAAATTGGTAAGCTTTTACTTGCATCGAACTTATTATAAATGTTTGATATCTATATGTTATGAGCTTTTAATCATGCTACACATTGACATGCATACATGATATTTATTGATGAGTATTGATAGCATATTTGAATTCTATTCACTGGGCACCGTTGGCTCACCCTCATTTTTCTCTTTCAGGTCCTTCTATCCCTAATAAGGGCAAAGGAGTAGTCATATCTTGAGGGCCTCGCCTGCGAGAGAATCCAAAGCCTCGATGTGAGTTGAGAGGCATTTTGATTGAACTGTGTTTTAAATTATGAAGTATTATATTTTGGATTATGTAATTATAATACTTACCACATTGTAGTATGGGTGAGTTGGGACTTGTTAGATAGACCATGTGGGCATATGACGTTTTTTATTTGTACCCACAATTTTGGACTTTATGTGTATGTCAATTTTATGGACTATAGGGATTATGATTTTATTTATGGTTCATTTTTATGGATTATCTCTTGTCTTGGATGATTAATATGGTGGGTAGTTTTGTTTAGTACCTTTTGATATTATGTCGTTGTTTGAGATAAGGCTCGTAGGGTCTCAACCACCTCACGGGAGTTGAGGAGTGGTCGGAGATGCCTACGCTGGACGTCCCGCCCCGGCATTCCGCATGCCATTCCCTGCGGGGTTGGTGGTCCGGGGGGCGGGGTGCGGGGTCGCCATAGTTGGTATCAGAGCCTAATTTTACTAGGTTTGGTCTATGTATTGGACTTAGATGACTTTGACCTAGGAATTGGGTGAGAGATTTAGGTGATTAAAAAGCTTAAAGGAACTAACTTAAAAGCCTTACTATCATATTTTCTGCGTGTATTATATGATATGGGTAGTTATGAGGCTTTGTTAATGTTTTAAATGTGTGATGGTTGCTCGTATTTCTACTTCTCAGTGTCATGAGGAGGAGCGAGAGATTGGGACAGCCACACACAGGGCCATCCGATGATGACCGAATGGGGAGGATGGAGGAGATCATTCAGGCACAGGGTCGCTTGATGGCAGCCCAGACTTCACAGATACAGGCGTTAGTGCAACAGGTTGAGGCTATTGCTCGACAGTCACCTCAAACAATACCTCAGGAGGCGGGCACTAGTGAGGCCGAGGCTAGTGGAGCTGCAGGGGCAGCAGGACCTCAAATGGCTGTACCTCAGCCTATGCCTACACCTGCTCCTATTATTGTGGAGAACCCCACTGATCGGCGGATCAAACTGCTATAGAAGTTCATGAAGCTAAAGCCTAAGGAATTCACTGGTGGAGTTGACTTGAAGAAAGCCGAAGATTGGCTGAAGAATGTCGAGAAGATCTGTCGCTTCTTAGAGCTTGATGAGGTGTCTCAGGTCCTATGTGCTGCTCACACACTGGAGAGTGATGCAGAGGACTGGTGGCTTTCAGTGTTGGATACACAGGGGGCAGTGAAGAGTTGGGACACCTTCAAACGATGTTCTTACAGGCTTACATTCCAGAGACTGAGAGACAGGCTAAGCAACTCGAGTTTTTGAATCTCACACAGGGCACCATGTCAGTCATGGAGTACGAGCTCAGGTTTAGGCAACTCGCAGTTTATGCCCCTGGGTTAGTTCAGACGCCGAGTGACAAGATTATGAGGTTTTCTTTGAACCTAAGGCTTGCGATCCGACAGGCCTTGTCTGTGACGAAGATGACTGATTTTACCACAGTGGTCCAGAGGGTCAAACAGTATGAGTTGGCTGAGCGGGTTGATGGTATGTCTACACGAGCAGCTCCAGGTGAACCGACTTCACAAGCAGAGTCTGGGGGACAGTTCCAGACTCCGTGGAAGAAGGGAAGATGGGAAAGGAAGAGAAATTTTTTTGGAAGAGCACAGTCTGATGGTGCTCAGAGTAAGGCATCCCAAGTTCAGACTGGTATGATGGTCTCACCAATGGTTTCCTCTCCAGTCCCGATTCCTATTCAGGCACCAAGTGCACCGAGACCCCCATTCCCACAGACTGCTGGCCGAGGCAGAGGTAGAGGCCGAGGAAGTTATCTGACGACATCTCAGATTGGGTCATTTGCGCCCAGGGCTCCGTTCTTATGTTTTCAATGTGGGCAGGCTGGGCATAGGAAGTTCGAGTGTCCGAATTTTCAGAGAGCTCAGGGATTTGTGCAGCAGTCCAGTGTTAGAGAGATAGCGAGGCAGCTACTGAGCCAGACCCGACAGCATCCAGGACTTTGGAGGAAGGTACTCTTATTATTTGTGGTACTTCTATGCATGTATTATTTGATGTTGGGTCTACATTATCATTCATATCTGGACGTATGGTAGATAGTTTGCATTTGACTCCCATTAGGGCTAGTACATGGTTAGTGGTGAGTATTGTAGCTGGGGAGATGATCTACCCGAACATGATCTGTAGCCAGTGTGTGGTTCAGATTGGTGATGTTAAGATGCCTATTGACTTTCGAGTCCTAGAGTTTTTAAAGTTTGATGCAATTCTAAGGATGGATTGGCTCGCGGCTTATCATACAGTTGTCGACTGTTTCGCGAAGAGAATCATTTTTCAGATCCCCGAACACCCAGTGTTTACACTACAAGGTAGAGCTTCAGACCAGACAGTCACAAGGGGTAGATTTGTGACTGATGGAGATAGGGAGATTTTGGTTGGGTTAGTGCCTGATGAGGAAGAGACTAGTGAGGTGATACTTGAGGATATTGCCATTGTTAGGGACTTTCCATATGTGTTCCCTGCGGATCTTCCAGGATTACCACCGAAGCGAGAGATCGATTTCATTATTGAACTAGTCCCTGGTACGAAGCCTATCTCCATGGCACCATATAGAATGGCGCCAGCCGAGTTGAGAGAGTTGCAGAAACAGCTCGAGGAGTTATTGGCTAAGGGTTTTATTTGCCCGAGCGTGTCACCCTGGGGAGCTCCAGTTCTTTTTGTGAAAAAGAAAGATGGGAGCTTGCGGTTGTGCATCGACTATCGCCTATTGAACAGGGTGACCATCAAGAACAAATATCCTCTCCCAAGGATTGATGACTTGTTTGATCAGTTGAAGGGAGCAAGGTATTTTTCGAAGATTGATTTGCTCTCCGGGTATCATCAGCTGAGGATCAGGGAGGAGGATGTGCCCAAGACAACATTCAGAACCCGCTATGGACATTATGAGTTCCTTGTAATGCACCGGCGATGTTCATGGACCTGATGCAGAGGGTCTTTAGGCAGTATCTGGATAAGTTTGTCATCGTCTTCATTGATGACATATTGGTGTATTCCAAGACTCGGGCTGAGCATGAGAAACACCTTAGAGTGACCTTGCAAAATTTGAGAGAGCATAGGCTATATGTAAATCTGAGCAAGTGCGAGTTTTGGATCACCGAAGTGAAGTTCTTAGGTCATGTGGTGAGTTATGAGGGGATTTCAGTTGATCCGTCTAAGGTTGAAGCCATTATCAGTTGGCCTAGGCCTACCACAGTGACCGAGATCAGAAGCTTTCTTGGGTTAGCTGGTTACTATAGGAGATTCGTTCAGGGATTCTCTAAGATAGCTACGCCTATGACTAGGCTCACCCAGAAAGATGTGTCCTTTGTATGGACCGAGGAGTGTGAGAATGCCTTTTTAGAGCTGAAGAAAAGATTGACATCTACGCCAGTGTTGATTTTGCCAGAGCCTGATTAGGAGTTGGTTATCAATACCGATGCTTCTCGCATCGGCTTGGGTTGTGTGTTGATGCAGAAGGATAGCGTCATTGCTTATGCATCGAGGCAGTTGAGAACTACCCTGTTCTGAACCTGGGATGCCTTACTCTGAGCACCATCAGACTGTGCTCTTCCATAAAACTTTCTCTTCCTTTCCCATCTTCCTTTCTTCCACGGAGTTTGGAACTGTCCCCCAGACTCTGCTTGTGAAGTCGGTTCACCTGGAGCTGCTCGTGTAGACATACCATCAACCCGCTCAACCAACTCATACTGTTTGGCCCTCTGGACCACTGTGGTAAAATCAGTTATCTTCGTCACAGACAAGGCCTGTCGGATCGCAGGCCTTAGGTTCAAAGAAAACCTCATAATCTTGTCACTCGGCGTCTGAACTAAACCAGGAGCATAAACTGCGAGCTGCCTAAATCTGAGCTCGTACTCCCTGACTGACATGGTGCCCTGTGCGAGATTCAAAAACTCAAGTTGCTTAGCCTGTCTCTCAGTCTCTGGAACGTAAGCCTGTAAGAACAACCGTTTGAAGGTGTCCCAACTCTTCACTGCCCCCTGTGTATCCAACACTGAAAGCCACCAGTCCTCTGCATCACTCTCCAGTGTGTGAGCAGCACATAGGACCTGAGACTCCTCATCAAGCTCTAAGGAGCGACTGATCTTCTCGACATTCTTTAGCCAATCTTCGGCTTTCTTCAAGTCAACCCCACCAGTGAATTCCTTAGGCTTTAGCTTCATGAACTTCTCTAGCAGTCTGATCCGTCGATCAGTGGGGTTCTCCACAACAATAGGAGCAGGTGTAGGCATAGGCTGAGGTACAGCCATTTGAGGTCCTGCTGCCCCTGCAGCTCCACTAGCCTCGGCCCCACTAGTGCCCGCCTCCTGAAGTCTGTGCCTGAGTAATCTCCTCCATCCTCCCTATCCGGTCATCATCGGATGGCCCTGTGCGTGGCTGTCCCAATCTCTCACTCCTCCTCATGACACTGAGAAGTAGAAATACGAGCAACCATCACACATTTAAAACATTAACAAAGCCTCATAACTACCCATATCATATAATACACGCAGAAAATATGATAGTAAGGCTTTTAAGTTAGTTCCTTTAAGCTTTTTAATCACCTAAATCTCTCACCCAATTCCTAGGTCAAAGTCATCTAAGTTCAATACATAGACCAAACCAAGTAAAATCAGGCTCTGATACCAACTGTCGCGACCCTGCGCCCCGGACCACCAACCCCGCAGGGAATGGCATGCGGAATGCCGGGGCGGGACGCCCGGCGTAGGCATCTCCGACCACTCTTCAACTCCCGTGAGGTGGTTGAGACCCTACGAACCTTATCTCAAACAACGACATAATATTAAAAGGTACTAAACAAAACTACCCACCGTATTAATCATCAAAGACAAGGGATAATCCATAAAAATAAACTATAAATAAAATCATAATCCCTACAGTCCATTAAAATTGACATACACATAAAGTCCAAAATTGTGGGTACAAATAAAAACCGTCATATGCCCACATGGTCTATCTAACAAGTCCCAACTCCCCCATACTACAATGTGGTAAGTGTTATAATTACATAATCCAAAATATAATACTTCATAATTTAAAACACAGTTCAATCAAAATGTCTCTCAACTCACATCGAGGCTTTGGATTCTCTCGCAGGCAAGGCCCTCAAGATATAACTACTCCTTTGCCCTTATTCGGGACAGAAGGACCTGAAAGAGGAAATTGAGGGTGAGCCAACGGTGCCCAGTGAATAGAATTCAGATATGCTATCAATACTCATCAATAAATATCATGTATGCATGTCAATGTGTAGCATGATTTAAAAGCTCATAACATATAGATATCAAACATTTATAATAAGTTCGATGCAAGTAAAAGCTTATCAATTTGGATCCACATTCCACATGCATTGGGTTACTAGTGCACGTCTATTTCACCGTACCGTTGATCCCAATCATGTTTATTTGGGTTACTAGTACACGTCTATTTCACCGTGCCGTTGACCCCAATCATTTCCTTTCCTAAAACCCTCCTATGACAAGGTTAAGTCCCCCTATTAGCCAGATAGATGGGCCCAACCAAAGTCATAAGGTTTTCTCAAATCAATGCATCATTCAAAACATTAGAACACATTCATGCTTTCAACATACAATATATATAAGTGATATGATGACATAAAAGATATAATTATAAATGAAGTCTACTCACAACCAAGCCTCGCGAGAGTATTTAACCACACACGACCACCAAACCGAATCAACCCAATCAAGATCCTGAAACATACATCAATATCCTACCATACATCAATTTCTATGTTCAATCACATAGACATTACACATCAACCCTAAATCAGCCCACATATAAACAATAGGCCTAAATCCCATCTAATCCCATCATTCAACTCAAATCACATGACTTAGGCCTCTAATGCATAGTTCTCATACATAAACCATTCTATTAATCAAAAATACTGATTTTCAATTCCTTTAGGCATAAACATGCCCAAATTGGTCACTTGATCACAAGTAGGCCTAACCCATGATATGGTCACAACCACCAAATCAGTAGCATAATCAACTCTAATCATGCTTAATTAAATATAAGTTGCATCAATTCAATGATTCTAGGCCAAAAGCATCAAAAGCCCTAAAATATGAGATTTTCCATACTTAGGCCATATTGTCGATTTACACTAGGTCACCATGTTCAGCCATGTATATCACTGATTTTGCATCATGGGTTCATCAACAATGGCAACTAGGTCAACATAGTTGACATGCAAGCTATTTGGAAAGGTCTAAGTTCATATTCTAAATTTAGGTCTAATACAAGCAACCCTACCAATTCTTCATTTACTATTCTGTTCAGATGTATCAATATATCAACAGAAATATGTAATCACAATGTAGAACTATCAAGATCTCCACCGTTCAGAATGTAGAACTATCAGTTGTACACGACATACCCAAATTTTATATCCATCCAACGGTAGATTAAGGAGATCTATAAGTTTGAGCCAAACGGTGCGAGAAATCCAGACTTTCCGACCAGCCTTGTTTGAGAGGTTAGATCTCTTAGAAGAAACCTCTGATCAAGATCTCCACCGACCAGAATGAATAACCATAAGTTACGAACTTTCTGACAAATTTTGAGCTCAATCTGACCATAGATTCCAAATATCTACCTCTTTGATGAAAACGTCGCAGGGATCTTCCTCCTGCAACTCTCTCCTTCTTTCTCTTCTTCTTTCCTTTCTCTTCTTTTCTTTCTCTTCTTCTTTCCTTTCTCTCCACTCACCTCTTTCTAGCACTTCCTTGATTCCCTCCTTGATTCTCTCCTTGATTCTCTCCTTGATTCTCTCCTTGTTTTCCTCCTTGATTCTCTCCTTGATTCCCTCCACTCATTCTAGCACTTCCTTGAGGGCATGGGACACTTGTCCACTTTTATGCACCAACCTTCACATGTGTTGGTCTCATACTACCCTTACCAACCACATGTACTTTAACCAATTTCATGCTTCCATGTATTTTAAATGTCCAATCCATTTAATACACCAAATTTTCATTTTCATTTATCCTTTTATTCAATCAATCCTAACTCATATCAATTCATGGTTTAATGGGTCCATGCATAAATAATAACATATGCATTATAATTTAATTTAACATGACCCATATACAATTTATGATACACATATTTATATACATTATCAAGTATCAACTATACAAACATTAAACAACCATCAAACAAACATCAAACATATCAAGGCAACGCATAGAGTTTGGGCAAAGTGCAATTGAGTTATGGACTAGATGAAATAATTTTCGGGGCGTCACATCACACCCACCTTAGAATGAACTTCGTCCTCGAAGTTTTAAGGTTAAGAAATTACCTAACCCATTAACTCGGCAAAGTGCTCAATCATGTAGTCCTCACGCTCCCAAGTAAGCCCATGAACTCGGCAAAGTGCTCCCAAGTAACCTGCTCCTCACCATGGACCTGCCATATCACCTTAACCATCGGAATCTCGCGGTTACGTAACCTCTGGACCTTCCGGTCAAGTATCTGAATAGGTTCCTCATCATAAGTCTCATCCTGCCTCAGTTCAATGTTCCTCCAGTCCAAGACGTGATCAAAATCACTCTTGTACACTCTCAACATTGACACATGAAAGACATTGTGGACTGCTGCTAACTGAGGTGGCTGGGCTAATCGGTAAGCGACGGGGCCAATTCGTTCTAAAACCTCAAACGGCCCAATAAATCTCGAAGCGAGCTTGCCTTTTATCCCAAATCTAGTTTGGCCCTTCTGAGGTGAGACCTTCAATAAAACTTGGTCACCCACCTCGAACTCTACGGTCTTCCGCTTGGCATCAGTGTAACTCTTCTGCCTGTCTTGGGCTACTTTCATATTATGCTTGATCCTCTTAATATTCTCTGTGTGTTCTTGTACAAACTCTGGTCCCATCACCGCAACATCCCCTACCTCTGTCCAACCGATCGGAGATCTACAGGGTCGACCATACGATGCCTCAAAAGGAGTCATGCCAATACTGGACTGATAGCTGTTGTTGTACGCGAACTCACACAGATGTCTGTACTCCTCCCAGTTACCACTGGACTCAAGGACACAAGCTCGAAGCATATCCTCTAAAATCGATATCAACCTCTCAGACTGGCCATCCGTCTGGGGGTGAAAAGCGGTACTGAGATCTAGTCTAGTGCCGATCTGCCTCTGCAACCCCTGCCAGAATACCGATGTAAACCTCGGATCCCTATCTGACACAATCGAAACTGGCACTCCATGTAATCTGACTATCTCCCACATATAGAGTCTGCCAGCTTGTCCATAGAATCCCTAGTGTTCACCGATAGAAAGTGAGCGGACTTGGTCAAGCGATCAATAATAACCCAAACAGCATTATGTCTCCTCGGGGTGTTGTGTAATCCCACAACAAAGTCCATAGTGACGTGCTCCCATTTCCACTCAGGAATGGCAAGCGGTTGCACCTACCCTCCAGGCCTCTGATGCTCAGTTTTGACTCTTTGACAGATCTCACACCTCTGAATGAACTGCGCTATCTCTCTCTTCATGTCGGGCCACCAATACATTCTTTTCATATCATGATACATCTTAGTTCCGCCAGGATGAATAGCGTAATGAGATCTGTGAGCCTCTTGGAGAACACTCTGTCTGAGTCGTGGATCTGCGGGAACCCATAAACGTCCCCTAAATCTCAAGGCACCATCAGATGACAAGTGCCAATCAGTAAAATCACTGCTCTCAGCCCAAGACTTGTACATCCCATGATCAACGTCAAGTCTCTGTTGGTCAATTACCTCCTGGACTTGTGTAGGCTGAGCTCTCATTTGAGCACATATCACAATCTGATCTGAAGGGGTAGCACATATACTCATAACCGTAGCCGCCTCAAGTAGTCTCCACTCATGAGACATCTGGCGTGCTACCATAACTGTCTCTACCCGCTTCCTGCTCAACGCATCAGCCACTACATTGGCTTTACCTGGGTAGTATTCCAATGTAAAATCATAGTCTTTGAGGAGCTCTAACCACCTTCTCTGCCTCATGTTCAATTCCTTCTGAGAGAACAAGTACTTGAGGCTCTTATGGTCAGAATACAGAGTGAATCTCTCACCATAGAGATAATGCCTCCAAATCTTCAAAGCAAAAACCATTGCGGCCAGTTCTAAGTCATGAACAGGGTAGTTCTTTTCATGCACCTTCAACTGCCTCGATGCATAAGCAATGACCCTATCCTTCTGCATCAACACGCAACCTAAGCCGATGCGAGAGGCATCGGTATAGATAACCAACTCCTGATCAGGCTCTGGCAAAATCAACACTGGCGTAGATGTCAATCTTTTCTTCAGCTCTAAAAAGGCATTCTCACACTCCTCGGTCCATACAAAGGACACATCTTTCTGGGTGAGCCTAGTCATAGGCGTAGCTATCTTGGAGAATTCCTGAACAAATCTCCTATAATAACCAGCTAACCCAAGAAAGCTTCTGATCTCGGTCACTGTCGTAGGCCTAGGCCAACTGATGATGGCTTCAACCTTAGACAGATCAACTGAGATCCCCTCAGAACTCACCACATGACCTAAGAACTTCACTTCGGTGATCCAAAACTCGCACTTGCTCAGCTTTGCATATAGCCTATGCTCTCTCAGAGTTTGCAAGGTCACTCTAAGGTGTTCCTCATGCTCAGCCCGAGTCTTGGAATACACCAATATGTCATCAATGAAGACGATGACAAACTTATCCAGATACTGCCTAAAGACCCTCTGCATCAGGTCCATGAACATCGTCGGTGCATTAGTCACACCAAATGGCATCACAAGGAACTCATAATGTCCATAGCGGGTTCTGAATGTTGTCTTAGGCACATCCTCCTCCCTGATCCTCAGCTGATGATACCCGGAGCGCAAATCAATATTTGAAAAATACCTCGCTCCCCTCAACTGATCAAACAAGTCATCAATCCTTGGGAGAGGATATTTGTTCTTGATGGTCACCCTGTTCAATTGGCGATAGTCGATGCACAACCGCAAGCTCCCATCCTTCTTTTTCACAAAAAGAACTGGAGCTCCCCAGGGTGACACGCTCGGGCAAATAAATCCCTTAGCCAACAACTCCTCGAGCTGTTTCTGCAACTCTCTCAACTCGACTGGCGCCATTCTATATGGTGCCATGGAGATAGGCTTCGTGCCAGGAACTAGTTCAATAATGAAATCGATCTCTCGCTTCGGTGGTAATCCTGGAAGATCTGCAGGGAACACATCTGGAAAGTCCCTAACAATGGCAATATCCTCGAGTATCACCTCACTAGTTTCTTCTTCATCAGGCACTAACCCAGCCAAAATCTCCCTATCTCCATCAGTCACAAATCTACCCCTTGTGACTGTCTGGTCTGAAGCTCTACCCTGTAGTGTAAACACTGGGTGTCCGGGGATCTGAAAAATGATTCTCTTCGCGAAACAGTCGACAACTGCATGATAAGCCGCGAGCCAATCCATCCCTAAAATTGCATCAAACTCTAAAAACTCTAGGACTCGAAAGTCAATAGGCATCTCAACATCACCAATCTGAACCACACACTGGCTACAGATCATGTTCGGGTAGATCCTCTCCCCAGCTACAGTACTCACCACTAACCATGTACTAGCCCTAATGGGAGTCAAATGCAAACTATCTACCATACGTCCAGATATGAATGATAATGTAGACCCAACATCAAATAATACATGCAGAGAAGTACCACAAATAATAAGAGTACCTTCCACCAAAGTCCTGGATGCTGTCGGGTCTGGCTCAGTAGCTGCCTTCACTGTCTCTCTGGCACTGGACTGCTACACAAATCCCTGAGCTCTCTGAAAATTTGGACACTCTAACTTCCTATGCCCAGCCTGCCCACATTGATAACATAAGAACGGAGCCCTGGGCGCAGATGATCCATTCTGAGATGTCGTCACATAGCTTCCTCGGCCTCTACCTCTGCCTCGGCCAGCATTCTGTGGGAATGGGGATCTTGGTGCACTCGGTGCCTGAATAGGAATAGGGACAGGAGAGGAAACCACTGGTGAGGCCATCATACCAATCTGAACCTGGGATGCCTTACTCTGAGCACCATCAGACTGTGCTCTTCCATAAAACTTTCTCTTCCTTTCCCATCTTCCTTTCTTCCACGGAGTTTGGAACTGTCCCCCAGACTCTGCTTGTGAAGTCGGTTCACCTGGAGCTGCTCGTGTAGACATACCATCAACCCGCTCAACCAACTCATACTGTTTGGCCCTCTGGACCACTGTGGTAAAATCAGTTATCTTCGTCACAGACAAGGCCTGTCGGATCGCAGGCCTTAGGTTCAAAGAAAACCTCATAATCTTGTCACTCGGCGTCTGAACTAAACCAGGAGCATAAACTGCGAGCTGCCTAAATCTGAGCTCGTACTCCCTGACTGACATGGTGCCCTGTGCGAGATTCAAAAACTCAAGTTGCTTAGCCTGTCTCTCAGTCTCTGGAACGTAAGCCTGTAAGAACAACCGTTTGAAGGTGTCCCAACTCTTCACTGCCCCCTGTGTATCCAACACTGAAAGCCACCAGTCCTCTGCATCACTCTCCAGTGTGTGAGCAGCACATAGGACCTGAGACTCCTCATCAAGCTCTAAGGAGCGACTGATCTTCTCGACATTCTTTAGCCAATCTTCGGCTTTCTTCAAGTCAACCCCACCAGTGAATTCCTTAGGCTTTAGCTTCATGAACTTCTCTAGCAGTCTGATCCGTCGATCAGTGGGGTTCTCCACAACAATAGGAGCAGGTGTAGGCATAGGCTGAGGTACAGCCATTTGAGGTCCTGCTGCCCCTGCAGCTCCACTAGCCTCGGCCCCACTAGTGCCCGCCTCCTGAGGTATTGTTTGAGGTGACTGTCGAGCAATAGCCTCAACCTGCTGCACTAAGGCCTGTATCTGTGAAGTCTGTGCCTGAGTAATCTCCTCCATCCTCCCTATCCGGTCATCATCGGATGGCCCTGTGCGTGGCTGTCCCAATCTCTCACTCCTCCTCATGACACTGAGAAGTAGAAATACGAGCAACCATCACACATTTAAAACATTAACAAAGCCTCATAACTACCCATATCATATAATACACGCAGAAAATATGATAGTAAGGCTTTTAAGTTAGTTCCTTTAAGCTTTTTAATCACCTAAATCTCTCACCCAATTCCTAGGTCAAAGTCATCTAAGTTCAATACATAGACCAAACCAAGTAAAATCAGGCTCTGATACCAACTGTCGCGACCCTGCGCCCCGGACCACCAACCCCGCAGGGAATGGCATGCGGAATGCCGGGGCGGGACGCCCGGCGTAGGCATCTCCGACCACTCTTCAACTCCCGTGAGGTGGTTGAGACCCTACGAACCTTATCTCAAACAACGACATAATATTAAAAGGTACTAAACAAAACTACCCACCGTATTAATCATCAAAGACAAGGGATAATCCATAAAAATAAACTATAAATAAAATCATAATCCCTACAGTCCATTAAAATTGACATACACATAAAGTCCAAAATTGTGGGTACAAATAAAAACCGTCATATGCCCACATGGTCTATCTAACAAGTCCCAACTCCCCCATACTACAATGTGGTAAGTGTTATAATTACATAATCCAAAATATAATACTTCATAATTTAAAACACAGTTCAATCAAAATGTCTCTCAACTCACATCGAGGCTTTGGATTCTCTCGCAGGCAAGGCCCTCAAGATATAACTACTCCTTTGCCCTTATTCGGGACAGAAGGACCTGAAAGAGGAAATTGAGGGTGAGCCAACGGTGCCCAGTGAATAGAATTCAGATATGCTATCAATACTCATCAATAAATATCATGTATGCATGTCAATGTGTAGCATGATTTAAAAGCTCATAACATATAGATATCAAACATTTATAATAAGTTCGATGCAAGTAAAAGCTTATCAATTTGGATCCACATTCCACATGCATTGGGTTACTAGTGCACGTCTATTTCACCGTACCGTTGATCCCAATCATGTTTATTTGGGTTACTAGTACACGTCTATTTCACCGTGCCGTTGACCCCAATCATTTCCTTTCCTAAAACCCTCCTATGACAAGGTTAAGTCCCCCTATTAGCCAGATAGATGGGCCCAACCAAAGTCATAAGGTTTTCTCAAATCAATGCATCATTCAAAACATTAGAACACATTCATGCTTTCAACATACAATATATATAAGTGATATGATGACATAAAAGATATAATTATAAATGAAGTCTACTCACAACCAAGCCTCGCGAGAGTATTTAACCACACACGACCACCAAACCGAACCAACCCAATCAAGATCCTGAAACATACATCAATATCCTACCATACATCAATTTCTATGTTCAATCCCATAGACATTACACATCAACCCTAAATCAGCCCACATATAAACAATAGGCCTAAATCCCATCTAATCCCATCATTCAACTCAAATCACATGACTTAGGCCTCTAATGCATAGTTCTCATACATAAACCATTCTATTAATCAAAAATACTGATTTTCAATTCCTTTAGGCATAAACATGCCCAAATTGGTCACTTGATCACAAGTAGGCCTAACCCATGATATGGTCACAACCACCAAATCAGTAGCATAATCAACTCTAATCATGCTTAATTAAATATAAGTTGCATCAATTCAATGATTCTAGGCCAAAAGCATCAAAAGCCCTAAAATATGAAATTTTCCATACTTAGGCCATATTGTCGATTTACACTAGGTCACCATGTTCAGCCATGTATATCACTGATTTTGCATCATGGGTTCATCAACAATGGCAACTAGGTCAACATAGTTGACATGCAAGCTATTTGGAAAGGTCTAAGTTCATATTCTAAATTTAGGTCTAATACAAGCAACCCTACCAATTCTTCATTTACTATTCTGTTCAGATGTATCAATATATCAACAGAAATATGTAATCACAAAATCAACCGTACTGATTGAAGTATGTGAAGAAAGAAACCTTCTGTCCAAATATCAGCCCAATCCAACGGTGGACCGAAAAGATAAGTATATTTGATGAACAAGTCTCTAATCAGACAATTTCTCCTTTCCTGCTGCAAATACTCAAACTCAGATGACTATATCACACAAAATACTACACTAATACACATCTCCACCGATCATAATATAGAAATATCATCTATAAACTACATACCCAAATTTGATATCCATCCAACGGTAATTTAGGAGATCTACAAGTTTGAACGAAACACCACGAGAAATCCAGAATCTCCGACCAGCTTTGTTTCAGAGGTTAGATATCTCCAAAGAGACCCTAAATCAAGATCTCCACCGTTCCGAATGTAGAACTATCCGTTGTACACGACATACCCAAATTTTATATCCATCCAACGGTAGATTAAGGAGATCTATAAGTTTGAGCCAAACGGTGTGAGAAATCCAGACTTTCCAACCAGCCTTGTTTGAGAGGTTAGATCTCTTAGAAGAAACCTCTGATCAAGATCTCCACCGACCATATATTACAAAGATCTAGCTCTTTGATGAAAACGTCGCAGGGATCTTCCTCCTGCAACTCTCTCCTTCTTTCTCTTCTTCTTTCCTTTCTCTTCTTTTCTTTCTCTTTTTCTTTCCTTTCTCTCCACTCACCTCTTTTTAGCACTTCCTTGATTCCCTCCTTGATTCTCTCCTTGATTCTTTCCTTGTTTTCCTCCTTGATTCTCTCCTTGATTCCCTTCACTCATTCTAGCACTTCCTTGAGGGCATGGGACACTTGTCCACTTTTATGCGCCAACCTTCACATGTGTTGGTCTCATACTACCCATACCAACCACATGTACTTTAACCAATTTCATGCTTCCATGTATTTTAAATGTCCAATCCATTTAATACACCAAATTTTTATTTTCATTTATCCTTTTATTCAATCAATCCTAACTCATATCAATTCATGGTTTAATGGGTCCATGCATAAATAATAACATATGCATTATAATTTAATTTAACATGACCCATATACAATTTATGATACACATATTTATATACATTATCAAGTATCAACTATACAAACATTAAACAACCATCAAACAAACACCAAACATATCAAGGCAACGCATAGAGTTTGGGCAAAGTGCAATTGAGTTATGGGCTAGATGAAATAATTTTCGGGGCGTCACATCTCACCTCAGAAGGACCAAACTAGATTTGGGATAAAAGGCAAGCTCGCTCCGAGATTTATTGGGCCGTTCGAGGTTTTAGAACGAATTGGCCCCGTCGCTTACCGATTAGCCTTGCCACCTCAGTTAGCAGCAGTCCACAATGTCTTTCATGTGTCAATGCTGAGAGTGTACAAGAGTGATTTTGATCACATCTTGGACTGGAGGAACATTGAACTGAGGCAGGATGGGACTTATGATGAGGAACCTATTCAGATACTTGACCGGAAGGTCCAGAGGTTACGTAACCGCGAGATTCCGATGGTTAAGGTGAGATGGCAGTTCCATGGCGAGGAGCAGGTTACTTGTGAGCGTGAGAACTACATGATGAAGCACTTTGCCGAGTTCATGGGCTTAGGTAATTTCTTAACCTTAAAACTTCAAGGACGAAGTTCATTCTAAGGTGGGTGTGATGTGACGCCCCAAAAATTATTTCATATAGCCCATAACCCAATTTCACTTTGCCCAAACTCTATGCGTTGCCTTGATATGTTTGGTATTTGTTTGATGGTTGTTTAATGTTTGTATAGTTGATGCTTGATAATGTATATATAAATATGTGTATCATAAATTGTATATGGGTCATGTTAAATTAAAGTATAATGCATATGTTAATATTTATGCATGGGCCCATTAAACCATGAATTGATATGGGTTAGGATTGATTGAATAAAAGGATAAATGAGAATGAAAATTTGGTGTATTAAATGGATTGGACATTTAAAATACATGGAAGCATGAGATTGGTTAAAGTACATGTGGTTGGTATGGGTAGTATGAGGCCAACACATGTGAAGGTTGGTGCATGAAAGTGGACAAGTGTCTCATGCCCACTTCTCTAATCCAAGAATGTGCTAGAAAGCGAGGTGAGTGGAGGAAATCCAAGAATGTGCTAGAAAGTGAGGTGAGTGGAGGGAATCAAAGAAGTGCTAGAAAGTGAGGTGATAGGAGAGAAATGAAAAAAATAAAAGAAAAGAAGAGAAAGAAATGAGGAGTTGCTTGAGGAAAATCTCTCCAACATTTTCATCAAAGTGATGGATCTTTGGGATATATGGTCAGATTGAGCTCAAATTTTGTCAGCAAGTTCGTAGCTTATGGTTCTGCATTCTGAAGGGTGAAGATCTTGATTAGAGGTTTCGTCTAAGAGATCTAACCTCTCAAACAAAGCTGGTCGGAAAGTCTGGATTTCTCGCGCCATTTCGTTCAAACTTATAGATCTCCTCAATCTACCGTTGGATGGATATCAAATTTGGATATGTAGTTTACAACTGATATTTCTGAATTCTGAATGGTGGAGATGTTTATGGGTTAAGTATGATGTGTGATATAGTCATCTAGTTTGAGTATTCGCAGCAGGAAATCAGAAATTATCTGATTAGAGACTTGTTCAGCAAAGACACTTATCTTTTCGGTCCACCGTTGGATTGGGCTGATATTTGGACAGAAGGTTTGTTTCTTCACATACTTCAATCTGTACGGTTTATTTTGTGATTACATATTTCTGTTGGTATATTGATACATCTGAACAGAATATTAAATGAAGAATTGGTAGGGTTGCTTGTATTAGACCTAAATTTAGAATATGAACTTATACCTTTCCAAATAGCTTGCAAGTCAACTATGTTGACCTAGTTGCCATTGTTGATGAACCCATGATACAAAATCAGTGATATACATGGCTGAACATGGTGACCTAGTGTAAATCGGCCACATGTACTTTAACCAATCTCATGCTTCCATGTATATTAAATGTTCAATCCATTTAATACACCAAATTTTCATTCTCATTTATCTTTTTATTCAATCAATTTTAACCCATATCAATTCATGGTTTAATGAGCCCATGAATAAATAATAACATATGCATTATACTTTAATTTAACATGACCCATATACAATTTATAATGCACATATTTATATACATTATCAAGCATCAAATATTCAAACATTAAACAACCATCAAACAAACACCAAGCATATTAAGGCAACACATAGAGTTTGGGCAAAATGCAATTGGGTTATGGACTAGATGAAATAATTTTTTGGGCGTCACATTGTAACTAGAAGAGTTCAAAAACTCAAGAACAAGTAGATTCTACTAGCTAGGATCAAATGAAAGTTTCATGATAATGAAAACCAAACTTGGGAGCGCGAGAATCATTTAATGCATAGTTCTCATTCAAAAACCATTCTATTAATCAAAAATATTAATTTTTAATTCCTTAGGCATAAACATGCTCAAATTGGGCTATTTGATCACAAGTAGACATAACCCATGATATGGTCACAACCACCAAATCAGTAGCATAATCAACCCTAATCATGCTTAATTAAACATAAGTTGCATCAATTCAATGATTTTAGGCCAAAAGCATCAAAAGCCCTAAAATATGAAATTTTTCAAACTTAGGTCATATTGCCGATTTACACTAGGTCACCATGTTCAGCCATGTATATCACTGATTTTGCATCATGGGTTCATCAACAATGGCAACTAGGTCAACATAGTTGACATGCAAGCTATTTGGAAAGGTCTAATTTCATATTCTAGGTCTAATACGAGCAACCCTACAAATTCTTCATTTAATATTCTGTTCAGATGTATCAATATACCAACCGAAATATTTAATCACAAAACCAATCGTACAGATTGAAGTATGTTAAGAAACAAACCTTCTGTCCAAAATTCAGCTCAATCCAACGGTGGATCGACAAGATAAATCTCTTTGATGAACAAGTCTCTAATCAGACAATTTCTCCTTTCCTACTGCAAATACTCGAACTCAGATGACTATATCACACAAAATACTTAACCCATAAACATCTTCACCGTTCATAATGCAGACAGATTAGTTTTAAACCACATTCCCAAATATAATATCCATCCAACGATAGATTTAGGAGATCTACTAGTTTGTTCTAAACTGCGCGAGAAATCCAGACTTTTTGACCAGCTTTGTTTGAGACGTTATATCTCTCAGACGAAAACTTCAATCAAGATCTCCACCGACTAGAATGAATACCCATAAGATACGAACTTGTTGACAAAGTTTGAGCTCAATCTGACCATATAGAACCAAGATCCATCTCTTTAATGAAAACATTATTGAGACTTTCCTCAAAGCAACTCCCTCCTTCTTTCTCTTCTTCTTTCCTTTCTCTTCTTTTTTCCTTTCTCTCCACTCATCTCACCTTCTAGGACTTCTTTAGGGAAGAGAAGTAGGGCATGGGACACTTGTCCACTCTCATTCACCAACCTTGACATGTGTTGGAGAGGAGAAATGGGGCATGGGACACTTGTCCATTTTCATGCACCAACTTGACATCTATTGGAGAAGAGAAATGGGGCGTGAGACACTTGTCCATTATCATGCACCAACTTGAAGTGTTGGATAAGAGAAATGGGGCATGGGGCATGGGACACTTGTCCATTTTCATGCACCAACTTGACATGTATTGGAGAAGAGAAATGGGGCATGGGACACTTGTCCATTCTCATGCACCAACTTGGCATGTGTTGGTCTCATGCACCAACTTGACATGTGTTGGAGAAAAGAAATGGGGCATGGGACACTTGTCCATTCTCATGCACTAACTTGACATGTGTTGGTCTCATACTACCCATACCAACCACATGTACTTTAACCAATCTCATGCTTCCATGTATTTTAAATGTCCAATCCATTTAATACACCAAATTTTCATTCTCATTTATCATTTTATTCAATCAATCCTAACACATATCAATTCATGGTTTAATGGGCCCATGAATAAATAATAACATATGCATTATACTTTAATTTAACATGACCCATATACAATTTATAATGCACATATTTATATACATTATCAAGCATCAAATATACAAACATTAAACAACCATCAAACAAACACCAAACATATCAAGGCAACACATAGAGTTTGGGCAAAATGCAATTGGGTTATGGGCTAGATGAAATAATTTTTGGGGCGTCACATCACACCCACCTTAGAATGAACTTCGTCCTCGAAGTTTTAAGGTTAAGAAATTACCTAACCCATTAACTCGGCAAAGTGCTCAATCATGTAGTCCTCACGCTCCCAAGTAACCTACTCCTCGCCATGGAACTGTAATTTCACCTTAACCATTGGGATCTCGTGGTTACGTAACCTCTGGACCTTCCGGTCAAGTATCTGAATAGGTTCTTCATCATAAGTCTCATCCTGCCTCAACTCAATGTTCCTCCAGTCCAAGACGTGATCAAAATCACTCTTGTACACTCTCAACATTGACACATGAAAGACATTGTGGACTGCAGCTAACTGAGGTGGCAAGGCTAATCGGTAAGCGACGGGGCCAATTCGTTCTAAAACCTCGAACGGCCCAATAAATCTCGGAGCGAGCTTGCCTTTTATCCCAAATCTTGTCTGGCCCTTCTGAGGTGAGACCTTCAAAAAACTTGGTGACCCACCTCGAACTCTACGGTCTTCCGCTTGGCATCAGCGTAACTCTTCTGCCTGTCTTGGGCTACCTTCATATTATGCTTGATCCTCTTAATTTTCTTTATGTGTTCTTGTACAAACTCTGGTCCCATCACTGCAACATCCCCTACCTCCTTCCAACAGACCGGAGATCTACAGGGTCGACCATGCAATGCCTCAAAAGGAGCCATGCCAATACTGGACTGATAGGTGTTGTTGTACGCGAACTCACACAGATGTATGTACTCCTCCCAGTTACCACTGGACTCAAGGACACAAGCTCGAAGCATATCCTCCAAAATTGATATCAACCTCTCAGACTGGCCATCCGTCTGAGGGTGAAAAGCGGTACTGAGATCTAGTCTAGTGCCGAGTTGCCTCTGCAACCCCTGCCAGAATACCGATGTAAACCTCAGATCCCTATCTGACACAATTGAAACTGGCACTCCACGTAATCTGACTATCTCCCGCATATAGAGTCTGCTCAGCTTGTCCATAGAATCCCTAGTGTTCACCGGTAGAAAGTGAGAGGACTTAAGCAAGCGATCAATAATAACCCAGACAGCATTATGTCTCCTCAGGTGTTGGGTAATCCCACAACAAAGTCCATAGTGACATGCTCCCACTTCCACTCAGGAATGGCAAGAGGTTGCATCTGCCCTCCAGGCCTCTGATGCTCAGCTTTGACTCTTTAACAGATCTCACACCTCTGAATGAACTGAGCTATCTCTCTTTTCATGTCGGGCCACCAATACATTCTTTTCATATCATGATACATCTTGGTTCTGCCAGGATGAATAGCATAATGAGATCTGTGAGCTTCTTGGAGCACACTCTGTCTGAGTCGTGGATCTACCGGAACCCATAAACGTCCCCTAAATCTCAAGTCACCATCAGATGACAAGTGCCAATCAGTAAAATCACTGCTCTCAGCCCAAGACTTGTACATCACATAATCAACGTCAAGTCTTTGTTGGTCAATCACCTCCTGGACCTGTGTAGGCTGAGCTCTCATCTGAGCACATATCACAATCTGATCTGAAGGGGTAGCACATATACTCATAACCGTAGCCGCCTCAAGTAGTCTCCACTCATGAGACATCTAGCGTGCTACCATAACTGTCTCTACCCGCTTCCTGCTCAACGCATCAGCCACTACATTGGCTTTACCTGGGTGGTATTCCAATGTAAAATCATAGTCTTTGAGGAGCTTTAACCACCTTCTCTGCCTCATGTTCAATTCTTTCTGAGAGAACAAGTACTTGAGGCTCTTATGGTCAGAATACAAAATGAATCTCTCACCATAGAGATAATGCCTCCAAATCTTCAAAGCAAAAACCACTGCGGCCAGTTCTAAGTCATGAACAGGATAGTTCTTTTCATGCACCTTCAACTGCCTCGATGCATAAGCAATGACCTTATCCTTCTGCATCAACACGCAACCCAAGCCGATACGAGAGGCATCAGTATAGATAACCAACTCCTGATCAGGCTCTGGCAAAATCAATACTGGCGTAGATGTCAATCTTTTCTTCAGCTCTAAAAAGGCATTCTCACACTCCTCCGTCCATACAAAGGACACATCTTTCTGGGTGAGCCTAGTCATAGGCATAGCTATCTTGGAGAATCCATAAACGAATCTCCTACAGTAACCAGCTAACCCAAGAAAGCTTATGATCTCGGTCACTGTGGTAGGCCTAGGCCAACTGATAATGGCTTCAACCTTAGACGGATCAACTGAAATCCCCTCAGAACTCACCACTTGACCTAAGTACTTCACTTCGGTGATCCAAAACTCGCACTTGCTCAGCTTTGCATATAGCCTATGCTCTCTCAGAGTCTGCAAGGTCACTCTGAGGTGTTCCTCATGCTCAGCCCGAGTCTTGGAATACACTAATATGTCATCAATGAAGACGATGACAAACTTATCCAGATATTGCCTAAAGACCCTTTGCATCAGGTCCATGAACATCGCCGGTGCATTAGTCACACCAAATGGCATCACAAGGAACTCATAATGTCCATAGCGGGTTCTGAATGTTGTCTTAGGCACATCCTCCTTCCTGATCCTCAACTGATGATACCCGGAGCGCAAATTAATCTTCGAAAAATACTTCGCTCCCCTCAACTGATCAAACAAGTCATCAATCCTTGGGAGAGGATATTTGTTCTTGATGATCACCCTGTTCAATTAGCGATAGTCGATGCACAACCGCAAGCTCCCATCTTTCTTTTTCACAAAAAGAACTGGAGCTCCCCAGGGTGACAGGCTCGGGCAAATAAAGCCCTTAGCCAATACCTCCTCGAGCTGTTTCTGCAACTCTCTCAACTCGGCTGGCGCCATTCTATATGGTGCCATGGAGATAGGTTTTGTGTTAGGGACTAGTTCAATAATGAAATCGATCTCTCGCTTAGGTGGTAATCCTGGAAGATCCGCAGGGAACACATCTGGAAAGTCCCTAACAATGGCAATATCCTCAAGTATCACTTCACTAGTCTCTTCCTCATCAGGCACTAACCCAGCCAAAATCTCCCTATCTCCATCAGTCACAAATCTACCTCTTGTGACTGTCTGGTCTGAAGCTCTACCCTGTAGTGTAAACACTGGGTGTCCGGGGATCTGGAAAATGATTTTCTTCGCGAAATAGTCGACAACTGCATGATAAGCCGCGAGCCAATCCATCCCTAGAATTGCATCAAACTCTAAAAACTCTAGGACTCGAAAGTCAATAGGCATCTCAACATCACCAATCTGAAACCACACACTGGCTACAGATCATGTTCGGTTAGATCGTCTCCCCAGCTACAGTACTCACCACTAACCATGTACTAGCCCTAATGGGAGTCAAATGCAAACTATCTACCATACGTCCAGATATGAATGATAATGTAGACCTAGCATCATGCATAGAAGCACCACAAATAATAAGAGTACCTTCTACCAAAGTCCTGGATGCTGTCGGGTCTGGCTCAGTAGCTGCCCTCGCTATCTCTCTGGCACTGGACTGATGCACAAATCCCTGAGCTCTTTGAAAACTCAGACACTCTGACTTCCTATGCCCAGCCTGCCCACATTGATAACATAAGAACGGAGCCCTAAGCACAGCTGATCCAGTCTGAGATGTGGCCACGTAGCCTCCTCGGCCTCTACCTCTGCCTCGACCAGCAGTCTATGGGAATGGGGGTCTCGGTGCACTAAATGCCTGAATGGGAATCGGGACAGGAGAGGAAACCACTGGTGAGGCCATCACACCAGTCTGAATCTGGGATGCCCCACTCTGAGCACCCTCGGACTAGGCTCCTCCATAAAACTTTTTTTCCCCATTTTCCCTTCTTCTATGGAGTCTGGAACTATCCCCCAGACTCTGCCTGTGAAGTCTGTACACCCGAAGCTGCTCGTGTAGACATACCATCAACCCGCTCAGCCAACTCAAACTGTTTGGCCCTCTGGACCACTGTGGCAAAATCAATCATCTTCGTCACAGACAAGGCCTGTCGGATCGCAGGCCTTAGGTTCAAAGAGAACCTCATAATCTTATCACTCGGTGTCTGAACTAACCCAGGGGCATAAACTGTGAGCTGCCTAAATCTGAGCTCGTACTCCCTGACTGACAAGGTGCCCTGTGCGAGATTCAAAAACTCGAGTTGCTTAGCCTGCCTCTCAGTCTCTGGAACGTAAGCTTGTAAGAACAACCGTTTGAAGGTGTCCCAACTCTTCACTGCCCCCTGTGTATCCAACACTGAAAGCCACCAGTCCTCTGCATCACTCTCTAGTGTGTGAACAGCACAAACGACCTGAGACTCCTCATCAAGCTCTAAGGAGCGACTGATCTTCTCAACATTCTTCAGCCAATCTTCGACCTTTTTCAAGTCAACCCCACCAGTGAATTCCTTAGGCTTCAGCTTCATGAACTTCTCTAGCAGTCTGATCCGCCGATCAGTAGGGTTCTCCACAACAGTGGGAGCAGGTATAGGCATAGGCTGAGGTACAGCCATCTGAGGTCCTGCTGCACCAACAGCTCCACTAGCCTCGACCCCACTAGTGCTCACCTCCTGAGGTATTATTTGAGGTGATTGTCGAGCAACAGCCTCAACCTGCTGCACCAACGCCTGTATTTGTGCTGTCTGGGCACCCCGGACCACCAACCCCGCGTAGGCATCTCCAACCACTCCTCAACTCCCTTGAGGTGGTTGAGACCCTACGAGCTTTATCTCAAACAACGACATAATATCAAAAGGTACTAAACAAAACTACCAACCGTATCAATCATCCAAGACAAGAGATAATCCATAAAAATGAACCATAAATAAAATCATAATCCCTACAGTCCATCAAAATTGACATACACATAAAGTCCAAAATTATGGGTACAAAAAAAAATCGTCATATGCCCACATGGTCTATCTAACAAGTCTCAACTCACCCATACTACAATGTGGTAAGTGTTATAATTACATAATCCAAAATATAATACTTCATAATTTAAAACACAGTTCAATCAAAATTCCTCTCAACTCACATCGAGGCCTTGGATTCTCTCGCAGGCAAGGCCCTCAAGATATGACTACTCCTTTGCCCTTATTCAGGGCAGAAGGACCTGAAAGAGGAAAATAAGGGTGAGCCAACGGTGCCCAGTGAATAAAATTCAAATATGCTATCAATACTCATCAATAAATATCATGTATGCATGTCAATGTGTAGCATGATTAAAAGCTCATAACATATAAATATCAAGCATTTATAATAAGTTTGATGCAAGTAAAAGCTTATCAATTTAGATCCACATTCCACATGCATTGGGGTTACTAGTGCACGTCTATTTCACCGTACCGTTCTCATCCCCAATCATGTTAATTTGGGGTTACTAGTGCACGTCTATTTCACCGTACCGTTCTCATCCCCAAATATTTTCTTTTTAAAACCCTCCTATGACAAGGTTAAGTCCCCCTATTAGCCAGATAGATGGGCCCAACCAAAGTCATAAGGTTTTCTCAAATTAATGCATCATTCAAAACATTAGGACACATTCATGGTTTCAACATACAATATATATAAGTGATATGATGACATAAAAGATATAATCATAAATGAAGTCTACTCACAACCAAGCCTCGCGAGAGTATCTAACCACACACGGACACCAAACCGAATCAATCCAATCAAGGTCCTGAAACATTCATTAATATCCAACCATACATCAATTTCTATGCTCAATCACATAGACATTATACATCAACCCTAAATCAGCCCACATATAGACAATAGGCCTAAATCCCATCTAATCCCACCATTCAACTCAAATCACATGACTTAGGCCATTAATGCATAGTTCTCATTCATAAACTATTCTATTAATCAAAAATACTGATTTTCAATTCCTTAGGCATAAACATGCTCAAATTGGGCCATTTGATCACAAGTAGGCATAACTCATGATATGGTCACAACCACCAAATCAGTAGCATAATCAACCGTAATCATGCTTAATTAAACATAAGTTGCATCAATTCAATGATTCTAGGCCAAAAGCATCAAAAGCCCTAAAATATGAAATTTTCCATACTTAGGTCATATTGTCGATTTACACTAGGTCACCATGTTCAGCCATGTATATCACTGATTTTGCATCATCAACAATGGCAACTAGGTCAACATAGTTGACATGCAAGCTATTTGGAAAGGTCTAAGTGCATATTCTAAATTTAGGTCTAATACGAGCAACCCTACAAATTCTTCATTTAATATTCTGTTCAGATGTATCAATATACCAACCGAAATATTTAATCACAAAACCAACCGTACAGATTGAAGTATGTTAAGAAACAAACCTTCTGTCCAAAATTCATCTCAATCCAACGGTGGATCGACAAGATAAATCTCTTTGATGAACAAGTCTCTAATCAGACAATTTCTCCTTTCCTGCTGCGAATACTCTAACTCAGATGACTATATCACACAAAATACTTAAACCATAAACATCTCCACCGTTCATAATGCAAACAGATTAGTTGTAAACTACATTCCCAAATATAATATCCATCCAATGGTAGATTTAGGAGATCTACTAGTCTGTTCTAAACTGCGCGAGAAATCCAGACTTTCCGACCAGCATTGTTTGAGAGGTTATATCTCTCAGAAGAAAACTCCAATCAAGATCTCCACCGACCCGAATTAATAACCATAAGATAAGAACTTGCTGGCAAAGTTTGAGCTCAATCTGACCATATAGGACCAAGATCAAGCTCTTTGATGAAAATGTTGCTGAGACTTTCCTCAAAGCAACTCCCTCCTTCTTTCTCTTCTTCTTTCCTTTCTCTTCTTTTTTCCTTTCTCTCCACTCATCTCACCTTCTAGGACTTCTTTGGGGAAGAGAAGTAGGGAATGGGACACTTGTCCACTCTCATGCACCAACCTTAACATGTCTTGGAGAGGAGAAATGGGGCATGGGACACTTGTCCATTTTCATGCACCAACTTGACATGTATTGGAGAAGAGAAATGGGGCATTTGACACTTGTCCATTCTCATGCACCAACTTGACATGTGTTGGTCTCATGCACCAACTTGACATGTGTTGGAGAAGAGAAATGGAGCATGGGACACTTGTCCGTTTTCATGCACCAACTTGACCTGTATTGGAGAAGAGAAATGGGGCATGGGACACTTGTCCATTCTCATGCACCAACTTGACATGTGTTGGTCTCATGCACCGACTTGACATGTGTTGGAGAAAAAAAATGGGGCATGGGACACTTTTCCATTCTCATGCACCAACTTGACATGTGTTGGTCTCATGCACCAACTTGACATGTGTTGGAGAAAAGAAATGGGGCATGGGACACTTGTCCATTCTCATGCGCCAATTTGACATGTGTTGGTCTCATACTACCCATATCAACCACATGTACTTTAACCAATCTCATGCTTCCACGTATTTTAAATGTCCAATCCATTTAATACACTAAATTTTCATTCTCATTTATCCTTTTATTCAATCAATCCTAACCCATATCAATTCATGGTTTAATGGGCCCATGAATAAATAATAACATATGAATTATACTTTAATTTAACATGACCCATATACAATTTATAATGCATATATTTATATACATTATCAAGCATCAAATATACAAACATTAAACAACCGTCAAACAAACACCAAACATATCAAGGCAACACATAGAGTTTGAGCAAAATGCAATTGGGTTATGGGCTAGATGAAATAATTTTTGGGGCGTCACATTGTAACTAGAAGAGTTCAAAAACTCAAGAACAAGTAGATTCTACTAGCTAGGATCAAATGAAAGTTTCATGATAATGAAAACCAAACTTGGGAGCGCGAGAATCAAATGCTGGAACAGTTTTCAGATTTGTTCACCACTTGAGGTATATTTCTTAATTTTAAATTTCGAAGACGAAATCCCTTAAGTTGGGGAGATTGTAACACCCCGTATCTATAAGTCAAACTTGTACGTTAACTAGTACGGTTTGTCAGACATATTTGTACGCGAATACAAATGTACATGGCCTTAGAATAGGGTGAATGTGTGTTTATTAGGGTGGTAGGTGTACTCAGACCTTAAACATAGCACTTAGAACCCAACACTTAGTGAAATTTTCACCTAGAGCTTTGAGAAGCATTCTCCTTAAAGGAGTAGCGTGCTTTTGGGAAGGAAGAAGCGTGCTCCTTACGGGATTCCAGCAAAAGTTGGTTTTCTGGGTAGCAAAAAGCGCGCTCCCTAAGGGGAGAAGCACGCTTCTTGGCGGGCCAGACAATTTTTTAAAAAGTGGTCGGTGAGGCGGTTTGTGCATATTTTAACGCAATTGCTCAACCTTTCTAACTCATTTGAGCTTGCTGAAGACAAAGGAAAGAGAGGAAACGAAAAGGGAAGCTTGGGGGGATGAAATCCTAGGTAAGGAAGTCCTAATCTAGCTAAAAACTTTATTTGAATTCCTCTCGTCAAGTTACACAACCTATGTGAAAATTGTGTATTTTTCTCGGTTAGATTCAAAGCTTGGAAATGTGGGTTTGAGCTGGAGATTGTGTGAATTGCTGGAAGAAACCTTAGGTAAGTGATTCCTTGTTGA
The DNA here is from genome assembly GCA_035771175.1 of Paratinospora sagittata. Classification (NCBI taxonomy): domain Eukaryota; kingdom Viridiplantae; phylum Streptophyta; class Magnoliopsida; order Ranunculales; family Menispermaceae; genus Paratinospora; species Paratinospora sagittata. The sequence continues at coordinate 19,865,188 of CM069611.1, read as the reverse complement.
ATTGTGAGATAATTAATGGTAAAATTCATGTTTTTCCATGGTTGAAAAGATGGGTTTCCAACCCAACCGTGATGAAACAGCTAAAGGTTTGGGGATAGTTTTAAGGGCGGATTAAGTTGTGTTTAGATGTGATTTTGATTGTAAATTGATTGTGTGCAGAGCTTTGTGGATGGAATTGTTGATTTGGTAATTGGACAACAAGTGCAATTGAGGTGCTTGTGCTGTAAAAAGTGTGCAAGTGAGTTGTTTGAGCTGTAAAGTGTAAAGAAGAGTGGTGTAAGGTTGTACGCCATCGTTTGTGAGTATTTCTATCTATGGTCTTATGTGTGGCATATGATTTAAATAAACCTTGTCTTATGAAATGAAAGCATGAATGATTGCATTGTGTATTGAATGTTAAATTGTATTTTTAAATATCGAACATGCTTAGGCTTATTAAAGTAAGAAATGTATGAGATCAATTCCTTTGAGGGTAAATTTGTAAGAAAGTGACTTATGGGTCAGGCCCTTGGAATGATCTGAGATGATAGTCAGATGAGGCAGATGTTCCTCAAATATGCATTAAGAGGAATGATGCGCTCATGTACCGGGATTGTGAGGATTTGTTATTTACTTTATGCATTGTATGTTATGTATAGAGTGGCGCAAAAATTGTATTTCAATCATGTATGAATATTTGCATTTGTTGCATATCGGGTTTATGATGTTTAAATGTCATGTTTTGATTATAAATGCATTTGTATTGCCACTGATAGATTATTCATTGAGCATGTTGTAACTCACCTCAAATTTCCTCTCATTACAGGTAGTAATTAAAAGGATAAGGGCAAAGCTACAGAGGGCTTAGTTGTACTTGTCGTTTCTCTTTTCTGGATGTATGTATGAGTTGGAAACTTTAGGTTATGTTTCATATTTTGGATATATATATATAACACTAAACTATGTATAAAACCGTTAGTGAGTTTTATACAAGTGGAAATTGATACATACGATGATATAGAAAAGGTATATGTGAGATCTTAATCTTGATATCATGTATGTATGGGTCGATGTATTTATGGATGTTAAATGATTTTGATTTATGTGTTTGAAATTGTGGATGTCGTGAGGAGATTATCATATTTTGTGGAACCTCGTATTTATGCAGAGGTTCTGGCAAAAAAAAATTAGCGAATTTTGTGTTATTTCTTAAGGAAAAGGCTGACAGGGTATATCATATACGTCTATATAAGGCGTATATGGTATTCTGTGCCTGTCGTGACATCACCCTACGGATGAGGTCGCGACACGTATCACATTCGCATTCCTCTAATTTCATACCCAATTTAAGGTTTGATCAATATTCAATACTCTTTTTTCCTTTAACTAATAACTATTGTATTTCTTTGTTTGGTACTATGAAATTTTATATTTTCAAATTCTTACTCTTCTTTTTTGGTTGCTGAGAAAAAATTGATAGTTTGAAAGAATTTAAAAAATTAAAAAGTTATATTTGCCCATAAAAGTTTTTTGGTTCATCTAATCTTGATAGATCATAGACACATAGATGACTATAATTTTATGTTACTTGTATTACCAAGTTTTTTCATTTAGTTTTTATGTGCCTAGGTTGGGTGTATTGGGCTGGTCTAATGACCTGGGTTAGTTTTGACACTTTTAAACTAAGTTTTGTCTGGTTAGTCATGTTTGTAATTATTAAATTACTTATGCCTATAAAAAAATTATCCATCTTTTATATATAAAAGTTGTTGATAATTACTTTTTCAGTTATAAACATTTTATATGTTTTCGCTTCGCCCCCCAAGATCGTCTAGATCCCCCTACTCCAAGATCGTCTAGATCCCCCTACTGCTTATATGAATGTAATACAACAAGGGTGGTTCTCAATGTAAGTAAGTCGAAAGGAGTATATTTAGTTGATACATTTAGAAGCTCCTTATAACAAATACAAAAGGTTAAAAAAAGTAGAATAGGGTTTCAAGACTCCAGCGGAAAAGCCGCATTCGTGGTGTATTGTCAAAGATATCTTTGAATATGTATTTTGAATCATTTTAGCACTCCTAAATAATTCAAAACCAAACTTAAGCTATGATTTGTTACTTATTTAAGTTTTGAATGTTGATGTGTTACTTATTTAAGGTTTTTATCATCTAATCAATGTCACAAAGAACAATACTAAAAATATATAATTCAAAACTCAAGATAGAAACTCAAATATTTCATCTCATTGAATCACATGGAGATGTGCATGTAATACTTATCTCAATGTGTACAAATACATGTCGTTGCGATCTAATTGGAAGAGACGATCGAATTTCTTGAGTTTCAAATGGCATACCACAAAACATGGCATTCTACCTTCAGCTTCATTTTTAGTTTTCTTTTTTAAATTTACAGCATTATTACTATACATTATTTATTATACAATTCATATCTCAGTCCATCCATTTACGAGAAAAGCAATTCAATAATAATAATAATAATAATAATAATAATAATGAAACATGAGGGGAGGAATCAGAGCAGGGGTTCTCCTCAAGTCCGACAAAATTGCCATTATTTACACTACACACACTACCGTCAGACCTTTCTCACCACCACCATTACCACCTGACAGACACACACACACATCTCCTCCCCTTCAGTCTTCACGACCCTCGCCGTCCGTCGTCCGTGATATCCACCCGCTCACTCTCTCTCAGCACCCTAAGCAACTGCGCCCCTTTCCTCCTCCCTCTCGCACTACACTCTCCCTGCAACGCCAGCACCACCGCTCTCGCCACCTCCTCCGCCGGCTCCACCTCCTCCCTCCCACCACCGAACACCACCGACAACGCACTTATCGCACATTCCTTCCCTCTCGCCTCCGTCTTCCCCATAACCTCCACCAGCATCGGCACCGCCAACGCATGCGCTCGCAGCTCCGCCGCCCCCTCCGCCACCGTGCACAACAACTCCAACGCCGCCAACGCCCTCTCCACCGCCGCACCTTCCAGCTCCGCCAGCGCCTCCACCACCTGCCCCACCGCTCCAGCCTCCACCGCCACCTGCCGGTTCGCCTCCGCCAAGCACAGCGCTAACAGAACCTTCGTCGCCGCTTTCGCTCCTGCCGTGTCTTTCAGAAGACCGACGATCTCACCCATCACCGCCCGCGGGCACTCCGGGTACTCTACGCCGTCGGCTGGCGGGTTTGGCACGAGGGAGCTTTCGAGGAGGTGGAGAGCTGAGAGCCGACGGGACCCGTCGGAGCCGGTGGAGAGATGGAGCTCTGCCACGTGAAAGAGCTCGGCGAGGTTGGTGGTGGTGGTGGAGAGAACGGCTTGTTGTGTCGTTGTTAGGGGTGGTGGGTCGGGTTTGGGTTTGGGTTTGCGTTCGGGTTCGGGTTCGCGTGGGTGGAAGATGGGGGATTTGGGTAAGGGGAAACGCCATTGGGTGAAGCTTTGGGAGGTTGAGGAGGAAGAGGAAGAGGATTCGGGTTGGGTTTTGGAGAGCTGCGGTGGTGGCGGCGGCGGCGGCGGCGGCGGTGGTGTTGGTGGAGCGGTGGTGGACGGAGGTGGGAGGGTGGGGGGTTGAGTGTGAGTGGGGCTTAGAACGGATTGAGTGCAGTAGCTGAAGATGCCGCAAGAGAAGAGGGGACGAGGTTTGAGCTTTGGAGGGTGTTGTGTTTTCATGGCGGAAATGATGAAGGTGATGGATCGATTGATGATGAGGAAGTGAGAAGAAATGGAAAAGTTGCTGCAGTTTTTGTAGGGTCTGGCACACAATTCATGGCTTCTGTTCTTTTATTTTTTTTGGAATGTGAAAACTGTAATTAAAGGACGATGGAAGTGTGCAGTATACTACTGGAATACAACACACGCGTTGAACAGTGAAGCGAGGAGAAATCGGACTGCTGTTGAGGCCCACACACCCCTAGCTTATTAGGTGATTTCGTACTGATCGATTAGCTCTTTTGGACAATTCATCAAACAACTCAGCTGCATTATAGAAAAAAAAAAATATATATATATATATATATTTATATATATATATATATATATATATATATAAATGAAATTGTTGGGAAACCAAGTACTGTTGATCGTTTGTCCTGTTCTTTGAATATTCAGATTGAAAGCTTATCACGGAAATGGGCTATGGAAGCGAAGTGAATGTGTTGCTGATGAATTGATCTTCCATAGTCTTATTTGTGCAAGGTTTGATGTCCAGCCACATTAAGAAGTCTATTTGGAGGGGGGTTTCACGATTACCTTATAACCGCAAATAGAATTATATTTGGATGACCTTTTCTAGTTTTATATATTCATGCGCGATGTGTATATACTATATTTTAAGATGCATTATATTTCAGTCTCCATTTCTACAATACATCTTTTTAATAGATACATAAGTACTGAAATACAATACAAACATAACTAGTAAGTCCCTAGGGCCAACGTGGGGCATGAGGCCAGCAGACAAGCAGGCTAATACCAATAAGAAAAGTAATTTGTATTAGAACATGGAGAAATGCATTTGAAAAGTAATTTGGCCTTGTTAAATATGGATTGTCTTATGATTTAATTATATTTGAATAAGGAAATCATGAGTAGTTGTATTAGAATTAAAATTTTTGTTGGTCATAGTTTCTAATATTGTCGTTGAAGAGTTTATTTAAAAGAGGTACTTCATTTTTTACGGATTTATCCAAACATGTGAGTGAGATAAGAAGAAGGTAAAGCTTGTGTCAAGGAGAGGTTTGCATATCTTTGGAAGCTTTGTAAAAAAGAGAAGAATTTAAAACTTGTGTGAATGATACAGTTTGAATTTTGGTTTCATTTCTGGTATTTTCTTTTTGTTATTTTTTGATTTATTTACCAAAGTTTCAAATTTGTGTTGTTATCTAATATGGAAGTACTTGAGGTGTTTAATTTCTCTACTCATAAATTGATAATGAATAGATTGTTTTTGCCCACATTTTTTTTATTTTTTATTTTTTATTTTTCAGATTTTGAGGTTTTTAATATATATTTTTGAGTTGTGAATGTTTATTTTTACTGTTTTTTTTTTTTATTGAATCTATGAGATTAGTAGGTTTTGGGTATTTTTTTCAACTATAAAAACACATGTTAATATATCCATATGCTCTCATCTGCCTAAACACCATTACCATCTAGGGTTATAGAAGAGCCACTATTCGGGCCACTTCTCCGTAACGGAGTCTTGGTGGTTTTGCAATCCACATAGACTCTTTGCATCACCTGGTTTTGAGTTTTTAATGACATGGGTTTCCTCCCACTCACTATTTTGTTCACTTTTAGGGTGTGTTTTGGCGTGCGGGATTATTTTTATGTTTGGCTACTAATTTGATAGGATTAAAAATAATCTTATTCATCCTCTTTATCCCATAGCAGCGGGATTATTTAGATTATTTAGGTCGAGATTATTTTAACCCGCCTTTTCTTCTTCTTCTTCTTCTTCTTCTTGCATCTTTCTTTTTTGACAAAAAAAAAATCAAAACATAGTTGGTTTTGCAAAACCAAGATTTTTTTTTTAAGGTTTAATATAATTTTACAGAAAAAGTTTTAAAAAAGTATTTAATTACTTTTTATTCTAATATCAAATATAGGATTACTCTATTTTTAATTCTATTATATTCTATCCAATCCAATTCAATCTAATAAAAGTAATTCTATTATATTTCACGCACCAAACGAGCCCTTAGTCTTATCTATGGGTGGCAATTCGTGTTGTCGCGTAATCGGTCATGTCGTAATCGTGTATAATAAAATATATTATAAACTCAAATACGACACATTTAAATAACGTATCATTATATGTAAATTCAAACCCGACACGTTTAATAAACGAGTTAAACAGGTTAATCTGTTTATAACCTTTAAAGCTTAAACAAGTTTATTCTAACATATTTATCATGCATAAATTTTAAATTAACATATAAATAACAAATTTAAAATCATAATTATACAACGATATAGTAAAAACTAAATAAAATATTATAAAATTAGAGTCTCAACAATGACATAAATTATTAAAAAGTCTTCATACATAACATAAGTCTCAACATAAAATATAATCGTGTTAAACAGGTCAATTTTAAATTTAACAGATTTACCTGATTTTGACTTTAAATTTAATCGTATCTAATTGAGTTTGGCCTATCAAAACCTGCACCTGTTTATGTAAAACCCAAATCCATTCATTTTGTATCATTTCGGGTCGTATTATCGTGACATGACTTATATTATCACCCTTAATCTTATCTTCTTCATCAGTCTCAATCTTTTCAGCAGTTCTTCTAGTTTTCTTCCTATCTAAGCCTAGTTTCTGTTGACTATTATTATATAGAATATTTCCGCAATTTCCATTGGTGCATGCATCTTTAAATATTATGTTGAAACGTTGAGATGTCCCAACAAGTGTAATAATTAGCTTAAAGATAAATATGCTTTCAATCACAAATTGCTCCACATATATATAAATGTAAGAAGAAAAGACAAGGACGAGTAAATCATAGAAATAGGGTACTTTAGTCCATGAGTTTGAGTTAATGTTGGTAAAGTTCCATTATTGAAGCCTTCTCCAATTACAAAATTGTCTTACCATCTTCGTACTAATCCAATTGGTACTGAAAAATAAATTGGTGGTAGTCAGTTGTATTACTGAAGGCCGAGCATGATCTCTTTCTTTCTTTCTTTCTTTCTTTCTTTCTTTTTTTTCTTCTTCTTCTTCTTCTTCTTCTTCTTCTTCTTCTTCATCTGTATAGACATTAGTTGTTAAAGTTAGTACTTATTAGGCAAATGAGACTTTATTCTAAAGGAGGGCTTTTCTTTTGTATCCACAAAAAATACTCTCTTTACCCACCTTAAAAAATTATTAATATGTTATTTAAAATAAAATAGGGGCAATTTCAATAAAACATTGTAATTAATTACCAATTTAAGCCTAAGAAAGTGGAGGGATTTTAGGAGCAATGGGAAAACTTAAATTACTCAATTACCCATTACTTCACTACATATTTTAAAATTAAAAACAACAATATGGACAAATTTGGAACAATAGACAGTTTCGTATTATATATTGTATTGACATTGTTATTGATATATGTATACACACATTAGTAAAAGTGCACATGTCGTTACATGGGTATAAATTGATTTTGATCAGCTATGTGTAAAATATATATTGTGTTGAATAATAAATAAATCCATGCTTAGAAAAGTGTGGGCCCTCGCTGAGGTCTAAATATAAGCCGTGAAAATTCAGAAAATAGCGCACCCCTCACCTCGGGCTTCTGAGGTGACCTACTTGAGCACCTGTGTCAGCAAGCGTCAGGGGCCAACTCTACAAGACTAAGTCATGTATTTTTTGGGACCACTTCCTCGTCGGCCCTTTTGTGAAGATCAGACCCCTACTATAAATATGTCTACACTATTCACTAAATTTTTACTTTTAAGTCTTACGCAAGCACTATCCTTAAAATACTGCTTTTGACTTTAACTTAGACATTGGAAGGTCTTATGTCGGTACCACACCGGTGCTCCTAACACTGGCTTTGTTTCTCACTTTTTTCAGGGAGATACCTCGGTGCCACCTTATTACCGTCTGGAGGAGTGTTGCATATTTGGTCGATCAGGTGGGAGCCTTTCAACCCTAACATCGAGGTCATCGTGTCAGAAGCTCAGCCCAAGCTCTTCGCCTGATTAGTTCTTCTTCTCGTCTCTCCTATTTCTATTTTCATTTATATTTCTCCTAAAAATATTGGTATTGAACAAATCTTGCATCACCATATTGTATTGGCATTTGATATTGATATATATATACACGTGCGAGCATACACATAGATGAGAAGTGGAGAAAGAAAATAAGGGCAGAAAGATATAAGAAGTGGAGAAAGAAAATAAGGGGGGAAAGAGATGAGATGTGGGGACCTACAGTTTCAAGTTCATGTTCAACAAATCTCCCTATAAAATAGAATTAACTTACAGATGATGAAATTGAGCTTATTAACTAATATTGTTAAAGTTAGAATTAACATGGTAAAAGACATTGAGGGGCATTATTGAGGTTATTCATAAGTCGTAAAAAAGGTATTTATCCTCTGTTGGTTTTGCTAATTCGATTAAGTTTCATATTGTTCTCTGTTCTGTTTCAAGAAAAGAAATGTTTTCTCATCTGTTTTATATTATTTTATTTGTGCAATTAATTCTAAGTGAGTGTTTTAATCTTTAAGGATTAATAACTAACTTATTATACAACCACTTAATATAATATTTTTGTTAGAGGTTTTATCTTCAAACAGTAGATGGACTCTTCATCTTAATATATCCCCTTCCAAACTCTTTTTTAAATACAATCAATGAAATCCTTTAATGCATGCACACTCTTGGCCTCTTCATCTTCATCTTCCTCCAGTCTTGTAAACGGTACCCGTGAAATAGAATATGTATGTCTCGGTCATGTAGATGAAGCTACTGTAGTCAAGCCTAACATAGTTCCCTTCAATAAAGGGTTTTGTTTTCTTTCCACGAATCTCTAGTCTTAGTTAATGAAGATTCTCTCTTAGAACATTAGAGGATGCGAGTCTCCTAAAACATGGAGGCTAATTAAAACGATGATTAGCAGGAGGACAAACAGGAGGACAAAACCCGATATGATTATATTACATGAGAACGTTAGGATTTAAATGTTGTATAATATTTCGCCTTAATTACACCAGATTTTTGACAAAAAAATATTACATTAGATTAGATTAATCTCATAGATAACTAAAATAATTTATTTGGCCACCTTAATTTTTTGATGCCCATCAAATTGATTGCATGTTCATCAAGCTTTTGTGGGATAATTCATATATTTGGCCTTTACCTTCTTCACTATAAAATATTGTAAAATAAGATTTTAAGTTTCCATTGTATTATATTATGTTGGTGTGTTGTACTAAAGGAAATTTTGTAATAAGAATAAAATGAAGATTTAATTAGGTGCTTCGAAAATACAACAATCATAAACTTGGATGACGCTTGAGTAATATAAAAGTTAGCAGCATACAAAAGCAACCAAAAAGGAGGATGAGAAAGAAAAAAGGATGAACAATTAAACAGAGAACTGTTTTTAAGTGAAGAGAGAACTGTTTTTTTATTTCTCCCTTTTTGCTCTTTTCTCCTTGTTTCTTTTTTTTAAAATTTTCTTCTTATTTGAATGGAGACTTTTTATAATATATATATTTTATTTCTTTACATCTTATTTCTCATTTCTTTCTTTCTTTCTTTCTTTTTCTTTCTTCCTTCTCTGCCTCCTTCTTTGTTTTTGTACTGTAAAATACTATTCAAGCAATTAAAGGGGTTGTGTAGATAAAACCAAGCACTAATTCAAACTAACTAGTAATTTTTTTTTTCAATTAGATCCCTTGAACAATCCTTTCCCAAGTTATTTTATAATAAGTAATATATAGGAGTTTACTTGACAAAAAAAATGTAAACCAGTTTTACAACTTTCTATTAGAAAAATGGTAAATGAGAATTTGTCATTTTGAACAAAAATAACTTCATAATTTTAATAAAAGTAAATTTTCTATTTTAATAATAAAATAATTTTATTATTTTTGATATTTTATTATTTTAATGAAAATAGGATATAATTTTATTATTTTAAGTATTTCTGATAAAAATACTTTCATTCAAAAAATAAATAACAAAAATAACTTTATTATTTTTTAATAAAAATAACTTTATCATTTTTAATAAAAAATAAAATTATTATACTTAATAAAGAATAATTTTGTTACTCTTAATAAAAAATAATTAATTATTGAAAATAAAGAAAATATAGAAAAAAAAACTTAATAAAAATAAAAATAATTATAAGACATGTTAAAAAATGCGGTAAATAAAGGGCTAATGAATGTGGTAAATAAAGGATACGCTAGACAACGTACTATGTAAATAAAGCAAATATAAAAAAAATAAAAATAAAAATAAAATATTTAATGGACAAGTTAGAGAATTTGGTAAGTAGTTCTCAAGAGATAAAAGAGAAAATAAAAAGGGCATAAGATCCCTTTGCGCCAAGTGACGTTCGAAAGAGAGAGGGGGAAACGAAGAAGACCAAACGAAGAAGAAGACCAAAGGGGAGAAGAAGAGGGACGGAGAGAAAGGAAGAGAGATGGAGCAAGGGCATCCATTAAAATGGAACTCGGATTCTTCTTGATCCTCTGGCACTACGAAATCCTCATCTCTTATGAAAATCGATGGATGGCAGAAGAAGACCGAGGCAGCAGCGTTCATTTTCTTCCTTTGAATAATAGGGGTGAGCGCACGAAGGTATTTTTTCTCTTCCTTCTTTTCTAGGGCATCGGGGCCCTAAACTTTCCCCATCTTCTTTAAGAAAAGATTATGGTTGGAACCCAGAGAAGGGTGGAGATTTACAATTTCCTTTTATATAACTCATCTATTTTGATTTCAGTACAACATGGTTTGTTTAACTTTGTCGTCTTCTTTTTATTTTTTTGGTGAATAGTCTTATTTAAAGGAATTGATGTCATGATTCTCTTGTTTTGCTAGTTTTAAGTCTTGGAAAACGAATTATTTTGTTAATTCTCGAAAGATTAGAGAACGCCCAAAGTTGAATAATGAATGTGTTTTTGAATATTGGAAGATTTTCTTAGAGAGTAAGCTGGCTTTTAGTTTGTTCTATTTCATGTTCCGTTGATAATATGGTGTAGTTTGAATGTTTAAACTTGAAGATTTCTGGTTATACTCATTTAGGGAGTTATATGATGGAGTTAATTAAGTTCAATAAATGTGGTAGCCCATATGGGTTTTAGTTTTGGTAAAGCCTAACATGCATCTTGTATATTTGAAGAAATGTCTATTAGAGATGCAATCTTTTCACAATAGCGGAGTGGTGTAGGGATTGAGTTGGATGTATGTAGGTGTGGGTGGGTGTTGGTGATTAGGCCTTGGAGGTGTCTTTTGTATTGAGCATTCCTAATGCTCTCTTGGTTTGTATGATGTTTTTTGGAAACTAATATAAATCCTTTGTTTCTTCTCAAAGAAAAAGGGGGGAAAAGTTTAATTTCTCTAAGAGAGACATTTTGATAGAAATTTATTAACTCTAATTTTGTTGTGATAGTGTTGTGGGTTAAGCATAAGAGTTGAATTTTGAATATCCATATTAATGCTCAATGTGTGTTTGATGAAACTCCCCAAAGGGGTCAAATATGTTGGGTTAAACCTTGTGTGTTCTAAAGTTTTAAAAATATTAGTATGTGGTTGGTTCACCTAAATAATTTTGAAAATTCTCTTAGGATTTTAAAGCAAAGGTTTGAATGAAGTGGTAGGAATTGCATAGAGTAAAATAGACAAAAAATGAAGACTTATTGTTTATTGTTTCTTATTTGTATCACTTTTAATGTTTACTTTCTTATTGAAATTGTCATTTAAACCTTGTAGAAGAGTTGAATCTATGGTAAATGATTGAGCCAAGAGGAGGACCTTTGAAAGTCCTAGTATGAAAGATCACAATTGGGAGTTGATTAGGGGAGTCACCAAGTTTATGACTGGAAATTTGCCTTTATTCAATATTTGTGCCAATATAATAGTATTTGATACTAAATATGGAAATTAATATGCCATAGATTATTTTGACTCTTTTATTTTTATTATGGATTTTGTATTGAATGGCTTCCAATTACTTTTGGTTATATAAACCTTGATCGCGTTTTAGTTGCTCATTGACAACTTGTATTTTACGTGTTTCAATTAGATTTTCTCATTCAATATGTTTATCAAGGCATTTGGGTATCATATATCAAGGCATTTAATAGACTATGATTTTGTTTTTGTGCATTTGAATGAGTTTTGATTTGTTTCTATTAATTGAGAATAATAGAGAAGGGGAAAATTGCTTGGAGTTCAAAAGAGGGAAAAAAAAGAACAAAGAAGGAGGATGAAGAAGAAGAAATAGGAAGAAAGGAGAGAATGATAAAAGTAGGTCGATAGAGAGGGTAGGACTACAACTGAGAGAGATTAAAAAAAGGGGAAGCACTAGCGTTGGAGTGCGACTAACAAGGGGTAAATCTCAAATTTCTCATTTTTTTTTTAGATTTAGTGTTTCATACTGATTATATGTAGTTTAATAAAAGCGAAGTAGATAATTTTTCTATGAATATTTTTTGCTAAGTGTTGTTCATCAATAAAGAATATCCAGGCAGAGCAAAAGTTGAGTGATTTGGAATGTTGTAAAGGTAATTTTTGGTGGTTTACTTTTTGAACTAATCATTTAGTTAGCATTACATTCTTTGGGTAACTATAGATTGTCACACCCCGCCCGGACGAGCCTAAACCGACGGTACACTCACGGACGGGGCGCACATTTGGAACAATTACAATGGTAACAACAGAGTGCGCAGCGGAAATACGGTACACAGTACAAATCTGATTAATTCAGAATACTTTTGTACATAAAATGGTCAAGGGAATATACTGCCCAATGAATCATACAAAGGGTACAAAATGTGGGCCCCATAACCTGCACCCAGTCCACCCTAATTTCCTGTGAAAGATTTGATAATAATGGAGTGAGCTTAACGCGCTCAGTGGGTAAATAGTGCATGAGTATAACAATTAATAAAACATATTTCAATATCAAATATCTTAAATACACATGTGAGCATCATAATCAATCAATATGTATGTATGCATGACACCGTCTCGTAATGGTTTGATGAACGTACATCGCCTGAATTCACGTACAGGAACGATGCTCTGAATTCACGTACTGATGTCCTCCCCTGGTGTAGCGGGTTCTCATGTACGTCCCTCTCCAGAGAAATATAATGAATAGCGAGCAATGCTCCTAACTATTCTATGAGTCATAAACCATATACGTCCCTAGGTGGTGATATGTATGATGTCAATGCATGAACTGGTCTAGTCTTTTCTTGACATTGAGACTGACTTTGGCAACGTCTGGTGATCCTTATCAGGGTCGGTATCACGACGTGCAAGATTAGGACATTCAGTATTACTGTATAAGCTGATAGCTTTCAATAAGACCAACTAGATCAGTCCCCAGTTGAGAGGTGAGACACAAGGTCTGCTTAAATACCAATCGCCTAGAGCAGCCCGCTGCCTCCCGTTCACTATTTAAAGTTACTGAGGACAAGACCGAGTCTAGTTGAGTTAGATTGACTACAAATCCAGCATTATAACAGTGCAATACACGAATTCCAAATATACAGGCATAAGTGCGGCAGTATAAACAATATATGACATAATGCAGTGTAAATGAATAGTAGATATAATAATAATTGAATGCAAACTTTAATAAAAGTTATGAAACACGCAAACCTATGTTTCGTTTCCCACCTTTAGATAAAACTTCTTCTTTCAGATCTGGCGCTTTCCTCCGGACAGAACTTCGTTGCACCGCTTTCAGATCTAGCGCTTTCCTCCGGACAGAACTTTGTTGCACCGTACCGAGAGTCTCGGACAGAGAGTCTCAAAAACTTAGAATGCGTGGAAAGGAGAAGAAATTCACAAGTGAAGGTGATTTGGTGTGAGGAATGAGAAATGAGGAGGTTTCTTATATAGAGATTTTTGCGCCTGAACGTTTTGGCATGCGCCTGTACGTTCTGGCATGCGCCTGAACGTTCTGGCATGCCTTGCGCCTGAACGTTCTGTCATGCGCCTGAACGTTTTGTCATGCGCCAGAACGTTCAGGCGCATGCCTGATAGATTGTCTAAAATCACATTGGAGAAATGTTTTATGGGTTTATTGTTGAAATGTTTTATGGGTTTATTGTTCTTAATCATGTAGTTACTATTCTATTTAAATCCCTAGGAATTTTTTGATTTAAACAAATTTATATGACAGGGAGGAAAAGAGCTTATTTGGGTGACTAAATTTCCTTATAGAAGTTGTAAGGTAGAACATTATCTTCTTTCCTTTTTTTTTTTTTTTTCTATCTTTTTATATTACTCGATGCTTCTTATTGTATAAAAATAGCAACTTTTTTGTCAAGATCTACCTTCTACTCCATCTGTGTTAATGCCCTTGTTACTCACAATTTTGCTTTATTATTTTTTTTTATCTCACTTGATATATATGTTCAGAAGTAAATAAATTTAAAATAAATTTATTTGTATATATATATATATATATATATATATATATATATATATATATATATATCTTATTTGTCATTTATGTGTGTTTTTTTTTTTTAAGTGAAGCAATGTGAAGTTTTGAGTTCAAATTTAATATTTTTTCTTTTTGTATTTTATTTTATATATTTTTTTGTAGGTGTTATTTTTCTAATTTCATTCATTCCCTTACTTTCTTTTTTGGAGGTTCAAATGATCACAGTGTTATCAAGGCCTCGCCTAGGCCACGCTTAAGCCCTTGGACTAAGTAAACCGCCTTGGCCCCGGAGGGGGGTTCTTTGCAATTTTTTTTTTCAAGGGCGTTTATGAAATTTTGTACTTTTTTTAAAACAAAAATCCCTCGCCCTTAACACTGGAACAATCTAAACCCTAAACCCCAGCGACATGGAGCTTTCCTTCGACCATTCTCCGACTCTGGCGATAGCTTCCGGCGACATTTAGATGCCCGAAAACTTCTTTTCACCTTTTTTTCATCCGATCTACGACGTGCTTCCTCTTTTTTATTTTATATAATTTAAAATAAAATGTCAAATATAATTATAAATAAATAAATATATTTAATTTTATATGATTTTATTTATGATTTATGTATTAAAATTAAGTAATAATTATATATATAGGGGATCAATGAATAAATAAATAAATTTTTCAGAGACAATAAATATTTTATATGCCTTCTAGGCCCCTCCTAGCATAGATGAGGTATAACGCCTATCATCGCCTTTCTGTCTTGACAACACTGAATGATCATATGGATGTTATGAAAATTTAAAAAGATATTGGACACGAAAATTTGAAAAGATATTGGACACGTTGAACATGTTCAAGAAACTTAAAAATTTTGTAAACTCATTTTGTTTAACTTCTTGTACATGAAATTTTTTTATTTATTTTTTAAGTGGGTTTGTGCTTAAAGAATATTATTGTATATTTTTATGTGAAAACAAAATTTCATTATAAGTTTTATAATTTTGTGATAATTTCTATTTGTATTCAGTAGATATAACTATAGTCGAAATAGGTAAAAGAAGATCTGGATATATAAAAGCAAAATATGACAATATAATAAGACAATTAATGAAAATTTTTAATTGTCTTGATGAATTCTATGAAAACATTTTTTTCATTGTAATTCAAAATTCTTTAATGACGTTGCTCTTATATAATAAATAACGATATTTTAAAAGTGTTATTAAATGTATTTATTAATGACATTTTTTAAGTGTTCTTCTATACTAAATGATAACACTCTAAAAGTGTCATTATATGTATTTATTAATGATGTTTTAAAAGTGTTATTATATATAAAATAATAACATTTTCAAAGGGTCATTAAATGTCACACTCCATGTTGACTAAAATATCATATATTTAATGACACCTGTATATTTGACACTGCAAAATTGTCATATCGTTTTTGCAAAATTTATGAAGTGTTGTAAAAAGGCTAATGATGTATAATGTATTTTTTACATTTTTTTTATGTTTTTATTTAAGTTTTTTTTTAGAAAAGTTTTTATTTTGGTAAATTTAATTTTTTTAGTGGTAGTTCTAGATAGTTTTTAAAATTCATTTTTTATTTATTTAAGTGTATTAAAAGGTATTCAGAAGTGTCTAAAAAGAGTTTTAATAGGATTAAGAAGTTACTTTTATGTTATAGATAAGTTAAGAAACTTATTTTTAGGTGTTTTAGGTTGTTTAAAAGTTAGGGAGTTATATATATAAGGAGCTCTAGTTACGAATTTTAAGAGGCAAAGATTAATTATTTTTTCCTCGTTGAATATTTTATTCAATTAGAATTTATTTTGGTTATTTTTTGAGTATTTTTCCGTGATGAATTTACATCAGCTAATTTCTTGAAGTTTAAAACTACTTAATTTTTTTTTGAAGCAACTACTTAATTGAAGATCTCAAAAACTTCATTGAAAAAAATAAAATATAACTAACGGGTTTTAATTAATTTATATGAATTTGATATGTATATTCCCTTTTATAGCAACGATGACTTTATTTCTAAAATTATTTAATAATTTAATAAAAAAGATTTAAAATATTTCTTATAATATATGGAAAAATTTATTCATAACTTGGATTTTAAAGTGGATACGTATGTATTATTGATAAATAAAAATTTAGTCATAACTTGGATTTTTATTTTATGAAAGATATATAAAGTTTAAAGAATTAACTATTTAGGTTCGGTCGCGGGCTTAGGTCGAATATCATTGTATTGGGCTGTTGGACGGGGCTTGAAGGAGTTATCCCAACCCACCCGTTCTACGATAACGAAGAGCTGGGCGAGCCTGACATTTAAGTCGGGCTGGACGGGCCCGCTTTGGGCCAAGCGCATGGGCTGTAGCCTAAATTGCCACCCGAATACGCCTATTAAACTTCCTTACTTATAAACCATCTACCAATGGCCAGCTAAGGTTGGGCTTTTTCCTTTCAAGCAACAACTGGCAGCTATGCACACTGTTGGATTATTTTAGAATAAAGCCCCTCTGCTTATAAATACCAACGTCAACGATCTCACAACATATCTATTTTGTTTCTGGTTATTCTGTTTTCCTCTTCTCTTTTTTTTTTTTTTTTGGATTCATCTGTTTTCCTCTTCTCTATTACTCTTATTTTGGGTTTGCCAATTAGATTAAGCTCATATGGTTTTCTACTCATTTATATTGAAACCCTTTCCCAAATGCCTTCATGCTCATGGCCTCTTCACCTTCATCTTGGTTTTTAAGTGACATGAACGGACCCCTTTTAAGTGAGTTGTGTTCTAAGGGACTGCAAATCCTTAAAAAACTTGAACACACTTAACATTGACACAATAAAGACCATGGCCACATCTTGATCAAACATTGATGATGTGATTAACCCTGTTGGTTAACTGTTACATGCAAACTGCAGGCGTACGGTGTCAAGTTATAATATAGAACTGATAAGATATCGGGTTGTCGTCCTTTATGATTGACACTTACACTAAATACCGTTTCACTAACCCTAACTTTATTTAGAAAATCAAATTCGAGTGATTAAGTGAATTAATAAAACAATTAAATAACTAGAAAGTAAATTAAAGCAATGCAATAGAAATATATAGAAAATCAGAGATAGAATAGTCTAGAGGTTCGATATCACCTCACTCTCAACTATGCATATATATATTGATTATTAAATTAGTTCTTTTGTTTATAAGTGAAGAATCCTAAAGCCTCTAATTCCCTCTTTCGAGTGCCGAATTAGAACATATTAAGAAAGAACCATTTAATCATTTTCAAGATAAATGATGAAACTAGTTATGATTCCAACCTAGGAATCATTAAGTGAGTCAGACTCACTTGACTTAGTTGTTTCAATCTTGAAACACGTCAAACTTCAATTACATTGGTTAAGATGGTTTTAAACAAGTAGAAAACTTACATACCAGACAAATACATTAACCACGAGATGTTAAATATTTAGCTCATGATGGAAAGAGAGATAAAGATATTACTTACAACCTTTTACCTTTCAAAGATTCGATATTTCCATCTTTTGCCTTGGTCGCTCCATGTATCTTCATTCAAACTTTATGCAACTTGTTTCCAACTTCCAAATCCACTTTAGGTCCATCAAAACACCTTCAAAACAAATCAAATTAAGTGAGTATCATGCTTTTATAATCTCATGAGCTAATCTATAAAATTCAAACCGAAATAATGCCAAAATACCAAAATTTGACTAAACTATCAAATAACCTAATTTGTGATGAACTAACCTAATATATGAACTAAATACCATAAAACATACCTAAAACATGCTCTAAAACATATACTAAATACATACTTATCAATAACCCAACACCTTTGGATTTTCATTGAATCACATGATTCAATACAATCTATAGGTGATGGGGTGTTGTTTGTATTGTTATTAAACACCTTAATCAATTTTTGAATTAGTCTTACCAAATACATACACGCCTTCCCAAAACTAATGATATCAAACTCATGAAAAATAAGTGCATTGTAGGAAAGTAAAACATTGTATTGTGTGTGGACATTTGAAATCCTATCGAATAAAATGATCACTACTTATGTATTAACACTATTAAAAATTCAGTTAAATTATCTAACACAATAATTCTATTTTATTTATATATATAATTGAAATCACTCCTACTACCTATACAATACGATAATCATCTAATACCATAATCATATAAACTTTGATGCTTGAGTAGTATTAAAGTTAACGGCATACAAAAGCAAACAAAAGGGAGAGTGAGAAAGAAGAAAGATAGAGAAAGAACGAAAGAAGGAATAGAGTGAGGATGAAGAAGTACTAATTAAAGAGAGATTATCTCTTTTTTTCTTCTTTGTCAGCCTCCTTTTTCTTTGTTTCGGTATGGTGAAATATTACTCAAGCAAGTAAAGGGCTTATCATGCAAGACATCTATATATATATTGAGATAAAGCTATGAACTAATTCAATATTTATGAACAAATAAATATTAAATAACTATAAATAAATAATAAATTATATATTTGTGACAATATTATATTAATGCAAGTAATGGAGATAACCAAGATGAATTTAATATTTCACGAGCTCGACAACGTGAACAGATTAAACAAAGCAGATATCTGCAATGAAGGTAGTAACCAAGCTCAAGAACAGGGTTAAAGAGGCTGTGAATATATTCGTATGCCCTGTTTCACTGTTACATTGCCTTTTATAATACAAGAGCGAAAAAAAAGGGAAATAAATAACAAACTGATATGCTGACTCAGCTTCCTAACTAACTTAACATGAGTTAATTAACTTAATGACTATTAAGTTACACAACGCCCCTTTGTATAATAGTTTATTCGAGAATTACAAGATGATTACCAGGTAGTTGTTGAAGTTGGAAATGCTGATCTTGATATGGGTAAGAGGTCGTTCGGGCATGAGTTTCGCGTACTCATGTTCTCGAATTTGATTCTTACCTAGGAGGTGTTAGGTTTGCATTGCATGTTATTTAAATGGTATGCATTGTCTTGTTATGACATGATGCATTATATTAGTATGTATGTAATCTTGTTTCATCACCATGTTATCTCATGTTATTTCAAATACTTTAATGATCTTGACATGTTTTACATAAATGCACATGTATGTAGCCACTTGTAGAAGACATTCACAGAGCTTGTTGTAGCTCACACCTCATTCTTATCTTTTCAGGTTCTAATTGGAAGGGGAAAGGGAAGGCTTGACTGTGGAGCATTCCTTTTAGTATTTTATTGATATAGGGTGTTGTACATTTTTGTATTCTGATATTATGTACATGATAACACCTAACATATGTATGATTAACACATAGATGGGATGTGTATGGTTTTATATTATTTGAACTTTTGGAATTTTATACTTGGTATTTTTGGAGATGTAATATTTATTGTTGTTGATCATATTTGGATGGATGTTATATATGATCATTTGTATTTGAGATTTATGTTTAAGTTAGGCTGGCGGGACGCCGGGTGTATCACCAGAGGGTATACCCGAGGGTATACCCGAGGGTTCCGTGCCGGTCATGACGTCGCGTATATTGCGTCATGACAGTTATGGTATCAGAGACGGTGTTTTAGGTCTAAAATCCTTAAAAAGAATAAAATACTTATATGATATTATGATTGCCTTTATGGGTATGATTATGGGTAGTTATCTTAGGGGTAACTTTTTTTGGATTGTAATCCTGATTGAGTTTTTCCTTATCGTGAATTTCAAATATTTACAAAAGATGAAAGAGCAGGATCAGCCATGGACCCAGAGGAACGCCTTAGGCGTATTGAGGCAGTCTTAGAGGTCACTTAACAGCAGCAGGCCCAGATCCTTGAGTTGCTAGGCCGAACACAGGGTGTTAGGCCACCACCGCATGGTGATGTAGTAGCGGCTGCAGAGCACAGTAGTGTAGCAGCAGTAGGGGGTCAGGTAGATCAGGCAGATCGGGCAGATCATGTAGATCAGGCAGGACCAGCGGGGGTCCAACATGCTGTAGTTGGGGAGACTGAGGCTGAGAGGGCAGAGAAAGACCGTTATGAGAAGGTTATGAAAGCCTTCAAGTATCGGAATCCGGTTGAGTTTCCAGGTGGTCTTGACTTAGAGCTTGCTGAGGGATTGTTAACTCGGATGGATACCATTTCCAGTGATATGAGGGCTCTTGAGCACGATAAGGTCAACCTTGCCAAATTTAAGCTGATTGACAAGGCTAATAAGTGGTGGGAACGAGTGGAGCGTCTCGAGGGCGAGATCCAGACTTGGGCCAGATTTAAGGAGTTATTCTTTGAGGAGCTTTATCCACGGGCCGAGAGAGATCGGCATCGGATCCAGTTCCTACATCTGACCCAAGGCAACATGTCCGTGAGAGAGTACGAGCAAGAGTTCAATAGGTTGGCGTTCTTTGCTCCAGAGATGGTATCTATAGATGAGCTGAGGATGCAGAGGATACGAGATGGCTTCCGAGATCGTATTCGTCAGGGTTTGGCACTGGTTGGCGTGCAAACTTATACACAGGCTATGAGGCAGGCCGCAGAGGCCAATTCTCGGATGACGTTATCTGCTACAGTCCAGACACCCGCAACACCTACAGTTCAGACTCAGCGGGCAGGGTCAGAGAGTCAGTATTTTAGGGAATGAAGATGCCGACGTAATAAGAGGTCAATCCGTTTGTATTATGCCAATACTTTTTGAAAGTTAGTTTGTGTCAAAATGTTTTTCAAACATCTAAACTTTCGAAGTATTTTTATTGATACCTTTACGCCTTCAAAATATTTTCATATTGAGCTTATTTTCATTATATATTTGAAAATCTATTTTATTGGTATCTGCTCAAATTCTCAACACTGATTCATATTTGATATCATTCTTGTTGGAGATAGAATTTGAGAAATAGTTCAACATATACAATTGTACTTGATTTCATATCTTAAGTACTATATTGAACTATATCAGTAGTTGAGTTAACTACTGATCATTGAAGCAAAAGTTTTCATACTTATATTTTATATCTATTTTGAAAATTGTCTGTGTCTTTAATATACACCAGTCCTTTGTGTTATAAGTCAATCTTTATTCGGTATAAATTATTTTCGAAGAAGCTCTGATTTCCATATCATATCATTAATGCTTTTTGAAACTCCACTTGAGCAATACCGAACATTGAAAGGTAAAAGACTATAAGTGTATGTACCGCCTGTACCTTAGGATGACGCCATTTTGACCAGTAGAGAACCCGTATACATGTACGTTCGAGTGCCTTTTCATGAAGTTTTGGAATGATCGGAGACCCGTTCGACGTTGAAACGAGTCGAAAACGATGTTTTGGATCAGTGGAGCTCGCTCCATGGAGGAAGAAATTTTTGTCACCGATTACATCAACAGCTTCATCTCCTACATCCGTGGTCTGATTGAGTTGAAATTTTTTCCACTTATTCTTCTCTGATAGGTCTTTATTATGAACGGTGAAGATCTTGATCGGAGTTGTCTATTGTGAGTTATAAAGCTCCAAACACTATTTTTTAGATTTGCTGATTTTCTTGCGCAATTTTGATCAAACGATTGGATCTCACAATCACACCGTTGGATTGAGCTGAAATTTTACCAAAATGTTGGTAATTGAATCATAAAACTTTTGAACGGTTAAGCTATTAAATTGGTAAGTCTCTTGCAAAAAAATAATTATTTAAGTGAAAGTAATTGCAGCAGGAAACTGTTCTTTCTATTTATTAAGTATATTTTTAAGTTGTGGGCCCAAAATATTTCTATAAATACAACCAAACGAGATTTTTGCTCATTTGCTTGTTTTTGGACTTAGAGAAAAGGGGAGAAGGGTGGAGAGGACGAAAAGAGGAGAAAAACCTAGGGTTCCTAGTGTTCTTGGTGATTTCTACTCAAATCTCACCTAAGGTAATGGAATTTCTCATTTTTCTTCCTAGATTCTCTTTGTGTATGTATGAACAAGCTTGGTTTTGACCTAGGAAAGGGTATGAAACCCAGATTTGGAGTGACCCTAGCCTAGAATGGACTGATTTTCATATCTTTTAGTTTGTTCTTGGTGAAATCAACCCTCTAAGACTTAGATATACCCTTGAGAAACATTTCCCAACAATTCCAACTCGATTTTGAAGGGGTTTGGAGTTAGGGTTTCGTGTGAAACTCATAGGAGAGACTAGTTGGCCACTGATTTGGGTTCCTTGAGTGATTTGGAACCCAATGACATCATTTTCCCCAATTTCTAGCAAGAAATTGGTAGATTTAGAGATTTTGATATTTGCTCGATTCATCGACTTAGAGTTATAATCGTGTCTTGCCCTTCAATTATGTTGACCTAGGGACCATTGTTGAGGAAACCATGTTGCAAGATCAGTGTTTGGCGTTGTCGAGCATGGTGGTGTAGTGTAAAAATGGCCTAGGGTTCAATTTCAGGATTTTTGCCCAAATTAGGGCTTTTGCCCCAAATCAAGTCAAATGATAAAATTGACTTGGGGATTGTTTAATTGGACCTAAATGGAGTAGAACCATGGGTTTAGAATGTTTAAACCTATGATAATTTAGCATGTCTTAGTTCAATTTGGCCTTATATCATGTATTGCAAAATTGAGGATTTTGACCAAGATATAATCAATTGATGAAATTGACTTGATAAATAGTCAACTTAACCCTTAATATGATTGAATATTTTGCATTATAGTGGTTGTGATCAAGGGGATCCACCTATGACATTCAATTTGGGTTATGTGTAGTTTGATTTGATGTTAATTAGTCAAATTGAACAATAGAGATTAGGCTCATGGGTTAGCCATTCTAGAATCATTAGTTAACTTTGAAATTGGGATTTAACATGGTTATTAGCATATTTTGGCTGATTTTAATATTGTATGAACCATGTATATATTGTAGGGATTCTAATTGATTTGAGTAACCCACGTGGGCTAGTTGGAAGTCTATGTACGTGAGGTGATTGGTGATCGTATTAGTACTTGATTTTGGATTGAAAATTAGATTATCTAGGCTTAGCCAATCGAGGGTGAGTGTTCTTTAATTTGTTGGTTTTCATATACGTGGCATTGCATTATATAACTTGTTTCAAATTGATATATATATATATATATGGATATGGCATATGCATGTTTTAATTTATTCATGAAATGAAATTTGAGCATATTCCATTGGGTTACATTTGGGTAGAGTCTGCTAGCTTGATTTTCTTTTGGAAGTCTTGTAAGTCTAGAGACATCCCCAGTGTGGACCTGGCAGGGGGTTTCAAGGGTAGGCGCAATCGTTTTTCAGTTAGGCCTGGTATAGGGTTTCGAAAGAATTGTAAATCGGTAACGTGCTCTTGGAATTCTTATTAGAATACGAATAAGAGGTGGTTCGGGCATGGGTTTCACCTTTCTTTTGCTTAATGCCTAGCAAACTGTTCACAAGCTTTTCCCTTTCCTTCTTTCCAGCAAAGTGGTTCATGAACTTGTGAGCTAAGTGCCCAAAAGAACATATAGAACCGGTTTTGAGTTTCCGGTACCACTTCCGAGCAGGACCGCCAAAAGTGATCTGGAAGCCCTTGCAAGTAGTGGCGTCGTCGTAGCCCTTAAATTCCATCTAGGACTTGTAGTTCTCAATGTGCTCTCTAGGGTCTACCTCCCCTTTGTACGCCTTGACATTTACGGTCTTGACATTCTTTGGAAGTCGTGTCTCGAGTATATCCTCAATAAAAGGAGATGGGAGTTTCTTATACTTGTGGTAGTGCCGAGGTACAGACCTAGTAGTTTCAGAGCGTTCTGATCCGTACGGCCTTCTCGGTACCGATATCTTTGAACCAAACTTTCCTGCCACAGCTCATTTTTCAGATACCGACCTGTGTGAGGCTGGTTTCGTCTATCTCTAAAAAGCCGACCTGATCCGGGAGGAAACCGAGCTGCGAATTTTCTTGGTGTTCAGCGAGTGACGCAAGTCTTTAGCAGATAAAGACTTACGATTATGAGGGAGTTTTTCTGGTACTGACCTCTTCTTCGAGGTCACACTTCGCCACTTACTCTCCTCCCCCATCTAGGGTCGAAGGCTAAGACATGGTAGGCGACTATGAAGTGGTTGTAAGGGGAGTACTTCCCTCAACATCCTTTGCTGCTCCAAGACATTTTGAGTCATTTTTTCAAGGTTCTTCTCTATAGCAGTCAATCTCGATTTCTGAGCAGAATTCTTTGACTGCTTTTTCGGTGGTCTCCCCCTTTGTTTTTGGGGTGCTGCCAGCGTGGCGGCGGGCTCCACCTCAACTGGTATTTCTGCCTCCTACTCATGACGACAAAACTGTTTTTGACTTGCAATGTCAATCCCCACATACGACACCAAATGTTGGTGCAAGATTTGACCAACACCAGTAGACGATGAGGCGAAGAGAAGATGCTGATCTGGAACTTGTCGGAGTGCTGGAGAAATCGTCGGAAGTTGATTATCTGAGAGAGGGAAAACAAGATGTGGTGTCGGCCAAAGACCCTCCGATGCCTAAGTTAGTTCAGAACTGCGTAATACTGAACTCAGTCGAGAATTGCTTAGAGTTGCTTACCTCCCCCTTAGAGGTTATTGTCTTTTTATAGAGAGGGTTTGGGGTCTTTGGCCTAGTCGTAATGCTGTTGTAGAATTAGGAGTCCAACTTGTGCTGGAAGAACATATCTGATCCCTGGTAGGATTTGGTCCAATCCTTATAGGGTTAGAATGACTTATCAGCCTTTTAGTCTAATTCGTAGAGTATCTGGCCTTATCAGAATCGAATTATGAGTAAATCTCGAACTTATCGGAATAGATTACTCCCTACCCCTGTCTGATCGGGCATTTCGTCGTCATCCGCTCTAGAGTCGGAGATCCTTACAGGTCAGCGATCTGTAGACTTTCGTCCTAGCTGCTTGATACTGAAGATACGGTCTGTAATAAGATCGGTAGCTAGTGATCGGTAATCATTATCATGCATGTCGACCAGATATTGTAGACCTATCGTCGCAGACCTGTCATCCATCGTGACTGTGACATCCACCTGGTCGGTAGGACCGACCACGGGCTCGGGCTGTGTGCCCGGTTGGGCAAATCCGTATCCAATGTCCATAACAGGTCGGTATATCTACCTGATACGTGTTATATTTGACATGTCTTATGCTTGGTATATGGTCTAACAATTTTATTTTTCATTATCCTAATACCTCCCTTATATGGAAGTAGCACTGTACTTGTTTCTCACATTCACATACAGTTCCTTATTTTATATTTAAGGAGCCTTTTAATATATGAACCAATGAAATATATAGGATAATAATAAAAATTGTAAGTAAGACTTCGTTTTTTTTTCCTTTTTTTTAAATGAAATAATACACCGTTTGGTACAAAATTATATTCACGTTGCTCGATTATCGTTCGTATAATTAATATTCATATATAATTTATTATTGTAAATTTAAGAATCATTTTCAATATATAAAATTTAAGTAATGAGAGTAATACGACTATTAAACTTCCTTACTTATAAGCTAGCTAAGATTGAGGCTTTTTTATTTCAAGCAACAACTGACAGCTATGCACACCGTTAGATTATTTTAGAATATAGCCCCGGGGCTTATAAATACCAATGTCCCTCCTCTGTTACTCTTCTTTTGGTTTGCCAATTGGATTTGTAGTCTCATTGTGTTCTAAGGGACTACAAATCGACAAAGCCATCGTTCATATTGTTCTCTATTCCGTTTCAGGAAAAGAAATGTTTTCTAATCATCTGTTTTATATTATTTCATTTGTGCCTTTCTCTTTTAATTTTTATCTTCAAATAGTAGATGGACTCTTCATCTTCATATATCCCCTTTCCAAACTTTTTCTTACATACAATCAATGAAACCCTTTAATGCATGCACGCTCATGGCCACTTCGTCTTCATCTTCCTCCATGTCTTGTAAACGGGTGCCCGTGAAATAAAATCTATCCGTCTCAGCCATGTAGATGAAGCTACTGCAGACTGACTTTGCATAGTTCCCTCCTCCTATAAAGGGCTTTCTTTTTTGTCACGAAACTTCAATCTTAGTTTGTGAAGATTCTTTCTTGGAACATTAGGGGAGGCATGTCTCCTCAAAGAACGAAGCTAATTAAAAAACATTGATTGGGCAGGACGAAACCAAATATGATCATATTACATGAGAACGTTAGGATTTAAATGTTTTATCATATTTTGCCTATATTACATTACATTTTGGCAAAAATAAATATTGCATTAGATTAGATTAATTTCACAGATAATTACAATAATCTATTTGACTTCTTAATTTTTTTATGCCCATCATATTGATTGCATATGTTCATCAAGCTTTTGTGGCCATTGATGAATTTTTTATTTAGGAATAAACCCTGTACCACATACAATTTTGAGGTCTACCTTAGTTAGACCAGTCAATGTCTGTTTACCGAATCCAACAGGGTAGATCTTTTTTTTTTTATATTCTTGTTTTCGTTAAGAGACGTCTTTTCAAACGACGACTCTAATCCAAACATATATAATATATGTGAACACTTTTTGTTGGGGCCCATTTTCAAACATTATTGTATTTGGATTAGTTTTAAAGTCGTCTTTTCAAAAGACAATTCTTAAAGTCGTCTTCTCATAATACGACTATGAGAGGACTTTTGAAAATGCGACTTTAAGAGTTGTATTTTAAAAATGCGCCTCTTAATGAAAATGAGAATAAAAAAAAGAGATTTACCCTGTTGACTCGGTCAACGACCATTAACTGGTCCAACTAGGGTAGATCTCAAAATTGTATATAGTGCAAGGTTTATTCCTAAATAAAAAATTTATCAATGACACATTTTCAAAAAACCCTCATATGTTTGGCCTTTACTTCTTCATTATAAAATATTGTAAAATAATATTTTAAGTGTCCATTGTATTACAGTATATTGGTTTGTTGTACTAGAGAAAATTTGTAATAAGAATAAAATAAATAAATTTAATTAGGTGCTTGGATAATACAACAATCATGAACTTAATTTGATGACGCTTGAGTAATATAAGAGTTAGCGGCATACAAAAGCAAACAAAAAGGACGATGAGAAAGTAGAAAAGGTAGAGAAAGAAAGAAAGAAAGAAGAGGTGGGAGGATGAAGGAGTTAAAAGAGAACTGTCTCTTTCTTTCTCTATTTTTGTTCTTTCTATTATGTAGTTTTATATATAACAAGAGTCTCTTCTCTCCTTGTTTCTTTTCTTCAATTTTTCTTCTTATTTTAATGGCAATTTTGTTATAAATTTTTTTTCTTTCTTTTCTTTTCCTTTTTCTCTGTTTCCTTTTTCTTTGCTTTTGTATGGTGAAATATTATTCAAGCAATTAAAGGGGTTGTCTCGAAAAAGAAAAACGTCATTAAATAATATGTTTGATGACATTTAATAAAAAATGTCGTAATTAACTTTTTATGAAATTTTAATACGACACTTTATAAAAAAACATCATGTAGATTTTTTATAATGTTTTGTAAACGTCACGTAATATTTATCTACTAAGACGTTTATAAAATGTCATTGTAAGTAAAATAATGATGTTTCATAAAATGTTGTCGTACCCTTAATTAAAAGGGTAATTGATGACGTTTTATAAAAATATTGTTGTCCCCATTGTAATTGATGACGTTTTAGAAAATGTTGCCGATGTTTTAGAAAATGTTATAAAATAAATGTTATCATAGCCCAATTAAAAGGGTAATGTATTTTAAAATAAATATTTTTTTTGGAATTATATCATATATACTTATTTACATTAATTGTTTAGTAATATATAATAAAATAGTTTTTCTTTGAAATTATATAACATTATAAGTTCCCTTTTGACTATTCTTAATAAAAAAATAACTTCATTATTTCTAATAAATAAATATAACTTTCTTTCAAAGAAAATAAAAAAAAAACTTTATTATTTTTAATAAACATAATGTTTATCATTTTCAATAAAAATATTTTTTTTGTTTTCAATTAAAATAAAATTATTATTCTAATAAAAATAATTATAGTAGTTTTAATGAAACACTTTTTTATTTAATGAAACTATTTTATCATTTTATTTTTTTTATTATTTTTGATAAAAATAATTTCCTTTCAAAAATATAAATAACAAAAAAATACTTTATTTTTTCATAAAATAATTTTGTCATTTTGAACAAAAATAACTTCATAATTTTAATAAAAGAAAATTTTCTATTTTAATAATTTTTTTTTATTATTTTTGATAATTTTATTATTTTAATGAAAATAGTATATAATTTTATTATTTTAAATATTTCTGATAAAAATACTTTCATTCAAAAAATAAATAACAAAACATAAGTTTCTTACTTTTTAATAAAAATAACTTTATCATTTTTAATAAAAAATAAAATTATTATACTTAATAAAGAATAATTTTGTTAGTCTTAATAAAAGATAATTGATTATTGTTAATGTAAAGTAATTTTTATTATTTTAGAATTATTTTTATGAAAATAAAGAAAATATAGAAAAAAACTTAATAAAAATAAAAATAATTATAAGACATGTTAAAAAATGCGGTAAATAAAGGGCTAATGAATGTGGTAAATATAGGATACGCTAGACAACATAGTATGTAAATAAAGCAAATATAAAAAAAATAAATAAATAAATAAAATATCAATGGACGAGTTAGAGAATTTGGTAAGTAGTTCTAAAGAGATAAAAGAGAAAATAAAAAGGGCATAAGATCACTTTGCGCCAAGTGATGTACGAAAGAGAGAGAGGGGGAAACGAAGAAGACCAAACGAAGAAGAAGAACAAAGGGGGAGAAGAAGAGGGACGGAGAGAAAGGAAGAGAGATGGAGCAAGGGCATCCATTAAAATGGAACTCGGATTCTTCTTGATCCTCTGGCACTACGAAATCCTCATCTCTTATGAAAATCGATGGATGCAGAAGAAGACCGAGGCAGCAGCGTTCATTTTCTTCCTTTGAATAATAGGGGTGAGCGCACGAAGGTATTTTTTCTCTTCCTTCTTTTCTAGGGCATCGGGGCCCTAAACTTTCCCCATCTTCTTTAAGAAAAGATTATGGTTGGAACCCAGAGAAGGGTGGAGATTTACAATTTCCTTTTATATAACTCATCTATTTTGATTTCAGTACAACATGGTTTGTTTAACTTTGTCGTCTTATTTTTATTTTTTGGTGAATTGTCTTATTTAAAGGAATTGATGTCATGATTCTCTTGTTTTTCTAGTTTTAAGTCTTGGCAAACGAATTATTTTGTTAATTCTCGAAAGATTAGAGAACGCCCAAAGTTGAATAATAAATGTGTTTTTGAATATTGGAAGATTCTCTTAGAGAATAAGCTGGCTTTTAGTTTGTTCGATTTCATGTTCCGTTGAAAATATGGTGTAGTTTGAATGTTTAAACTTGAAGATTTCTGGTTATACTCATTTAGGGAGTTATATGATGGAGTTAATTGAGTTCAATAAATGTGGTAGCCCATATGGGTTTTAGTTTTGGTAAAGCCTAACATGCATCTTGTATATTTGAAGAAATGTCTATTAGAGATGCAATCTTTTCACAATAGCGGAGTGGTGTAGGGATTGGGTTGGATGTATGTAGGTGTGGGTGGGTGTTGGTGATTAGGCCTTGGAGGTGTCTTTTGTATTGAGCATTCCTAATGCTCTCTTGGTTTGTATGATGTTTTTTGGAAACTAATATAAATCCTTTGTTTCTTCTCAAAGAAAAAGGGGGGCAAAGTTTAATTTCTCTAAGAGAGACATTTTGATAGAAATTTATTAACTCTAATTTTGTTGTGATAGTGTTGTGGGTTAAGCATAAGAGTTGAATTTTGAATATCCATATTAATGCTCAATGTGTGTTTGATGAAACTCCCCAAAGGGGTCAAATATGTTGGGTTAAACCTAGTGTGTTCTAAAGTTTTAAAAGTATTAGTATGGGGTTGGTTCACCTAAATAATTTTGAAAATTCTCTTAGGATTTTAAAGCAAAGGTTTGAATGAAGTGGTAGGAATTGCATAGAGTAAAATAGACAAAAAATGAAGACTTATTGTTTATTGTTTCGTATTTGTATCACTTTTAATTTTTACTTTCTTATTGAAATTGTCATTTAAACCTTGTAGAAGAGTCGAATGTAAGGTAAATGATCGAGCCAAGAGGAGGACCTTTGAAAGAGTCCTAGTATGAAAGATCACAATTGGGAGTTGATTATGGGAGTCACCAAGTTTGTGAGTGGAAATTTGCCTTTATTCAATATTTGTGCCTATATAATAGTATTTGATACTAAATATGGAAATTAATATGCCATAGATTATTTTGACTCTTTTATTTTCATTATGGATTTTGTATTGAATGGCTTCCAATTACTTTTGGTCATAGAAACCTTGATTGCGTTTTAAATGCTCATTGACAACTTATATTTTACGGTTTTCAATTAGATTTTCTCATTCAATATGTTTATCAAGGCATTTGGGTATCGTGTATCAAGGCATTTAATAGACTTTGATTTTGTTTTTGTGCATTTGAATGAGTTTTGATTTGTTTCTATTAATTGAGAATAACAGAGAAGGGGAAAATTGCTTGAAGTTTAAAAGAGGGAAAAAAAAAGAACAAAGAAGGGAGGATAAAGAAGAAGAAATGAGAGAATGATAAAAGTAGGGCGATAGACAGGGTAGGACTACAAGTGAGAGAGATTAAAAAAAGGGTAATCACTAGCGTTGGAGAGGGACTAACAAGGGTAAATCTCAAATTTCTCATTTTTTTTTTAGATTTAGTGTTTCATACTGATTAGATGTAGTTTAACAAAAGCGAGGTAGATAATTTTTTCTATGAATATTTTTTGCTAGGTGATGTTCATCAATAAAGAATATCCAGGCAGAGCAAAAGTTGAGTGATTTGGAATGTTGTGAAGGTAATTTTTGGTGGTTTACTTTTTGAACTAATCATTTAGTTAGCATTACATTCTTTGGGTAAGTATAGATTGTCTAAAATCACTTTGGAGAAATGTTTTATGGGTTTATTGTTCTTACTTAATCATGTAGTTACTATTCTATTTAAATCCCTAGGAATTTTTTGATTTAAACAAATTTATATGACAAGGAGGAAAAGAGCTTATTTGGGTGACCAAATTTCCTTATAGAAGTTGTAAGGTAGAACACTATCTTCTTTCCTTTTTTTTTTTTTTTTTTCTATCTTTTTATATTACTCAATGCTTCTTATTGTATAAAAATAGCAACTTTTTTGTCGAGATCTACCTTCTACTCCATCTGTGTTAATGCCCTTGTTACTCATAATTTTGCTTTATTTAATTTTTTTTTTAATCTCACTTGATATATATGTTCAGAAGTAAATAAATTTAAAATATATTTATTTGTTTATATATATATATATATATATCTTATTTTGACATATATGTGTGTTTTTTTTTTAAGTGAAGCAATGTGAAGTTTTGAGTTCAAATTTAATATTTTTTTCTTTTTGTATTTTATTTTATATATATTTTTGTAGGTGTTATTTTTCTAATTTCATTCATACCCTTACTTTCTTTTTTGGAGGTTCAAATGATCACAGTGCTGTCAAGGCCTCACCTTGGCCACGCTTAAGCCTTTGGACTAAGTAAATCGCCTTGGCCCCGGAGGGGGGTTCTTTGCAAATTTTTTTTCAAGGGCGTCTATGAACTTTTGTTCTTTTTTTAAAACAAAAATCCCTCACCCTTAACACTGGAACAATCTAAACCCTAAACCCCAGCGACATTGAGCTTTCCCTCGACCATTCTCCGATTCTGGCAATAGCTTCCGGCGACATTCCGATGCCAAAAACTTCTTTTCACCTTTTTTTTTTTCACCTAAAAGGGTCATTATACGTATTTGTTAATGATGTTTCTAAAGTGTTCTTATATATAAAATAATAACATTTTCAAAGTGTCATTAAATGTCTCACTCCATGTTGCCTAAAATATCATATATTTAATGACGCCTGTATATTTGACACTTCAAAATTGTCATCATATGTTTTTGTAAAATTTTTGAAGTGTTGTAAAAAGGCTATTGATGTATAATGTATTTTTTACATGTTTTTTTATGTTTTTTTTTTAGAAAAGTTTTTATTTTGGTAAATTTAATTTTTTAGTGGTAGCTCTAGATAGTTCTTAAAATTCGTTTTTTATTTATTTAAGTGTATTAAAAGGTGTTCAGAAGTGTCTAAAAAGAGTTCTAATAGGATTAAGAAGTTACTTTTATGTTGTAGATAAGTTAGGAAACTTACTTTTAGGTGTTTTAGGTAGTTTAAAAGTTGTTTTAGGGGAGTTATATATATAAGGAGCTCCAATTACGAATTTTAAGAGGCAAAGATCAATTATTTTTTCTTCGTTGAATATTTTATTCAATTAGAATTTATTTTGGTTATTTTTTGAGTATTTTCGTTCTTGCTTCCGTGATAAATTTACATCAGCTAATTTCTTGAAGTTTAAAACTACTTAATTTTTTTTTGAAGCAACTACTTAATTGAAGATCTCAAAATCTTCATTGAAAAAAATAAAATATAACTAACGGGTTTTAATTAATGTATATGAATTTGATACGTATATTCCCTTTTATAGTAATGATGACTTTATTTTTAAAATTATTTAATAATTTAATAAAAAAGATTTAAAATATTTCTTATAATATATGGAAAAATTTATTCATAACTTGGATTTTAAAGTGGATATGTATGTATTATTCATAAATAAAAATTGCTATTTAAAATTTTTATTTTATGAAAGATATATAAAGTTTAAAGAATCAACTATTGAAGTCGGGTCGCGGGCCTAGCCTAAATATCATTGTATTGGGTTGTTGGGCGGGGCTGTTTGGGTAGGCGGGGCTTGAAAGAGTTATCCCAACCCACCTGCTCTATGATAATGGAGAGATGGGCGAGCCTAACATTTAAGTTGGGCTGGACGGCCGCTTCGGGCCAAGTGCATGGGCTGTAGCCCAAATTGCCACCTGAATTCGCCCATTAAACTTCCTTACGTATTAACCATCTACCAATGGCCAGCTAAGGTTGGGCTTTTTCCTTTCAAGCAACAACTGGCAGCTATGCACATTGTTGGATTATTTTAGAATAAAGCCCCTCTGCTTATAAATACCATCGTCAACGATCTCACAACATATCTATTTTGTTTGAGGTTATTCTGTTTTACTCTTCTCTTTTTTTTTTTTTTTTTTTTTGAATTCATCTGTTTTCCTCTTTTCTATTACTCTTATTTTGGGTTTGCCAATTAGATTAGGCTCATATGATTTTCTACTCATTTATATTGAAACCCTTTCCCAAATGCATACACGCTCATGACCTCTTCGCCTTCATCTTGGTTTTTAAGTGACATGAACGAACCCATTTTAAGTGAGTTGTGTTCTAAGGGACTGCAAATCCTTAAAAAACTTGAACAAACTTAACATTGACACAATAAAGACCATGGCCACATCTTGATCAAACATTGATGATGTGATTAACCCTGTTGGTTAACTGTTACATGCAAACTGCAGGCGTACAATGTCAAATTATAATATAGAACCGATGAGATATTGGGTTGTCGTCCTCTAGAATTGACACTCACACTAAATACCGTTTCACTAACCCTAACTTTATTTAGAAAATTAAATTCGAGTGATTAAGTGAATTAATAAAATAATTAAACAACTAGAAAGTAAACTAAAGCAATGCAATAGAAATATATAGAAAATCAGAGATAAAATAGTCTAGAGGTTCGATATCTCCTCACTCTCAACTATGCATATATATATTGATTATTAAATTAGTTATTTTGTTTATAAGTCAAGAATTCTAAAGTCTCTAATTCCCTCTTTCGAGTGCCGAATTAGAACATATCACCAATGCTTGATTTCAATCTCTTGATAAAAACCAAAACCCTAGCACCTCATTAGGTTTTGTAATTCTTCCTATAACTTTAAAAGATATCATAAATCTTTCGATTCTATGATAATCTTAGGTTATATTTCCCTCTATTTTTCGTCCTTTTTTTCCTCTTCATAATGCTCTATTTATAATCACGAGTCCATAAAAACAAATCGCGTTCAATTTAGAGTTGAGTTGAGAAAGTTATGATTAAAACACCAGGAATTAGAATGTTTTCAAAACTGTCTCGAACCCCGGTGCCGTGGCGCCCAGTTGCTGGATTTTTACACCCTTCTTGCTTGTGGACTTGACCAATTTTCCATCTTTTGCCTTGGTCGCTCCATGTATCTTCATTCAAACTTTATGCAACTTGTTTCCAACTTCCAAATCCACTTTAGGTCCATCAAAACACCTTCAAAACAAATCAAATTAAGTGAGTATCATGCTTTTATAATCTCATGAGCTAATCTATAAAATTCAAACCGAAATAAAGCCAAAATACCAAAATTTGACTAAACTATCAAATAACCTAATTTGTGATAAACTAACTTAATATAGGAACTAAATACCATAAAACATACCTAAAACATGCTCTAAAACATATACGAAATACCTACTTATCAATAACCCAACACCTTTGGATTTTCATTGAATCACATGATTCAATACAATCTATAGGTGATGGGGTGTTGTTTGTATTGTTATTAAACACCTTAATCAATTTTTGCATTAGTCTTACCAAATACATACACGCCTTCCCAAAACTAATGATATCAAACTCATGAAGAATAAGTGCATTATAGGAAAGTAAAACATTGTATTGTGTGTGGACATTTGAAAT
This sequence comes from Paratinospora sagittata, assembly GCA_035771175.1. Lineage (NCBI taxonomy): Eukaryota > Viridiplantae > Streptophyta > Magnoliopsida > Ranunculales > Menispermaceae > Paratinospora > Paratinospora sagittata. The sequence goes on along the minus strand of CM069611.1, from coordinate 19,830,258 downwards.
CTTATCGAATAAAATGATCACTACTTATGTATTAACACTATTAAAAATTCAGTTAAATTATCTAACACGATAATTCTATTTTATTTATATATATATAATCGAATTCACTCCTACTACCTATACAATACGATAATCATCTAATACCATAATCATATAAACTTTGATGCTTGAGTAATATTAAAGTTAGCGGCATACAAAAGCAAACAAAAGGGAGAGTGAGAAAGAATAAAGATAGAGAAAGAACGAAAGAAGGAATAGAGTGAGGATGAAGAAGTACTAATTAAAGAGAGATTATCTCTATTTTTTTTCTTCAATTGTTCTTTTAATTAATGATTTTTTTTTTCCTTTCTTTACTTCTTAATTCTCATTAATTTCTTTTTTCTTTCTTTCTCTATCTTTCCTCTTTCTCAGCCTCCTTTTTCTTTGTTTCTGTATGGTGAAATATTACTCAAGCAAGTAAAGGGCTTATCATGCAACACATCTATAAATATTGAGATAAAGCTATGAACTAATTCAATATTTATGAACAAATAAATATTAAATAACTATAAATAAATATTAAATTATATATCTGTGACAATATTATATTAATCAAGTAATGGAGATAACCAAGATGAATTTAATATTTCACGAGCTCGACAACGTGAACAGATTAAACAAAGCAGATATCTGCAATGAAGGTAGTAACCAAGCTCAAGAACAAGGTTAAAGAGGCTGTGAATATATTCGTATGCCCTGTTTCACTGTTACATTGGTATTGAGATGATGATGACGATGATCAGTTCCAAATACTCTGATGATGATTGCTCAATCTTTACTGTTGTGGCTTCATCCACTTTCATCTGAGAAATTAAAATCGAGAATAAGAAGGAGACCAAGAAGAAATGCATGAAATTAAAGAAAGAAAATTGAGGAGGAAAGGGAGATATTAGAAAGAGATGAAAGAGAATTACATGATTACTATGAGGTAGTTGATGAAGTTCTAAATGCTGATCATCATCTGATGATGATGCCTCATCTATGGCTGTCTTAGAAAGGTATTTATCTTCTGTTGGGTTTTTCAATTCGATTAAGTTCATATTGTTCTCTATTCCGTTTTAGGAAAAAAAATGTTTTCTAATCATCTGTTTTATATTATTTTATTTGTGCAATTAATTCTAACTGAGTGTTTTAATTTTCATTTGAAGTTTTATCTTCAAACAATGGATGGACTCTTCATCTTCATTTATAATCAATGAAACTGTTTAATATATATATGATGCAGGCTCATGGCCTCTTCTTCTTCGTCTTCCTCCATGTCTTGTAAATGTATAGAATCTGTCTGTCTCACACGAAACTTCAGTTAATGAAGATTCTCTTTTGAACACTAGGGGACGCAGTTCTCCTAAAAAACAGAAGCCTAATTAAAACGGTGATTGGCGGGATGAAACCAGATATGATTATATTACATGAGAACGTTAGGATTTAAATGTTGTATAATATTTTGCTTATATTACATTAGATTTTGACAAAAATAAATACTACATTAGATTAGATTAATCTCACAGATAGCTACAGTAATTTATTTGGCAGCCTTAATTTTTTGATGCCCATCAAATTGATTTCATGTTCATCAAGCTTTTGTGGGATAATTCATATATTTGGCCTTTACTTCTACACTATAAAAGATTGTAAAATAAGATTTTAAGTGTCTCGTTGTATTATATTATATTGGTATGTTGTACAACAGAAAATTTGTAATAAGAATAAAAAATAGATTTAATTAGGTGTTTGGATAATACAACAATCCTAAACTTTGATGACGCTTGAGTAATATAAAAGTTAGCAGCATATAAAAGCAAACAAAAAAGGGGATGAGAAAGAAGAAAAGAGAAAGAAGAAAAGAGAAAGAAAGAAAGAAAGAAAGAAAAAAAGGACCTTTAAAGATCCTAGATTGGAAAGTTCATAGTTTGAGAAACAAAGACATTCTATTAGTTAAAGTGTTGTGGAAGCATCATGGAGTTGAAGAAGCCACTTGGGAACCTGAAAGTGAAATGAAGGCCAAATATGCCAACTTATTTCAAAGAACACTCTATGTGACGCCCCGAAAATTATTTCATCTAGCCCATAACCCAATTGCACTTTGCCCAAACTCTATGCGTTGCCTTGATATGTTTAGTGTTTGTTTGATGGTTGTTTAATGTTTGTATAGTTACTGCTTGATAATGTATATAAATATGTGTATCATAAATTGTATATGGGTCATGTTAAATTAAATTATAATGCATATGTTATTATTTATGCATGGGCTCATTAAACCATGAATTGATATGAGTTAGGATTGATTGAATAAAAGGATAAATGAAAATGAAAATTTGGTGTATTAAATGGATTGGACATTTAAAATAAATGGAAGCATGAAATTGGTTAAAGTACATGTGGTTGGTATGGGTAGTATGAGACCAACACATGTGAAGGTTGGTGCATGAAAGTGGACAAGTGTTTCATGCCCTCAAGGAAGTGCTAGAATGAGTGGAGGGAATCAAAGAGAGAATCAAGGAGGAAAACAAGGAGAGAATCAAGGAAGTGCTAGAAAGAGGTGAGTGGAGAGAAAGGAAAGAAGAAGAGAAAGAAAAGAAGAGAAAGGAAAGAAGAAGAGAAAGAAGGAGAGAGTTGCAGGAGGAAGATCCCTGCGACGTTTTCATCAAAGAGATAGATCTTTGGAATCTATTGTCAGATTGAGCTCAAAATTTGTCAGCAAGTTCGTAACTTATGGTTATTCATTCTGGTCGGTGGAGATTTTGATCAGAGGTTTCTTCTAAGAGATCTAACCTCTCAAACAAGGCTGGTCGGAAAGTCTGGATTTCTCGCACCGTTTCGCTCAAACTTATAGATCTCCTTAATCTACGGTTGGATGGATATAAAATTTGGGTATGTCGTGTACAACTGATAGTTCTGCATTCTGAACGGTGGAGATCTTGATTTAGGGTTTCTTCTGAGAGATCTAACGTCTGAAACAAAGCTGGTCGGAGATTCTGGATTTCTCGTGGTGTTTCGCTCAAACTTGTAGATCTCCTAAATCTACCGTTGGATGGATATCAAATTTGGGTATGAAGTTTATAGCTGATATGTCTATATTATGAACGGTGGAGATGTTTATAAATTCAGTATTTTGTGTGATATAGTCATCTGAGTTTGAGTATTTGCAGCAGGAAAGGAGAAATTGTCTGATTAGAGACTTGTTCATCAAAGATACAAATCTTTTCGGTCCACCGTTGGATTGGGCTGATATTTGGACAGAAGGTTTGTTTCTTCACATACTTCAATCTGTACGGTTGATTTTGTGATTACATATTTCTGTTGGTATATTGATACATCTAAACAGAATAGTAAATGAAGAATTGGTAGGGTTGCTTGTATTAGACCTAAATTTAGAATATGAACTTAGACCTTTCCAAATAGCTTGCATGTCAACTATGTTGACCTAGTTGCCATTGTTGATGAACCCATGATGCAAAATCAGTGATATACATGGCTGAACATGGTGACCTAGTGTAAATCGACAATATGACCTAAGTATGGAAAATTTCATATTTTAGGGCTTTTGATGCTTTTGGCCTAGAATCATTGAATTGATGCAACTTATGTTTAATTAAGCATGATTAGAGTTGATTATGCTACTGATTTGGTGGTTGTGACCATATCATGGGTTAGGCCTATTTGTGATCAAGTGACCCAATTTGAGCATGTTTATGCCTAAGGAATTAAAAATCAGTATTTTTGATTAATAGAATGGTTTATGAATGAGAACTATGCATTAGAGGCCTAAGTCATGTGATTTGAGTTGAATGATGAGTTGTATTGACACTAGAAATTTTGATAAAACCTTATTATGATTAATGAAGGGATCATGATTTACTTTAAATGTATATGCTTTGGGCTTGAACGTGTTAATTCTATTTGATGAATATATTTAAAAATATTGTGTCCATAATGAATGGACAAGGGCAAATACCTTCACAATTCAATATGAAAATTTGTATAGTAGAATTATGTGGTCCTTAGCATGAAGATGAAATGATATTCGTTTATCTTAACCAGTAAGTTGGTTAGAAGAATATAAATTCATAGTGTTGCAAATTTTATTACCTATATAATGGTTATGGGTTAAGATAGACGGATACGATTAGCATCTCGATTTTCAGTGATTTTCTCGATAAAATTAAAATACTCATTATTTTACTTGAAATTTAAGTTTTGAAAATCGGGGTGTTACAAAAACGGTGTTTTGGATCAGTGGAGCTCGTTTTATGGAGGAAGAAATTTCTGCTTGATCTCCTAGATTCATGGTCCGATTGAGCTGAAATTTTGTCAGCTTATTCTTCTCTGATAGGTCTTCATTATGAACCACATCTTGATCGGAGTTGTCTACTGTGAGTTATAAGGCGCTAAACACTGATTCACGGATTTACGGATTTTCTTGCGCAGTTTTGATCAAGTGGTTGGATATCGAAATCTCACCGTTAGATTGAGCTAAAATTTTATCAGAATGTTGCTAACTGACTTATAAAACTTTTGAACGGTTAAGATATTAAATTGGTAGGTCATTTGCAAGAAATTGAGTATCTAAGTGAAAGTAATTTTAGCAGGAAACTGTTCCTTCTATTTATTAAGTGTGGGCCCAAATTTTTTCTATAAAAGCAACTACCACGATTTTTGGGCTCTCTTGTTCATTGTTTTTCACTTTCAAAGAGTCTTAGAGAGTTTGAAGAAGGAGGAGAGGAGAAAAGGGAGGAAAAAAGAGGGGTTTTGGTGATTTGTGCTCAAGAATGACCCAAGGTAACCATTCTTTTCCATTTCTTTCTCATTTTCTTCCTTCCATCACTTTCCCACATGCATGAAAACTGATTTTTCGACCTAGGGTTTCTATGAATCTCAAAATTCTAGGGTTATTGGTCTAGGGTTTTCATGTATGGGTTGATTTATGTTTGTTTTTCATACTAATGACCGACCTCCCTAACCTCGACCAACATATAATGAGTGTTTTCCACTCTTGGATCCCGAAATTTTAGGGAGAGGTAAGAAATCTAATGTTGGACTTAGGTTTTGAGATTAGGATATGTTAATCTATAAGGCATTGGGAGTCTAAAAATGGTGAAACCCTTGAGGGGTTTCATAGACTTGACCTACACTAGAATTTTGACTTAGGGTTCCCTATTCAAATTTCTTGTGATTTAGATGAAATTGATGAATAAATATGGATGTATGACACTCTAATTTACTGATCTTGAGTAGAGGAAACCCTATTGTAGAGTAATTTTGGCTTAGGCCATGTAAATTGACAATTTCCATGTGATTTGGGGATTTCCATCAAATTGGGGCTTTTGACCCAAACCAAGGCAATTGATAAAATTGACTTGGGGATTGTTTAATTGAACCCAAATTGGATAGAATTATGGGTTTAGAATGTATGGACTTGTGTTAAAATTGAAAGACTTAGTTTAATTTGACCTTAGGCTACGTATTGCCCAAATTGAGGATTTTGACAAAGACTTAGTCAATTTGTGAAATTGGCTTGATGAATAGTCCAATTAACCCCTAATATGATTGAATGCTTTGCATTGTAGTGTTTGAGATCAAGGAGATCAACCTATGGCATTCAATTTGGGTTATGGATAGTTTAATTTGATGTTAATGGGTTAAATTGGACAATAGAGATTTGGCTCATGGGCTAACCATTCTAGAATCATTAGTTGACTTTAATATTGGGTTTAAACATGGTTATTAGCATACTTTGACTGATTTTAGTATTGTATGAACCATGTGTATTATGTAGGAATTTTAATTGATTTGAGTAACCCAAGTGGGCTAGTTGGAAGTTGAGGAACATGAGGGGATTTGTGATTTTACTAGTACTCGCTTGCGGATTGGAAATTGCATTGGCTAGACTTAGCCAATCGAGTGTGAGTGTTCTCTTTACTTGTTGGTTTTCATATACGCGGCATTGTATTATATAACTTGTTTCAAATTGATATATATATATATATATATATATGGATATGGCATATGCATGTTTTAATTGATTCGTGAAATAAATTTGAGCATATTCCATTGGGTTAACAATTTGGTTGGGTCTTCTAGTTTTGATTTTCTTAGGAAAGTCTTGTAAGTGTAGAGAGATCCCCAGTTGTGGACCTGACAGAGGGTTTTAAGGGTAGGCGCAGTCGTGGTTCACCTAGACTTGAAATAGGGTTTCAAAAGAATTGTAAATTGGTGACGTGCCCTTGGAATTCCTATTAGAATACGAGTAAGAGGTCGTTCGGGCATGGGTTTCGTGCACTCGTGTTCTCGAATTGATTCTTACTTATGAGGTGTTATGATTGCATTGCATGTTATTTAAATGATATGCATTGTCTTGTTATGACATGATGCATTATATTAGTATGTATGTAATCTTGTTTTATTACCATGTTACCTCATGTTATTTTAAATACTTTAATGATCTTGACATGTTTTACATAAATGTACATATATGTAGCCACTTGTAGAAGACATTCACAGAGCTTGTTGTAGCCCACATCTCATCCTTATCCTTTCAGGTTCTGATAGAAAGGGGAAAGGGAAGACTTGACCGCGGAGCATTCCTTTCAGTATTTTGTTGATATAGGTGTTGTACACTTTTGTATTCTGATATTATGTATATGATAACATCTAACATATGTATAATTAACACATATGTATATTTATACTTGGTATTTTTGGAGATGTAATATTTAATGTTGTTGATCATGTTTGAATGGATGTTATATAGGATCATTTGTATTTGAGATTTGTGTTTAAGTTAGGCTAGCGGGATGCCGGAGGGTATACCCGGGGGTTCCGTGCGGGTCATGACGTCACGTATAGTGGGTCGTGACAGTTATGGTATTTAGGTCTAAAATCCTTAAAAAGAATAAAAGACTTATATGATATTATGATTGCCTTTATGGGTATGATTACGGGTAGTTACCTTAGGGGTAACTTTTCCTGGATTGTGATCCTGATTGAGTTTTTCCTTATTGTGAATTTTAGATATTTAAAAGAAAGGAAAGAGCAGGATCAGCCATGGACCCAGAGGAACGCCTTAGGCGTATTGAGGCAGTCTTAGAGGTCACTAAGCAGTAGCAGGCCCAGATCCTCGAGTTGTTAGGTCGTACGTGGGGTGTTAGGCCACCATCGCAGGGTGATGTAGCAGCGGCTGTAGAGCATAGTAGTGTAGCAGCAATAGGGGGTCAGGCAGATCGGGCAGATCAGGTAGATAAAGCATGACCAGCTGGGGTCCAGCATGCTGTAGTTGGGGAGACTGAGGTTGAAAGGGCAGAGAAAGACCGTTATGAGAAGGTTATGAAAGCCTTCAAGTATCAAAATCCGGTTGAGTTTCCAGGTGGTCTTGACTTAGAGCTTGCTGAAGGATGGTTGACTTGGATGGAGATCATTTTCAGTGATATGAGGGCTCTTGAGCACGATAAGGTCAAGCTTGCCAGATTTAAACTGATTGACAAGGCTAATTAGTGGTGGGAACGAGTGGGGCGTCTCGAGGGCGAGATCCAAACTTGGGCCAGATTTAAGGAGTTATTCTTTGAGAAGTTTTATTCACGGGCCAAGAGAGATCAGCGTCGGATCCAGTTCCTACATCTGACCTAGGGCAACATGTCCGTGAGAGAGTACGAGCAAGAGTTCAATAGGTTGGCACTCTTTCCTCCAGTGATGGTATCTATAGATGAGCTGAGGATGCAGAGGATACGAGATGGCTTCCGAAATCGTATTCGTCAGGGTTTGGCACTGGCTGGCGTGCAAACCTATACACAGTCTATGAGGCAGGCCGCAAATTCTGAGGCCGCAGAGGCCAATTCTCGGATGAGGTTATCTGCTACAGTCCAGACACCCGCAACACCTACAGTTTAGACTCAGCGGGCAGGGTCAGAGAGTCAGTATTTTGGGGACAGGAGAAGCCGACGTAATAAGAGGCCGATCCATTTGTATTGTGCCAATTCTTTTTGAAAGTTAATTTGTGTCAAAATGTTTTTCAAACATCTAAACTTTTAAAGTATTTTTACTGATACCTTTACGTCTTCAAAAGATTTTCATACTGAGCTTATTTTCATTCTATTTTTGAAAAAACTATTTTATTGGTGTCTACTCAAATTCTCAACACTGATTTATATTTGATATCATTCTTGCTGGAGATAGAATTTGAGAAATAGTTCAAGATATACAGTTGTACTTGATTTCATATCCTAAGTACTGTATTGAACTATATCAGTAGTTGTGTTAACTACTGATCACTGAGCCAAAAGTTTTCATACTTATATTTTATATCTATTTTGAAAATTGTCTTTGTCTTTAATGTACACCAGTCCTTTGTGTTAAAAGTCAATCTTTATTCGGTATAAATTATTTTCGAAGAAGCTCTGATTTTCATATCATATCATTCATGCTTTTTGAAACTCCACTTGAGCAATACCGAACATTGAAAGGTAAAGGACTGTAAGTGTATGTAACCCACGTACCTTAGGATGACGTCATTTTGATCCGTAGAGTTCCCGTATACATGTATGTATACGTATATGATGCTCAACGCACGTTGGTTCGAGTGCCTTTGCATGAAATTTCAGAATGATCAGAGACTCGTTCGACGTCGAAACGTGTCGAAAATTGTGTTTTGGATCAGTGGAGCTCGCTCCATGGAGGAAGAAATTTCTGTCACTGATTACATCCATAGCTTGATCTCCTAGATCCGTGGTTCGATTGAGTTGAAATTTTGTCAACTTATTCTTCTATGATAGGTCTTCATTATGCACGGTGAAGATCTTGATCGGACTTGTCTATTGTGAGTTATAAAGCTCCAAACACTGTTTTTCAGATTTGATGATTTTCTTGCGCAGTTTTCATCAAACGATTGGATCTCGCAATAACACCGTTGGATTGAGCTAAAAGTTTACCATAATGTTGGTAACTGAATTATAAAACTTTTGAACGGTTAAGATGTTAAATTGGTCAGTCGTTTTCAAGAAATGAATTATCTAAGTGAAAGTAATTGAAGTAGGAAACTGTTCCTTCTATTTATTAAGTATATTTTTTAAGTTGTGGGCACAAAATATTTCTATAAATACAACCAAAATGAGATTTTTTGCTCATTTGCTTGTTTTTGAACTTAGAGAAAAGGGGAGAAGGGTGTAGAGGAGGAAAAGAGGATAAAAACCTAGGGTCCTGGTGTTCTTGGTGATTTCTACTCAAATCTCACCTAAGGTAATGAGATTTCTCATTTTTCTTCCTTGACCTAGGAAAGGGTATGAAACCCAGATTTGGAGTGACCCTAGCCTAGAATGGACTGATTTTCATCTCTTTTAGCTTGTTCTTGGTGAAATCAACCCTCTAAGACTGAGATATACCCTTGAGAAACATTTCCCAACGATTCCAACTCGTTTTTGAAGGGGTTTGGAGTTAGTGTTTCGTGTGAAACTCATAGGGGAGACTAGTAGGCCATTGATTTGGGTTCCTTGAGTGATTTGGAACCCAATGACATCATTTTCCCCAATTTCTAGCAAGAAATTGGTAGATCTAGAGATTTTGATCTTTGCTCGATTCATCGACTTAGAGTTAGAATCGAGTCTTGCCCTTCAACTATGTTGACCTAGGGACCATTGTTGAGGAAACCATATTGCAAGATTAGTGTTTGGCGTTGCCGAGCATGGTGGTGTAGTGTAAAATTGGCCTAAGGTTTAATTTTGGGATTTTTACCCAAATTAGGGTTTTTGCCCCAAATCAAGTCAAATGATAAAATTGACTTGGGGATTGTTTAATTGGACCTAAATGGAGTAGACCCATGGGTTTTGAACCTCTGATAATTTAGCATGTCTTAGTTCAATTTGGCCTTATGTCATGTATTGCCAAATTGGAGATTTTGACCAAGATATAATCAATTGATGAAATTGACTTGATAAATAGTCAACTTAACCCTTAATATGATTGAATATTTTGCATTATAGTGGTTGTGATCAAGGGGATCCACCTATGACATTCAATTTGGGTTATGTGTAGTTTGATTTGATGTTAATTAGTCAAATTGAACAATGGGGATTAGGCTCATGGGTTAGCCATTCTAGAATCATTAGTTAACTTTGCAATTGGGATTTAACATGGTTATTAGCATACTTTGGCTGATTTTAATATTGTATGAACCATGTATATATTGTAGGGATTTTGTAACACCCCGTACTTTTAATTAAATACATACGTTCAATTATACGTATATCGAGATATATCTTACACGTATTTTATACGGAGCCAAATATACGCTTGAAAATATGCATATTTTATACTTGCGAAATCAAACCTTATGGGGTTGTGAGTTCGAATCTGGGGGAGGCCCTCTACTATTCATCAGTGAATAGTGTCGACAAATGATCCCGGGGGTATTAGACGCTGCGGTGTGCTATGTACTGGGATGTGACAATATTATGTGGTATATGATGGCTGGGGTATGCGTACCCATAACATCCCGGGGGTACTAGACACTGCGGTGTGCTGTGTACTAGGGTGTGACAGATTCTAATTGTTTCGAGTAACCCACGTGAGCTAGTTGGAAGTCGATGTACGTGAGGTGATTGGTAATCGTACTAGTACTTGATTTTGAATTGAAAATTGGATTGGCTAGACTTGGCCAATCGAGAGTGAGTGTTCTTTTATTTGTTGGTTTTCATATGCGTGGCATTGTATTATATAACTTGTTTCAAATTGATATATATACGGATGTGGCATATGCATGTTTTAATTTATTCATGAAATGAAATTTGAGCATATTCCATTGGGTTACATTTGGGTAGAGTCTCCTAGGTTGATTTTCTTTTGGAAGTCTTCTAAGTCTAGAGAGATCCTCAGTGTGGACTTGACAGAGGGTTTCAAGGGGAGGCGCAACTGTTTTTCGATTAGGCCTGGTATAGGGTTTCGAAAGAATTGTAAATCGGTGACGTGCTCTTGGAATTCTTATTAGAATACGGGTAAGAGGTCGTTCGGGCACGGGTTTTTCGCACTCATGTTCTCGAATTTGATTCTTACTTATGAGGTGTTAGGATTGCATTGCATGTTGTTTAAATGGTATGCATTGTCTTAATTATGACATGATGCATTATATTAGCAAATGTTATCTCATGTTATTTCAAATGTTTTAATGATCTTGACATGTTTTACATAAATGCATGTATATTGCCAGATGCAGAAAACATTTACTGAGCTTGTTGTAGCTCACACCTCATCCTTATCTTTTCAGGTTCTGATAGGAAGGGAAAAGGGAAGGCTTGACTGCAGAGCATTCCTTCCAGTATTTTGTTGATGTAGGTGTTGTACAGTTTAGTATTTTGATAATATGTACATGATAACACCTAGTATTTGTATTATTAACACATAGATGGGTTGTGTATGTTTTATATTATTTGAATTTTCAAAATTTTATACTTGGTATTTTTGGAGATGTAATCTTTAATTGTTGTTGATCATGATTAGATGATGTTATAGGGTTAATTGTATTTGGGATTTGTGTTTATGTTAGGCTGACGGGACACCGGGTGTATCGCCGGAGGGTATACTCGGGGGTTCCGTGACGGTCAGGACGTCACGTATAGTGGGTCGTGACATAATTTTTTTCCGCCTCTGTTGTCCTCTTTTGAGTTGTATCCCATTTTTCTTCTTGGTCCCTTTCTCCGAGCTTTTCGGGGACTCATCCACCACTTGTTTTGCATCAGTTTGCTCGTCGGCATTGATGTTTTTATCTGCTCGGTCTAGGATCTCTTCGTAGGATTGGGCCTTCTTTGTTCCAAGGGAATATTAGAACTTCCCGAGCCTTAACCCTGCGAGGAAGGCGGTGATCGTCGTCTTATCATCGCAGTCGTCTACGTCGACTCGTACATCTTCGAAGCGATCGAGGTATTCCTTCAGGGTTTCGCCTTTCTTTTGCTTGATGCCTAGCAAACTGTTCACAGGCTTTTCCTTTACCTTCTTTCCAGCAAAGTGGTTCATGAACTTGTGAGCTAAGTGCCAAAAAGAACATATAGAATCGATTTTGAGTTTTCGGTACCACTTCCGAGCTGGTCCCGCCAAGGGTGATCTGGAAGCCCTTGCACATAGTGGCGTCGTTGTAGCCTTTAAATTCCATCCAGGACTTGTAGTTCTCAATGTGCTCTCTGGGGTCTACCTTCCCTTTGTACCTCATGACATTTGCGGTCTTGACGTTCTTTGGAAGCGGTGTCTGGAGTATATCCTCAATAAAAAGAGAAGGGAGTTTCTTATACTTGTGGTAGTGTTGAGGTACAGACCTAGTAGTTTAAGAGCGTTCTGATCCGTACGGCCTTCTCGGTACCGATATCTCTAAACCAAACTTTCCTGCCACAACTCCTTTTTCAGATACCGACCTGTGTGAGGCTAGTTTCGTCGATCTCTGAAGAGTCGACCTGATCCGGGAGGAAATCGAGCTGCGACTTTTCTTGGTGGTCAACGAGTGACGCAAGTCTTTCGCAGATAAAGACTTACGATTAGGTGGGAGTTTTTTCGGTACTGGCCCCTTCTTTGAGGTCACCGTTCGACACCTACTATCCTCCCCCCTCTGGGGTCGAAGGCTAAGACATGGTAGGTGACTATGAAGTGGTTGTAGGGGGAGTACTTCCCTCAACATCCTTTGTTGCTTCAGGAAGTTTTGAGTCATTTTTTCCTGGTTCTTCTCTATAGCAGTCAATCTCGATTTTCTGAGCATAATTCTTTGACTGCTTTTTCGGTGGTCTACCCTTTGTTTTTGGGGTGCCGCCGGCGTGGCGGCGGGCTCCACCTCAACTGGTATTTTTGCCTCTTGACTCATGACGACAGAGCTGGTTTTGACTTGCAATTTCGATCCCCACATACGGCGCCAAATGTTGGTGCAAGATTTGACCAACACCAGTAGACGATGAGGGAGAGAGAAGATGCTGATCTAGAACTCGTCGGAGTGTTGGAGAAATTGCCGGAGCTTGATTATTTGAGAGAGGGAAAACAAGATATTACAGGCTATCGTAAAGAACACCGGTGTGGTGTCGGCCAAAGACCCTCCGATGCCTAAGTTAGTTCAGAACTGTGTAATATTGAACTCAGTCGAGAATGACTTAGAGTTGTTTATCTCCCCCTTAAAGGTTATGGTCTTTTTATAGAGATGGCTTGAGGTCTTTGGCCTGGTCATAGTGCTGTTGTAGAATTGAGAATCCAACTTGTGCTGGGAGAACATATCTGATTCTTGGTAGGATTTGGTCCAATCCTTATAGGGTTAGGATGACTTATCCGCCTTCTAGTCTAATTGGTGGAGTATCTGGCCTTATCAGATTCAAATTAGGAGTAAATCTCAAACTTGTCACAATGAATTACTCTCTACCCCTGTCTGATTGAGCATTTCGTCATCATCCGCTCCGGAGTCGGAGATCCTTACAGGTCGGTATGCCGACCTGATATTGTAGTCTCTCGTCCTAGTTGCTTGATACTGAAGATACGGTCTGTAATAAGATCAGTAGCTAGTGATCAGTAATCATTATCATGCATGCCGACCTGATATTGTAGACTTATCGTCGCTGACCTGTCATCCATCGTGACTGTGACATCCACCTGGTCGGTAGGACCGACCACGGGCTTGGGCAATGTGCCCGGTTGGGCAAATCCGTATCTAATGTCCAAAACAGGTCGGTACATCTACCTGATACGTGTCATGTTTGACATGTCTTATACTCGGTATATGGTCCAACAATTTTATTTTTCATTATCCTAATACCTTTCTTATATGGAAGTAGCACTGTACTTGTTTCTCACATTCACGTATAGTTCCTTATTTTATATTTAAGGAGCCTTTTAATATATGAACCAATGAAATATATAGGATAATAATGAAAATTGCAGGTAAGACTTTTTTCCTTTTTTTTAAATGAAATAATACACCGTTTGGTACAAAATTATATTCACGTTGCTCGATTATCGTTTGTATAATTAAAATTCATATATAATTTATTATTTTAAATTTAAGAATCATTTTCAATATATAAAATTTAAGTAATGAGGGTAATACGACTATTAAACTTCTTTACTTATATATAAGCCATCTATCAATGGCTAGTTAAGATTGGGGCTTTTTTATTTCAAGCAACAACTGACAGCTATGCACACCGTTAGATTATTTTAGAATAGATCCTCGGGGCTTATAAATACCAACGTCAGCAAGCTCACAACATATCTATTTTGTTTGAGGCTACTCTGTTTTCCTCCTCTATTACTCTTCTTTTGGTTTGCCAATTGGATTAAGCTCATATTGTTTTTTACTCATTTATATTAAAACCCTTTTCCCAAACCCAATGTATTCTTTTGGTCTTCCTCTTCTTTTCGAGAGACATGAACAAACCCATTGTATTGTGTTCTAAGGGACTACAAATCGACAAAGCCATCGTGTAAAGGTATTTATCTTCTGTTAGGTTTGCCAATTTGATTACGTTTATATTGTTCTCTATTCCGTTTCAGGAAAAGAAATGTTTTCTAATCATCTGTTTTATATTATTTCATTTGTGCCTTTCTCTTTTAATTTTTAAGAATTAATAAGTAACTTCTTATACAACTACTTAATAGAATATTTTCATTTGAGGTTTTATCTTCAAATAGTAGATGGACTCTTCATCTTCCTCTTCCTCCAGTCTCATAAATGGTACCCATGAAATAGAATCTGTCTGTCTCGGCCATGTAGATGAAGCTACTGCAGTCAAGCCTAACATAGTTCCCTTCGATAAAGGGCTTTGTTTTTTTTCCATGAATCTCTAGTCTTTGTTAATGAAGACTCTCTTTTAGAACATTAGAGGATGCGAGTCTCCTAAAAAAGGGAGGCCAATTAAAACGTTGATTAGCAGGACGAAACCCAATATGATTATATTACATGAGAACGTTAGGATTTAAATGTTGTATAATATTTCGCCTACATTACACCATATTTTGACAAAAAAAATATTACATTAGATTAGATTAATCTCACAGATAACTACAATAATTTATTTGGCCACCTTAATTTTTTGATGCCCATCAAATTGATTGCATGTTCATCAAGCTTTTGTGGGATAATTCATATATTTGGCCTTTACCTTCTTCACTATAAAAGATTGTAAAATAAGATTTTAAGTGTCCATTGTATTATATTATGTTGATGTGTTGTACTATAGAAAATTTGTAATAAGAATAAAAAGAAGATTTAATTAGGTGATTCAAAAATACAACAATCATAAACTTGGATGACGCTTGAGTAATATAAAAGTTAGCAGCATACAAAAGCAAACAAAAAGGAGGAAGAGAAAGAAAAAAAGAAAAGAAAAAAAAAAAAGGGAGTGAGGATGAAGAATTAAACAGAGAACTGTTTTTAAGTGAAGAGAGAACTGTTTTTTTCTCTCCCTTTTTGTTCTTTTTATTACGTACTTTTATATATAACAAGAGACTCTTTTCTCTTTGTTTCTTTTTTTTTTTTAAATTTCTTCTTATTTGAATGGAGATTTTTTTTATAATTTTTTTTTTATTTCTTTACATCTTATTTCTCATTTCTTTCTTTTTTCTTTTTTTCTTTTTCTTTCTTCCTTCTCTGCCTCCTTTTTCTTCTTTGCTTTTGTACGAGTAAAATATTATTCAATCAATTAAAGGAGTTGTGTAGATAAAACCAAGCACTAATTCAAACTAACTAGTAATTTGTTTTTTTCAATTAGATCCTTGAACAATCCTTTCCCAAGTTATTTTTATAATAAGTCAATATATATGAGTTTACTTGACAAAAAAATTGTAAACGAGTTTTACAACTTTCTATTAGAAAAATGGTAAATGAGAATTTGACACCATTAAAAACTTTGTAATGACTAAATGGTATTGCTCTCTTAGAAACTTGGAGAATTCGATGGAAATGAGAAAATAGAAAGAGAAAAAAATCTCAACCAAAAATTTGATAGAGAGAGAGAGGAAAGAAAAAAAAATCTTGGCAAAATTTCATATATTTTAAAAAGATTAATAGGTTTAAATAATCGGAATATTCGTACATCAGTGATAAGAGATGAAATATTTTTATGCAAACGCGTTCCTGCTAATAGGCATGAAGAAAAGTCACACATTCAAAGTGTAGATTTGTGACACTCACTTTATAGAGTTGCGACTCTCGCTGAAATTTTCACTTTCAATCCAACAATCTTTACATTACTGCTAACACTTTCTACAGTGGGCCTATCAAAAAAAAATTATGATGAGAAATTTTTGCTGTTAATCTAATACCTCTCTTATATGGGAAAGTTTCCGCGAGTAGCACTGTCCTTGGTTTTCACATACAGTTTCTTATTTTATATTTAAGGAGCTTTTTAATATATGAACCAATGAAATATATAGGATAATAATAAAAAATGTAAGTAAGACACCGTTTTTATTTTTTATTTTTTTATTTTTTATTTTTTTAAATGAAGTAATACACCGTTTTGGTACAAAACTATATTCATGTTGGTCAATTATGTTCGTATAATTAATATTCGTATACAATTTATTATTTTAAATTTAAGAACCATTTTCAATATATAAAATTTAAGTAATGAGGGTAATACGCCTATCTTCCTTACTTATCAGCCATCTATCAATGGCCAGCTAAGATTGACGCTTTTTTATTTCAAGCAACAACTGGCAGCTATGCACACCATTAGATTATTTTAGAATAAAGCCCCGGTGCTTATAAATACCAACGTCAACGAGCTCGGAAGCTACTATATTTTCCTCTTCTCTATTACTCTTTTTTTGGTTTGCCAATATATTAAAATTAAAGGTGGTAATATAGGTCACGATACAATAACACGACTCGAAATTGACACGAAATAAACTAGTTTGAATTTTGCATAAACAGGTGCGGGTCAAAATAGGTTCAACCGAATTAGACACTATTAAATTTTAGGCCAAAAACAAGTCAATCTGCTAAACCCAAAATTGACCCGTTTAATGTGATTATATTTTATGTTGAGACTTATGTTATGCGTGAAGACTTTTTACTATTTTATGTCATGTGTTGAGACTCGAACTTTATAATATTTTATTTAGTCTTTATTATATGATTGTGTTATGTGTGAAGACTTTTTAATATTTTATGTCATGTGTTGAAACACTAACTTTATAATATTTTATTTAGTCTTTATTATATGGTTGTATAACAATGATTTTTAATTTTAATTTATATGTTAATTTAGAATTTATACATGATAAATAGGTTAGAGTGAACTTATTTAAGCTTTAAGGGTTATAAACAGGTAAACCTGTTTAACCTGTTTATTAAACGTGTCGGGTTTGAGTTTACATATAATGACATGTTATTTAAACGTGTCGTGTTTGAGTTTATAATATATTTTATTATATACGATTACGACACGACCGATTACGACATGGCAACATGAATTGCCACCCTTAATTAAAACCCTTTTCCCAAACACATGCACGCTCATGGTCACTGACCCATTGTATTGTATTTTTTTTGTGAGTGCTGACACAAGGTTAGAGGATGTTGGCACTGAGATCAGAAAAAGCGGAACCCCTCAATATGGCAAAAAAAGTGAGCACCATGGCGAGAGGAAAAAAAGGCATGGATAGGAACTACGTGAACCAACGGAAAAGATCTTAATTATTTGCAAGGGAAAAGAGTCGAACTCGTAACTTCTAGTGAAAAAATTCAGATGCACACCGTTGAAACTAATCAATGCTTACACTCATTGTATTGTGTTCTAAAGGACTACAAATCGACAAAGTCATAAAATGGCTTTGTTGTAGAAAGGTATTTATCTTCTGTTAGGTTTACCGATTCGATTAAGTTCATATTGTTTTCTATTCCGTTTCAAAAAAAGAAATGTTTTCTCATTTGTTTTATATTATTTTATTTGTGCATTTCTATTTTAATTTTTAAGGATTAATAAGTAACTTTTTATACAACTACTTAATAGAATATTTTCATTAGAGGTTTTATCTTCAAATACTAGATGGACTCATCATATTCGTATATCTCCTTTCGAAACTTTTTCTTACATACAATCAATGAAACCCTTTAATGCATGCACGCTCATGGCCACTTCGTCTTCATCTTCCTCCATGTCTTGTAAACGGTGCCCGTGAAATAGAATTTATCCGTCTCAGCCATGTAGATGAAGCTACTGCGGACTGGCTTTAAATAGTTCCCTCCTGTAAAGGGCTTTTTTTTTCACGAAACTTCAATCTTAGTTAGTGAAGATTCTCTCTTGGAACATTAGGGGAGGTATGTCTCCTCAAAGAACGAGGCTAATTAAAAAACAATGATTGGGCAGGACGAAACCAAATATGATCATATTACATGAGAACGTTAGGATTTAAATGTTTTATAATATTTTGCCTATATTGCGTTACATTTTGACAAAAATAAATATTACATTAGATTAGATTAATCTCACAGATTATTACAATAATCTATTTGGCCTTCTTAATTTTTTGATGCCCATCATATTGATTGCATATATTCATCAAGCTTTTGTGGCCATTGATGAATTTTTTATTTAGGAATAAACCCTGTGCCGCATACAATTTTGAGGTCTACCCTAGTTAGACCAGTCAATGTCTGTTGACCGAATCCAACAGGGTAGATCTTTTTTTTTATTTATTCTTGTTTTCGTTAAGAGACGCATTTTTAAAAGACGACTCTAATCCAAACATATATAATATATGCGAACACTTTTTGTTAGGGCCCATTTTCAAACATTATTGTATTTGGATTAGAGTCTTAAAGTTACATTTTCAAAAGGCAATTCTTAAAGTCGCCTTCTCATAATATGACTCTGAGAGTCGGCTTTTGAAAATGTAACTCTAAGAGTTGTATTTTGAAAATGCCCCTCTTAATGAAAATGAGAATAAAAAAAGAGATTTACTCTGTTGACTCGGTCAACAACCATTAACTAGTCCAACTAGGGTAGATCTTAAAATTGTACATAGTACAAGGTTTATTCCTAAATAAAAAAATTATCAATGGCAGATTTTCAAAAAAGCCCTCATATGTTTGGCTTTTACTTTTTCATTATAAAATATTGTAAAATAATATTTTAAGTGTCCATTGTATTAAATTATAGAATAAAAAAAATAAATTTAATTAGGTGCGTGGATAATACAACAATCATAAACTTAATTTGATGACCTTGAGTAATATAAAAGTTAGCGGCATACAAAAGCAAACAAAAAGGAGGATGAGAAAGTAGAAAAGGTCAAGAAAGAAAGAAAGAAAGAAAGAAGAGAAGTGAGGATGAAGGAGTTAAAAGAGAACTCTCTCTTTCTTTCTCTATTTTTTGTTCTTTCTATTATGTACTTTTATATATAACAAGAGTCTCTTCTCTCCTTGTTCTTTTCTTCAATTTTCCTTCTTATTTTAATGGCAATTTTATTATAATTTTTTTTTCTTTACTTTTTATTTCTCATTCCCTTCTTTCTTTCTTTCTTTCTTTTTCTTTCCTCTTTCTCTGTTTCCTTTTTCTTTGCTTTTGTATGGTAAAATATTATTCAAGCAATTAAAGGGGTTTTCTCGACAAAGAAAAACGTCATTAAATAATATGTTTGATGACATTTAATAAAAAATGTCGTAATTAACATCTTATGAATTTTTAATAAGACACTTTATATAAAAACGCAATGTAAATTTTTTATGACGTTTTGTGAACGTCACATAATATTCATCTACTAAGACATTTATAAAATGTCATTGTAAGTAAAAGAATGATGTTTCATAAAATGTTGTCGTACTCTTAATTAAAAAGGTAACTGATGACGTTTTAGAAAATGTTATAAAATAAATGTTATCATAGCCCAATTAAAAGGGTAACGTATTTTAAAATAAATATTTTTTTGGAATTATATCATATATACTTATTTACATTAATTGTTTAGTAATATATAATAAAATAGTTTTTCTTTGAAGTTATATAACATTATAAGTTCCCTTTTGACTATTCTTAATAAAAAAATAATTTCATTATTTCTAATAAATATAACTTTCTTTCAAAGAAAATAAAAAAAAAAAACTTTATTATTTTTAATAAAAATAACGTTTATCTTTTTCAATAAAAATATATATTTTTTGTTTTCAATTAAAATAAAATTATTATTCTAATAAAAATAATTATAGCAGTCTTAATAGAAGATAATTTATTATTCTTAAGATAAAATAATTTTCTTATTTTTGATAAAAAATAATTCATTATTTTAATGAAACAATTTTTTATTTAATGAAATTATTTAATCATTTTATTATTTTTATTTTATTATTTTAATGATTCAAAAAATAAATAACAAAAATAACTTTATTATTTTTTAATAAAAATAACTTTATCATTTTTAATAAAAAATAAAATTATTATACTTAATGAAGAATAATTTTGTTAGTCTTAATAAAAGATAATTGATTATTGCAAATAAAGAAAATATAGAAAAAAAACTTAATAAAAATAATTATAAGACATGTTAAAAAATGCGGTAAATAAAGGGCTAATGAATGTGGTAAATATAGGATACGCTAGACAACATACTGTGTAAATAAAGCAAATATAAAAAAAATAAAATAATAAAAATAAAATATTTAATGGACAAGTTAGAGAATTTGGTAAGTAGTTCTAAAGAGATAAAAGAGAAAATAAAAAGGGCGAAAGATCACTTTGCGCCAAGTGACGTTCGAAAGAGAGAGAGGGGAAACAAAGAAGACCAAACGAAGAAGAAGAACAAAGGGGGAGAAGAAGCGGGACGGAGAGAAAGGAAGAGAGATGGAGCAAGGGCATCCATTAAAATGGAACTACTCGGATTCTTCTTGATCCTCTGGCACTACAAAATCCTCATCTCTTATGAAAATCGATGGATGGCAGAAGAAGACCGAGGCAGCAGCGTTCATTTTCTTTAAGAAAAGATTATGGTTGGAACCCAGAGAAGGGTGGAGATTTACAATTTCCTTTTATATAACTCATCTATTTTGATTTCAGTACAACATGGTTTGTTTAACTTTGTCGTCTTCTTTTTATTTTTTGGTGAATTGTCTTATTTAAAGGAATTGATGTCATGATTCTCTTGTTTTTCTAGTTTTAAGTCTTGGCAAACGAATTATTTTGTTAATTCTCGAAAGATTAGAGAACGCCCAAAGTTGAATAATAAATGTGTTTTTGAATATTGGAAGATTTTCTTAGAGAATAAGCTGGCTTTTAGTTTGTTCTATTTCATGTTCCGTTGATAATATGGTGTAGTTTGAATGTTTAAACTTGAAGATTTCTGGTTATACTCATTTAGGGAGTTATATGATGGAGTTAATTGAGTTCAATAAATGTGGTAGCCCATATGGGTTTTAGTTTTGGTATAGCCTAACATGCATCTTGCATATTTGAAGAAATGTCTATTAGAGATGCAATCTTTTCAAACCAAGAGGAGGACCTTTGAAAGAGTCCTAGTATGATAGATCACAATTGGGAGTTGATTATGTGAGTCACCAAGTTTGTGAGTGGAAATTTGCCTTTATTCAATATTTGTGCCTATATAATAGTATTTGATACTAAATATGGAAATTAATATGCCATAGATTATTCTGACTCTTTTATTTTCATTATGGATTTTGTATTGAATGGCTTCCAATTACTTTTGGTCATAGAAACCTTGATTGCGTTTTAATTGCTCATTGACAACTTATATTTTACGTTTTTCAATTAGATTTTCTCATTCAATATGTTTATCAAGGCATTTAATAGACTATGATTTTGTTTTTGTGCATTTGAATGAGTTTTGATTTGTTTCTATTAATTGAGAATAACAGAGAAGGGGAAAATTGCTTGGAGTTTAAAAGAGGGAAAAAAAAAGAACAAAGAAGGGAGGATAAAGAAGAAGAAAGAAGAAGAAAGGAGAGAATGATAATAGAGAGGGTAGGACTACAACTGAGAGAGATTAAAAAAAGGCGAATCACAAGCGTTGGAGAGCGACTAACAAGGGTAAATCTCAAATTTCTCATTTTTTTTTCAGATTTAGTGTTTCATACTGATTAGATGTAGTTTAATAAAAGCGAAGTAGATAATTTTTTCTATGAATATTTTTTGCTAGGTGTTGTTCATCAATAAAGAATATCCAGGCAGAGCAAAAGTTGAGTGATTTGGAATGTTGTGAAGGTAATTTTTGGTGGTTTACTTTTTGAACTAATCATTTAGTTAGCATTACATTCTTTGGGTAAGTATAGATTGTCTAAAAGCACATTGGAGACATGTTTTATGGGTTTATTGTTCTTACTTAATCATGTAGTTACTATTCTATTTAAATCCCTAGGAATTTTTTGATTTAAACAAATTTATATGATAAGGAGGAAAAGAGCTTATTTGGGTGACCAAATTTCCTTATAGAAGTTGTAAGGTAGAACACTATCTTCTTTCCTTTTTATTTTTTTATTTTTTATTACTCAATGCTTCTTATTGTATAAAAATAGCAACTTTTTTGTCGAGATCTACCTTCTACTCCATCTGTGTTAATGCCCCTTGTTACTCACAATTTTGCTTTATTTAATTTTTTTTATCTCACTTGATATATATGTTCAGAAGTAAATAAATTTAAAATAAATTTATTTGTTTATATATATATATATATATATATATATCTTATTTTGACATATATGTGTGTTTTTTTTTTAAGTGAAGCAATGTGAAGTTTTGAGTTCAAATTTAATATTTTTTTCTTTTTGTATTTTATTTTATATATTTTTTTGTAGGTGTTATTTTTCTAATTTCATTCATACCCTTACTTTCTTTTTTGGAGGTTCAAATGATCACAGTGCTGTCAAGGCCTCGCCTAGGCCACGCTTAAGCCCTTGGACTAAGTAAACCGCCTTGACCCTGGAGGGGGGTTCTTTGCAAAAAATATTTCAAGGGCGTCTATGAAATTTTGTTCTTTTTTTAAAACAAAAATCCCTCGCCCTTAACACTGGAACAATCTAAATTCTAAACCCCAGCGACATCGAGCTTTCCTTCGACCATTCTTCGACTCTGGCGATAGCTTCTGGCGACATTCAGATGTCGAAAACTTCTTTTCACCTTTTTTTTTTTTTCATCCGATCTACGACGTGCTTCATCTTTTTTATTTTATACAATTTAAAATAAAATGTCAAATATAATTATAAATAAATAAATATATTTAATTTTATTTATGATTTTATTTATGATTTATGTATTAAAATTAAGTAATAATTATATATATAGGGGATCAATGAATAAATAAATAAAATTTTCAGAGACAATAAATATTTTATATGCCTCCTAGGCCCCGCCTAGCCTAGATGAGGTATAACGCCTATCGTCGCCTTCTTGCCTTGACAACATTGAATGATCATATGGATGCTATGAAAATTTAAAAAGATATTGGACAAGTTGAACATGTTCAAGAAACTTGAAAATTTTGTTAACTCATTTTGTTTAACTTCTTGTACTCGAATTTTTTTTTTTTTTAAGTGGGTTTGTGCTTAAGGAATATTATTGTATATTTTTATGTGAAAACAGAATGTCATTATAAGTTTTATAATTTTGTGATAATTTCTATTTGTATTCAGTAGCTATAACTATAATTGAAATAGGTAAAAGAAGATCTGGATATATAAAAACAAAATATGACAATATAATAAGACAATTAATGAAAATTTTTAATTGTCGTGATGAATTCTATGACAACATTTTTTTCATTGTAATTCAAAATTCTTTAATGACGTTGCTCTTATATAATAAATAACGATATTTTAAAAGTTTCATTATGCCTATTTATTAATGATGTTTCTAAAGTGTTCTTATATATAAAATAATAACATTTTCAAAGTGTCATTAAATGTCTCACTCCATGTTGACTAAAATATCATATATTTAATGACACTTGTATATTTGACACTGCAAAATTGTCATCATATCGTTTTTTGCAAAATTTTTGAAGTGTTGTAAAAAGGCTAATGATGTATAATGTATTTTTTACATGTTTTTTTTTTTTTATGTTTTCATTTAAGTTTTTTTTTAGGAAAGTTTTTATTTGGTAAATTTAATTTTTTAGTGGTAGTTTTAGATAGTTTTTAAAATTCATTTTTTTATTTATTTAAGTGTATTAAAAGGTGTTTAGAAGTGTCTAAAAAGAGTTTTAATAGAATTAAAAAGTTATTTTTATGTCATAGATAAGTTAGGAAACTTACTTTTAGGTGTTTTAGGTAGTTTAAAAGTTGTTTTAGGGGAGTTATATATATAAGGAGTTCCAATTATGAATTTTAAGAGGCAAAGATCAATTATTTTTTCTCGTTGAATATTTTATTTAATTAGAATTTATTTTGGTTATTTTTTAAGTATTTTCGTTCTTGCTTTCGTGATGAATTTACATCAGCTAATTTCTTGAAGTTTAAAACTACTTAATTTTTTTTAAGCAACTACTTAATTGAAGATCTCAAAAACTTCATTGAAAAAAATAAAATATAACTAACGGGTTTTAATTAATTTATATGAATTTGATATATATGTTCCCTTTTATAGTAATGATAACTTTATTTCTAAAATTATTTAATAATTTAATAAAAAATATTTAAAATATTTCTTATAATATATGGAAAAATTTATTCATAACTTGGATTTTAAAGTGAATATGTATGTATTATTCATAAATAAAAATTATTATTTAGAATTTTTATTTTATGAAAGATATATAAAGTTTAAAGAATTAACTATTTAGGTCGGGTCGCGGGCCTAGCTCGAATATCATTGTATTGGGCTGTTGGGCGAGGCTGTTTGGGTGGGCGGGGCTTGAAGGAGTTATCCTAACCCACCCGCTCTATGATAACGGAGAGCTGGGCGAGCCGGACATTTAAGTCTGGCTGAACGGCCGCTTTGGGCCAAGCGCATGGGCTGTAGCTTAAATTGTCACCCGAATACGCCTATTAAACTTCCTTACTTATTAACCATCTACCAGTGGCCAGCTAAGGTTGGGCTTTTTCCTTTCAAGCAACAACTGGCAGCTATGCACACTGTTGGATTATTTTAGAATAAAGCCCCTCTGCTTATAAATACAAACGTCAACGATCTCACAACATATCTATTTTGTTTGAAGTTATTCTGTTTTCCTCTTTTCTCTTTTTTTTTTTTTGGATTCATCTGTTTTCCTCTTCTCTATTACTCTTATTTTGGGTTTGCCAATTAGATTAAGCTCATATGGTTTTCTACTCATTTATATTGAAACCCTTTCCCAGATGCATACACGCTCATGCCTCTTCGCCTTCATCTTGGTTTTTAAGTGACATGAACGAACCCCTTTTAAGTGAGTTGTGTTCTAAGGGACTGCAAATCCTTCAAAAACTTGAACACACTTAACATTGACACAATAAAGACCATGGCCACATCTTGATCAAACATTGATGATGTGATTAACCCTGTTGGTTAACTGTAACATGCAAACTGCAGGCGTACGGTGTTAAGTTATAATATAGAACCGATGAGATATCGGGTTGTCGTCCTTTAGGATTGACATTCACACTAAATACTGTTTCACTAACCCTAACTTTATTTAGAAAATCAAATTCGAGTTATTAAGTGAATTAATAAAACAATTAAATAACTAGAAAGTAAACTAAAGCAATGCAATAGAAATATATAGAAAATCAGAGATAGAATAGTCTAGAGGTTCGATATCACCTCACTCTCAACTATGCATATATATATATATATATATATATTGATTATTAAATTAGTTCTTTTGTTTATAAGTCAAGAATCCTAAAGTCTCCAATTATCTTTTTCGAGTGCCGAATTAGAACATATCACCAAGGCTTGATTTCAATCTCTTGATAAAAACCAAAATCCTAGCACCTCATTAGGTTTTGTGATTCTTCCAATAACTTTAAAAGATATCATAAATCCTTCGATTCTATGATAATCTTAGGTTATATTTCCCTCTATTTTTCGTCCCTTTTTCCTCTTCATAATGTTCTATTTATAATCATGAGTCCAATTTAGAGTTGAGTTGAGAAAGTTATGATTAAAACACAAGGAATTATAATGTTTTCAAAACTATCTCGAACCCCGGTGCTGTGGCGCCCAGTTGCTGAATTTTTACACCCCTTCTTGCTTGTGAACTTAACCAATTTTCCATCTTTTTTTGCCTTGGTCGTGTTCCATGTATCTTCCTAGGTCCATCAAAATACTTTCAAAACAAATCAAATTAAGTGAGTATCATGCTTTTATAATCTCATGAGCTAATATATAAAATCCAAACCGAAATAATGCCAAAATACCAAAATTTGACTAAACTATCAAATAACCAAATTTGTGATAAACTAACCTAATATATGAACTAAATACCATAAAACATACCTAAAACATGCTCTAAAACATATACTAAATACCTACTTGTCAATAACCCAACACCTTTGGATTTTTATTGAATCACATGATTCAATACAATTTAAAGGTGATGGGGTGCTGTTTGTATTGTTATTAAACACCTTAATCAATTTTAGCATTAGTCTTACCAAATACATACACGCCTTTCCAAAACTAATGATGAAGAATAAGTGCATTATAGGAAAGTAAAACATTGTATTGTGTGTGGACATTTGAAATCCTATCGAATAAAATGATCACTACTTATGTATTAACACTATTAAAAATTCAGTTAAATTATCTAACACAATAATTCTATTTTATTTATATATATAATTGAAATCACTCCTACTACCTATACAATACGATAATCATCTAATACCATAATCATATAAACTTTGATGCTTGAGTAATATTAAAGTTAGCGGCATGCAAAAGCAAACGAAAGGAAGATTGAGAAAGAAGAAAGATAGAGAAAGAAGAAAGAAGGAATAGGGTAAGGACGAAGAAGTACTAATTAAAGAGAGATTATCTCTCTTTTTTTCTTTTCTTCAATTGTTCTTTTAATTAATGATTTTTTTTCCTTTCTTTACTTCTTAATTCTCATTAATTTCTTTTTTCTTTATTTCTCTATCTTTCCTCCTTCTCAGCCTCCTTTTTCTTTGTTTCTGTATGGTGAAATATTACTCAAGCAAGTAAAGGGCTTATCATGCAACACATCTATATATATTGAGATAAAGCTATGAACTATTTCAATATTTATGAACAAATAAATATTAAATAACTATAAATAAATAATAAATTATATATCTGTGACAATATTATATTAATGCAAGTAATGGAGATAACCAAGATGAATTTAATATTTCACGAGCTCGACAACGTGAACAGATTAAACAAAGCAGATATCTGCAATGAAGGTAATAACCAAGCTAAAGAACAAGGTTAAAGAGGCTGTGAATATATTCGTAAGCCCTGTTTCACTGTTACATTGCCTTTCATAATACAAGAGCGAAAAAAAGAGGGAAATAAATAACAAACTGATATGCTGACTCAGCTTCCTAACTAACTTAACATGAGTTAATTAACTTAATGACTCTTAAGTTACATAACGCCCCTTTGTATAATAGTTTATTCGAGAATTACAAGATGATTACCAGGTAGTTGTTGAAGTTGGAAATGCTGATCTTGATCATGATCTGGTGATGGCTCAACATCACTATTGCGGGTGTAGAGTGGTGTTTGAAGGTGTGAATTCCGGCGCTTCCAGCTGAGAAGAAGAAAGGTACAACATGAATATTAATGACTGTAATTTAACGATCAAATATATATACTAGAAATTGAGAGATCAATTAATACGTTGGTATTGAGATGATGATGAGGATGATCAGGTTCCAAATACTCTAATGATGATTGCTCAATCTTGACTGCTGTGGCTTCATCCACTTTCGCCTATATTACATTAGATTAGATTAATCTCACAGATAGCTACAATAATTTATTTGGCAGCCCTAATTTTTTTATGCCCGTCAAATTGATTTCATGTTCATCAAGCTTTTGTGGGATAATTCATATATTTGGCTTTTACTTCTACACTATAAAAGATTGTAAAATAAGATTTTAAGTGTCTCGTTGTATTATAGTATATTGGTATGTTGTACAACAGAAAATTTGTAATAAGAATAAAAAATAGATTTAATTAGGTGTTTGGATAATACAACAATCCTAAACTTTGATGACGCTTGAGTAATATAAAAGTTAGCAGCATATAAAAGCAAACAAAAAAGGGGATGAGAAAGAAGAAAACGTAAAGAAAGAAAGAAAGAAGGACCTTTAAAGATCCTAGATTAGAAAGTTCATAGTTTGAGAAACAAAGACATTCCATTAGTTAAAGTGTTGTGGAAGCATCATGGAGTTGAAAACGCCACTTGGGAACCTGAAAGTGAAATGAAGGCCAAATATGCCAACTTATTTCAAAGAACACTTTAGGTTTCGAGATACAACTGGTCAACAATGGAAAAAGTTTAACATCATCAAGTAAGTAAGCTTCAACTTTAATTTCGGGACGAAATTTCTTTTAAGGCGGGAAGAATGTAATCCCCTGAAAAATTCTAAAAATCTACTTTCCAATTTCAAATGTAATCCCTAAAAATTCTGAAAATATCTACATGATCATCATTAAACCCTAGAATTAACAATATTATGTATAATACCTATGCACCGCAGCCGTCTCGTTCATCTTTTTCACGTTCCTCTCTTCTTGAACCAGGAATCAAGAAACGGCAACCACGGTGAGACTTCTTTCTTTCTCTTTTTCTTTGCTTCGATGCTCTCTCTCTCTCTCTCTCTCTCTCTCTCTCTCTCTCTCTCTCTCTCTCTCTTTCTCTCTCAACTCTCTGCTCAAAACCCCAATGCCTGAAACCCCATCTCGTCGTTGTAACCAAAACTCCAAGTAACATCATCGCCCAATCTTTTCATCTGAACGCACGAGACACCAAACTTCCCTCTCTTTCGAATCTCTCCTGCTATTTTTAGGAAACTAGGGATTCTTCTTCTTCCACCACTGCAACTTAGTTTCAGAAAGCTCGGTCTTGATGTTCATGGAGTTTCTTTTTATAGATGCTTTCTTTGTCAATTCTCTTCTCTCTTGCTCGAAACTCTCACTCTCTCTCGAAACCCAATAGCGCAAATCTCTCTCTCTAAACTCTCCGCTGTTTCAAAAAAAGAATCGCACCTCGCCAACTTTCTCCAAAATCGCACCTCCTGCTGGTTCTCCAAAATCGCTGCTCGATTCTTAAACTCCGGTGAATTGCCGTCGTTCCCTCTTTCTCTCTTATCTTCTCTGCCATCTTCCTCTGCTCTCTCGCTCTGAATCTCGCCGCTCTCTTCTCTCTGCTCGAACTCAAACCCCTGTCTCTCTGAATCGCGCCTTTCTCTTTTGAAAACCCAAAACCCTCAAGCTTGTAATCCTCTCTGCACACTTTCCCTCTCTTTCACATCACTCTATCTCTCTATCTCTCTGCACCGATAGTGTGAGCGGGTTTTCAACGACCCAGGAAAGTCCCTGGGCTTATTCTCCACAGAGATACAGTACCGGAAACGGTGACTCTTCGACCGAGATCTATTCGCCCCGTGCGAAGGGCTGAGACACGTGTGGAGCCTTGGCTCTTGTCGAAGCAAAAACTTAGTCGATTCACCCAGTTATTCACATGGTTAGTCTACACGACTAACTGAACGGGGATTACGATCCTGCTCCCTCCGCAATTTTATAATACCATCAATAATACCTATACTTAAGTACCACCTCACCACCCATATAACATCATATTATCCTAGACACTAACGCCCTAAACGTGCACACCATCACTCATCTAAACGCCCACATCACACATATATATTATACATTCTATATAATTAATACATCTCATCTCATATTTAACACTAAATGATATGTATTATATTATCTCATCATATATATATCATTATATTATACTAGCTTATGTTATATATATATATATATATATATATATATATATATATATATATATATATATATATATATATATTTGTTTAAACATCCCACCACTATATATATGTATAAATCTCTACACTCATAATCGTTCTTATGAGTATTTATATTAACAAACGTAATATAGGTGTACAGGTTGAGTACTAGGCGTAACGAGGAATTTAAGTGATTTGGAATTTAGCGATTCAGGTGGGGAAGATTTTATGCCTTCATAATATTTTATTTTGATATATAGATTGGAATGTTAAATTAATTAGGTCTATAGTATTATTAGATTGCTTATGCATGCCTATTGTACATGATTTTATATATACCATGTTGTGATTGTTAGCTATGATGATATGTGTGTCAACATGACTTCTTGTTTTGATTAGATGATAATTGGATGCATGCAATTCATGTGATATTTGAGACTCATTTATAAATTATAATGCCTGATAATGAAACGTGTGACTTGGAATATTGGTATAGTAAAGTTCATGCGTGAATACTATTATACTTGACCTTGTGACATGATACCATGTGTAGTGGAGTTTGAATATGTCTTATGAATGCACTTAATATCGTACTTATATCGTATGTATGGTGTGACATCACTAAGGAAGACGATTAAGATAAGAATCACACCTATGAGGCAGTTATTTTAAAGAATATCGCCATTGATTATTATGAGCCAGTTATTCTAAGAAATATCGCCAATGTTTATTATGGGGCAGTTATTCATAATGAATATCGCCAACGAGTTTCTAATTTTGGGTAGTGCAACCTTGTGTTTGATTTTCTAAAGGTACGTGATTTAGAACGTGATAAAATTCTTGACTCAAACAATCTAATGTTGCAACGATTAATGTGTGAAACTTGTTTGTAATGTTCTTGTGTATATATCATGATAAGATGTTGTGAATTGTTTAGATGACCCACTGGGTTTTCAAGCTTACCCCTATTTTTCACATGCAGGTACTTAGAAAATAAAGTAGCAAGTTGTGACGTGGTTCAGTGATAGAGGTAGGATGGTAATCTGGATAAGATTTTAATTAGTGAATGAGCTAATTACTTGTTTGACTTTATAAACTTTTTATTTGAAAAGGGTTGTATTGACACTAGAAATTTTGATAAAACCTTATTATGATTAATGAAGGGATCATGATTTACTTTAAATGTATATGCTTTGGGCTTGAACGTGTTAATTCTATTTGATGAATAAATTTAAAAATATTGTGTCCATAATGAATGGACAAGGGCAAGTACCTTCACAATTCAATATGAAAATTTGTATAGTAGAATTATGTGGTCCTTAGCATGAAGATGAAATGATATTCGTTTATCTTAACCAGTAAGTTGGTTAGAAGAATATAAATTCATAGTGTTGCAAATTTTATTACCTATATAATGGTTATGGGTTAAGATAGGCGGATACGATTAGCATCTCGATTTTCAGTGATTTTCTCGATAAAATTAAAATACTCATTATTTTACTTGAAATTTAAGTTTTGAAAATTGGGGTGTTACAAAAATGGTGTTTCTGATCAGTGGAGCTCGTTCTATGTAGGAAGAAATTTTTGTTACTGATTACATCAATGGCTTGATCTCCTAGATCCATGGTCCGATTGAGCTGAAATTTTGTCAGCTTATTCTTCTCTGATAGGTCTTCATTATGAACCACATCTTGATCGGAGTTGTCTACTGTGAGTTATAAGGCTCTAAACATTGTTTCACGGATTTACGGATTTTCTTGCGCAGTTTTGATCAAAGAGTTGGATCTCGAAATCCCACCGTTGGATTGAGCTAAAAGTTTACCAGAATGTTGGTAACTGACTTATAAACCGTTTGATCGGTTAAGATGTTAAATTGGTATGAAATTTGCAAGAAATTGTGTATCTAAGTGAAAGTAATTTTAGTAGGAAACTATTCCTTCTATTTATTAAGTGTATTTTTAAGTGTGGGCCCAAATTTTTTCTATAAAAGCAACTACCACGATTTTTGGACTCACTTGTTCATTGTTTTTCACTTTCAAAGAGTCTTAGAGAGTTTGAAGAAGGAGGAGAGGAGAAAAGGGAGGAAAAAAGAGGGGTTTTGGTGATTTGTGCTCAAGAATCACCCAAGGTAACCATTCTTTTCCATTTCTTTCTCATTTTCTTCCTTCCATCACTTTCCCACATGCATGAAAACTGATTTTTCAACCTAGGGTTTCTATGAATCTCGAAATTCTAGGGTTATTGGTCTAGGGTTTTCATTGATTTATGCTTGTTTTTCATACTAATGACCTTCCCTAACCTCGACCAACATATAATGAGTGTTTTCCACTCTTGGATCCCGAAATTTAAGGGATAGGTAAGAAATCCAATGTTGGACTTACATTTTGAGATTAGGATATGTTAATCTATAAGGCATTGGGAGTCTAAAAATGGTGAAACCCCCAATTTCTAAGAAGAAATTGGAGGGGTTTCATAGACTTGACCTAAACTAGAATTTTGACCTAGGGTTCCCTATTCAAATTTCTTGTGATTTAGATGAAATTGATGAATAAATATGCATGTATGACACTCTAATTTATTGATCTTGAGTAGATGAAACCCTATTGTAGAGTAATTTTGGCTTAGGCCATGTAAATTGACAATTTCCATGTGATTTGGGGATTTCCATCAAATTGGGGCTTTTGACCCAAATCAAGTCAATTGATAAAATTGACTTGGGGATTGTTTAATTGAACCCAAATTTGATAGAATTATGGGTTTAGAATGTTTGGACTTGTGTTAAAATTGAAAGACTTAATTTAATTTGACCTTAGGCTACGTATTGCCCAAATTGGGGATTTTGACCAAGACTTTGTCAATTGGTGAAATTGGCTTGATGAATAGTCAAATTAACCCATAATATGATTGAATGCTTTGTATTGTAGTGTTTGAGATCAAGGAGATCAACTTATGGCATTCAATTTGGGTTATGTATAGTTTAATTTGATGTTCATCGGTTAAATTGGACAATAGAGATTTGGCTCATGGGTTAACCATTCTAGAATCATTAGTTGACTTTAATATTGGGTTTAAACATGATTATTAGCATACTTTGGCTGATTTTAGTATTGTATGAACCATGTGTATTATGTAGGAATTTTAATTGATTTGAGTAACCCAAGTGGTCTAGTTGGAAGTCGAGGTACGTGAGGTGATTTGTGATCTTAGTAGTACTCACTTGCGGATTGGAAATTGCATGGGCTAGACTTAGCCAATCGAGTGTGAGTGTTCTCTTTACTTGTTGGTTTTCATATGCATGGCATTGTATTATATAACTTGTTTCAAATTGGTAACTGAATGATAAAACTTTTGAACGGTTAAGCTATTAAATTGGTAAGTCTTTTGCAAGGAATTAATTATCTAAGTGAAAGTAATTGCAGCAGGAAACTATTCCTTCTATTTATTAAGTATATTTTTAAGTTGTGGGCCCAAAATATTTCTATAAATACAACCAAAACGAGATTTTTGCTCATTTGCTTGTTTTTGGACTTAGAGAAAAGGGGAGAAGGGTGGAGAGGACGAAAAGAGGAGAAAAACCTTGGGTTCTTGGTGTTCTTGGTGATTTCTACTCAAATCTCACCTAAGCTAATGAAATTTCTCATTTTTCTTCCTAGATTCTCTTTCTGTATGTATGAACAAGCTTGGTTTTGACCTAGGAAAGGGTATGAAACCCAGATTTGGAGTGACCCTAGCCTAGAATGGACTGATGTTCATATCTTTTAGCTTGTTCTTGGTGAAATCAACCCTCTAAGACTTAGATATACCCTTGAGAAACATTTCCCAACAATTCCAACTCGATTTTGAAGGGGTTTGGAGTTAGGGTTTTGTGTGAAACTCATAGGAGAGACTAGTAGGCCACTGATTTGGGTTCCTTGAGTGATTTAACCCAATGACATCATTTTCCCCAATTTCTAGCAAGAAATTGGTAGATCTAGAGATTTTGATCTTTGCTCGATTCATCGACTTAGAGTTAGAATCGAGTCTTGCCCTTCAACTATGTTGACCTAGGGACCATTGTTGAGGAAACCATGTTGCAAGATCAATGTTTGGCGTTGTCGAGCATGGTGGTGTAGTGTAAAATTGGCCTAGGGTTCAATTTCAGGATTTTTGCCCAAATTAAGGCTTTTGCCCCAAATCAAGTCAAATGATAAAATTGACTTGGAGATTTTTTAATTGGACCTAAATGGAGTAGAACCATGGGTTTAGAATGTTTAAACCTATGATAATTTAGCATGTCTTAGTTCAATTTGGCCTTATGTCATGTTGTGGCGACCCCGCACCCCGGACCACCAACCTCGCAGGGAATGGCGTGCGAAATTCCGGGGCGGGACGCCCGGCGTAGGCATCTCCGACCACTCCTCAACTCTTGAGGGGTGGTTGAGACCCTACGAGCCTTATCTCAAACAACGACATAATATCAAAAGGTACTAAACAAAACTACCAACCGTATTAATCATCCAAGACAAGAGATAATCCATAAAAATGAACCATAAATAAAATCATAATCCCTACAGTCCATTAAAATCGACATACACATAAAGTCCAAAATTGTGGGTACAAATAAAAACTGTCATATGCCCACATGGTCTATCTAACAAGTCCCAACTCACCCATACTACAATGTGGTAAGTGTTATAATTTACATAATCCAAAATATAATACTTCATAATTTGAAACACAGTTCAATCAAAATGTCTCTCAACTCACATCGAGGCCTTGGATTCTCTTGCAGGCAAGGCCCTCAAGATATGACTGCTCCTTTGCCCTTATTCAGGACAGAAGGACCTGAAAGAGGAAAATGAGGGTGAGCCAACTGTGCCCAGTGAATAGAATTCAAATATGCTATCAATACTCATCAATAAATATCATGTATGCATGTCAATGTGTAGCATGATTAAAAGCTCATAATCATATAGACATCAAGCATTTATAATCAGTTCGATGCAAGTAAAAGCTTATCAATTTGGATCCACATTCCACATGCATTGGGGTTACTAGTGCACGTCTATTTCACCCTACAGTTGACCCCAATCATGTTTATTTGGGGTTACTAGTGCACGTCTATTTCACCGTACCGTTCTCATCCCCAAATATTTCCTTTTTAAAACCCTCCTATGACAAGGTTAAGTCCCCCTATTAGCCAGATAGATGGGCCCAACCAAAGTCATAAGGTTTTCTCAAATCAATGCATCATTCAAAACATTAGAACACATTCATGCTTTCAACATACAATATATATAAGTGATATGATGACATAAAAGATATAATCATAAATGAAGTCTACTCGCAACCAAGCCTCGCGGAGTATTTAACCACACACGACCACCAAACCGAATCAACCCAATCAAGATCCTGAAACATTCATCAATATCCTACCATACATCAATTTCTATGCTCAATCACATAGACATTACACATCAATCCTAAATCAACCCACATATAGACAATAGACCTAAATCCCATCTAATCCCATCATTCAACTCAAATCACATGACTTAGGCCTCTAATGCATAGTTCTCATTCATAAACCATTCTATTAATCAAAAATACTGATTTTTAATTCCTTAGGCATAAACATGCCCAAATTGGGTCACTTGATCACAAGTAGGCCTAACCCATGATATGGTCACAACCACCAAATCAGTAGCAAAATCAACCCTAATCATGCTTAATTAAACATAAGTTGCATCAATTCAATGATTCTAGGTCAAAAGCATCAAAAGCCCTAAAATATGAAATTTTCCATACTTAGGCCATATTGCCGATTTACACTAAGTCACCATGTTCAGCCATGTATATCACTGATTTTGCATCATGGGTTCATCAACAA
This sequence comes from Paratinospora sagittata, assembly GCA_035771175.1. NCBI lineage: Eukaryota > Viridiplantae > Streptophyta > Magnoliopsida > Ranunculales > Menispermaceae > Paratinospora > Paratinospora sagittata. The sequence goes on along the minus strand of CM069611.1, from coordinate 19,794,468 downwards.
TGGTAACTAGGTCAACATAGTTGACATGCAAGCTATTTGGAACGGTCTAAGTTCATATTCTAAATTTAGGTCTAATATAAGCGACCCTACCAATTCTTCATTTAATATTCTGTTCAGATGTATCAATCTACCAATAGAAATATGTAATCACAAAATCAACCGTACAGATTGAAGTATGTGAAGAAACAAACCTTCTGTCCAAATATCAGCCAAATCCAACGGTGGACCGAAAAGATAAGTATCTTTGATGAACAATTCTCTAATCAGACAATTTCTCATTTCCTGCTGCAAATACTCGAACTCAGATGACTATATCACACAACATACTTAACCCATAAACATCTCCACTGTTCAAAATGCATCAGTTGTAAACTACATACCCAAATCTAATATCCATCCAACGGTAGATTGAGGAGATCTATAAGTTTGAGCGAAACGGCGCGAGAAATCCAGACTTTCCGACCAGCTTTGTTTGAGAGGTTAGATCTCTTAGACGAAACCTCTAATCAAGATCTTCGCCGCCCATAATTCAGAAATATCAGTTGTAAACTACATACCCAAATCTAATATCCATCCAACGGTAGATTGAGGAGATCTATAAGTTTGAGCGAAACGACACGAGAAATCCAGACTTTCCGACCAGCTTTGTTTGAGAAGTTAGATCTCTTAGACGAAACCTCTAATCAAGATCTCCAGCGACCAGAATGAATAACCATAAGCTACGAACTTGCTGACAAAGTTTGAGCTCAATCTGACCATATATCTCGAAGATCCAGCTCTTTGATGAAAATATTGCAGAGATTTTCCTCAAGCAACTCCCTCTTTCTTTCTCTTCTTCTTTCCTTTCTCTTCATTTTTTATTTTTATTTTTTCCTTTCCCTCCACTCACCTCACTTTCTAGCATTTTCTTGGAGAAGAGAAGTGGGCATGGGACACTTGTCCACTTTCATGCACCAACCTTCACATGTGTTGGTCTCATATTACCCAAACCAACCACATGTACTTTAACCAATCTCATGCTTCCATGTATATTAAATGTCCAATCCATTTAATACACCAAATTTTCATTCTCATTTATCCTTTTATTCAATCAATCCTAACCCATATCAATTCATGGTTTAATGGGCCCATGCAAAAATAATAACATATGCATTATACTTTAATTTAACATGACCCATACACAATTTATAATGCACATATTTATATACATTATCAAGCATCAACTATACAAACATTAAACAACCATCAAACAAACACCAAACATATCAAGGCAACACATAGAGTTTGGGCAAAATGCAATTGGGTTCTCGGCTAGATGAAATAATTTTCGGGGCGTCACACATGTATTGCCAAATTGGGGATTTTGACCAAGATATAATCAATTGAAGAAATTGAATTGATAAATAGTCAACTTAACCTTTAATATGATTGAATATTTTGCATTATAGTGGTTGTGATCAAGGGGATCCACCTATGACATTCAATTTGGGTTATGTGTAGTTTGATTTGATGTTAATTAGTCAAATTGAACAATAGAGATTAGGATCATGGGTTAGCCATTCTAGAATCATTAGTTAACTTTGAAATTGGGATTTAACATGGTTATTAGCATACTTTGGCTGATTTTAATATTGTATGAACCATGTATATATTGTAGGGATTCTAATTGATTCTAGTAACCCACATGGGCTAGTTGGAAGTCAATGTACGTGAGGTGATTAGTGATCGTACTAGTACTTGATTTTGGATTGAAAATTGGATTGGTTAGACTTAGCCAATCGAGAGTGAGTGTTCTTTTATTTGTTGGTTTTCATATATGTGGCATTGTATTAGATAACTTGTTTCAAATTGATATATATATATATATGTGGATATGGCATATGCATGTTTTAATTTATTCATGAAATGAAATTTGAGGATATTCCATTGGGTTACATTTGGGTAGAGTCTGCTAGCTTGATTTTCTTTTAGAAGTCTTGTAAGTCTAGAGAGATCCCTAGTGTGGACCTGGCAGAGGGTTTCAAGGGTAGGCGCAACCGTTTTTCAATTAGGCCTGGTATAGGGTTTCGAAAGAATTGTAAATCGGTGACGGGCTCTTGGAATTCTTATTAGAATACGGATAAGAGGTGGTTCGGGCACGGGTTTCACGCACTCGTGTTCTTGAATTTGATTCTTACCTAGGAGGTGTTAGGATTGCATTGCATGGTATTTAAATGGTATGCATTGTCTTAATTATGACATGATGCATTATATTAGCATGTATGTAATCTTATTTTCATTTCCATGTTATCTCATGTTATTTCAAATATTTTAATGATCATGACATGTTTTACATAAATGCATGTATATTGCCACATGTAGAAAATATTCATTGAGCTTGTTGTAGCTCACACCTCATCCTTATCCTTTCAGGTTTTGATAGGAAGGGAAAAGGGAAGGCTTGACTGCAGAGTATTCATTCCAGTATTTTGTTGATGTAGGTGTTGTACAATTTAGTATTTTGATATTATGTACATAATAACACCTAGTATTTATATTATTAGCACATAGATTGGGTTGTGTATGTTTTATATTATTTGAATTTTCAGAATTTTATACTTGGTATTTTTGGAGATGTAATCTTTAATTGTTGTTGATCATGATTAGATGATGTTATAGGATTAATTGTATTTGGGATTTGTGTTTATGTTAGGCTGATGGGACGCCGAGTGTATCGCCGGAGGGTATATTCAGGGGTTCCATGCCGGTCATGATGTCACATATAGTGGGTCGTGACAAGATCTTTTTCCGCCTCTGTTGTCCTTCTTTGAGTCATATCCCCTTTTCCTCTTGTTCTATTTCTTCGAGCTTTTCGGGGACTCATTGACCACTTGTTTTGCATCAGTTTGCTCGTCGGCATTGATGTATTTTTTTACTCGGTCTAGGATCTCTTCGTAGGTTTGGGCCTTCTTTTTTCCAAGGGAATATTAGAACTTTCGGAGCCTTAACCCCGGGAGGAAGGCGGTGATCCTCGTCTTATCGTCGCAGTCATCTACGTCGACTCGTACATCGTCGAAGCGACCGAGGTATTCCTTCAGGGTTTCACCTTCCTTTTGCTTGGTGCCTAGCAAACTGTTCACAAGCTTTTCCCTTTCCTTCTTTCCAGCAAAGTGGTTCATGAACTTGTGAGCTAAGTGCCCAAAAGTACATATAGAACTGGTTTTGAGTTTCCGGTACCACTTCCGAGCAGTGCCGCCAAAGGTGATCTGGAAGCCCTTTGTACGTCTTGACATCTGCGGTCTTGACATTCTTTGGAAGTGGTGTCTCGAGTATATCCTCAATAAAAGGAGATGGGAGTTTCTTATACTTGTGGTAGTGCCGAGGTACAGACCTAGTAGTTTCAGAGCCTTCTGATCCGTACGGCCTTCTCGGTTTCGATATCTCTGAAACAAACTTTCCTGCCACAGCTCCTTTTTCAGATTTCGACCTGTGTGAGGCTGGTTTCGTCTATCTCTGAAAAGCTGACCTGATCCGGGAGGAAACCGAGCTACGACTTTTCTTGGTGTTCAGCGAGTGACGCAAGTCTTTACCAGATAAAGACTTACGATTATGAGGGAGTTTTCTGGTACTGACCTCTTCTTCGAGGTCACACTTCGACACCTACTCTCCTCCCCCATCTGGGGTCGAAGGCTAAGACATGGTAGGTGACTATGAAGTGGTTGTAGGGGGAGTACTTCCCTCAACACCCTTTGCTGCTCCAGGACGTTTTGAGTCATTTTTTCCAGGTTCTTCTCTATAGCAGTCAATCTCAATTTCTGAGCAGAATTTTTTGATTGCTTTTTCGGGGTCTCCCCCTTTGTTTTTGGGGTGCTGCCGTCTTGGCGACGGGCTCCACCTCAACTGGTATTTCTGCCTCCTACTCATGACGACAAAATTGTTTTTGACTTGCAATGTTGATCCCCACATACTGCACCAAATGTTGGTGCAAGATTTGACCAACACCAGTAGACGATGAGGCAAAGAGAAGATGCTGATCTGGAACTCGTCGGAGTGCTGGAGAAATCGCCGGAAGTTGATTATCTGAGAGAGGGAAAACAAGATAATACATGTGTGGTGTCGGCCAAAGACCCTCCGATGCCTAAGTTAGTTCAGAACTGCATAATACTGAACTCAGTCGAGAATTGCTTAGAGTTGCTTACCTCCCCCTTAGAGGTTATGGTCTTTTTATAGAGAGGGCTTTAGGTCTTTGGCCTAGTCGTAATGCTGTTGTAGAATTAGGAATCCAACATGTGCTGGAAGAACATATCTGATTCCTGGTAGGATTTGGTCCAATCCTTATAGGGTTAGGATGACTTATCAGCCTTCTAGTCTAATTGGTAGAGTATCTGGCCTTATCAGAGTCGGATTATGAGTAAATCCCGAACTTGTCGCAATAGATTACTCCCTACCCCTGTCTAATCGGGCATTTCGTCGTCATCCGCTCAAGAGTCGGAGATCCTTATAAGTCGGTATGCCGATCTGTAGTCTTTCGTCCTAGCTGCTTGATACTGAAGATACGGTCTGTAATAAGATCGGTAGCTAGTGATCGGTAATCATTATCATGCATGCCGACCTGATATTGTAGACTTATCGTCGCTGACCTGTCATCCATCGTGACTGTGACATCCACTTGGTCGGTAGAACCGACCACGGGCTCCGGCTGTGTGCCCGATTGGCCAAATCCGTATCCAATGTCCATAACAGGTCGGTACATCTACCTAATACGTGTCATATTTGACATGTCTTATGCTCGGTATATGGTCTAACAATTTTATTTTTCATTATCCTAATACCTCCCTTATATGGAAGTAGCACTCTACTTGTTTCTCACATTCACATACAGTTCCTTATTTTATATTTAAGGAGCCTTTTAATATATGAACCAATGAAATATATAGGATAATAATAAAAATTGTAAGTAAGACATCGTTTTTTTTTTCTTTTTTTTAAATGAAATAATACACCGTTTGGTACAAAATTTTATTCACGTTGCTCGATTATCGTTCGTATAATTAATATTCATATATAATTTATTATTTTAAATTTAAGAATCATTTTCAATATATAAAATTTAAGTAATGAGAGTAATACGACTATTAAACTTCCTTACTTATAAGCCATCTATCAATGGCTAGTTAAGATTGGGGCTTTTTTATTTCAAGCAACAACTGCCAGCTATGCACACCGTTAGATTATTTCAGAATATAGCCCCGGGGCTTATAAATACCAACGTCAACAAATTCTGTTTTCCTCCTCTATTACTTTTCTTTTGGTTTGCCAATTGGATTTGTAGTCCCATTGTGTTCTAAGGGACTACAAATCGACAAAGCCATCGTGTAAAGGGATTTATCTTCTGTTAGGTTTGTCAATTTGATTGCGTTCATATTGTTCTCTATTCTGTTTCAGGAAAAGAAATGTTTTCTAATCATCTGTTTTATATTATTTCATTTGTGCCTTTCTTTTTTAATTTTTATCTTCAAATAGTAGATGGACTCTTCATCTTCATCTATCCCCTTTCCAAGCTTTTTCTTACATACAATCAATGAAACCCTTTAATGCATGCACGCTCATGGCCACTTCGTCTTCATCTTCCTCCATGTCTTGTAAACGGGTACCCGTGAAATAGAATATATCCGTCTCAGCCTTGTAGATGAAGCTACTGCTGACTGGATTTACATAGTTTTCTCCTATAAAGGGCTTTTTTTTCACTAAACTTCAATCTTAGTTAGTGAAGATTCTCTCTTGGAACATTAGGGGAGGCATGTCTTCTTAAAGAACGAGGCTAATTAAAAAACATTGATTGGGCAGGACGAAACCAAATATGATCATATTACATGAGAACGTTAGGATTTAAATGTTTTATAATATTTTCCCTATATTACATTACATTTTGACAAAAATAAATATTACATTAGATTAGATTAATCTCACAAATAATTTACAATAATCTATTTGGCCTCCTTAATTTTTTGATGCCAATCATATTGATTGCATATGTTCATCAAGCTTTTGTGGCCATTGATGAATTTTTTATTTAGGAATAAACCCTGTACCACATATAATTTTGAGGTCTACCCTAGTTAGACCAGTCAATGTCTGTTGACCGAATCCAACAGGATAGATTTTTTTTTTTTATTCTTGTTTTTGTTAAGAGACGCTTTTTCAAACGACGACTCTATTCCAAACATATATAATATATGTGAACAATTTTGTTGGGTCCTATTTTCAAACATTATTGTATTTGGATTAGAGTCTTAAAGCCGCATTTTCAAAAGACAATTCTTAAAGTCGTCTTCTCATAATACGACTTTGAGAGTCGGCTTTTGAAAATGCGACTCTTAAGAGTTGTATTTTGAAATAATTATAGTAGTCTTAATAAAAGATAATTTATTATTCTTAAGATAATATAATTTTCTTATTTTTGATAAAAAATAATTCATTATTTTAATGAAACAATTTTTTATTTAATGAAATTATTTTATCATTTTATTATTTTTGATAAAAATAACGCCATGTAAATTTTTTATGACGTTTTGTAAACGTCACATAATATTCATCTACTAAGACATTTATAAAATGTCATGGTAAGTAAAAGAATGATGTTTCATAAAATGTTGTCGTACTCTTAATGAAAAAGGTAACTGATGACGTTTTAAAAAATGTTATAAAATAAATGTTATCATAGCCCAATTAAAAGGGTAACGTATTTTAAAATAAATATTTTTTTTGGAATTATATCATATATATACTTATCTACATTAATTGTTTAGTCATATATAATAAAATAGTTTTTCTTTGAAGGTATATAACATTATAAGTTCCCTTTTGACTATTCTTAATAAAAAAATAATTTCATTATTTCTAATAAATATAACTTTCTTTCAAAGAAAATAAAAAAAACTTTATTATTTTTAATAAAAATAACGTTTATCATTTTCAATAAAAATATATATTTTTTGTTTTCAATTAAAATAAAATTATTATTCTAATAAAAATAATGATAGCAGTCTTAATAGAAGATAATTTATTATTCTTAAGATAAAATAATTTTCTTATTTTTGATAAAAAATAATTCATTATTTTAATGAAACAATTTTTTATTTAATGAAATTATTTTATCATTTTATTATTTTTATTTTATTATTTTAATGATTCAAAAAATAAATAACAAAAATAACTTTATTATTTTTTAATAAAAATAACTTTATCATTTTTAATAAAAAATAAAATTATTATACTTAATGAAGAATAATTTTGTTAGTCTTAATAAAAGATAATTGATTATTGCAAATAAAGAAAATATAGAAAAAAAACTTAATAAAAATAATTATAAGACATGTTAAAAAATGCGGTAAATAAAGGGCTAATGGTAAATATAGGATACGCTAGACAACATACTGTGTAAATAAAGCAAATATAAAAAAAAAAAATTAATAAAAATAAAATATTTAATGGACAAGTTAGAGAATTTGGTAAGTAGTTCTAAAGAGATAAAAGAGAAAATAAAAAGGGCGTAAGATCACTTTGCGCCAAGTGACGTTCGAAAGAGAGAGAGGGGGAAACAAAGAAGACCAAACGAAGAAGAAGAACAAAGGGGGAGAAGAAGAGGGACGGAGAGAAAGGAAGAGAGATGGAGCAAGGGCATCCATTAAAATGGAACTACTCGGATTCTTCTTCATCCTCTGGCACTACGAAATCCTCATCTCTTATGAAAATCGATGGATGGCAGAAGAAGACCGAGGCAGCAGCGTTCATTTTCTTTAAGAAAAGATTATGGTTGGAACCCAGAGAAGGGTGGAGATTTACAATTTCCTTTTATATAACTCATCTATTTTGATTTCAGTACAACATGGTTTGTTTAACTTTGTCGTCTTCTTTTTATTTTTTGGTGAATTGTCTTATTTAAAGGAATTGATGTCATGATTCTCTTGTTTTTCTAGTTTTAAGTCTTGGCAAACGAATTATTTTGTTAATTCTCGAAAGATTAGAGAACGCCCAAAGTTGAATAATAAATGTGTTTTTGAATATTGGAAGATTTTCTTAGAGAATAAGCTGGCTTTTAGTTTGTTCTATTTCATGTTCCGTTGATAATATGGTGTAGTTTGAATGTTTAAACTTGAAGATTTCTGGTTATACTCATTTAGGGAGTTATATGATGGAGTTAATTGAGTTCAATAAATGTGGTAGCCCATATGGGTTTTAGTTTTGGTAAAGCCTAACATGCATCTTGTATATTTGAAGAAATGTGTATTAGAGATGCAATCTTTTCACAATAGCGGAGTGGTGTAGGGATTGGGTTGAACGTATGTAGGTGTGGGTGGGTGTTGGTGATTAGGCCTTGGAGGTGTCTTTTGTATTGAGCATTCCTAATGCTCTCTTGGTTGTCTGATGTTTTTTGGAAACTAATATAAATCCTTTGTTTCTTCTCAAAGAAGCAGGGGGGAAAAGTTTAATTTCTCTAAGAGAGACATTTTGATAGAAATTTATTAACTCTAATTTTGTTGTGATAGTGTTGTGGGTTAAGCATAAGAGTTGAATTTTGAATATCCATATTAATGCTCAATGTGTGTTTGATGAAACTCCCCAAAGGGGTCAAATATGTTGGGTTAAACCTAGTGTGTTCTAAAGTTTTAAAAGTATTAGTATGTGGTTGGTTCACCTAAATAATTTTTAAAATTCTCTTAGGATTTTAAAGCAAAGGTTTGAATGAAGTGGTAGGACTTGCATAGAGTAAAATAGACAAAAAATGAAGAATTATTGTTTATTGTTTCGTATTTGTATCACTTTTAATGTTTACTTTCTTATTGAAATTGTCATTTAAACCTTGTAGAAGAGTTGAATGTAAGGTAAATGATTGAGCCAAGAGGAGGCCCTTTGAAAGAGTCCTAGTATGAAAGATCACAATTGGGAGTTGATTATGTGAGTCACCAAGTTCGTGAGTGGAAATTTGCCTTTATTCAATATTTGTGCCTACATAATAGTATTTGATACTAAATATGGAAATTAATATGCCATAGATTATTTTGACTCTTTTATTTTCATTATGGATTTTGTATTGAATGGCTTCCAATTACTTTTGGTCATAGAAACCTTGATTGCGTTTTAATTGCTCATTGACAACTTATATTTTACGTTTTTCAATTAGATTTTCTCATTCAGTATGTTTATCAAGGCATTTAATAGACTATGATTTTGTTTTTGTGCATTTGAATGAGTTTTGATTTGTTTCTATTAATTGAGAATAACAGAGAAGGGGAAAATTGCTTGGAGTTTAAAAGAGGGAAAAGAAAAGAACAAAGAAGGGAGGATAAAGAAGAAGAAAGAAGAAGAAAAGAGAGAATGATAATAGAGAGGGTAGGACTACAACTGAGAGAGATTAAAAAAAGGGGAATCACTAGCGTTGGAGAGCGACTAACAAGGGTAAATCTCAAATTCCTCATTTGTTTTTTAGATTTAGTGTTTCATATTGATTAGATGTAGTTTAATAAAAGCGAAGTAGATAATTTTTTCTATGAATATTTTTTGCTAGGTGTTGTTCATCAATAAAGAATATCCAGGCAGAGCAAAAGTTGAGTGATTTGGAATGTTGTGAAGGTAATTTTTGGTGGTTTACTTTTTGAACTAATCATTTAGTTAGCATTACATTCTTTGGGTAAGTATAGATTGTCTAAAATCACATTGGAGAAATGTTTTATGGGTTTATTGTTCTTACTTAATCATGTAGTTACTATTCTATTTAAATCCCTAGGAATTTTTTGATTTAATCAAATTTATATGACAAGGAGGAAAAGAGCTTATTTGGGTGACCAAATTTCCTTATAGAAGTTGTAAAGTATAACACTATCTTCTTTCCTTTTTTTTTTTTTTTTTCTATCTTTTTATATTACTCAATGCTTCTTATTGTATAAAATAGCAACTTTTTTGTCGAGATCTACCTTCTACTCCATCTGTGTTAATGCCCTTGTTACTCACAATTTTGCTTTATTTAATGTATAATGTATTTTTTACAAATCATATCTTATTTTGACATTGCAAAATTGTCATCATATCGTTTTTGCAAAATTTTTGAAGTGTTGTAAAAAGGCTAATGATGTATAATGTATTTTTTACATTTTTTTTTATGTTTTTATTTAAGTTTTTTTTAGAAAAGTTTTTATTTTGGTAAATTTAATTTTTTTAGTGGTAGTTCTAGATAGTTTTTAAAATTCATTTTTTATTTATTTAAGTGTATTAAAAGGTATTCAGAAGTGTCTAAAAAGAGTTTTAATAGGATTAAGAAGTTACTTTTATGTCCTAGATAAGTTAAGAAACTTACTTTTAGGTGTTTTAGGTTGTTTGAAAGTTGTTTTAGGGGAGTTATATATATAAGGAGCTCCAGTTACGAATTTTAAGAGGCAAAGATTAATTATTTTTTCCTCGTTGAATATTTTATTCAATTAGAATTTGTTTTGGTTATTTTTTGAGTATTTTTCCGTGATGAATTTACATCGGCTAATTTCTTGAAGTTTAAAACTACTTAATTTTTTTTTTGAAGCAACTACTTAATTGAAGATCTCAAAAACTTCATTGAAAAAAATAAAATATAACTAACGGGTTTTAATTAATTTATATGAATTTGATATGTATATTCCCTTTTATAGCAACGATGACTTTATTTCTAAAATTATTTAATAATTTAATAAAAAAGATTTAAAATATTTCTTATAATATATGGAAAAATTTATTCATAACTTGGATTTTAAAGTGGATACGTATGTATTATTGATAAATAAAAATTTATTCATAACTTGGATTTTTGGATTTTTATTTTATGAAAGATATATAAAGTTTAAAGAATTAACTATTTAGGTCCGGTCGCAGGCTTAGGTCGAATATCATTGTATTGGGCTGTTGGACGTGGCTTGAAGGAGTTATCCTAACCTACCCGTTCTACGATAACGGAGAGCTGGGGCGAGCCTGACATTTAAGTCGGGCTGGACGACCGCTTTGGGCCAAGCGCATGGGCTGTAGCCTAAATTGCCACCCGAATACGCCTATTAAACTTCCTTACTTATTAACCATCTACCAATGGCCAGCTAAGGTTGGGCTTTTTCCTTACAAGCAACAACGTCAATGATCTCACAACATATCTATTTTGTTTCTGGTTATTCTGTTTTCCTCTTCTCTTTTTTTTGGATTCATCTGTTTTCCTTTTCTCTATTACTCTTATTTTGGGTTTGCCAATTAGATTAAGCTCATATGGTTTTCTACTCATTTATATTGAAACCCTTTCCCAAATGCGTACACGCTCATGGCCTCTTCGCCTTCATCTTGGTTTTTAAGTGACATGAACGAACCCATTTTAAGTGAGTTGTGTTCTAAGGGACTGCAAATCCTTAAAAAACTTGAACACACTTAACATTGACACCATAAAGACCATGGCCACATCTTGATCAAACATTGATGATGTGATTAACCCTGTTGGTTAACTGTTACATGCAAACTGCAGGCGTACGGTGTCAAGTTATAATATAGAACCGATGAGATATCGGATAGTCGTCCTTTATGATTGACACTTTTCACTAACCCTAACTTTATTTAGAAAATCAAATTCGAGTGATTAAGTGAATTAATAAAATAATTAAATAACTAGAAAGTAAATTAAAGCAATGCAATAGAAATATATAGAAAATCAGAGATAGAATAGTCTAGAGGTTAAATATCCCCTCACTCTCAACTATGCATATATATATTGATTATTAAATTAGTTCTTTTGTTTATAAGTCAAGAATCCTAAAGTCTCTAATTCAGTGTCGAATTAGAACATATTAAGAAAGAACCATTTAATCCTTTTCAAGATAAATGATGAAACTAGTTATGATTCCAACCTAGGAATCATTAAGCGAGTCAGACTCACTTGACTTAGTTGTTTCAATCTTGAAACACGCCAAACTTCAATTACAATGGTTAAGATGGTTTTAAACAAGTAGAAAACTTACAATACCAGACAAATACATTAACCAAGAGATGTTAAATATTTAGCTCATGATGGAAAGAGAGATAAAGATATTACTTACAACCTTTTACCTTTCAAAGATTCGATATTTCCATCTTTGGCCTTGGTCGCTCCACGTATCTTCATTCAAACTTTATGCAACTTGTTTCCAACTTCTAAATCCACTTTAGGTCCATCAAAACACCTTCAAAACAAATCAAATTAAGTGAATATCATGCTTTTATAATCTCATGAGCTAATCTATAAAATCCAAATCGAAATAATGCCAAAATACCAAAATTTGACTAAACTATCAAATAACCTAATTTGTGATAAACTAACCTAATATATGAACTAAATATCATAAAACATACCTAAAACATGCTCTAAAACATATACTAAATACCTACTTATCAATAACCCAACACCTTTGGATTTTCATTGAATCACATGATTCAATACAATCTAAAGGTGACGGGGTGTTGTTTGTATTGTTATTAAACACCTTAATCAATTTTAGCATTAGTCTTACCAAATACATACACGCCTTAATGAAGAATAAGTGCATTATAGGAAAGTAAAACATTGTATTGTGTGTGGACATTTGAAATCCTATCGAATAAAATGATCACTACTTATGTATTAACACTATTAAAAATTCAGTTAAATTATCTAACGCGATAATTCTATTTTATTTATATATATATAATTGAATTCACTGCTACTACCTATACAATAGGATAATCATCTAATACCATAATCATATAAACTTTGGTGCTTGAGTAATATTAAAGTTAGCGGCATACAAAAGCAAACAAAAGGAGGAGTGTGAAAGAAGAAAGATAGAGAAAGAACGAAAGAAGGAATAGAGTGAGGATGAAGAAGTACTAATTAAAGAGAGATTATCTCTTTTTTTTTCTTTTCTTCAATTGTTCTTTTAATTAATGAATTTTTTTTTTCCTTTCTTTACTTCTTAATTCTCATTAATTTCTTTTTTCTTTCTTTCTCTATCTTTCCTCTTTCTCAACCTCCTTTTTCTTTGTTTCTGAATGGTGAAATATTACTCAAGCAAGTAAAGGGCTTATCATGCAACACATCTATATATATTGAGATAAAGCTATGAACTAATTCAATATTTATGAACAAATAAATATTAAATAACTATAAATAAATATTAAATTATATATCTACGACAATATTATATTAATGCAAGTAATGGAGATAACCAAGATGAATTTAATATTTCACGAGCTCGATAACGTGAACAGATTAAACAAAGCAGATATCTGCAATGAAGGTAGTAACCAAGCTCAAGAACAAGGTTGAAGAGGCTGTGAATATATTCGTATGCCCTGTTTCACTGTTACATTGGTATTGAGATGATGATGACGATGATCAGGTTCCAAATACTCTGATGATGATTGCTCAATCTTGACTGCTGTGGCTTCACCCACTTTCATCTGAGAAATTAAAATCGAGAATAAGAAGGAGATCAAGAAGAAATGCATGAAATTAAAGAAAGAAAATTGAGGAGGAAAGGGAGATATTAGAAAGAGATGAAAGAGAATTACATGATTACTATGAGGTAGTTGATGAAGTTCTGAATGCTGATCATCATCTGATGATGATGCCTCATCTATGGCTGTCTTAGAAAGGTATTTATCTTCTGTTGGGTTTTTCAATTCGATTAAGTTCATATTGTTCTCTATTCCGTTTTAGGAAAAAAAATATTTTCTAATCATCTATTTTATATTATTTTATTTGTGCAATTAATTCTAACTGAGTGTTTTAATTTTCATTAGAGGTTTTATCTTCAAACAATGGATGGACTCTTCATCTTCATTTATAATCAATGAAACTGTTTAATATATATATGATGCAGGCTCATGGCCTCTTCTTCTTCGTCTTCCTCCATGTCTTGTAAATGTATAGAATCTGTCTGTCTCACACGAAACTTCAGTTAATGAAGATTCTCTTTTGAACACTAGGGGACGCAGTTCTCCTAAAAAACAGAAGCCTAATTAAAATGGTGATTGGCGGGATGAAACCAGATATGATTATATTACATGAGAACGTTAGGATTTAAATGTTGTATAATATTTCGCCTATATTACATTAGATTTTGACAAAAATAAATACTACATTAGATTAGATTAATCTCACATATAGCTATAATAATTTATTTGACAGCCTTAATTTTTTGATGCCCATCAAATTGATTTCATGTTCATCAAGCTTTTGTGGGATAATTCATATATTTGGCCTTTACTTCTTCACTATAAAAGATTGTAAAATAAGATTTTAAGTGTCTCGTTGTATTATATTATATTGGTATGTTGTACAACAGAAAATTTGTAATAAGAATAAAAAATAGATTTAATTAGGTGTTTGGATAATACAACAATCCTAAACTTTGATGACGCTTGAGTAATATAAAAGTTAGCAGCGTATAAAAGCAAACAAAAAGGGGGATGAGAAAGAAGAAAAGGTAAAGAAAGAAAGATCGAAAGGAGGGGAGTGAGGATGAAGAAGTGAAGAGAGAAGTGTCTCTTTCTTTATTCCTTTTTGTAATAGACTTTCTTTATTCCTTTTTGTTCTTTCTATTACGTACTTGTATATATAACAAGAGCCTTTTCTCTCCTTGTTTCTTTTCTTCATTTTTTTCTTCTTATTTTAATGGGGATTTTTTTATAACTTTTTTTATTTTTATTTCTTTACATGTTATTTCTCATTTCTTTCTTTCTTTCTTTTTCTTTCATCCTTCTTTACCTCCTTTTTCTTTGCTTTTGTATGGTGAAATATTATTTAAGCAATTAAAGGGGTTGTCTAGATAAAGCCAAGCACTAATTCAAACTAACTAGTATTTTTTTTTTCCTTCAATTGGCTCCCTTGAACAATCCTTTCCCAAGTTATTTTTATAATAAGTCAATGTATATGAGTTTACTAATGAGTTTTAAAACTTTCTGTTGGAAAAATGGTGAATGAAAAATTGACACCATTAAATACTTTGTAATGACCAGACAATATTGTTGTCTTGGAAACATGGAGAATTCGATAGAAATGAGAGCATAGAAAGAGAAAAAAAATCTTGGCGAAACTTCATATGTTTTAAAAAGATTAATAGGTTTAAATAACCGAAATTGCACCTTTGCGATAACGGATGAAATTCCTTTGTGAAAACGCGTTCCTGCTAATAGGCATGAAGAAAAGTCACGTTCAAAGTGTAGATCTGCGACACTCACTTTATAGAGCTGCGGCTCTCGACTTCTTAGAATTTTCGCGTTCAATAAAATATTTTCCAACAGTCTTTACATTACTACTAACACTTTCAGCGATGGGAGTATCGGAAAAAAAAATAAAAAAATAAAGAAAAGAAAAAAATTTACAATGCGAAATTTTTGGTGTTAATCTTATACATAAATACTTTTTCATTTAAATTAATATAAGTAAATATTATATTGAAAAGATAAACATTATTATATTAGTGACTTATTATTATACTATTTCGGGGATATTTAAGATTGATTTTTGTCAGTGCAAGATTTGACCAATACCAGTAGACGATGAGGTGGAGAGAAGATGTTGATCTGGAACTCGTAGGAGTGCTAGAGAAATCGCCAGAGGTTGATTATCTGAGAGAGGGAAAACAAGAGAATGCAGGCTATCGTAAGGAACACCGGTGTGGTGTCGGCCAAAGACCCTCCGATGCCTAAGTTAGTTCAGAACTGCGTAATACTAAACTCAGTTGAGAATGACTTAGAGTTTCTTACTTCCCCTTTAGGGGTTATGGAGGAGAGGAGAGGAGAAAAGGGAAGAAAAAATATTGGTTTTGGTGATTTGTGCTCAAGAATCACCCAAGGTAACCATTCTTCTCCATTTCTTTCTCATTTTCTTCCTTCCATCACTTTCCCACATGCATAAAAACTGATTTTTCAACCTAGGGTTTTTATGAATCTCGAAATTCTAGGGTTATTGGTCTAGGGTTTTCATGTATGGGTTGATTTATGCTTGTTTTTCATACTAATGACCTTTCCTAACCTCGACCAACATATAATGAGTGTTTTCCACTCTTGGATCCCGAAATTTAAGGGATAGGTAAGAAATCTAATGTTGGACTTAGGTTTTGAGATTAAGATATTTTAATCTATAAGGCATTGGGAGTCTAAAAATGGTGAAACCCTCCAATTTCTAAGAAATTGGAGGGGTTTCATAGACTTGACCTAAACTAAAATTTTGACCTAGGATTCCCTATTCAAATTTCTTGTGATTTAGATGAAATTGATGAATAAATATGGATGTATGACACTCTAATTTACTGATCTTGAGTAGATGAAACCCTATTGTAGAGTAATTTTGGCTTAGGCCATGTAAATTGGCAATTTCCATGTGATTTGAGGATTTCCATCAAACTGGGGCTTTCGACCCAAATCAAGTCAATTGATAAAATTGACTTGGGATTGTTTAATTGAACCCAAATTGGATAAAATTATGGGTTTAGAATGTTTGGACTTGTGTTAAAATTGAAAGACTTAGTTTAATTTGACCTTAGGCTACGTATTGCCCAAATTGGGGATTTTGACCAAGACTTAGTCAATTGGTGAAATTGACTTGATGAATAGTCAAATTAACCCCTAATATGATTGAATGCTTTGTATTGTAGTGTTTGAGATCAAGGAGATCAACCTATGGCATTCAATTTGGGTTATGTATAGTTTAATTTGATTTTAATGGGTTAAATTGGACAATAGAGATTTGGCTCATGGGTTAACCATTCTAGAATCATTAGTTGACTTTAATATTGAGTTTAAACATGGTTATTAGCATACTTTGGCTGATTTTAGTATTGTATGAACCATGTGTATTATGTAGGAATTTTAATTGATTTGAGTAACTCAAGTGGGCTAGTTCGAAGTCGAGGTACGTGAGGTGATTTGATATCTTACTAGTACTCGCTTGCGGATTGGAAATTGCATTGGCTAGACTTAGCCAATCAAGTGTGAGTGTTCTCTTTACTTGTTGGTTTTCATATACGTGGCATTGTATTATATAACTTGTTTCAAATTGATATATATATATATATATGGATATGGCATATGCATGTTTTAATTGATTCGTGAAATGAATTTGAGCATATTCCATTGGGTTAACAATTTGGTTGGGTCTTCTAGTTTTAATTTTCTTAGGAAAGTCTTGTAAGTCTAGAGATATCCCCAATTGTGGACCTGGCAGAGGGTTTTAAGGGTAGGCGCAGCCGTGGTTCACCTAGACTTGAAATAGGGTTACGAAAAGAATTGTAAATTGGTGACGTGCCATCGGAATTCCTATTAGAATATGGGTAAGAGGTCGTTCGGGCATGGGTTTCCTGCACTCGTGTTCTCGAATTTGATTCTTACCTAGGAGGTGTGAGGATTGCATTGCATGTTATTTAAATGGTATGCATTGTCTTGTTATGACATGATGCATTATATTAGTATGTATGTAATCTTGTTTCATCACCATGTTATCTCATGTTATTTCAAATACTTTAATGATCTTGACATGTTTTACATAAATGCACATATATGTAGCCACTTGTAGAAGACATTCACAGAGCTTGTTATAGCTCACACCTCATCCTTATCCTTTCAGGTTCTGATAGGAAGGGGAAAGGGAAGGCTTGACTGCGGAGCATTCCTTTCAGTATTTTGTTGATATAGGTGTTGTACACTTTTGTATTCTGATATTATGTACATGATAACACCTAACATGTGTATGATTAACACATAGATGAGATGTGTATGGTTTTATATTATTTGAACTTTTGAAATTTTATACTTGGTATTTTTGGAGATGTAATATTTATTGTTGTTGATCATATTTGGATGGATGTTATATTAGATCATTTGTATTTGAGATTTATGTTTAAGTTAGGTTGGCAGGACGCTGGGTGTATCGCCAGAGGGTATACCCGGGGGTTTCGTGCCGGTTATGACGTCGCGTATAGTGGGTCGTGACAGTTATGGTATCAGAGACATTGTTTTAGGTCTAAAATCCTTAAAAATAATAAAAGATTTATATGATATTATGACTGCCTTTATGGGTATGATTATGGGTAGTTCTCTTAGGGGTAACTTTTCTTGGATTGTGATCCTGATTGAGTTTTTCCTTATTGTGAATTTCAGATATTTAAAAAAGAGGAAAGAACAGGATTAGCCATGGACCTAGAGGAACGCCTTAAGCGTATTGAGACAGTCTTAGAGGTCACTCAACAGCAGCAGGCCCAGATCCTTGAGTTGCTAGGCCGTACACAGGGTGTTAGGCCACCACCGCAGGGTGATGTAGCAGGGGCTGCAGAGCACAGTAGTGTAGCAACAGTAGGGGTCAGGCAGATCGGGCAGATCAGGTAGATCAGGCAGGACCAGCTGGGGTCCAGCATGCTGTAGTTGGGGAGACTGAGGCTAAGAGGGCAGAGAAAAATCGTTATGAGAAGTTTATGAAAGCCTTCAAGTATCAGAATTCGGTTAAGTTTCCGGGTGATCTTGACTTAGAGCTTGCAGAGGGATGGTTGACTCGGATGGAGACCATTTTCAGTGATATGAGGGCTCTTGAGTACGATAAGGTCAAGCTTGCCAGATTTAAGCTGATTGATAAGGCAAATAAGTGGTGGGAATGAGTGGAGTGTCTCGAGGGCGAGATCCAGACTTGGGCCAGATTTGAGGAGTTATTCTTTGAGGAGTTTGAGGGATTAGCGTCGGATCCTGTTCCTACATCTGACCCAGGGCAACATGTCCGTGAGAGAGTACGAGCAAGAGTTCAATAGGTTGACACTTTTTGCTCCAGAGATGGTATCTATAGATGAGCTGAGGATGCAGAGGATACGAGATGGTTTCCGAGATCGTATTCGTCAGGGTTTAGCATTGGCTGGCGTGCAAACCTATACACAAGTTATGAGGCAGGCCACAGATTTTGAGGCCGCAAAGGCAAATTCTCGGATGAGGTTATCTGCTACAGTCCAAACACCCGCAACAACTAAAGTTCAGACTCAGCGGGCAGGGTCAGAGAGTCAGTATTTTGGGGACAGGAGAGGCCGAGGAAATAAGAGGCCGATCCGTTTGTATTGTGCCAATACTTTTTGAAAGTTAGTCTGTGTCAAAATGTTTTTCAAAGATCTAAACTTTCAAAGTATTTTTACTGATACCTTTACGTCTTCAAAATATTTTCATACTGAGCTTATTTTCATTCTATTGTTGAAAATTAATTTTATTGGTATTTACTCAAATTCTCAACACTGATTCATATTTGATATCATTCTTGCTGTAGATAGAATTTGAGAAATAGTTCAAGATATACAGTTGTACTTGATTTCATATCCTAAGTACTGTATTGAACTATATCAGTAATTGTGTTAACTACTGATCACTGAGCCAAAAGTTTTCATACTTATATTTTATATCTATTTTGAAAATTGTCTTTGTCTTTAATGTACACCAGTCCTTTGTGTTAAAAGTCAATCTTTATTCGGTATAAATTATTTTCGAAGAAGCTCTGATTTTCATATCATATCATTCATGCTTTTTGAAACTCCACTTGAGCAATACCGAACATTGAAAGGTAAAGGACTGTAAGTGTATGTAACCCACGTACCTTAGGATGACGTCATTTTGATTCGTAGAGTTCCCGTATACATGTATGTATACGTATATGATGCTCGACGCACGTTGGTTCGAGTGCCTTTGCATGAAATTTCAGAATGATTAGAGACTCGTTCGACGTCGAAACGTGTCAAAAATTGTGTTTTGGATCAGTGGAGCTCGCTCCATGGAGGAAGAGATTTCTGTCACTGATTACATCCATAGCTTGATCTCCTAGATCCGTGGTTCGATTGAGTTGAAATTTTGTCAACTTATTCTTCTCTGATAGGTCTTCATTATGAGCGGTGAATATCTTGATCGGAGTTATCTATTGTGAGTTATAAAGCTCCAAACACTATTTTTTAGATTTACAGATTTTCTTGTGCAGTTTTGATCAAACTGTTAGATCTCGCAATCACACCGTTGGATTGAGCGAAAATGCTATCAGAATGTTGGTAACTAAGTCATAAAACTTTTGATCGGTTAAGATATTAAATTGGTGAGTCGTTTGCAAGAAATTAATTATCTAAGTGAAAGTAATTGCAGCAGGAAACTATTCCTTCTATTTATTAAGTATATTTTTAAGTTGTGGGCCCAAAATATTTCTATAAATACAACCAAAACGATATTTTTGCTCATTTGCTTGTTTTTGGACTTAGAGAAAAGGGGAGAAGGGTGGAGAGGAGGAAAAGAGGAGAAAAACCTAGGGTTTTTGGTGTTCTTGGTGATTTCTACTCAAATCTCACCTAAGGTAATGAAATTTCTCATTTTTCTTCCTTGAATCTCTTTGTGGATGTATGAACAAGCTTGGTTTTGACCTAGGAAAGGGTATGAAACCCAAATTTGGAGTGACCCTAGCCTAGAATGGACTTATTTTCATCTCTTTTAGCTTGTTCTTGGTGAAATCAACCCTCTAAGACTTAAATATACCCTTGAGAAACATTTCCCAACAATTCCAACTCGATTTTGAAGGGGTTTGGAGTTAGGGTTTCGTGTGAAACTCATAGGGGAGACTAGTTGTCACACCCTGGGTTGCACAGCGTGCCCCCTACCCAGGTGCGGGCGCACCCCTTCGGGGCGAACGCCTAGCCATTATATATCCACAGTATTGTCTTCATTATATATCCCTAGGCGTTCTCTACTGCGGTGGTGTGCCCGCACCTGGGTAGGGGGCACGCTGTGCAACCCAGGGTGTGACAAGAACGTTCAGGCGCAATGCATGCCCGAACGTTCAGGCGCATGCCAGAACGTTCAGGCGCATGCCAGAACGTTCAGGCGCATGCCAGAACTTACAGCCGCATGCCAGAACGTTCAGGCGCATGCCAGAACATTCAGGCGCAAAAATCTCTATATAAGAAACCTCCTTATTTCTCATTCCTCACACCAAATCACCTTTTCTTGTGAATTTCTTCTCCTTTCAACGCATTCTAAGTTTTTGAGACTCTCTGTCCGAGACTCTCGGTGCGGTGCAACAAAGTTATGTCCGGAGTAAAGCGCCAAATCTGAAAGCGGTGCAACAAAGTACTATCCGGAAGAAAGCGCCAGATCTGAAAGCGGTGCAACGAAGTTTTGTCCGGAGGAAAGCGCCAGATTTGAAAGAAGAAGTTTTTATCTGAAGGTGGGGAACGAAACATAGGTTTGCGTGTTTCATAACTTTTATTAAAGTTTACATTCAATTATTATTATGTCTACTATTCATTTACACTGCATTATGTCATATACTGTTTATACGGCCGCACTTATGCCTGTATATTTTGAATTCATGTATTGCACTGTTATAATGCCGGATTTGTGGTTAATCTGACTCAACTAGACTCAGTCTTGTCCTCAGTAACTTTAAATAGTGAACGGGAGGCAGCGGGCTGCTCTAGGCGATTGGTATTTAAGCAGACCTTGTGTCTCACCTCTCAACTGAGGACTGATCTAGTTGGTCTTATTGAAAGCTATCAGCTTATACAGTAATACTGAATGTCCTAATCTTGCACGTCGTGATACCGACCCTAATAAGGATCACCAGACGTTTCCAAAGTCAGTTTAAATGTCAAGAAAGACTAGACCAGTTTATGCGTTGGCATCATACATATCACCACCTAGGGACGTATATGGTTTATGACTCAGAATAGTTAGGAGCATTGCTCACTATTCATTACATTTCTCTGGAGAGGGACATACATGAGAACCCGGCTACACCCGGGGAGGGACATCAGTACGTGAATCCAGAGCATCGTTCCTGTACGTGAATTCAGGCGATGTACGTTCATCAAACCATTACGAGACGGTGTCATGCATACATTCATATTGATTGATTATGATGCTCACATGTGTATTTAAGATATTTGATATTGAAGTATGCTTTATTAATTGTTATACCCATGCACTATTTACCTACTGAGCGCGTTAAGCTCACTCCATTATTATCAAATTTTTCACAGGAAATTAGGGTGGACTGGGTGCAGGTTATGGGGCCCACAATTTATACCATTTGTTTAATTCATTGGGGATTTTGGGAGTATGTTCCCTTCACCATTTTATGTACAAAAGTATTCTGAATTAAATGAAATCAGATTTGTACTGTGTATATTGTATTTTCGCTGCGCACTCTGTTGTTACCATTATAATTGTTCCAAATGCCCGCCCCGTCTGTGAGTGTACTGCCGATTTAGACGCGTCCGGGCGGAGTGTGACAAATACTCTCTTTACCCACCTTAAAAAATTATTAATATGTTATTTAAAATAAAATAGGGGCAATTTCAATAAAACATTGCAATTAATTACCAATTTAAGCCTAAGAAAGTGGAGGGATTTTAGGAGCAATGGAAAAACTTAAATTACTCAATTACACATTACTTCACTACATATTTTAAAATTAAAAACAACATTATGGACAAATTTGGAACAATAGACTGAGTTTCGCATTATATATTGTATTGACATTGTTATTGATATATGTGTACACACATTAGTAAAAGTGCACATGTCGTTGCATGGGTATAAATTGATTTTGATGAGCTATGTGTAAAATATATATTGTGTTGAATAATAAATAAATGCATGCTTATAAAAGTGTGGGCCCTGGAGGTCTAAAGATAAACCAAGACGGAGAAAATTCAGAAAATAGCGCGCCCTTCACCTCGAGCTTCCGAAGTGACCTACCTGAGCACCTGTGTCAGCAAGCGTCAGGGGCCAACTCTACAAGACTACGTCATATATTCCCTGGGACCACTTCCTCGTCGGCCCTTATGTGGGGACCAAACCCCTACAATCACTAAATTTTTACTTTTAAGTCTTACACAAACACTATCCTTAAAATACTGTTTTTGGCTTTAACTTAGGCATTAGAAGGTCTTAGGTCGGTACCACACCTGTGCTCCTAACACCGACCTTTGTTTCTCTATCTTTTCAGGGAGATACCTCGGTACCACCTTAGTACCGCCAAGAGGAGCGTTGCGAATTTGGTTGGGTGGGAGCCTTTCAACCCAAACATCGAGGTCATCGTGTCAGGAGCTCAGCCCGAGCTCCTCGCCTGGTTAGTTCTTCTTCTCGTCTCTCCTATTTCTATTTTTATTAATATTTCTCCTAAAAATATTGGTATTGGACAAATCTTGCATCAATATATTGCATTGGCATTCATATTGATGTTGATATATATATACACGTGCGAGCATACACATAGATGAGAAGTGGAGAAAGAAAATAAAGGTCGAAAGAGATGAGATGTGGGGACCTACAGTTTCAAGTTCATGTTCAACAAATCTCCCTATAAAATAGAATTAACTTACAGATGATGAAATTGAGCTTATTAACTAATATTGTTAAAGTTAGAATTAACATGGTAAAAGACATTGAGGGGTATTATTGAGGTTATTCATAAGTCGTAAAATGGCTTTGTCGTAGAAAGGTATTTATCTTCTGTTGGTTTTGCTAATTCGATTAAGTTTCATATTGTTCTCTATTCCGTTTCAGGAAAAGAAATGTTTTCTCATCTGTTTTATATTATTTTATTTGTGCAATTAATTCTAAGTGAGTGTTTTAATCTTTAAGGATTAATAACTAACTTTTTATACAACCACTTAATATAATATTTTCGTTAGAGGTTTTATCTTCAAATAGTAGATGGACTCTTCATTTTAATATATCCCCTTCCAAACTCTTTTTTAAATACAATCAATGAAATCCTTTAAAGCATGCACGCTCATGGCCTCTTCGTCTTCATCTTCCTCCAGTCTTGTAAACGGTACCCGTGAAATAGAGTCTGTCTGTCTCGGCCATGTAGATGAAGCTACTGCAGTCAAGTCTAACATAGTTCCCTTCGATAAAGTGTAATACCCTGGATTTCACAAAAAAAAAATAAAAAAATTGGGCATATGTGCCCGGAAGTCCAGGCACATGCCTGGAAGTCCGGACACATGCCTGGAAGTTCGGGCGCCAAAAACTCCATATAAACCAACCTTCTCCTCATCATTTTTTCACACCAAATTCACTCCAAATTGTGATTTTTCCTTATCTTTTCACTCATTTTGAGTTTTTAGTCTTTTGAGACTCTCTATCCGAGACTCTCAGTGCGGTACGACGAAGTTCTGTTCGGAGGAAAGTGCCAGATCTGAAAAAGAAGAAGTTTTTATCTGAAGGTGGGGAACGAAACATAGGTTTGCGTGTTTTATAACTTTTATTAAAGTTTACATTCAATTATTATTATGTCTACTGTTCATTTACACTGCATTATGTCATATAATGTTTATGCTGCCGCACTTATGGCTGTACACTTAGAATTCACGTATTATATTGTTATAATGCCGGATTTGTGGTCAATCTGACTCAACTAGACTCGGTCTTGTCCTCAGTAACTTTTAATAGTGAACGGGAGGCAGCGGGTTGCTCTAGGCGATTGGTTATTTAAGCAGAACTTGTGTCTCACCTCTCAACTGGGGACTGATCCAGTTGGTCTTATTGAAAGCTATCAGCTTATACAAGTAATATTGAATGTCCTAACCTTGCACGTAGTGATACCAACCCTGATAAGGATCACCAGACATTGCCAAAGTCAGTCTAAATGTCATGAAAAGACCAGACTAGTAGACTAGACCAGTTCATGCATTGACATCATACATAACACCACCTAGGGACGTATATGGTTTATGACTCATAGAATAGTTAGGAGCATTGCTCGCTATTCATTACATTTCTCTGGAGAGGGACGTACATGAGAACCCGGCTACGCCCGGGGAGGGACATCAGTACGTGAATCCAGAGTATCGTTCCTGAGAAGGGACGTACAGTGAGAACCTGGCTATGCCCGGGGAAAGACACCTATACGTGAACTCAGGCGATGTACGTTCATCAAACCATTACGGGACGGTGTCATGCATACATACATATTGATTGATTATGATGCTCACATGTGTATTTAAGATATTTGATATTGAAGTATGCTTTATTAAATGTTATACTCATGCACTATTTACCCACTGAGGGCGTTAAGCTCACTCCATTATTATCCAATCTTTCACAAGAAATTAGGGTGGACTGGGTGCAGGTTATGGGGCCCACATTTTGTATCCTTTGTGTTATTCATTGGGGATTTTTGGGAGTTTGTTCCCTTGACCATTTTATGTACAAAAATATTATGAATTAAATGAAATCAGATTTGTACTGTGTGTTTTATATTTCCGCTGCGCACTCTGTTGTTACCATTGTTATTGTTCCAAAAGCGCGCCCCGTCCGCGAGTGTACTGCCGGTTTAGGCGCATCCGGGCGGGGTGTGACATTTAATGGTATCAGAGCGTACGGTCCACGGCCCGCCCAAATCCACCAAATTAGGGGAAGAAAAATGTTATTAGATATATATATCTTTAGAACTATACATATGAATTATATATAGTTAAGATTTGTATTAAATATATATCTAGAAAACTATATGATTTTTATATAGTTTGATTTAAATATATATATAGTTATGATTTATGAAAGCTATATATATATTTATGATTAAATATATATATATATATATATATATCATATTGCTAATAAAGAATTTTGCTTACATGATGGCATAAACATCAAGAGAAAAATATAAAATATTATCCAACTGACAAAGCATAAATCTTAAAAATGTTAGGAATATATTTTGTGTATTTCACAAATTTATTTTCCTTTCAGCAAAGAATAGCCTCAAGTGAAGGAGCAATTTCCACTAGCAAGGAACCAATTCCCACTAGACTCAACGAATTGTCCAAAAGGGAAGTTATGACCATGAGAAGCATCGACAACAGAGATCTCCGCCTCCACCCAATCCTTCACAACAAACTCGCAACTGTGGGTTGGTTGAACATAACAAAGGTTGAGGGCCAAGTCTCTTACAACTTGGTAAGATCCTTCTACGAAGCCATGAATTACGTGGGACTTCTAGAAGAGGGAATCAGCCTTGTATTGGAGACAATAGTTATGGGGATAAAAATTCCTATCAACGTCGAAATCATCGCTCGACTTATGAAGATTTCAATTGATGAAAGAATTATTGATCCACATGAACCGCAGACAATTACAGAGATTGCGGAGTCTAATGAACAATTATTCAATTCCCTCACCAAGGAGCCATACACTCAATCGACGTTCACCAACCTCCCAAACAATTATCTTAAGCCATCTCTTGCCGGCCTTGGAAAGATCGTGTTCGGCAACATCTTACCAGAAAGGAGGCCTAATGGCACTATGTTAAAAGCCCAACTTCTCGTGTTATATTGCATAGAGAAGGAAATAAGGGTCTCCCTACCACACATCATCATCCAACAAATGTTGAGGGTGATTCAAAACCCTTTAAGAAAGGAATTCCTCGGTTACGGAATCTTGATCATGAGGATGCTATGCGAAGTAAACCTCGACACTTTTGATGGGACTTCGAGACAAATCGTTGAGCCAGCTACAACATCTTCTACTTCAAGATATATGTTCCAAGGGGGGGAGTAACTGACAAGGATGTATTCGGAACGACGATAGGAAATGCCGAGAGAATGAGGGACAAGCATGGACGTTGCCTTCGAAAAAGTCGAGGCAAGATTCCCGTCAAAGAAGTACCAAATCAACATCCCACGTCAAACCCAGCCCCAAATAATGATCCAACCACTCAACAATTCACTGAAGAAGATTTATTTACCAACCTAAATCAACCTCAAAATAGACAAAATACTCAAACAAATCTACCTGCTTGGAACATGCCAACTCAGGGCAACACGTCGTACCAAAGGTTTCCAACACCTGAGGTACCATGTCAACCATTCCCGCAAGTTCCTGTAACCCAACAACAACAGTATTGGGCGGCACCGAATTTTGGAGGGCAGAACATCCCAATGAGCCCACTATTTCAAAACAATTACCTTTCACCTATGAATCATCCGTACAACCAATACCTTCCCCCAATGCCTATGGCCTACCCTCCACCTATGGGACAATCGAGCCATCAACCACCAATGGGCCAATTGACTAACCTTTTTGAAAGGTTAAATGACATGAAATCCAATATGGAAAAAATGAGAGCGACTCAAAATTATATATTAACACATATGCAAAACTCTGAAGCAGAGCGAGCAAACTCTCAACCTTCTGTTAGTAGTCGTTCTGTACCTTGCAGGAGATCTAGAAGAAGCGGAAGTAGGCAGGGAAATCAAAATTAATTACTGGCATTGTAAACTTTTCTTTTATACATGAATGAAATGTTTTGTTTAAAGACTATCTTTGGTGGGCAGACTTGTAACCATTCTTTCTTTTGTATCACTAACTTTGGAATGGTATGAGACATAACAAAATTGGAGGATACTAAATAAAATGTGGAAGTAAGAAAACCCATGACCTTGTGTGAAAAGAAACATTTGGAGAAGGTTGCATTACTAATATTATCACTAAGTTTACACGGTATGGGACGAGTAAATTTGGACGATACTATTAGTGAACTTCTATTCAGCCAATGTTTTTAGAGACCATGTTCATACAACTTAACTTGGCTAACACCCTTATTACCAAAGTCATGTGGTATAATAATCGAAAAGACTAAGAGTAAGAGTTTGAATGCCTAAGATTGCGATAGAACGTTAGATCAGGATATTTACCGAGGCAAATCTTATAATTCTTATGACTCGTATGGATTTTTAATGAAATATATAAGTATGTTTACAAAGACCAAAACCAAATCATTTGAAATACTTCAAAGTTTTGTACTTATTATATAAACATTCTAACCTTGTTTTTACACCATGGTCAAACATACGAGTTATATAAGATTATGTGATTCCTCAACAAAAAACTTTACACTATACTTAGAAAAATAGGTGATTTTAATATTGCATTACTCTCGAAATTGTTGCTGAGCATACTATAACATTATACTTGGCTACAGTTCCTAAATCTTGGTTTTATTTTTCCTTACCAGTGAGAAAATGCAAACAAGGAAGAGAGGAAGGCCACGTACTGTTCGTCCAGCAGTGGAGGCACCTCCTGAGATTCAGGAACTGTCGCCTCCGACAACAGCACAGGCCACACCCGACACTGCCACTACATCTGGGCAGGAAATACCACCCCCACCCGCACCTTTTGTCATGCCTTTAAGCATAAAAACCTTCTTCGCCGGATTTATTGAGGCGATGAAAGTCACTGTTCTAACGGCCGTTCATGAGACCGCGGCCAGTCAGGTTGCCACGGTTCAAGCACCTATAAAATTTGGGTTGGAAGCTCAAACCGATCAGATTACTAAATACAAGCGGCTACAACCTCTTACTTTCGCTGGCACCATTGAGGCTGATGAGGTGCAAAAGTGGTTGGATGAGTCAAATAAGGCTCTTGATGCAATGAGAGTCGATGAGACTCAAAAAATTCCACTAACGACCTACCAACTTGTTGGTGGGGCAAACACATGGTGGATGACAGTGAAAGAAGACCCAAAAGTCAACATAGCCGATATGACTTGGCAACAATTCGAGTCAATGTTTATTGATGAGTATATTTCTCAGCGCGGTGACGAAGCAGAAGCGCCAGGAATTCGCTAAGTTATACCAGGGCACCATGACCGTCAGGGAATATGCTGAAAAGTTCAAAGAATTATCAGTCTACTCTCTCTCCACCATCTCAACGGAGCGAGATAAGACTGAGAAATTTTATAATGGCTTTCGCCATGACGTTCGACAAGCCTTGTCGATCTTGGATCTCAAGATTTACAAGGAGGTTGTTGACAAGGCCATGAGCTTTGAACAAGAGAAGATCTTATAGGAACAAAGAACAAATAAGGGAAAATGACCTGTAACGTTTTTCCAACAAGGCTCGCAACAGAGCAACAAGAAGAAGCCCTACTACAATCAAAACCCAGCCCTCCCAGCCTCGGTTTCGAAAAATGAAGCCACAACACATGCAGCTGAACCTTCTCACCCTAACCATCAGGGTTTCCGAAATCATGGACGTGGAGGTCGTTATGGACGGGGTGGCCGTAGAAACGGCAATGGCAGAGGTGGTGGTCGCCACCACAATCAGCAAGGCCCGCAGAACAATCAACATGACCAGCAAAACAATCAGCCGTACAGGCCGACTTGTTTCACCTGCGGCCAACAGGGCCACGTAAAATATGCGTGTCCGCACCTTTAGCAACCTATTCCCGTTGTTCCAGTCCAACAAGCACCACCTGCTGCAAATGCCCAACCCAGGCAGAACCAGCAGAACCAGGGTCAGCGGCATCAGGGCAGAGCATTTGTCATCGCTCAACAACCCCTCCCAGACAACAATGTAGTTGAAGGTACATTTCCTTTGTTCAATACAATGGTGCATGTTTTACTTGATTCAGGTGCTACGCATTCTTTTATATCGTCGGCATTGGTAAGACATTTAGGCTTGCATCCTGAACCCACAAACATCACACTCCATGTCACATCACCGTTCGAATCTGGTACTGACGTAAATTTGCAGTGTTCGCGATGTGAGCTTCGTATGTCGGAACATATAATCTATGCAGATCTTTTTGTGATGGATATTGAAGACTTCGACATCATCCTCGGCATGGACTGGCTAGTACCACTGAATGCAAAGATCGACTGTATGAAGAAGCAAGTTCAGTTAACCTTGCCTACATGAGAGTTTGTCAAGATTCCGGGAACAAGGAAATGGATACACAAATCAACAGTTGCCCTTCTCAAGTCACAACTTCGAGCGTTGTCCGTTGGTGACGACAATGAATCACCAGTACTGTACCCTCCCGAAGTACACGATGTTCCAGTCATATCTAAATTCCCAACAATTTTTCTAAATGACCTTCCTGGTCTACCTCCAGTTAGGGAATTCGATTTTGAGATCAACCTCATACCTGGGACAGGGCTTATCTCAATTCCACCATACAGAATGTCTAATGTCGAGCTGGTCGAATTAGACAAACAACTGAAGGAATTAGAGAGTAATGGCTTCATCAGAAAGAGTTCATCACCCTGGGACGCTCTAGTTCTATTTGTTCGCAAAAAGGATGGTTCGTTACGACTTTGCATCGATTATCGCAAGTTGAATAACGTCACCATCAAGAACAAATATCCATTACCCAGGATCGATGACTTGTTCGACCAACTTAGAGATGCCAAATACTTCTCTAAAATTGATTTACGGTCCGGTTATCACCAACTTCGGATCCGAGAGTCGGACATCACCAAGACGGCATTTAGAACTCGATACGGTCATTACGAGTTCTTGGTTATACCGTTCGGTCTTACAAATGCACCTGCTGCATTCATGGATTTGATGAATCGCATTTTCAGGTTATATTTAGACCGATTTGTGGTGGTTTTTGTGGACGACATCTTGATATATTCCTCAACCGAGGAAGCCCATAAAATACATTTGAAGATAGTCCTCCAGACCTTGAGAAGCCACCACCTGTATGCAAAGTTGAGTAAGTGAGAATTTTGGGCGAAAAGAGTTCAATTCCTAGGCCATGTGGTTTCAGACAATGGCATTGAGGTAGATCCTTCTAAGGTTGAAGCCGCTTTAAATTTGAAGCAGCCTACCACTATTACTCAGATTAGGAGTTTTCTTGGGTTGGCTGGCTATTACAGACGTTTCATCAAGGACTTCTCAAAGATTGCTGAACCTATGACCAAGCTCACTCGAAAAGACGTGCGATTCATCTGGAATCCCGCCTGTGAAGCATCATTTTAGGAATTGAAGAAACGCCTCACGACAGCACCTGTACTTTTCACTCCAAGAAATGCAATTGAATTTTCATTATACACCGACGCCTCTCTCCAAGGCTTAGGTGCAGTACTAATGCAAGAAGGCCAAGTTGTTGCATATGCCTCGAGGCAACTGAAGATTCATGAGGGTAATTACCCAACACATGACTTGGAACTTGCAGCTGTCGTATTTGCACTAAAATTATGGCGTCATTACCTATACGGTGAACGGTTCGAGGTATTCTCATATCACAAGAGTCTTAAGTACATATACACTCAGAGAGACCTAAACCTCCGCCAAAGACGATGGTTGGAATTCTTGAAAGATTATGACTTTCAACTCTAGTACCATCCCGGAAAGGCCAATGTTGTGGCCGATGCCCTAAGTAGAAAGTCTTATGTTGCTTGCACTCTTAACTACGAAATGGGGAAGTTGGCTACAGAGATGGAGAACTTTAACCTACAGCTGAACGAAGAGGGACCAAGACCACGACTCTCTCAATTATCATCCAACTCTGAGCTAGTTCGAAAGATTTCAGCTGCTCAAGCCAATGACCCTATGTTAATGGATAAACGAGAACTTCTACTCAGCGAACAGGACCTTCCTCACCAGTCGGTCGCTGAAGTCGGGGTCGTTTTCTATAAAAAAACGTCTCTGTCTACCGAACGATCCTGAGGTTCAGAACGAAGTGCTTACTGAGATGCACTGTTCGAGGTACGCTATGCATCCTGGGGGTGACAAGATGTACAAGGATGTCAAGCGACAATTCTGGTTTTTCGGAATGAAGAAGGCAATTGCAGACTTCGTTGCAACATGGGAACTAGAAGCAACAATTAAACACAAATATCCTGAATTATTTTCTAGTACCAACTGATGATGTGATACATTGTACTATTTTCACTTATCAATAAAATAATGACACATTGTTACACTTATCTTAATACATTGTTTCAATTGAATAACTACGCCGATGTCTGAAACTAATATCCATGGATATTGTGATCCACACACGCAGTGGCCTCTTTGGCAACTTGTAACTACTTCTCAAGAAGCAGAGTCAAGTCACTAATACTTTGGATCACCAACTCCATCACCACACAACGATAATTATCGCCAGAGCGTGCATGGCTTTTTCGCAACAATCCCGTGCCTTCATCTTGGCAGGACCTTCTACCACAATTGCCAAGAGGTCGAATTCGAGCAACAACATGAAAAAGTATTCCACCGCTCAACCTACCTCCCCTCAAACGATGTAACCAACGCCCTCCACCACCATCTGTTATGCAAATGTTGGAATCTTCAGAGGATGAGTCTGATTCCATTTTTTCTCCATGGTTTTATGATGATGAGGATTCCACCGGCCACAATGCGATTCAGGGACCATACAAGCAATATCCTGAACTCGCACGAGATGACGCCGACAGTGGATCTCAAGCAGATAAACATCATAACTACTTGAATTGATTTCGAGGGCGAAATCCATTTAAGGGGGGTAGAGTGTAATACCCTATATTTCACAAAAAAAAAAAAATTGGGCATATGTGCCCGGAAGTCCGGGCACATGCCTGGAAGTCCGGGCGCCAAAAACACTATATAAACCAACCTTCTCCTCATCATTTTTCACACCAAATTCACTCCAAATTGTGATTTTTCCTCCTCTTTTTACTCATTTTGAGTTTTTAGTCTTTCGAGACTCTCTATCCAAGACTCTCAGTGCGGTACGACGAAGTTCTGTCCGAAGGAAAGCGCCAGATCTAAAAAAGAAGAAGCTTTTATCTGAAGGTGGGGAACGAAACATAGGTTTGCGTGTTTTATAACTTTTATTAAAGTTTACATTCAATTATTATTATGTCTACTGTTCATTTACACTGCATTATGTCATATAATGTTTATGCTGCCGCACTTATGCCTGTACACTTAGAATTCACGTATTATACTGTTATAATACCGGATTTGTGGTCAATCTGACTCAACTAGACTCGGTCTTGTCCTCAGTAACTTTGAATAGTGAATGGGAGGCAGCGGGCTGCTCCAGGCGATTGGTTATTTAAGCCGACCTTGTGTCTCACCTCTCAACTGGGGACTGATCTAGTTGGTCTTATTGAAAGCTATCAGCTTATACAAGTAATATTGAATGTCCTAACCTTGCACGTAGTGATACCAACCCTGATAAGGATCACCAGACATTGCCAAAGTCAGTCTAAATGTCAAGAAAAGACCAGACCAGTTCATGCATTGGCATCATACATAACCACCTAGGGACGTATAAGGTTTATGACTCATAGAATAGTTAGGAGCATTGCTCGCTATTCATTACATTTCTCTGGAGAGGGACGTACATGAGAACCCGGCTACGCCCGGGGAGGGACATCAGTACGTGAATCCAGAGTATCGTTCCTGAGGAGGGACGTACAGTGAGAACCTGGCTACTCCCGGGGAAGGACACCTGTACGTGAACTCAGGCGATGTACGTTCATCAAACCATTACGGGACGGTGTCATGCATACATACATATTGATTGATTATGATGCTCACATGTGTATTTAAGATATTTGATATTGAAGTATGCTTTATTAAATGTTATACTCACGCACTATTTACCCACTGAGCGCGTTAAGCTCACTCCATTATTATCCAATCTTTCACAGGAAATGAGGGTGGACTGGGTGCAGGTTATGGGGCCCACATTTTGTATCCTTTGTGTTATTCATTGGGGATTTTTGGGAGTCTGTTCCCTTGACCGTTTTATGTACAAAAATATTCTGAATTAAATGAAATCGTATTTGTACTGTGTGTTTTATATTTTCGCTGCGCATTCTGTTGTTACCATTGTTATTGTTCAAAATGCGCGCCCCTTTCCGCGAGTGTACCGCCGGTTTAGGCTCGTCCGGGCGGGGTGTGGCATAAAGGGCTTTGTTTTTTTCCATGAATCTCTAGTCTTAGTTAATGAAGATTCTCTCTTAGAACATTAGAGTATGCGAGTCTCCTAAAAAAGGGAGGCTAATTAAAACGTTGATTAGCAAGACGAAACCCGATATGATTATATTACATGAGAACGTTAGGATTAAAATGTTGTATAATATTTCGCCTACATTACACCAGATTTTGACAAAAAAAAAATATTACATTAGATTAGATTAATCACACAGATAACTACAATAATTTATTTGGCCACCTTAATTTTTTGATGCCCATCAAATTGATTGCATTTTCATCAAGCTTTTGTGGGATAATTCATATATTTGGCCTTTACCTTCTTCACTATAAAAGATTGTAAAATAAGATTTTAAGTGTCCATTGTATTATATTATGTTGGTGTGTTGTACTACAGAAAATTTGTAATAAGAATAAAAAGTAGATTTAATTAGGTGCTTCGAAAATACAACAATCATAAACTTGGTTGACGCTTGAGTAATATAAAACTTAGCAGCATACAAAAGCAAACAAAAAGGAGGATGAGAAAGAAAAAAAGAAAAAAAAAAGGGAGTGAGGATGAAGAATTAAACAGAGAACTGTTTTTAAGTGAAGAGAGAACTGTTTTTTTCTTTCTCCCTTTTTGTTCTTTCTATTACGTACTTCTATATATAACAAGAGCCTCTTTTCTCCTTGTTTCTTTTTTTTTAAATTTTCTTCTTATTTGAATGGAGATTTTTTTATAATATTTTTTTTCTCATTTCTTTCTTTCTTTCTTTCTTTCTTTTTCTTTCTTCCTTCTCTGCCTCATTCTTTGCTTTTGTACGGTAAAATATTATTCAAGCAATTAAAGGGGTTGTGTAGATAAAACCAAGCACTAATTCAAACTAACTAGTTTTTTTTTTTTTTTTCAATTAGATCCCTTGAACAATCCTTTCCCAAGTTATTTTTACAATAAGTCAATATATATGAGTTTACTTGACAAAAAAAATGTAAACGAGTTTTACAACTTTCTATTAGAAAATGGTAAATGAGAATTTGACACCATTAAAAACTTTGTAATGACTAAATGGTAGTGCTCTCTTGGAAACTTGGAGAATTCGATGGAAATGAGAAAATAGAAAGAGAAAAAATCTCAGCCAAAAATTTGATCGAGAGAGAGAGAGGAAAGAAAAAAAAATCTTGGCGAAATTTCATATATTTTAAAAAGATTAATAGGTTAAAATAATCTGAATATTCGTACATCAGTGATAAGGGATGAAATCTTTTTATGCAAATGCGTTCCTGCTAATAGGCATGAAGAAAAGTTACACATTCAAAGTATAGATCTGCGACACTCACTTTATAGAGTTGCGACTCTCGACTTGCTGAAATTTTCACGTTCAATCCAACAGTCTTTACATTACTGCTAACACTTTCTACAGTGGGTCTCTCTTATATGGGAAAGTTTCCACGAGTAGCACTGTCCTTGGTTTTCACATACAGTTTCTTATTTTATATTTAAGGAGCTTTTTAATATATGAACCAATGAAATATATAGGATAATAATAAAAATTGTAAGACACCGTTTTTATTTTTTTAAATGAAGTAATACACCATTTTGGTACAAAATTATATTCACGTTGCTCATTTTTCGTTCGTATAATTAATATTCGTATACAATTTATTATTTTAAATTTAAGAACCATTTTCAATATATAAAATTTAAGTAATGAGGGTAATACGCCTATCTTCCTTACTTATCAACCATCTATCAATGGCCAGCTAAGATTGGCGTTTTTTTATTTCAAGCAACAACTGGCAGCTATGCACACCATTAGATTATTTTAGAATAAAGCCCCGGTGCATATAAATACTAACGTGAACGAGCTCAGAAGCTACTATATTTTCCTCTTCTCTATTACTCTTTTCTTGGTTTGCCAATATATTAAAACTAAAGGTAGTAATATAGGTCACAACACGATAACACGACTCGAAACTAACACGAAATAAACGAGTTTCAATTTTGCATAAACAGGTGTTGGTCAAAATAAGTTAAACCGGATTAGACACGATTAAATTTTTCAGGTCAAAAGCAAGTCAACCTGCTAAATCCAAAATT
The DNA here is from genome assembly GCA_035771175.1 of Paratinospora sagittata. Taxonomy (NCBI): domain Eukaryota; kingdom Viridiplantae; phylum Streptophyta; class Magnoliopsida; order Ranunculales; family Menispermaceae; genus Paratinospora; species Paratinospora sagittata. Next base: position 19,758,665 of record CM069611.1, on the reverse strand, counting down.
GCCCCGTTTAATGCGATTATATTTTCTGTTGAGACTTATGTTATGTGTAAAGACTTTTTAATATTTTATGTCATGTATTGAGACTCGAACTTTATAATATTTTATTTAGTCTTTATTATATGATTGTATAATTATGATTTTTATTTTTTAATTTATATGTTAATTTAGAATTTATGTAATACCACGTATTTCACAAAAAAAAAAAGAATTTACTATTTGGGCAACGCCCGAACGTTCAGGCGCATGACAGAACGTTCAGGCGCATGACAGAACGTTCAGGCGCAATACCAGAATGTTCAGGCGCATGCCAGAACGTTCAGGAGCAACGCCTGAACGTTCTGGCATGCGCCTGAACATTCTGGTATTGCGCCTGAACGTTATGTCATGCGCCTGAACGTTTTGGCATTGCGCCTGAACGTTCTGGCATTGCGCCTGAACGTTCTGGCATGCGCCTGAACGTTCGGGCGTGCGCCTGAACGATCGGGCGTTGCCCAAATAGTATTTTTTTTTTTTGTGAAATACGTGGTATTACACTATTGCGCCAGAACGTTCTGTCATGCGCCTGAACGTTCTGGCATGCGCCTGAACGTTCGGGCGTTGCCCAAATAGTAATTTTTTTTTGTGAAATACGTGGTATTACAATTTATACAAGATAAATAGGTTAGAATGAACCTATTTAAGCTTTAAGGGTTATAAAAAGGTAAACCAGTTTAACCTGTTTATTAAACGTGTCGGGTTTGAGTCTATATATAATGACACGTTATTTAAACGTGTCGTGTTTGAGTTTACAATATATTTTATTATACACGATTACGACACGACCGATTACGACATGGCAACATGAATTGCCACCCCTAATTAAAACCCTTTCCCAAACACATGCACGCTCATGGCCACAGACCCATTGTATTGTATTTTTTTTGTGAGTGTTAACATAAGGTTAGAGGATGTTGGCACTGGAGCCAGAGAAAGTCGGGACCCCTCAATATGACAAAAAAAGTGAGCACCACGGCGAGAGGCAAAAAAGGCATGGATGAGAACAATGTGAACCAACAATAATAGTCACGTGCCCACTTTTATCAGGGGATGAAAAGTTCTTAATTATTTGCAAGGAAAAAGAGTCGAACTCCTAACTTTTAGTGAAATAGTTCAGATGCACTGTTGAAACTAATCAATGTTTTGCACCCATTGTATTGTATTCTATAGGACTACAAATCGACAAAGTCATAAAATGGCTTTGTTGTAGAAAGGTATTATTTATCTTCTGTTAGGTTTGCCAATTCGATTAAGTTCATATTGTTTTCTATTATGTTTCAGAAAAAGAAATGTTTTCTCATTTGTTTTATATTATTTTATTTGTGCATTTCTCTTTTAATTTTTAAGGATTAATAAGTAACTTTTTATACAACTACTTAATAGAATATTTTCATTAGAGGTTTTATCTTCAAAACATAGATGGACTCTTCATCTTCATATATCCCCTTTGCAAACTTTTTCTTACATACAATCAATGAAACCCTTTAATGCATGCACGCTCATGGCCACTTCGTCTTCATCTTCCTCCATGTCTTGTAAACGGGTGCCCGTGAAATAGAATCTATCCGTCTCAGCCATGTAGATGAAGCTACTGCGGACTAGCTTTACATAGTTCCCTCCTATAAAGGGCTTTTTTTTTTTTTTTTTTTTCTGGAAACTTCAATCTTAATTAGTGAAATTCTCTCTTGGAACATTAGGGGAGGCATGTCTCCTCAAAGAACGAGGCTAATTAAAAAACATTGATTGGGCAGGACGAAACCAAATATGATCATATTACATAAGAACGTTACAATTTAAATGTTTTATAATATTTTGCCTATATTACATTACATTTTGACAAAAATAAATATTACATTAGATTAGATTAATCTCACAGATAATTACAATAATCTATTTGGCCTTCTTAATTTTTTGATGCCCATCATATTGATTGCATATGTTCATCAAGCTTTTGTGGCCATTGATGAATTTTTTATTTAGGAATAAACCCTGTACCACATACAATTTTGAGGTCTACCCTAGTTAGACCAGTCAATGTCTGTTGACCGAATCCAATAGGGTAGATCTTTTTTTTTATTCTTCTTTTCGTTAAGAGACGCCTTTTCAAAAGACGACTCTAATCCAAACATATATAATATATGTGAACACTTTTTGTTGGGGCCCATTTTCAAACATTATTGTATTTGGATTAGAGTCTTAAAGTCGCCTTTTCAAAAGACAATTCTTAAAGTCGTCTTCTCATAATACGACTCTGAGAATCGGCT